>OX442369.1:20288900-21513456 GCA_949357725.1 Hyperoplus immaculatus
AATAAGGGTACATTAATGAACTAAATGCTTACTAAACGCTATTAATGCTTTGTTAATGCATAGTTAATGCTAATTAAGCATGAACTAACTGTTAAAGTTTAGTTATTAATGGTTAGTTAATCATGAACTATGCTTAGTTAAGCATTAACGTAGTTATTCTTAATCATTAACAAAGCATTAACTTACAGTTAATTAATGTACACTTATTGTAAAGTGTTACCTCTACTTCTAAGTTACTGTTTTCTTTATGAATTAAGATTTTTGCACACAAAACAAATGAAGAGTGTATAACCCAACAGTATTTAGGCCTACAAGAGTCGATAAATAGATGACTTGACTGTCAAAAATGTATTTTCTAGTGACTATCTTGATAATAGTAATTTGTCGTGCAAATATGCCAAACATGTCACGGTTCCAACTTCTCTAATTGAGAATCTTATGCTGTTCCTTTCGATCAATTTCAATTTTACCAAGCAAAGTATGGTTCTAATAATATAATAAATAAATATTTAAATCCACAATGAAAATAAAATGTATTTGCAGTTTAATTTCTAGCTACAAAGTAACTAGTAATCGAATATATTATACTAGAGCAGTCACTTTAAACATGTTCCTGATCATACTAAAACAAATACTCTTGATACTTCTAAATCAGATACCTTTGTACATTCACTCAAGTGCTTTTATAAAAGGTGACTTGAAACTTGTAAGTTATTTTTCTCTAGTACAATATCTTTTCAGGTATGGTCAGTATGGTTTTCAGGTCATTGCTGTATGGTGGTGGGCTTGTCACAGTGTCCCTGTGTCTTCCTGTCTGCCAACCTCCACTTGCTTCTCAGTAATTGCTACGCTTGTTGAGGAGCAGAGGTGGCTTGAGTGAACTGCCTCTGGTAACAAATCTTAAGGGGAAACCAAGTCAGGAATGACTGTCACAACAGTGGATTTGAAATGGCAGCTTAGCAGAGAGGAGGCCTACCCACTGTGGCCTGGGGGTTGTGGGAAGCCCACCACATGAGTAAGACAGGCAGGCAAAAAAAAGACCATTCACCTGAACTGTGTATGAGAGGGATAAGCAAGCCTCCAGCCACGCAAAGCACAGACACAGCAGAATCCCACTCCCCTGTCCGCCGTCTGGCCTCCAGCGGCGAGGGGATAACTGAATTTACAGGAGCGGCAAAAAAAGCTAATCTCACTAGCTCTGTGGGGGTTGTGTGTGTGTGTGTGCGTGTGTGTGTGTGTGTGTGTGCGTGTGTGTGTGTGTGTGTGTGTGTGTGTGTGTGTGTGTGTGCAACTTGTGCAAGGGTGTTGGGAGTGTTCGTTTTGTGAGGCCACTCTGTTTTGGGCTCAGCATGGATTTTTGGAGAGTGCATTATCCTGACAGCAAGAGTGTGTGTTTACAAGACGAAGACGAGGGGCTCACGTCCAAAAGCCTGCAGGGACCAGAAGGTGAGGAGTCATGGAGGTGAGGGGCACGCCACTGTGTGTGTGTTTGTGTGTTTGTCTGTGTGTGTGTGTTTACTGCTTGTTTGCATATTATGTGCCCGTGTCCCACCTGTTACAGCAGTCCAACCGCCGCTGTTACTCAACTTGACGAGCTGACATGAAGCCGTGAGTCAACCGGCATTCACAAAGCCTCCTGAGATTTCATAGAAGCAAGTGGTAAATGAAAAAGAAAAAACTAAAGGATTTTGATTCATTGTGATTTCAAACAGCGTCACTGTGCATGTTCAGTCTATATTGTGTTTCTGTTACAGATCTTAATTTGAATGCTCTGTTTACTGGCCACAACTCACACGGTTGGCCATGGCTCACACAGTGAGTAATATGAAACAAAATGTCACAGTTCATTACTGTTAAATCCAGTCGTCTACAAAGGTCAGTAAAGCTTGGGGCGGACCTGATGGCCAGCTGCTGAAACCTACAGACAACGGCCAAACCACACATGAAGACCTTTTCCACCAAAGTACACAGTATGTTTTAGTCAGGAAGAAAGAGCAGAATCCTCATGAAAGAGTCAATAAACACTGAGGAACTGCTCCGTAACCACTGGAGCTCCGGTGGTCAACGGCCACTCTTGTAACCAGACAAACACGGTCAACAACCAGCAGATGTTTTCATGCAGTGACATTTGCAATGGCAGAAGTTTGGGTGAGATCCTGGATGGAGAGTGGTGGGCAGCTAGGCTAGGTTATCCTGGGTCAGCCTAACCTCGCCTCTTTGCTAACCTGGCTGGTTAATGTTTGGATTGTGGCTTGGCATCTGTCTTTAGCAGCCCTATTGTGGTGAGTCTTTGATTTAACATTAATGTAAACCAAAGTAACCAAAGCAAATGTTTGTTTTTTGTGGGGGGGGGAGGGGGGTTGGTGAATATCTCCTTACGATACCTGTCATGTGTGCGCAGTGGCCCCTATTTGTTTACACACCCTTTGTTTACATATTATTTTACAGACACTACATCTGTATATATTGTATGTGTCAACACCAGATTTTCTCCAGCTCACACACAGTACGTACAGCTACAGCGGATCATCAGGAGACATTCACTGATGTAGGGAGGACGTCCGGATTGGGTTTTGCACTTACAAAGGACAGGTGTTTGACACTGAAGTCTGGGAACACAAATGTAACCCAAATGTTGCAAGCTATTGGCTACGTAGAGGGCTGAGTTTGTCAGTAAACACGCAGTGAAATGTAGCGCCAGACAACAATCCATAATGTTACAACAAGAAACCTTTTTTTTCTCCATCCAAATTCTTCTATCTGTTTGTCATTATTGACCTGTGAGGTCCAGCTGCCGTCTCAACTAATAGTGCTCATAATCACTTACTCTTTGTGAGCGCCTTGTTTTCGTCTCTCAATAAACAAAGCAGAACTCAAATGTAACGGTGAATCATATTTCTGTCCTTGGTTCAGACCATCAGAACTGAACCGCGGCGGTAACAAAACATTTTCCATCTCTCTGACTTATTGGACTCTTGATCGTGCCCATAAGTTTGCCCTGACCATAACCATAACCCAGTGCTGTGAGAAAGAACAGAACTCAGGAAAGGTTGAAAAAAAAGAGGCTCTCGTTGCCAGGTGTGGATATTGTAAGTAAAACAAACACAATTAATTGAGAGTGAACAGTGCTTTCCGATACGTAATGCATACAGATATTTCCTTGTTATGTTAGTCTAAATCGCTACACTTCTACATAATTGGGTATTTTTATTATGACTAATCTGTGAAAGCTTTTTTTTTTAAATGATGAACATGAGATTGAAGGGTTTGTGTGCCTAGCCTGCGCTGAGCAGAGAGGAGGGCCACTCTGGCTCATGTTTTGGGCAATGTAAACCATGTCTGGAAGTGTCTCACTAGAACACATTGATAATATCTTGGTTGAAGAAAATAGGTTTTTAGAAAGGAAAACGTCTGCACTGACGTCATGCCATTGTTACAGCCAAAGTAGCATTTTAGAAGCTTAAAGAAACAGGCATTCTTTCATCACCTCTTCCCCGGGTATCCAGTCTCACCCTGGAGCCTGCACAGTGGAGTGTTGCCCGGGTTCATCATCAGACCAGGGCTGACTGGGTGAGACTGGAGCCCAAGGTCCATGCTCCAAACCTCAGAGGAGCTCAGCGTAGAGCTAGGGTTCTCAAATGGGGGTAAGTGTACAAGATTTAAAAAATCATGTATGAATACTAATATAATCATATTAGAATAAGTTCATTAAAAATGTTTTGCACTAAAACTAAAAGTGCAATTATAACTATAGATTATTGTTTATTAATGCAAGTATTCTTTCAGTTACAATGTATTTTTTAAATTAGACACTGATGGCACATCATTGTATTGTAATTATTTCTATAGGCTTTATTTCCATCAAAAAAATGCTCGAGGGAAAAAGGTTTGAGAATCACTGGCGTAGAGTGTGTGTGTGGTTTTCGTATGGCTGCCATACAGGGGTAGGAGGACACGTCTGCATTCTCCCAAAGAGCCCTGGCCCCAGTCAGATTTGAGAGTTTGTCTACGTGTGAATGCTTTCTTGTGCATGTTTACACTTGTGTGAACGTTTGTACACTCTGATGTTTGCTGCTAAATGTCAGCAGCTGCAGATGGTGGACGTGAGTGGGACGGCAGTGAGCACCTCTTGCATTCCAAACAACTGATTGGCAAAGATACAGTTGGCCGCTGATTATTAGACCACGAGGCATGTGAAGAGACAAAGGTGAAACTATGGTCTTTTAATGTTTTTATTTTCTATTTGTTTCATCAAAACTTCAAGAAGCTAATGTTAACTGTATTTCACAATTTAAGAACTGCATCATTAAAGGTGGAGTCAGCAAGTTTGTTGGCCAAATCACGTTTTTAGTCAAAATCAGTGAATATGTCCTCACAATCCGCTACCTGTGCATACAGTGTGCGGAAGAAAATTGAGCGTTAATACACAGCCTAGGCTTTGTAAACTGGCATGTTGCTTGCTATGATGGGCCACCTTTGTTTACATACCCTTTGTTTACATACCAGATTACAGAGCATAGGCTGCATATTAATACCAGGTTTTATTTTCAGTGCACACACAGTACGGACAGGTAGAGGATGGTAAGGAGATATTCACTGATTTGAACAAGCGTTCTCCAGAATCACTGACTCCACCTTTAAATGTATGTTGTGGCTCTTGAAGAGCTTCATGAGTAAATGACTCAAGGGGACACTTAGGTATCTCAGCTTGGCTTTCGTGATGACACATTGGTAACATGCACCAGTTAGTAGCCAGCATCACAACCTGGGGACGTGAAGTGTGAAAGCAGTGGGTATTTACCAGGCGGGGAAGGGTCTGACACTAGCCTTCACAGCCCAATACACTCTCACTTTAGTGTTGTGCATTAAGCCAGAAGGAAAAGGACTTGAAGCGTAGAAAACATCTTTTTGGATGCAGTTACGATCGTAAAGCGCAAGCAGGTACATGAACAGTTACGTGCAGAAGGGTAGACAGCTTTTCGTGTAGAAGGCTGGAGTTGCGTTATGTGTTCAAAACCATATGAGGAAATAAATGTCTGGGCGGTCCAAAATATTTTTTTTTGTAATATGTCTCTTGTGAATCGATCAACTTTATGAACAGTGCAGTACTTAGAAATGTTCCAAAAAAGAATCCATGGTTCAATAAACCTTGGTTGTAAAACATGAATGATTTACACAAACATTGTGTGAGATTTTGTGATGATGCAGGGTCAGCTACAGGCAGGAACAAGAAATAACTGGTTGATCTGATATTGACCGTTGTGAAAATGTGTGACCTTATCAATCACCATGGGGATCAGTTCAGATTTGTCCAGTGGTAACAACGCTAAGATTCAGTCAGGTTACAGAATCCAGTGTAACACCTACAGTATGTACATCATAAGCTCCCACTCTTACTAATAGCAGTGTGTTGTTAACATGCAGCGCAGACAGCCTCTAATGGGATGCAAAGAGTCATGTTTACTCACTGCAGACATGAGGCTTTTGTCCCTTTCTGTGTTCATTGAAAATATTACACGCACACACACACACACACCCACACACACACACACACGCACACACAATCACATACACACAGTACTAACAAAACGCAATTTGACCTTAACTTAGCTCATCAGTGGGATCAGACTGTTTATCATATGCTCCTACGTGAGTCACACTTGTTTGCTCTGCTGGTCATGTCGGACGGAGCAACAGAGCTCCAATCTGTTCAGGCCGTTCTCAGGCCAAGAGGTGGAAAACCAACGATCCTGGGTCAGTGTTTGTACCACTTGTCACATTTTGTGTCTGTCAGAATGTAGTTTAAGAGCTTTGGAAGGAATAATAATTTGGATATCAAACGATAATGCCATAAACTAACCTGGGATTGAGATAATGCGACTATAGAACATATGGCTACAGTAAAATGCAACGGAATAGACTTAAATTACAATATCTTTAAATTCCCTGACTGTGATACTGATTAATTTAAGTTTGTTAAAGCTATAGTGCGTAACTTATGTTGCCCCCAGGAGGAATTCTGAGAAATGACAACAATACGCATCAACATGAGAAAAGCCTTTCTTTGGCTCTTCTTGGGATTTTTCTGTTTGATAACGCTGTCATACTGAGGAATACAAAGAGAGTTTTGTGGAGCTGAGAGGCTTAATAGACTTTTTGTGTCAAGTCGATTGGCGTTGACTTGAATCTAACTGCCATTCATTTATATGAAAAAGGTTACGCACTATAGCTTTTAATGCTGCAGCTGTTATGTTTCCATTCATCTCAACCACAGGCTAACCTGGAGGCACATATTCGCACCATAGAGAAGATTGGCTGAAGAAATAGTGAGTGAGTTCCTCTGTTTCCCCTTTGATATGCACACTACATGTTTTTTCATCTAATTGTATTCATTTATTTCCTTTTAAGATAGAGTGTGTCCCTCCTCACATAGTTGACAGTGGGCAAAGAGTGTGGCTCAGAAAAAGCCTTCTGTGTATTTCAAAACAGCCAAGTCTGAAGGCAGCGAAATCACCAACACGTCTCTAAAAGCTAAAAACCCCACGCGATAAAAAAAACCGTCCTCTTAATCTTTACCTTGAAAGCCACGACAGAGGAGGGGGTGAGAGAGGGGGGCTACTCTTTTCGGAAGGAGAGAAAACAAGCGGATTATTTCCATTTGAAAGAACATGCCAAATTACCCGAACGTGTTTTTTTTCAGTCGCTCTTTTCAAAAAAGTGGCAACAGATGGAGAGGCCGGTCGGCGTTGTGTCCTGTGCCGGTGTTTATCAGCACACACAGGTAGCCCCAGAATGCATTATGCAGCGCACTCATCTCATTCAAGCGCTAGTACACTCAAAGAGAAGATGCTGCCCAGGTGTGTGATGGACTGTGCTGCCGGCTTTTTCGCTGAATTTTTTTTTCAATTTTTTTTTTTTTTTTTTATAATTTCCTGTTTTGAATACAGACTGTGGAGTTAAACATGAAGCAGCTGCCGCATAACTTATCTCTACAGCAGTCTGGAAACAAAGTGCAGCAGCCAGTGATTAGAGGAAGCTGGGAGCTAGGTGAGTGCTGCTGGAGATAAATGAAAAGCTGGAGAGGTTTATTTTAGCTGTGTGTCAGATGGCCAAAACACATGCGTATGTGTGAGCTTTGGTGCCACACTTTTTGTGTATCTTCAACCGTGAATTCCCATTCACTTTTATCACACAAAGACACACACACACACACACACACACACACACACACACACACATATACCAGTGTTCACTTTGACACCTGATGTTGATTTAGTTACGATCTTTTGATTAAACGATGGGACAGGGGGTGCAAAAAACAAGGCTTACTTATTGCTATACTCAGATATTTAGTGCTAGTCTTGCTGTTGTCATTTAAGACACTAACAGAAATGTAACTCAAAGTTCTCATTGATAAAACTAAGTCGTCATCCATAGTTAGTTCTCCTGGTTCAGGGAGGCAAGTCACAGTTGAGCGTTGGCAACAAAACCTCCTGGTTTTAATTATTACACACACACACACATGCACACACACACACGCACGCACACACACACACACACACACACACACACACACACACACACACACACACACACCTCTCCTTTGCCCCCCATCATCCATTCTCTTCACCCTTTTGGATGAAGAGTAGTAATCAAGAGCTGGCGGCAGACAAGAGGCCATCTACCCAGGTGAGGAGCAGGGAGATGGGGGCCACTTCAGGAGACGCAAAGTGTAGCCCAAGGGTGCCACTCAATCATCTCCAATCAGGACCCCCCCCCCCCACACACACACACACACACACACACACACACACACACAGACACACACACACATACACACACAACCGAAAGGCCCCAGACAACACATCACATCGCCTTTAATTCTATGAATAGCAGAAAACATCTTAAAAGAATCAGATTCAAAAAACTTGTCTTAAAAAAAGATAATAATGTGTGCTCTCACATGGAGAGAGCTTAGAGGGATTAAGAAGAGCTTCCCTCAGGCCTTACAGGAGGACCAGGTCTAGATGAGAAAGATATGACCCAAAGAGGCTCTTCTCCCCCTCCTCTCCCTCCTGCTTCTCCCCCTCTCCTCTCACTGTGGCGTTTGCCAAGACAGGAAAACAAAGAAGCAAAGGAGAAAAAAAGACAGGCATTGAAGTTCGATCCTTCTGTGAATAAAAGTAGCCCTCTAAATCAAATTTTCGTTGAAAAGAGACGGAGGCAGCACTCCGTGGAGGGGCAGGTATACAGGCGGGTAGAACAGGAGAAAGCCTTGGGATGGAGAGATCAAAGATAGTGTGGAAAAGAGGAGAAGAAGAAGGAGAGACTGTTGAATTATTTTGGAGGTGTTTGAGGTTTATTTTTTTTTTTCTCCCTTCTTTTCCATCTAGCGTGTCTAACCTCACAGGGGCATGTTCTGCCAGTTCTTACTGTACACGCAAGCCGCAGTCACACACACACACCCACACACACACACACACAAACACACACACACACACACACACACACACACACACACACACACACACACACACACACACACAAAAGGGCTTTAGCTTCTGAGTCTTATTTGCATCAGTCTTCTGGGAGACTTTACCTTTCTCTTTGCAGCAAGTCAAATTTCCTGGTCGACTGAAAGGAAAGCTTTTTGAGCCTTTTTCTAAAAGCCCCTTTGACATGCACTCTTCTGCACTGGATACAGTGACTGCTACAAAACAAAATAGATCAATTGAAAGCAGGCTGTTAACTGAAGGTGGGACGGAATGGGATGGGATTGGTGCAGGGTCCAGGTGGGCTGTGTCTGCCTAAATCTGGTTAAATGTGTCTAATGTAATGTCAATGAGAAACGAGGCACCTCTTGAACCCTGAGTGGATGTGCTGACCCAGAACAACCATATGGCTTCTACTACAGCACCTATGGCCCTGAAGAGGACCCAACCAGCCGTCATGAGTTGTTCTGTGTGTGTGTGTGTGTGTGTGTGTGTGTGTGTGTGTGTGTGTGTGTGTGTGTGTGTGTGTGTGTGTGTGGACGGAGTGTGTGTGTGTGGACGGACTAGATGTAACAGCTGTCTCCTGCAGAGCTCTCTGGGGAAATAGCTGAACCTTATGCTTCTCAGGTGATCTACTTTTTTTTCAGAGTCCGGAACATTTTTGTCACCACAATGTGAAACATGCATTGCTTCCTGAATAAAATGAAATCACTCTCCTGTTTTGAACCTTTTTTTTTACGTTTTTTTGCCACTACTTACACTTTATTACAGAAGTTGCATATATTTCTTTTATAGATCTTACAAGGTGCCAAGGTAAACGTTCTGCCTTGCTTATATATATTATTCATGTGCACACACTGAAAAGTCTTTAAAAAGGCCTATGAGGATGACATGGTATTTTACAAACTGGCACATTTTGTGTCACTTTTACACACTGTACGGTAGACAAGGGAAGTAGCAGCTGTGGAGATCTAGAAATATATTAGAAGTGATGTTTATAATTATATTTTTTTCATTGTATGCTTCCACCATTAGGATTTGCTTACAATATTAGTCAATTATCAACTTTGTTATTGAATTATTTTGAGAAATGTCCAACCCTATTCTTTTGTATACACAAACACAACAGAGGATTAATGTCAAAATAGTCCTTTCATTAGCACATGCATCGTGTTTAGTGATCCTCTTATGTGTGGTTAGTGATCTGCCTACCACATGGTGTCTCTGTGGTGCAGCCCAGAAAGGTGTGAGACTGTAAGCTCTCTCTCTGTCAGCGTGCACAGGCTTGTCTATCAAAGTGGTTTTGAACTGTATGAAAACTGTATGTGCTTATCGTCAGCTGTGACAAAAGCAAAAAAAAGGGGATAGTGGCGCTTTTGTTTTCCCCAATCCTGGAGTGTGATTTGGGGGGGAAATGGGATCCCCAGTTTCCCAGCCGGGTCTAAAAAAACAGGTGCTCTGGCCAGTTGTTCTTTTGTCCCATTATGATTCTTTGGGATTGGAAAGTGGAGCCAGCACCTGTTCACATTCCTCAGTGGTTGTGAAAGAAGCATAAACTGCAGGGGGAATAATATCGAGCAAGCTGTGGTGAAATACTAATGTTTCACACAGGAACTGCACTGTGCACTGTTTATGTCCTGCATTGATTTGCGTTGTTGCATTGTTTCCTGTCTACAACCCTGTTTAGTTTTTTCTTTTTCTATTTGTTTTCACCTTGGTCCGTACAAAATGTAATTTATTTCAACTGTTGCCTCTGTGTATGGGAAGGGACAATAAAGTTGGGGTTGAACATTTAAAAATAGTTTTCCACATATCGAATTTAAGGAAAATAACCACGTTTTTCTTTAATACATAAATAAGACATCTTAGATGAAAAAGATGTTAAATTGTTTTGAAGTGTAACATTTAACATAAAAGAAAACGTACTCATGCTAAATAATTACATCCTTGGTCTGGACTGTCTTCAATAGGTCATCACAATCCTTCCACCTATAGCACAGTTTGCTGTTCTTCCTGTCACAGAAAAGCAGTGACATTTGAATTTCAAACGATCAATGCTGCTGTTGTCAACCAATAGGCATCTATAATTGATTCCTTTTTCTCACAGTTAGAAATTGCTACGAAAACACATATTATAAAAATGATCATTTTAAGTAAACTTCATTTCACTAATACGAACAACACATTCAAAAGTGTCTTCAGAATTCATGAGGTTGCTTTATAAAACTAAAATGAGACCTTAAATATCTCCACTAGTCTCCCAGTGGCCAGCGCTGTTGTGTGAGGAAGGAGGATACGTGAGGTGGGTGTTGCTCTGCTCTGGCCACAGCTGTGCAAAGCTGTCGAGGGGCTCTGATGTCATGTATAAATGGGAGTCCACGGGGACGGAGGGATGGAGGGATGGAGGGGAAGAGTGAGGGACCGAAACCAGATCCCTGCCCTGCGCTTTGCTGTGCTGCTCAGTCAGACTGTGGGCCAAGGTTAATGTGGAGCCACCTGCTGCATGCCCACTGCTCATCTGACACCATCGCACAAACTGAAATGAATCGCCTTCCTTTGTTCTTGTCTTTTTTGCATACAATTGACAAATGAGTTGAAACAAATGAACTGTGGTGTGCTTGTGCTGTGTGTCTGCACCTACAGTAATGCATGTGTAAGTGCAGGAGGAAGCATGGAGGAAAGGGAGGAAGGAAGTAAGGAAGGAAGGAGGCTGACAGTTACGGTGACTTAATACAACTTGATATTTCATGGCTGGGGGAATGTGGCGGCACTCCCTGCTTTATGGAGCTGGGCCTGGATTATTTAGTTGGATGGAGGCCTGCCCAGAGGAACAGCTGAATGATGTCATGTGGCACGCACACACACCTACACACACACATACACACACACACACACAAATACACAAAAGTACACACAAGCATTCTAGCAATCAAGCTGTGGACTCAAGAGTTGAAGTGTTGTTCTGGTTTTTGAATGGTCGAGGGTTTTTCTCACAGATCGGAGTGTTGAGGTAATTGGGAAGGTGAGCAGAGAGAAGGTGGGTGGGGTTTGCTAATAAGAGCCTGGGTTGATTTCACCGAGGAGGGGAGTGGAGGTGGCGTCTAGGGGAGCAGATGTGTGTGTGGTGTGGAGAGCCAGATGAGAGATTGAGCTAGGTGGGAGTTTTTTTTTTTTGGGGGGGGGGGGTTTGCCGGTAAGCTGACCTCACGGGGCATATGGCCGTGCAGATGTGTGCACACCGTACACATTGCTGCGTGTTTGTTTGTGCTCTGTGTGCTCCGTCCGCACAAATCAATGTCTGGCTTCACTCTTTGATGGCTAGAATCAGGTTCTCCTCTCCTCTCCCATGCTGCTCAGGAGAACGTAGCGTGTTAGCATGCGAAGCCCTCTCTTCTCTCCTCCCTAGAAGAAACCTAAATATGGAAACAGTGATTGGAAATTGTTTAGACAACCTGAAATGGTTTATCCCGGGGCTGTGCACTGCAGCCTCGCAGATCAAAGCAGAGGAAACATGAATCATAGAGTTGTTCTTGTACGGAAACAAACCCTTCCCCTTTCTTCCCTTTTTGACATACACACTGGCACAAATAAGAATGTTAAGGAAAACAAAGAGAAAAACGACTTGAGAGGAGAGGCTGCCTCTCTCCGACTTGACTGGAAGTGACTTCTTTGTTTGATCACAGTATTCCACATCGCATGTTCTGAGCCTTCACCACCCACCAGTAACTTGTCTGGTGTAGATACAGAGACACGCAGACACACTTCTGAAACAAGCAGAGGAAAGCCTCATGAGACCAAACTCCCCGGGGATCATCTTCCTTCTTTCTAGTAAACTCTTCAACTTGCATCAGTCCCTCCTCTGCGCTGAGATCAGCAGCATCTATCACAGCCTGAGTGATAACTGATCCCCTGTCTAAAGAGCCTCGCTCTCCTCCAGCCGTCTCTGCTTACTCTCCCCAGGGACGAGACAGGAGAAATGGTCCACACTGCAGATTGAAAAACCCAAGCCTAATGACACCAGTCTCAATGGCCAAGCTTCAACCTTTCCATGTTCTGTCCGTCAAAATATCTAAAAGCTTTCTTTCTCTTTTCTGCCCACTAAGGGTGCTTTCACACCTGCTGTGTTTGGTCAGTTTGAAAGGAATGCTTGGTTTCCACATTTGATACAGTTTGTTGAGATGAGAACTAGACAGCAATTGCACTCCTTGTTGAAGAGGTACGCTTCCAAGAGAACTCTGGTGTGGCCCTTTTTGTGGTGAGAACGTGAGCGGGCTGACGTCCGACCCAGCTCCACGAAGCACCTTGAACAAGCTCCCCCAGCCAGTGACGCTAGGCAGCATGATGATGATGAAGAAGATGTACTTCCTGTAGGTTCTTTCTGTAGTTTTTCTTGCATATGAATTCTGACCAATTGTAAAGCAGTTCAGCCGCTTCGTTATTGCTCCCGCCCCCCAGACACATCTGACCAATGACTGAAAAGAACGTTTTCACAATGCTTATGACGCTCCATTTTGGTTCTTCACCAACACATCGGACCAGAGAATATGATAAGTTAACCAAACCTGTTGAAAAACAAACCAATGTATTAATCTTGCATCTGGTACAAACCAAGGAAGCAAACTAGAAGTGCATTATCAGGTGTGAAAGCTCCCCATGGTTTTCATTACGATTGTAAAGCAGACACCTCCTTTCCCTGTCTTCCATATTGTGTCTCCCCCGGCACCTCTCTCACAGTAGTGATATAGTTCCATTCAGAGGCCCTCAAGACACAAGTCAAGTCTCCTCTGCTCTGCTACTCATCAGCTGTCTGTTTGAACAGCTGCAGGGATGAAGGAGAAGGTATGGATTAATGAAATAAAGAACAAAAAAGTCTTGTCATTGCTTGAACATCAGATAGTGGTAAAGACAATGGAGTGTTTCCCTACTGTCGTCAAGCGGACAGGAGCGGCTGACTCACTGGTTTGAGGGAAGCTATGCTGCGTTGATGTCATGACAGACACAGTTAACAGTGTGTGTGTGTGTGGGGGGGGGGGGCATCACTCTGGGGCTGACAGAGGTGTGAGGTGATGTCAGATTGTGATGAAGTCATTATGAGCGCAACATCTTCCACCGTGTGATGTCAGCAGGGCCCTGGCATGACAGAGCTACGTGTCGCATTCCCCCCTCTATGTTAGTTAGAAGTGGGTGACAGTTGGAAATGTAGGATATTTGTCTTGTGTTTTTACCCATTACACACGGTGACTTGGTTGTAAGTTCCCACCATCCGTTTGCCTGGTTAACGTATTTCCATTTTTTTCAGGGTGGGAAACATCACAGAGAAGTTAGCATAGCATCAGATATAAAAAAAAATTGCTTTTGCCTTGAATTAAGATTAAACTATGAATATGAATCCTTTTCAGTTTGTCATTATAATGTCCTGGTGTTATAGGTCAATCTATTTGGGATCCAATAATTAAAAGGGAGAAATTTGTCCCTGTCAAAAAAATATGAACCTTTCTCCCCAAAAGAGGGAAAATAAGAGTTCAAGGGGGTTGAGTCATTTATACAGTATATTCTGCTTACCCGTAACTATATATTTCCCATGGATTTCAGACCGTAGCATCTGAACATTGCCCATCTTCCACCATGTCTCATTTTCTTACATGTGTAGATGATTCGAAAAAAAACCATCCCAAAACACATGTGTTGAATAACATATGTTTTGAATGTGCAGAAAGTTTTGAACAAGACACGAGAATAAATATTGTAAAGAAATACAGAATGCCTGAGAGCCTTGCTGGATTATATTCCATTATATTTGTGTCATTGTCTTTTTCCTTGACATAAAATAAATACCATACATTTTTAAAGAGAATGCAGTAATTGCTTCATAAAAATTCACCAGAATGCAAGAAATGAAGTGTTTGACAGAAAAAGTTCTGGAGGAAGGCCCACAGACCTCAGCTAATGGGGGTTAAGGTTGAGTTTGAGGTTAAACTGTGCAAACATACATCTGGAAGCCAAATCCAACCATTATACCTACAGGATTAGATTAAGAGGTAATCCTAGCATCACGTGAATGAAACAGCATCTTCCAAGAAAGGTGCAATAAATCAAATGTGGCTTCTGTGTTAGGTAGCTGAGGTATAGATGAACAGTGGCTCTCTTTGTATTTGCTGCCATAGTCAGGTTGCGCCTCTTAGACAGGCCCCCTCTCTGTGAGCTGCACCTCGGACCGTATCGCGTGTCGCTTTAAATATACCTCGGCGGACGACGGTTCATTTCATGGTCACTTGAACATACAAGGCATGCAGGATTTAACACCTGATTGTGTCACTTCCTGTGTTGCTCAAGTTGAAGCAGCTTGAACTGTAACCGGCTCGGCCTGGAGAAGAGTTTCTCCTTTGTGTCCTCACGGCCGGTGGCTCAACAGGGCTGAGGCTGAGCATGGGGCAGGTGTGCAGGCCAAGCCCCCCCCCACACACCTCTCACACACACACACACGCACACTTATACACACACATACATATTTGTAGAGGTTCTCAGGTTCCGCTGAAATGAGAGACCGGCAAAAGATCTATCAACAGAATAATCACGAGGTAATGACATACTTAACTCCCTGGTGTGTGTGTGTGTGTGTGTGTGTGTGTGTGTGTGTGTGTGTGTGTGTGTGTGCATATGTGTTCCCGGTATATGTGTGCGTGTGTGTGTGCGCCCCGCTTTCGTGTTCACATGTGCACAAAATGCAGCCAAGGCTAGCCCCTCCCCTACTCCAGCCACTCGACAACTTTTGCCTCGCCTCATTTGCTCGGTGGTGAAGGGGCTGATTAAATATTTAAAGTATAGAGTACTTTCCCTTGGCATCAGGTGTAACTCACTCCTGTAATCTTAGATAGCCGAGCTCGCGCTGCGCAGTAATTATAGTGGAGTTAACCGGGCGAGGCGAGAGGGTTCCGCGACAGGCTTTGTTGTTTATGTCTGCTTACAAGTTTATAGGCCCCGCTTTCGCCCGCTCCCGTGAGCAGGCATGTGGCCATTTTGCATCCAGAATTATGATATGATTCTGTTTTGCAGAAGCAAGAGGGCATATAATGGCTGTGTGAACATTAGAAAACATTGGATTCAGTATTCTTTTTTATTTCACCGTAACTGCTGATATGTGACATACCACTATAGCAGGCGTCCTTTATTAAGGGTGTATACTTGCTACTATGGCTTCATTGATGGTTAGTAAATCATATTGTAATGCTCCGTACATCAGTTACAAGTTATTAAAAGGCCGGGCCCTGTACCATATGTAGCCTTGTACCATTTTTATATAACGTTGTTATTGTAAAATGGAGAAACCAGCAGGCTGCAAGTAGATAGTCAAGACACCAAACCATCGGGAATGTACTGTGATGGGAGTCAAGCAACTGATGGATGACGCAAGGCTGTTTGCTCACTACTCACTGCTTTAGATTATTACAGTGAGGCAGACAATTTTTTTAACGTTTTTATAGGGTATGTCATGTTTAAAATGAAATAAATTAAGAGTTAGTTTAAAGCCACTAATAAAAGCTTTATGTGAATTAAGCTACGTAGCAGGTGGCAACAACATTGATTGGTGCTCAGACCAAAACATGGATCATTTAGGAGAAAGGTTTCTTCAGACAATCCCAAGATGCTGGTCATGTTTCTCATTTGAGCTCATTTCAAATGTTAAAGATGACTGAGGAAATCCTTCAAACCGATAGAAAAAGTATGAGAAAAAAACTGTAAAGTCCAGGTGAGACGTACTGTAAGTAACTTCTACAAAACACATACCCTGTATCTGTCAAGCCTGGTGGACAGCCTTCTTTTATAATCTGAGGAAACAATGCACTGCCAACTGTAAACGCACAAACCTTTAAGAGCCTTTAGAAGAACAACAATAGATGGCAGTGTTAGGCACCTTCCAAAACGACTGCGCCAAAAAGCTCTGCTGAACAGACAATCCAGGAGCTGTAGAGAAAAGTCACTGTGGGCGGCTGGTTGAACATCAAAGCGCCACAGTCACAAAGACACAGTGAGGAGTATATATGCCTAAATGTCTGTTTTGTACGGAGAGTAAATGGTGACTTTAATCCATTTAGGTTGCGTACCTCCTCTGAAAAAGATCCTTTGAATGTAAGATGAGTAATAAAGCAAAAAAGAGGAGGCACATCCATGCTTTACCTTAATCCCACACTCTCATTTTTTTTGTCACTAATCTGACAGATTTACACCCTTTTACTACCTGAATATGCCGCCCTCTACACAGTTCACCTCGTAGAGAATCCCATTTGAAAAAAAGGTTTAAGTTGTGGGAGCATTTTTCTTCGAGCTTTTCTTAAACAACGAATTATCTCAGACCAGAGCTGAATAGACTGTGTGGAAAAAAGGTGAAATGCTTCTTCAAAGGCCTTTTAACTTTTAAGTCCTGCTGCCAGCTGTTGAGCTGAAACCCTAAATAAAGTTTTGTGGATACATTATTACATGAAATACAAGCCCCATAATTATCCTTCAGAGGGACTAATGGTGTAAGTTTAGGTAAGATGACAGTAATAACCTTCTAATGCATGAGCCACTACTGACTTCATACTCATAGGGAGCATGAGAAGGAGAGAGTGACATATTGTGGTTCCTCATGTCGTGTTCATCAAGCTATTTCTGGAGGCATTTTAGGTTTAAATATTGATCTATTTCCATGACAGAAATCTGCAATGTCCATCATCTCTTTGCTGTTCTTGTCCGTCCCTGCAAACTGCTTTGTTAACCTGTCGCCGCTGCCAGTGATATTTATGGAGTTTTTGGCAAATTGATTCATTTAAACAAACACACTCCCTCACTGTTTCCACATCGGGGATAGATTGAGCGGCCCTTGCAATGTGCCGTAATGATCAATAAAGAGTTTTCAACGCCTGACTAAATGCAGGGCTCTCGTCATGTTGAGGCCCCCCTTTCGAAACACACCGCTCGTGTGGCCACATTTTGGAAACGGTCTAATATCTTACATGTGTCTGCGAGGGTGTGAATTTACAAAAACTGTGATTGATGTTGGCCCCGGCCCGCTGTAGAGCTTTTATCATGTTGGATTGATGAACTGATTTTAAAAGGGAATGAATCTGCCGAGCGGAGAGACGCGTCAGTGATGTAAGTGTTTGACTCGTGAATCTTTCCAGTGGGAAAAATGAAGGAAGCGTCTTAGTTTCACCCTTGCTTTTTTCTGCATGGCCTCAAATGCACCCAGAGGTGTATTTTTCACATGCGCTTTTAGAAAAAGATGATAGAAAATCTCCCAGGTTGTATGGAGTGGGTGGAGGTTGAGTTTTTTTGTGCAAAAGGGCTTGTGTGATAGGTGCTTGTTTTCCCACAAGTCTCTGGGGGATTCCCCTCTCCTCCTCTCTCCTCCTCTCTGCTGTAAACCAGCATCAACAGAGCCGATGATGGACGTCTCTGTTTGGCAGGTGCTCCTGTAACTTGGCGCCTACCGTTTGCCCACAGCAATGAGGCTGTCAGGGTTAGCAGAACACTTCCAAGAGTGCAGGGGGAACATTATATTTCACATTATCTCAGAACAATAGGCCATTTCCTGCTCTGCTGCGGGCCAGAGAGAGGCTGATCAAGGGGCTGCCAAGCTCCAGGAAAGGGAGCGCAGACTAGCAGGAGAGAGGTTGGCTTCTTAAGGGGCGAATGGTATTGAAGTTGATGAATTGTTAGGTAGGCGGTTTCCAGAGAGGGTGCAAGCCAAAGCTAACCTGCCAGTTAGTGTGAGCCACGGGGTGTGTTTCAGCAGGGAGGATTTGAACAGAAACATGTGTTGATAACTTTCCAGTCAGTTGGATCTTTCTGTTTATCAATGCTAGTGGACATGGCATTAGAGATAGCAAGTGTATGAATCGGTCAGTTTCTTGGTCCATCACCTTTGTAGAGCCTGAAATGTCTATCATATATAACCATTTGATCGTCATTAAATTTGGTACAGACGTCCCTGGTACATAATTGGAGAAAACATCCTAGTTGTCCCCTGACTTTCCCTGCATTGTCACTGGGTCAAAAGTTTCACTCATCTAGTGAAATATCTCATGTAGAGGACCCACAATTTGAAAATATATTCATGGTTTTCAGACAATGAATCTTGATGAATTTCTTGATCCCCTGACAGTTTAGGTGTTGCGCAGAATGTCGACTATTAGATGGAACGCCATGAAATCTATGAAAGCATTAATGTTCCACCCGGGGCCAATTGTGATTGTGACTTTGGTGAACCCCTTACATTTTCATCTCGAAATAGGTCATGTTTGGTTTATGGCTAAATACCTACACAACGTGTGTCATTACCATAAAATGCTATGTTAACATCTTATCGCTAAGATCACCTATCAATCTGGACATGTTAAAGCATGCTGATGTTAGCAAGTAGCTCATAGCACTACAGTGGATGAATCCCCACAGAGCTAGCATGTCTGCAGTCACTTTTTGTAGATGGTTAAATCTCACAAATTTCAACACACTGTGGTTACATGGAAAACAAATGGAAGGTCAGTCAGGGTCTCTGGCTTACCCTCTATACCCCACCCAGATCCATCCAACTATTCAACAAGGCGCCAAATGCTTCACAACCTCTGGAAATACCTTCCCACTGATGAGTACTCTCTCTCGCTCTCTCTCTCTCACCCCTTTCTTTGGGTTGCGTAACTGCTCTTGTGTTGTATTATTGAAACGTTTGGCTCTGATTAGTGCAGCAGATGAAACGGCTAAATGCTAATGTGTGATTTCCCAGGGGGGCGCCCGGAATTCATGGGCTGCAGGTGTTTGCAGGGGAGGAGGAGAAGGGGCTTTTAGAGCGCATCAATGCCAATTACGCCCTGCATTGTTTGTATTTTCTGTTACTCATCGGGGCAGGTAAACACTCCAAGTTCACTTCTTAAGTATATTTTGCTCGTGGTGCCTGCGGTTGCCCAGTACAGTTTGAAATTGAACCCCTCCTCCCCTGCCCATGAGGTGTGTGGAGCTGTTAAAATCAGTCACGCATTAAATATGAGAAATGTTTGGGAGCACCAGGACCTCTCCTTGGCTCTGCTCTAGTGAAAAACATGGTATTGATTATCTGGATGGACACAAACCCTCCCACATATCAGCCCTAGGTCACAGATCCATTGTTTTCCTCTCAATAAAATCTGTGATACCTGCACATTTATTTCGACAACCGAGCACTGCAGGTCTTAAGGTGATTCTGCGTTGCATTTTATGTTGAAAGATGTTTTTACATCTTTGGCTGAAGTGAAGTGCTGAAGGATTCCAGTTTCATGATATCCCATGAGCCAACTCAGCTGCCTTCAGGATCATGCAATCGGGGGCCAAGGTGTGTAACTCTCTTTTACAGTCCCGTCTCACCCTGCCACTCCCTTTTACAATCCCTCCATCTCCATCCTTCAGGGGTGGACTCTCCCTTTTTTTCTTTCTGCTGTGCTGAGCAGGCAGGAGCGCTTAGCCTCGCGGCTTCCCTTCTCTTTCTCCTTCATTTAATTTTTTCTACAGTACATCGCCACAGATTTATCACCTTGTGCCGTTTTTCCTCCCGAAAGCGGCGAATTATTTCGGTGTCCTGACAGGGGGGGGGGGGCCTCAGGGTGGTGGGGAAGGAAGGAAAGAAAGTGCATGCTTGAGACGGGGGTCTGAAAAATGTGACTCATGTAAAACGCTGCCTAGGAGAGAAAAGGTGGGGGTGAGTATAATTGATTCTGACGACCCGAGTCGGATGGCAGCGTTCCCCAGGGGTAGACGCTGAGCCGATCCCAGCCAGAGTCACCGTTGTGGGGGGAAGGGACAAGGGACGAGACGGGGTTGGAGGTGGAGGTGTGGAGCATATCTTTTACTCTGTTTCACAAACGCAAACACGGACACACACGTACATGCATGCACGCACACACACACACACACACACACACACACACACACACACACACACACACACACACACACACACACACACACATACTCGCTTAGGTCATCTTTGGGGGTGCACATTTCAACACCCCCCCTTAGAGGACACCACTTTCTGAATGGTTTAGAGAGATGCTGGATGGAGGAAAGCATTACTGGGAGTACACAGATTAGGAAAATCACACACACATAAGCAAGCACCCACTCTCAACTCATTTACCATGTAATCTAACACGTCCCCTTCCATCATGCTTTGGACAAAATACACTGGATCCACCCAGGCCGCTCTCCCTAATCTACTCAGTCTTTGGTTTAGCTAAAGACATTATACATGCACAAGCTAATTAACCTATCAAATCAGTGATGACAATTTCCCCACTTGTCTCTTTCCTGCCTTAATTGCAGATGGGAGTGAGAGGAAACAATGGCTACAAAATGGACTTCGGCTCTCAAATCAAAACCTCTCTTTTTCTTTCTCTTATACACGCACGTGCACACACACACACAGACACACACACACACACACACACACACACACACACACACACACAAACACACACTCTTGCACACAGTCCTGCGCACAAGAACCCTCTTACTCTTATTAGTCCACGCCCACAGCTCCTTGGAGCCAGACTAAATAAATAAATTACTGATTCAGATGCCTGCTTACGTGCTAACCTTATTAGTGTTTATGCTACTGCAAGCATTTTGTTTGCATGTGTGTGTGTGTGTGTGTGTGTGTGTGTGTGTGTGTGTGCCTGTGTCTGTTATGATTGTATTGGTGATTGTTACATCTGTGTGCGTATGCCATGCTATGAAGGGGCCCCATTCGTCCTCTAGCAGGCCCGGATTCATTAACTTTATGTGTAAGACTGCTCAGTGAATGTAGGTTACTGCTCAGGCAGACGTAATTCCCCGAAGGCGAAGGGCGGCATTAGCATCCAGTTATCGCGCCACATTCCCCCGGAGCTAAGATGACTCCTGAAAGATGCTCTCCTGTCTCTTTTGAATTCTGCCGGACACACACTACACACACACACACACACACACACACACACACACACACACACACACACACACACACACACACACACACACACACACACACACACACACTCACACACACATCCTAGTACGGTACCACATACACAGGTAGCAGATATAGAGGCTGATGTGAGCAAAGGAACCAAGGACACGGCCTATATTGGTAAAATAGGGCGCATAGTGACGACTTTTTTCTGCACTCTTTCATAAGGTCCAGTTGCGTCTTTGCTGGGCGTTTCAAACTCAAGGTGAGCTCCACTTGGTGTTTTTTACTTTAATCGGTCAAGGAGCATAACACCAGATGAGACCGAATCAGACCTTTACCCCCAGACAGAGCCAGTACTTTACAGTGAGTGGTATGGATGCTCCGAGTTAAATGAGAAGAGAGGAGAGGATTGGAACAGATGGCGGGAGTCCCCCTGGGCTTGAACAGGCGCCTACCCCACTGAACACTGGGAGCTCTTGACCATCTGGAGATAAAGAGCCAGTGAGCAGCACCCTGTAGCGGATTCCCCATCCAAGCGACATGGAAAAGGAGAGGCAAAGGCTTCACTTGGAGCAGTGTCAACAACATACAGTCCATAAGCCCTAGTATGATGTTCTACATTGTAAGGGTTGAGTGATCAGTTCTCTTTGCTCTTTGTGTATAGGAATGAATGCAGTGCGTGTTGGGGTCTGGGATTGAAATCAAATGTTTCAGTCAACCCTTACCACCACCCTTCCAACTGCTTATTTTTCCCCCTGACTTTTCACACACAGATAAAGCCCGTCTCGCAGTCTCTCCGTGTTTACTTTGTCCCAATCTTTGAGAAGAAAAAAATCTTTGATTCTCTTTGGGCTGTGTGCATCGTTCCATGTAAGCAGTCGCTGGAATGCGTGAAAGGTGGAGCGGTAGGTTCAACTTGCTCCTTTGGCAAGAAATAATGTCTCCCTACAAATCAAAAGCATGTTTTTGTTTTGGCTTTGTTTTTTTCTTTCTTTCTGTGCAGTCATCTCTCATGGTGAAGAGCATGTTGGACTATTGGATCCAGACTGGGGAGTGGAACATGAGATAACAGATATGTGTTTAGTTAAGGTACTTAATGTGATCCAGTGACAGAGTTGCTCTCAGCACACCCAATCTGATCTTCATTTGGGAGTTGTAAGTCTGAAGGGAGGGGGGCTTACTTATTTTATCTAGGCTGACATCTTAATGACAAATTGATGGTAGTATTCCTGCTGTAAATCGCTGGATCTGAGGGGGTCAGTAACAACCCTATTAATTCTACGGTCTCTTTTACACCAATCCATTTGGTACAGACTGAGGGAAAGACATTATACATCGTTGCATTTCAGTTCTGCTCCGGTTCGTGTCAAAAATGACTTTTTAAAAACTAACAATAGGATTAAAAGTAAGGTTATTACTTTAGACTTACAGGTAACGTTTTCATTAGAAAATTTTGTCATCTGTGATACGGCATCATCAATCCAACATGGAACCAGGTGGGAAAATCTAGTTCTGGACAATTCTGGTGAGTCAAGCTGCACCTTAGTGTTTCTTCTGTGTATATGTATGTGCTCTAGCTCAAAAGGAAATAACTGGTTATGAGAAGTAATAGACTTTCTATTGGCCGTCGTTATATTGTGAATAATGATGATGTACAGTACATAAAACGAGTCGTAATGTATGTCAACATAACAGGGCTACCTCTGCAGGATCACTGTGTCACTATTTAATGGCCCACTAAAGTACTGCATGCACATATTGGTTACCATGGTTATCAGGCTTATTATCAGGTTGCCCCCTGAAATGGTCACAATCAGCAGATGGTAATCACATAACCACAGTTGTGAAATGCTGTGGTTTTTGGTCCTATGAAATGAATGCAGATGTAAAGTAAGGTATCGTTAGTATGTGAATAAACAACAGCGGAAACTAATGTCAATTTCACTCACGATGTTCCAGTGTTAGTCAGTGAACATTTGACTTGATCTTCCCCCTGGTAAATATACCATTTAAAGCCACAGTAAAATGGTACTAGACAGTGTCCTCAACTTGTGTACTGTGACATACAGTCATTCTGATGTAGATGGAATAAAAGGGCAAAGTATTAAGTGAAAAAGCTATTTGGTATTTTGGATTGCCGAAGATTGGGCATGGCTTGGTGAATACAGCGCAATGCAAAGCAGAAGAGGACTGTTGGCCTCCACCCACACCTTCAACCATGATGAGAGAGAGGGAGGGAGGAGGCAGAAATTACATCAACTGACACAAATTGACATCATTGGTTGCCATGATAACTTTATGTTAACTGTCAAGTGCAGTTTTATATGATGGGTGGGGTAAGCTGATCATCCCAAATCACATTGGAATTGCGTCACAGGTGGGTGGTTGTCTATGCATATGCGTTGGAAAAAATTAAAGGTCCCCTATTACGCAAAATACCCTTTTTTAATGTTCAACATCTACAGCGTGCCAGAGTGTGCAAAGACTCCCAAAGTATGAGAAAAAAAAACAACCCTCTCTCCTTTTCCCCACATCCACATTTCTGAAAACCTGTGTTCAAAAACCCCAGTCAGATTTCTCTACGCTTATGATGCCCCCCCCCCCCCCCCCCGTTACCAACCAAACTAACCTTCACTAGCACTACCTTCACCTGAGATAAACACACAACATACCCCTGAAAATAACTGGCAGTTAGATCCTACCAGCAGTTAGATTCTGAGCTTTTTGAAAAGCAGGGCTTGAAGAGACAGGCCCTAAAACGGAGCATTTCAGACAAAGGAGATTTGGCAGTGGCACTGTGAGAAATTAAAAGTTTTCTTTGGACACTGCACCATGAAAACAGTTTCTAGTAGAAACCCAATTTACAATTTCCAACCTGAATATGAGCATAAGATGTGACCTTTAAGGACCTCGCCAGCTTAAAATGAGCATAATGATTCTATCTTTTATGTTGCACATCATCTGACATCAAAACATGTTTTGACACTTCTACACTGACAACACACATTGTTCCATAGGATGGCACTTGAAGGTTTCATCATACATCCTCCAGAGGTGGCTCGTTATCCTTTGCCTCTTTATGAAACCGACCAAAGCACTGGATCCATATCCCCGTACTCGCAGACAGCACACAGTGTTGCAGTGATGTACCTGCGCCTCTGCCTATCCTCCTGAGGTGTCTCCTTCCCTGCTCCATTTAGAGCCACAAGCCCAGGCCTTTCGGATCGATGCCTTTCCCCAGCTCCCCCCCCCCCCCGCCATCAATAATTCACCTGATCAGCCCTGCTGCTCGTTAGATGACTAATCTGGGAGGGGTGAGGAGAGAGACGGGACCGCTTTGAAACCTGAGACCGAGAGGGGAAGGGCAGATCACATCTCCAGATCCAGAGAGAGATGGAGGGAGAGTTCCTAGATGTGGCATTACCGATTTGTACATCTAAGTCCCTGACATCCAGGAGGGTTTATAAATCTTTGATGAAACCATAGGATCACTTTGATGAATGGCGCACACTTTTCACCGACATACTGTGCATGCCGACAGCGGCTTCACGGATGTTAGTGTATCAAGACAGAATGGCAACAGTGAGAAGTGAGAGGGTGTGTGTGCGTGCGGCTTCCGTGAGCCAGAAAGATTGCATGTTGCACTCACGTTACAACCCCACCTATGTTGCTCTCGAGAACATCTGTGGTAAGTGCGGGTCACATTTTTACTGTCTGCTATAAATCTCACCCCAGCATTCTTCCAGTGACGCGGGTTTTGTTATTCCATGGCTCTGTGCGTGTTGTTTAGCGATCTTGTTTCCTCTCTAGATGGATCTGTGCGTCAGGGTCAAATGACAGAGCGACAGCACGTTCAAAAGGTAACCACACACACTGAGTCATTCCCTCTGGCCAATACGTATATCAGCATCTCTCTGAACAGGATTTAAAGCTATAGTGCGTAACTTCTGTTGCCCCCATGAGGAATTCTGAGTAATTACAAATGTCCAGGTTTTCTTAAGCAGTAGAACCAACAACTGAAACATTTCTTGGGCGCTTCTTGGATTTTTCTGAGCTCCTGCACCAGTGTCAGGGGCGACACCACTTTGTGAATGCTGCCATACTAAGAAATACAAAGAGTTTTGTAGAGCCGATTGGCTTGATCAACTTTGCGTCAACTTGTTTGGCTATGGCTTGAATGTAACCCACATTCATTCATATGAAAAAGTTACGCACGATAAATTTAAAAAGTAAAAGAAAAGAAAGAAAAGCAGTGCAACTGTTTGTCACCTCACCTTTCCTGCACAATCTCAACACTTCCAGGGCCACGCTAGTGTTGAATGGGGGTGCACTATAGCTCAAAGACCCAAAGAAAGGAAGAACGAAAGAAAAAGAGAGCAGCCCCCAGTTCTCCTTCTCTCCCACTGATCATGTACGAGCAAGGGGTGTTGTCTTTGATCTCCCCTGTCCCCCTGAGAGAGCCAAGGAGTGAGGTGGGAGTGCGGTGTGACGGCTGTGCTACACCTTAGCTCTGATTAAAGGGAAATATGCATCACCGTGTAGCGCTTTCCTTTTTATCTGCGCCTTCGCAATGTGGTGCGATGGCGAAGCTAGATTAGGCCCCAGTACGTACTGATGTCGCAGCTTTATCAGTGTGTTCCGCCGGAGCTGAAAGCCACCTGCAGTTGAGTCAACTCTCATTTGAAACCTTTGAGGCCTTTTTCACGTGGGAGTTTGTGGAGTCGATGCAGGTTGCTTTGCGTCAAGTAGTTTGCTCCCTCTCTTGGGCTACTTGCTTCAAGGTGAGACACTGAATGCAAAAACATATTTTTTTCAAGCACTGGTCAATTTTGAGATTTTTGTCTATTTTGCTGCCATGCTAATATGTCATCCTAGTAAAGGTCCAAAATGTACATTCAGGTGTTTATTTGACTAAACCTGGTCTGTTTGCGTCTATATTTCTCCTATACAACCATCTTTAACGGCTATTATCTCAACATTCTTTTTAATTATTTATTTAATATAAAAGCACTTACAACTACAATTTCCCTTATCATCCTTAGCACTGTTCTGATCACAGTATGATTTGTTCAGATGCTGTCAATATGATTTATGATACATGCTGAAAATGCGTTTTTAGGCTGTATCCAAGGTCTGTTCTGTAAAAACCTCTAACCGTTGTAAAATAAAATATTTGAACTCTTTATCCAACATCTAGATTTTAGTTTTTTAAATAGATGCAAACGCACATATTATTAATTAGATATTGCCAGATTTGCACATGTATTTAAACGTTTCTGATAAAAGTGTGATACCAAAAGATATCTGTAAGTTACCAACTGGCAAAGTCTTGTGTTGATATCTATAAGTTAGACATATGTTTACCCTATTCACCTGCAGTGTCCCACCTTCAGTAGCCTCAGAAATCACACCAGAAGTGCCCTTTGACTTTTGATACACGGTCCTGTGCCTCCAAATCAATTAGAGCTGTGGACCTGCATTCCACACTGGTGTGGAAATGGCCATAGCAGGGCCGGGCCTGAAGCAGAGCGGGGAGCATTGGGCTCTGATGGCATGGAGAACTAATAGAAAGTGATTTCTAAAGTGTGTTTTGCTCCAGTGTTTGTCCCTCTCTGTAGTCTGTGAATGTAGTTTAACATTAACGTCTCCATTCATAAAATACCAAGCCATCACAAAGCATGCAGTTATTGCTTTTATCCTCTTCTCAGAACATGAAAACCTCCCCTCACTTTGAACCGCAGCATTCTGTTCTCCAACCCACTATCATGTAGCATTTTTAAGCTAGTTTATGTAATACAGATCATGTGTAGTCTGTCTAGTAAATATGAAATAGCGATGTGCATTAAAACCAAGTCAAAAACATTTGCAAGACGTATCCGTAGGTTTGATTATGCCCAAGCAGACAGATGGAAGGTCTGTTGGGAGGGGAGGAGCAGGAGCACAGAGGTAAGGCGTAATGTAGGCTTTTAAAACCCCTTTGGCTAACCCACTTTGCTTGGCTTAATACACACACGCACCCACCTTTATCAATTAATGCCATTTTCTGACTCTCTTCTGATGAATGCACAGTGACTCAATCCTCCTGTCTGCCTCCGCCCAATGTGCACAGTCGTTTTTAAGATGAGGCTTTCACAGCCTGCATGGTATTATGTGTGCACGTGGCAATGACGCCGCTACACCGGGGCTTACCGGGGCTAAAGCCCCGTTAGAAATTGGGTAAAACTTTACAATAAGGGTACATTAATTAATGGTTAGTTAATGCTTAATAAGGGTTAACTAACCATTAGTTAACTGTTAACTAATATGTCTAGTAAGCATTTACTAATGGTGTTCATGTTAACTAAGGTATTAATTAATACATTATTTAATGTTTATAAATATCCTATATTAACCTTAGTTAATGCATCAATTAAGCATGAACCAACAGTTGATTAATACAATAATAAGCATTAATTAACTGTTAACAAATGTCATTTTTGTAACATTACCTAAGCATAATTAACCATTTATTAATGCTCTTTGTGATCCTTATTGTAAAGTTGGAACAATTTATCCATTAAGTGACCATTGATAAATGCACACCAGTGCTGAATAGGCATTACTGAAGTATAATTAACCTTAATAGGCATTACTTAAGTGTAATTAACCATTTATTAATGGACTTTGTGACCCTTACTGTAAAGTGGGAACCATTTCTCATGAACTAACACTTAATAAAGGCATACTGGTGCTGATTGAGCGTCACTTAAGCATAATTAACCATTCCTTAATGTTATTTGCTACCCTTATTGTAAAGTGGGAAACATTTATCACTTGTTACACTTAATACATGCAAAATAGTGCTGAATAAGGATTACCTAAGTACAATCCATCAATCGACAATGCTCTTTGTGACCCGTGTACATTCTCTATAATAACAATATTAAACATACGGAAAATACTAAAATATTCCCAACTGGAAATCAATTCATGACAACAATCTGTTATCAACACAATTCAGTCACAATTTAAAAAAGAAAGAAAATGTTATTTAATTTAGAATCTTTAGTTTTATTTGGAAACACGGCTCTCACATTTGACATGAATACCGTCAAAGAACTCCAAAATAGTTTCTTCAACAAATTATATCCAGTTTAATGATTTTCTCTGAAAGAAACAAACAGGAGGAAATGGATCACTAACAGCAATGGTGAAACAAGACACTTTATATGTATGTTAATTTAAACCTGACTCTCTCCCTCCCTCCCTCTCTCTCTCTCTCTCTCCCTCCCTTCCTACCCTCCCTCCCTCCTCCCTGCCTCCGTCCCTCTCTCTCTCTCTCCCTCTCTCTCTCTCTCTCTCTCTCCTATTCAAAGTCAATGTCACTCTCCCGGTTTGGTTTAGTGCCTTTTCCCTCAGACACTCTGAAATAAAATCAGTCATACCTCTGGAAATCTGTCATCTTCTTTATTTTAACCATCTGATACTTTAAAGGTGCTACGAGGAACTTTTAAATATTTCTGAAAGGGTTTAATTTTTCCTGTGATAATCATAAATTAAATGTAACAGAAAATGAGACCATCAGTGCAAATAATGTTATTTCTATTTATTTTTTCCCTGTATAAATGTCAAATGTCACGTCGCCTGCGTCCCCCCCCCCCCTAAATCTACGCCTATGTCGAGTGAAAAAACGACAGTGAAACCTATGTCGTCTTGAGTGAAAAAAACGACAGTGTGTCGTTTTGAAATGGAATGAACGCACACGATCTCTGACTTTAACACACAACCACTGGGTCTGCAGGCCGTTCACAATCAGACAGTGTGTGTGTGTGTGTGTGTGTGTGTGTGTGTGTGTGTGTGTGTGTGTGTGTGTGTGTGTGTGTGTGTGTGTGTGTGTGAATGCCTGGTGTTGTGTTTACTTTATATATATGTTCATTTAAACCTGACTCTCTCCTGTGTGTGTGCTTTTTAAGTCGCCAGAACGCAAGAAACTAGTCATTGAGGCTCAAATTTTCATGGGGGAGGACCCCCCAGACCCCCCGCTGTTATATAGCGCCTAAAAAAATGCGGCACGCCAAGTTTTCTGTCGCACATGCACAATCTCTTTTCTGGCTACGTTATAGTGCATGCAGCACCCACACATATTGGTCAAAGCAACTCCTTAGCCCCGGTGGAGAAAATATCCTGGCACCGTGCATAGTACAGAAGGCTTTATCCTATGTTGCTGCACTTTATCTGAAAATATTAGTCAATTAATCGGTGGAGTGAAAATGTAATTATCTATCATAGTCATTACATTTTCAAGCAAACATACTCTGGTTCCAGCTTTGTCTAAGTGAGAATTTGCTGCATCTCAGTGGCATAGCTCTAGAGATCACAATGACCAGACTGATATACTGTCTGGATCTCAAGAACCTGTACTACACTGTGTGCATAATTATTAGGCAAGTGCGTATTTTGGCCATATCATAATTTCTAT
Organism: Hyperoplus immaculatus; assembly: GCA_949357725.1. Taxonomy (NCBI): domain Eukaryota; kingdom Metazoa; phylum Chordata; class Actinopteri; order Uranoscopiformes; family Ammodytidae; genus Hyperoplus; species Hyperoplus immaculatus. Next base: position 20,318,806 of record OX442369.1, read on the forward strand.
GCATATTTTCCAACTTCAATCTGTATAAACTTGAGTGCTTATTGGATTTAAGCATACCAGGTGATGTGTATTTGCGTTATGAGTGACGGTGTGGCCTAAGGAGATCAACACTCTATATCAAGGTGTGCATAATTATTAGACAGCTTCTCTTTCTCAGGCAAAATGGGCCAAAAAAGAGATTTGACAGACTCTGAAAAGTCAAACATTGTAAAAAATCTTTCAGAGGGATGCAGCACTCTTGAAATTGCTAAGATATTGGGGCGTGACCACAGAACCATCAAACCTTTTGTTGCAAATAGCCAACAGGGTCGCAAGAAACGTATTGAGAAGAAAAGAGCAAATTAACTGCCAAAGATTTGAGAAGAATCAAACGTGAAGCTACCAGGAACCCATTATCCTCCAGTGCTGCCATATTCCAGAACTGCAACCTACCTGGAGTGCTCAGAAGTACAAGGTGTTCAGTGCTTAGAGACATGGCCAAGGTAAGGAAGGCTGAAACCCGACCACTACTTAACAAAACACAAAAGTTGAAACGTCAAGACAGAGACAGATTTTTCAAAGGTGTTATGGACTGATGAGATGAGTGACTCTTGATGGACCAGATGGATGGGCCCGTGGTGGCTGGATCAGTAACGGACACAGAGCTCCACTTCGACTCAGACGCCAGCAAGGTGGAGGTGGGATACTGGTATGGGCTGGTATTATTAAAGATGAGCTAGTTGGACCTTTTCAAACCTACTGCCAGTTTTTAGAAGACACTTTCTTCAAGCAGTGATAAAAGAAAAAGTCTGCATCTTTCAAGAAGACCATGATTCTCCATCGCATGCATCGAAGTACTCAACTGCATGGCTAGCCAGTAAAGGCCTTAAGGGTGAAAAATAATGACATGGCCCCCTTCCTCACCTGACTTAAACCCGATTGAGAACCTGTGGGCCCTGCTTAAACGGGATATTTACAGTGAAGGAAATCAGTACACCTCTCGGCACAGTGTCTGGGAGGCTGTGGTTGCTGCTGCACAAAAAGCTGATCGTCAACAGATCAAGAAACTGACAGACTCCATGAATGGAAGGCTTGTGACAGTTATTGAAAAGAAGGGTGGCTATATTGGTCACTGATTTTTTTTTTGACATGTCAGAAATGTTTATTTGTACATTTTGAGTTGTTTTATTATTCTCACTTTAACAAATGAAAATAAACAAGTGAGATGGAAATTTTTTATTTACAGTAGTTGCATGATGATTCTGCATACTAATAGTTGCCTAATAATTGTGCACATATATATATATATATATATATTCTCTTAAGACAAAACCTCACTTTTACTTGCTTAATCATTCATTAACATTTTGGAATGACCGAGAGCACTGTAGTTGTTCAATAATAAAATGAATCCTCCAAAATACAACTTGCCTAATAATTGTGCACACAGTGTAAGTACCTGTTTTGCGCTTGACGTCATCTTTCAGGTTCTGCCATCTTGGAGCCTAAGTAAACTTGGTAGTTCCAAAAGGGTTTTGGTGAGCCAACTTGCTTTTGTTTCACTTGATTGTTCATTCCTTTGTTATTTTACAGTTAAATTTTGTTAGCTTATACGGTTTCATAGCACCCAACACCTGCAAACGCTTTTCTGCTTGCTTTCTCCTCCTCTTGCACTTTCGCTTACATTCTTATTTTTCCTCGATAATAAATTTAGCAGCAGCTCCTGGATACATACAAATCAAAGGGACTACAATATATTTTTACTTTTATAGATACTGCAGGCATTTTTGGACACTTTTACGACCTTCTCAACAGAACGTGAGGGGGGGCCTAACAACAACAGGACAAGCCTGTGGTGACTGGAAGCGAGGCGCTAAGCTAAAGCTAATTAGCAGCAAGATGCCTCCCTTATCTAACGAGGACTATCAAACACTCCTACAGAGGATTACAGCACTGGAAACAAAAATTAATCGAATAGAAATGAACATTGAAGTGAATGGACTATGTGGGAACGACAACACTCTACCAGTGACTTTAAACAGTGGACAAGATCGAGCTAACGCACAGCTAACTAGCACCGACAAGGCTATGAAGAAACAAAAGGGCCGTGTCCAGGTTAGTGATAACCCTCCCTGGAATCGTCTTGGTGGAAGGCCAAAGAGATTGGAACAGGGAGGACGGATAACCGGCAGGGCCGAGCACCATGAGATGACTGATCTGGATGGCTGGCCTGCGTTATCACTCAGGCACGGTGCCTCCTCAACCCCCGCGCCTAGGAGGCCGCAGCAATGGATTACTGCAAGGGGGAGAGGTAACAACAACAAACTTCCACAGCAAACAAGTGTGCAAGTGTCGAACCGGTTTACTCCACTGATACAAGTCCCTGGATTTCCCTCTGATGACCAAGATAGCATAGCGCCTTCACACAACAAGGTAAGGCCCGAAAGCCAAGAGCCACAGAGAGAGCTAACAACCGGGCTAACCAAGCTAACGACCGAGCCTGCAAATCTGATTGCTGGAAACTTTTCTGTTAGAGATATGAAAAGCATGTTTAGTGCTCATACCAAAGTACTCTGCTTTCCCAATGATATGGTGTCGGACCTAGAAGAGAGAATCCTGGAAATTGCAGCTGCACACACAACTGTAAAGAACATCATTCTGCACATCGGGTCAAATGATATTGTAAGACAAGAGTCTGAAATGTTGAAACAGGACTTTAAGAATCTCCTGAACACGGTCATGCTGAGGTGTTTATCAGTGGTCCTCTGCCACCAATCAGAAGAGGACCTGAGAGATTCACTAGACTGTTAGCACTGAACACATGGCTTTCAACTGCGTGCCCTGACCACTCAGTGCATTTTATTGACAATTTTAATATTTTCTGGAACCGCAAATAGCTTTTTAAGACAGATGGACTTTGTCTAAATAAGGCTGGAGTCAAACTATTCACATCCAACGTGATGTACGTCCTACGTCACCAATCTGTTCGTGCCAAGGACAAGGCCCAGGAGGAGAAGATAACACAGCGTAGCAGCAGCGCCGAAGGACAACTGCCGGCCCCAGATGACAGCTCAGACCAGGAGAGATATCAGGGCAGAGAGGAGGGGGCTCCACCCATCCCCGTCTCCCCTGGATCCCGCAGGTCATCACCAAGCCGACCTCTCTCTCCTCGTTTCTCTCCTACAACAACCCTTTCTCCATCCTCTCCTGATCTGGGATTCAAGGAAATCTTATGTACCCCCAGCAGTCAACGTCCCCCTCAACTCGCCAATCTAAGCCACAGTGCCCGGCTCTTCACCCCTCCACGCACACTCCCTCCGATCCCACTGCGACATCATCATCATCAGGCTTGGGAGACTGATGATGTCAGCACTTGTTGATATGTGCCGGGCCGCGGCTACATAGTTAACGCCTACGACTCACAGGATAAGCTGGGGCCCTGTTTCTCAAAGTGTATCTCAAGTAACAGGAAACTCTTAAATCCTGTAAATGTATCAAATCTGATAAGCATTCCTCTTCAGCCACAGTGTGCTGAAATAAATCGGGCTGACAATGCTTCGAACACACTAAATTTAGCTTTATTAAACATCAGATCCTTGGCAGGTAAAACATTATTAATTAATGATACTAGGCACAATCTTAATTTTATGTTTTTAACTGAAACTTGGTTAGACCAAGATAACAGTTCAGCTGTTCTCATAGAGTCCGCCCCCGCAAATTACAATTTTGTGAGTGAATCCAGAGTGCATAAAAAAGGAGGGGGGGTTGCTATTCTGTTTAAAGAATCTCTACAATGCAAAAAGATGTCTTATGGAAATTTTTATTCATTTGAGTATGTGGCTCTACAGTTAAATTCAGCCTCTAGAGCTATTTTCATCAATATCTACCGGCCACCACAATACAATGCAAGCTTTTTTGATGAACTTACTGAACTGCTGTCTGTAATATGTACTGAGTTTGACTGTGTATTAATCGTCGGAGATTTCAATATTCATACTGACAAACCAGGGGACAGATGTGCGAAAGAACTGTGCTGTGTCCTTGACAACTTTGGACTAAATCAGCATGTTGACAAACCAACTCATAACAAAGGGCACACGCTGGACCTTATCATTTCCAGAGGAATGAACATTTCAGACATAACAGTGGCAGATATGGGTCCCCTCACGGACCATTCCTGTTTATTTTTTGAGAGTAAAATGTCTGTGCACACAATTGATCAATCAAAAGTAATCAAAAAGCGGTATATTACAGAAAATACCAGTGAAACATTCATTCAAGCATTTTCTTCGATACCACCCCTCCCCTGTAACTCAGTTAAGGAGCTCTTAGACAACTTTAACGGCAAACTTACAAGTGTTATAGATGCTATTGCGCCCACTAAGATGAAGGTTGTCTCTGGTAAGAAAAGATCTCCTTGGAGAAATGCCCCGCAGGTCAGAATAGAAAGAAGAGAGTGCCGTAAAGCAGAACGCAGGTGGCGAAAAACAAATCTCCAGGTTCATTATGACATCTTCAAAGAGAAACTGTGCACGTTTAACTCAGAACTGAGAAATGCAAGGCATTCTTTCTTTTCTGACATCATCACCAAAAACAACAACAATGCACGTGCCCTGTTTGCTACTGTCGACAGATTAACAAACCCTTCTGTGCCAGTAGCGTCTGAGCATCTTTCCACGAGGGCCTGCAATGAATTTGCCTCCTTCTTTACTGAGAAAATTCACAAAATTAGACAAGCTGTCACTGCATCAATACCAAGTTCAACATATGTGTTCCCTCTTAAAATCAATTCAAATGCAATGACAGAATTGTATCTTATAAACCACAAAAACCTGGAGGACATTATACAACACCTGAACATCCTGTTGCCTTGACATTCTGCCCACAGGCTTCTTTAAAACAGTTTTTAGCTGTATGGCCTCAGATGTTCTACAAATTGTCAACATGTCCCTTCAGACAGGTGTATTCCCACAGGCCCTGAAAACAGCAGTCATCAAGCCACTCCTAAAAAAGAACAATCTAGATACATCACTCATGAAAAATTATAGGCCCATATCTAACCTACCATTTTTAAGTAAAATCATTGAAAAAGCTGTTTATCAACAGCTAAATAACTACTTAGCAATGAATAACTGCTTTGATGTCTTCCAGTCAGGATTTCGACAACACCACAGCACTGAGACTGCTCTGGTTAAGGTCCTCAATGACATACACTTAAACACAGACAGTGGCAAAAGTTCTGTCTTAGTTTTACTGGATCTCAGTGCCGCTTTTGACACAGTTGACCACAGCATATTACTAGATCGACTAGCAAACTGGGTTGGACTTTCTGGAACTGTACTAAGCTGGTTTGAATCCTACTTAAAGGATAGAGACTACTATGTGTCAATAGGCAATTTCACATCTGAGCTGACAAATATTGAATGCGGGGTCCCCCAAGGTTCCATTCTTGGCCCTCTTCTATTTAACATCTACATGCTCCCACTAGCTCAGATTATGAATAAGAACAAATTATGCTACCATAATTATGCAGACGACACGCAAATTTACATAACCATATCACCAGGAGACTACAGTCCGATACAGGCACTGAGTAAGTGCATTGAACAAATCAATGATTGGATGTGCCAAAATTTCCTTCAATTAAACAACGATAAAACTGAAGTAATTGTCTTTGGTGACAAAGATGAACAATTAAAAGTCAGCGCACAGCTCACATCCATCATGTTAGAAACCACACCCCAAGCCAGAAATCTTGGTGTTGTTATAGACTCCGACTTGAATTTCAAGAAACACATAAAATCAATTAATAAATAAAACACCTAAAAACCATATCAAGAATTAAAGGGCTTATGTCTCAGCAAGATTTAGAAAAACTTGTCCATGCATTTATCTTTAGTAGACTTGACTACTGTAACAGTGTCCTTGCTGGCCTTCCAAAAAAAATCTATCAGACAGCTTCAGCTAATTCAGAACGCTGCTGCCCGAGTCCTCACTAGGACCAAAAAAGTAGATCACATTACCCCAGTTCTGAGGTCTTTACACTGGCTTCCAGTCACTCAAAGAATTGATTTCAAAATACTGATGTTGGTTTATAAAGCACTAAATGGTTTAGGGCCAAAATACATTACTGATATGCTGATACGTTATGAACCGTCCAGAGCCCTTAGGTCGTCTGGGACAGGTCTACTTACAGTCCCCAGAGTTAGGACTAAACAAGGAGAAGCAGCTTTTAGTTATTATGCACCAAATCTCTGGAACAAACTCCCAGAGAACTTGAGGTCTGCTGCAACTCTCAGTTCTTTTAAATCGAGTCTGAAGACTTTTTTGTTTCCATTTTAACCTGCAATTTTCATTTTATTTGCTTCTTTTATTTGCTTTTAAATGTTTTTAAATCGAGTTTTCATTTTTTTTTTATTTGCTTCTTTTATTCGCTTTTAAATGTTTTATAATGTGTTTTATGTATTCTAATCTTGCCCCTGTAAAGCACTTTGAGTGGCCTTGTGTCTGAATTGTGCTATATAAATAAACTTGCCTTGCCTTGCCTTGCAATAGCTGAATGCAGCCCCTGATTGGTTATTGAAGTTGTTGGCGTCAACATGGATAAACGAATAAGAGTGCTCCATGTTATAAGAAAACACAACAGTCACAATGTCCTCAACAAACCGTAACTTTATTCTCATAAACATCAGGTTATTCAGGTACAAGAACAGTCACAAGCACACAAACACTTTCAGGCTTTGCTTTTTTTTGGACATAGTCAACATATTTAGTGAGCAAAACACATAATATATCATCTAATGCAGGATTTTTCACTTCCCCGACTTGTGCTGACGGTACATGTATGTTTATCTAACTGAGGAAAGACGAGTCTGACCCTTAATTCTGTCACTCCCTGGCTTGTGGCGAGGGCTTGGAAACCAAGGACATGTCACTGATGAACACACAACCACGGCATTCTAAGAACAGAAAGAAGAAGATTTTACCCACGCAGTGCGACATGTACACATCAGTGCTTTGCCCTTCATTCACAGTCCTACATTTTGTGTCAGACACATAAGGACAGCTCCACATGGCTTAGGTTGCCTTGTTTTGGCAATGATAAATTCATCTTGTTTTTCTTCTCCACTGTGACAGAATAAAGCAGCTGAATCACTAGTTACTCTATGTAAATATATATATTTTTTTTTTCATAATATATCTATATATTCTATCTATATAATAAGTCTATAATATAGCATACACTTTTGGTAGGATTTTTTTTTAAACATTCAAGTACATTCACTTGACCCTATTATGTTTTTTCTTCATTATGAAAAGATAAACAGACAAATATTAGCAGAGCTACTTGCCAGGTAGTAACAGCCTCCCAAATAAGATACAAGACATTAGGCATCCCCCAAATTAGAAGAAGCCAACACAACACATGTCTCAATGCTGGTTCTTTAAGGGCCAACAACAAGCATAAATATACTAAAAGACCTGTATTAATCTAGAGTATAAAATAGCATATTTTTCTGGACTTGACAACAGTTTCTATTAACTCTAATAACAGAGTCTGGGTGCACAGAATTCCACAGGTGCGTACATGAACTGACAACGACAGGTAGGCAATTCCATGATTACCTTTGCGTATTTATCAAGTCAACTAAAAGTATTCTGTCAGTGGTTAAAACGCTTAAATGTAAAATTCACTTCTACAATCACTAGTGTGAATAGACCCTTGGCATATCACAAAATAGGCATTACTCAACAAGTCAAAGAGATAGAACTTGGTCTACAGAGGACCACGCTGACGATAAGCCACATTACGCATGAACACCGATTTCTGTTTTTTTCTTCTTCAGAAGGCCACAAGGATGTCACTTAAGTGCTGGTTAGGGAAAGTGTTCCTTCATGGGTCCAGGTTGACAGATGACCCTACATACTGGCCTTTAGCAGACTGTGAAAGTTCAAAGTCATATCTGAAAATACTGGTATCCTGTTTAAAGGAGCAACATCACAGGATTGTATACACACGTTTATTTTCTTTTTACCTGTAATAATCCAAAGGCCAATAAAATAAGTTGTCAGCCAGTGTGAGAGTAGACAGTGTGCCCTTGATATGAGTTTTACATTTCCCCCCGTTTGTGAAAAGGGTCAGTACACCCAAACTGAAAAAGATCATCTCTTTCCTTATCTCTCTCTCTTTCCTCTAAAGCAGATTTTGGTCACTTCAGTCGACATGTCTGTGAGATTTCTGCCTTCACCCGTATACAATTGAAGTGAATGGAATTGTGTTTGTGGTTCTCACCCTATTTGAAAATGACATTTTAATAACTGCTGTGTCCCTAGAAAACAGTTGTAGAGCCCTCATGTCTTAAAAGTTAAGGTGCCAACCATCAAATCCAGCCGGGGACCATGGTGCATCTCTTCTCTATTCTTTGGGGTAGAGGTAGAAATATCTCAAAAACTGAGCACATAAAACCAAATGATCTGCATGGGTAGATAACACAAGAGATACGTTTGGGTGAAATGACCCTTTAACAGTTTTACTGTGTCATCTACGTCATAAATTACCCTTTCAATACCATTTAAATAAGCATTAGAAAAAAAATTATCCAACAGGATATTAAATACATACCTTCAAACAGAACAAAAACAGAACAGTGCATTCAAAATCAACATGAACAATTATGTTTATAAAATTGTATTCTGGCCTAGAGAGAATATCCCTCATGAATTGTAACATAATTTAAAATGTTTACCATTGGCTTTCATAAATTTTTTTCTTTCTTTTGGACCAAATACCTCTCAACTTGTGAAACACGTAAGTAATGCTAAAAGACACAAGGGCAACTCTCCATCCCTGTGCTGCTGATTGTTAGGACTGAGTGTTTATGAGGAGGAGCCACAATGAAGGGCTCCCTGGCCATCCAAGGGGCTAGGCTGGATAGTGTGGGCTTGGAGCCGGAGTGTCCAGATCCCCATCCGCCTCGCCTTCTTCTTGGCCCGAGTACGAGCTCAGGGCGTCCCACAGCAGGCTGGGCTGCTCACAGTGGTGGCGACTCCTCCAGTGCTCCGTGACCCCCTCTTTAGTGTCCAATACCTCGCTGCAAAGCACACAGTTAAAACCTGCACCGGCCTCGAGGACCCCAAGGCCTACACGTCTATCTGGTGATGAGATGGTCCCACTGGAGCTGCAGCTTCCAGGGTGTTGGGACAGGATGTGCCTCTTGAGCTTGGAGAAGGAGAGGAACTCCGCATCGCAGCTGCCACACTTCACCAGGTTTCGCTTTTCGTTGAGCTGCCGCCAGTAGTGGGCAGCATGCTTCACCAGCTCCTTCTCAGCCTCGCGCCCACTGTTCGGGGTCTGACCATCATGAGATTGTACCTGGACTTCCTCTCCGTGCACGTACAGCAGGTGCATCTTCATGTCTGCGAAGGTGGGAGTGATGGCCTGGCAGCGCCCGCATTTAATCTGCAGCTCCACAGGGTCTTCACGATCTGGCTCGTCCGATGCCTCTGGGGAATTGGCACTGGTAAGAAAAAAAAAAAGTGAATAGTGCATATTTACAAGTTTGCTATGAATGTTTGGAAATTGTTACCAAGGTCATGTTACCTAAAGGGCGATACTTAGCAATTTAAAAGGTGGCGACAGCGACACTGGAGAATACGTGTTGTCAAAATTACTCTTCATCAAAATCAGTGAATATCTCCTCATGATCCACTACCTGTCCATATTGTGTGTGCTGAAAACAAATCCAGTGAAAATAGAAAGCCCAGTCTCTGTAAACGGCATGTTTCTAGCTACAGTGGGCCCCTTTACATACCAGTTTACATAGCCTAGGCTGGGTTTTAACACCAGTACAGCTGATTCTGATGAGATATTCACTGATTTTGATAAAAAGGGATTGAGACAACAAGCATTCTCTAGAATTGCTAACTCCACCTTTAATCAGTATGTTGACATCTGTGCATAAAACCTACCATCTAAAAGCCCACAATGAAGTGGGAATACGTGTTCTTGAGATATATCAATAGGTTATCATCTCACCCCTCTACAGACGCTTCATGATGGCTGATGGACGGCTCCACAGTCAGCACCACTTTGTGGACCTCTCTCAGATGACTGAAATAAACCCCAACGTATCCAAAGGCCTTCTCGCAGAACTCACAGCCTAGCGATCGGCGTGGGCGTACCTCAGAGTGGTGAAGCTTCATGTGAGTGCTCAGGCTGCCAGAGTGAGCGTACGCTTTGCGGCAGACTGGACAGACGTACGGCCGACTGTTGGTGTGACTGTTTATGTGGCTCTGGAGGTGATGCTTGAACTGGAAACAACGGCTGCAGGTGGGGCAGCGGTGGAGCGGACGGCTACCTATGAACACTCTGGGATGGGTGGCACCTCTCAGGTGGAGGGCTACTGGAGCTGGTTGGGGACAGTCCAGGGCCTTGGTTGTTGTAGGAGGGAGTTGATGACCAAGTACAAGCTCCTGTTCTTGGCCATCTGGGGTAATGGCAGGCAAACTGACCAGCTGGGGAACTGTCTCCATAACCAACATGGGCTTGGGTCGGATGCTGCGGTACTTCTTGGATATATCAACTTCCTTTTCTTTGGACCCTGGAACAACCGCTGGCAGTTTCTCTGGGACCCTTCTACGGAAGAAAGACAAGGACCTTTTCTTTCTGGCCTCAAACGCTAAGATGTCTTCCATTGTCTTTCTCTTTCTCCCCCTCTTCTTGCCAGGTGGTTTCTGGAGGGTTCCCAACACATGCATGAGTGTGGTCTTGGCTTGGGGCTGCAGAATGGCATTTGGCACCTGGTCTTTACTCAAGGCTTCAGCTGTCTCTATGTCCTTAGATGTAGGATTTAAAGGGCTGGGGAGTCTTGTCTGGCTAGAATAACTGTTCTTCTCTGGGGACATATTGCTGAGCTTGGCAGCTGGAATGAGGGTGCTTTTCATTTTAGAGTAGGGTAGGATGGGCAGTTTACCCTTAGGTGGGGACGGGATAATCTGAACTGCTTTGCTGAAAATGGCAGGGGACAGGACAGTTATACTGTTCTGTGGCTGGGCTGCAGTGGGATTGGATTGGCACAGCCTCACTGTAGTATTACTTTCCTCTCTGGATTGGACTGGGGAGCTTTGGGCAGCAGCTGGGGGGTACTGGAGGTTCTGAATAAGCCCAGTTGTAGAAGGTCGTTCAGAGCCATCTTGTGCTAACTGAGAAGCTGGGTAGAGGACAGCATTGTCTGGAAGTAAAGCGGTGACAGAGATGTCAGAGGAGGATGGGTCAATCAGGATGACTTTCTCTGAAGGCTCCTCTTTGGGCACTAAGGTTTCCTTTGTGTGCTTGGACTCGTGTTGTTTTTGCTTGATCAAAGTTGATGTCACACATCCCACTGACTTAGTTTGAGTGGTCACAGGAATCATGGAGGCCGTTTTTGCCCTGGCAGCTATTGGTGGTGGTTTGACCTTATCGGGGGTCCTCTTGCTCCTCGCTGGCTGATATCTGGGAATGGGCAATTTGAGGTTCTTTTGAATTGACTGGGTTCGTTGCTGTTGCTGCTGTGGTGTCTGAGAGGAGACAGAAGGGGGCAGCGCCACCAGAGAGAAAGTGCCATCCTGGCCAGCTATTTGCATCAGTGCATAGTTTTGAGTGGGCACAATGATGGACTTTGGACTGGAAGCAGAGTTAGCCTCAGGGAGGGCAGAGGAGGGCTGGCAGGACAGGACCGAGGGGGAGGGCAACACAGCCGGAGCCTTAGGGGCGATGCTCCGGAACTGAAGAGACTTCATCTGAAGGGCTGGACTCCCTGGATACCAACTGAAAACCAATCACAAAATAAATCAACAGTGTTATTAGGAATTGAATTGAGACCAGCTAACAATAACTGCCAAGATGACACAATATGATTCCTTTTTAAAACACATCTTAACATCCTAAAGGCCAGGACACACCAGTCCGACTACCCGAAAATGGAGTTTGCCGATTCAGGCAGCTCCAGTCTTCCCGTCGCGGCCAAAAAAGTGCAAAGAACACACCAAGCCGACTGCTGACTTTGCGTACGCTCTGCGCTTGCGCGGGACGTAATGTCTCCATAACAGCAGGCGGCGCTAATCTGTATTGTGGCCCGAAAAAATACGGAAGCCGGAAATGATGGGACGGCTCTCTAGACCATAAACATAGATAGAAATACGTATTTATATTTATGGACCATAAAGAGCACCATTTTTAGCAGAGAGTGTTGAGCAGTCAACAAGGGTTGATGCATGTGAGTACTCGCTGAACGAAACAAACAAACACATTAAAACGATGGCTAACTGTTGTTAGCTGTTTGTGCTACCCGCCTCACTTCCAGGCTTCACTGATTCGCTAGCCCTCCACAAATCAAATTGCTCCAACTGAAAGACTGCCTGCCGCCGATTGAACATGTTCAATCGGCTCAAAAGAAGCCCGACGACATCTACGACGACCGATTTCACGGCACACCAAACAGATTCGTGTCCCCGCCCCCTCCAGACTCTACGGCGGCGATTATCGAGCCGGTGTGTCTTGGCCTTAAATGGAGATACTTGAGGAGGCTGCATGACTTCCTGTGATCTCCCCTGAAAGCTGCCAGAATAATAGATATAAATTTAACATCACTACACCTAATTTTATGGTGTCATTACTGTTCACCCCAAGGAGAAAAGAAACTAACATACAATGCTGTGTGAAAGTTTGTGAACCCCTTGAACCTTTTGGAATTTTATTTATTTTAACCATAATTAATTCATTTTTATCAATACCAGTATTTTTATATGAAATAACTGATGTTTGTTTATCAAGTCAACATTTTTATTTTCCAGAAGTCAATTGTTTAAACAGATAAAACAAATTATTTGACAACAGTTGTATGTGCAAAAGTTTGTGAACCCTAAGCTGCATTGCTTAAATCGAGCAGGTAAACACAATCACATGGACCAAATTGAGTGATGAAATGGACCAATGTAGTGAGAGATCTTTAGGGAAGATATTGGGCGGCACTAGATAAAACAGAGGTAAAAACAGGTCAGTTTAGGCTCACCAAAGTGAACCCATACAGGTCAGACATGCTAAAAGGGAAACAAATCTCTGAAGATCTAGAGTTATGATGCTGCAACATTTGTCTTGGGACAGCTATAAATTAATTTAAAAAAAGTTTGAGCTCCATCGGTCCACTGTGAGGCAATTCATCTACAAATGGAGAGCTTTAAGAGTGACTGAACATCTTCCTAGAAGTGGACTTCCTTCAAAAATATCCACAAGCACCACAAGAAAAGTGATTTTTCAGTTAAAAGCCAACCCAAACATTACATCTAGTGATTTGCAGACCTCTCTTGCAGCATCTGGGATAGATGTGCATGGTTCCACAATAAGAAGAAAACTCAGTCAAAATGGCTTTCATGGGAGGGTTGCTGAAGAAGCCTCTGCTCTCAAAAAAGAACAAAACTTCTTATCACAACTTTGCCAGAGAGCACCTGGAGATACCTGAAGTCTTATTCTGTGGACAGATTAGTCCAAAATTGAACTGTTTGGTCATAACCAAAACCGCCATGTTTGGGCAAAAATGCCTACCACCACTCTGCCACCACTCTGCCTACGACCAAGAGAACTTTCTCCCAAGTGAAGAATGGTGGTGTCAAATTGTGTCCATATTTTTGAAGGAAGTCCACTTCTAGGCAGATGTTAAGTCACTCTTATGCCTCGTTTCCACCGAGTAGAGCAGGTCGGATCGGAGCGGTTCGGTCCGGGTAGTTTGGCTTTTCATTTGCCAAAAGTTGGGTAGGGTACGGTTTAAGCGCATCTAACCGCTCTGAGCCGCTATTAATCTCAGTACTCCTCCGTTGGGGTACTAGCCGCCTGAAAGGGTGCCGAAAAGGCGGAGCTACACATTGCCGTCATTTGATTGGTCGAAGGAATCATTTCCGCCGTGTGTAGTCACCTCGGCTAGAGTGAAGAGAGTCTTGTGTTTTGGCGAAAATGTGAGCGCGGCACTGTTTATTGTGTGGTGTTTTTCCTCGTCATTAAATGAATCAGTTGGCTACACTGTGTCCCACTGCTACGATGTCACGTAGCTGCTGCAGCCAGCGCTGTTCGCTCACTGTCTCTATCAGTTGCACCGAGCCGTCTCTGTGCTCACAACAACACAGGGGGAAAAAATAAAGAAGCGGCTGGTTTGACCAAGCAAAAACCACTGGCTTGACCACAGTTGTTCCACAGCCCGATAGTTTGACCCACATTCTGGCAGCGGCTATCGTAGTACAGCCTAAACCCCGCCCTACCAGGAAGGGTAGGGTCGGCGACTCGGCGGTGGAAACACCACCGAGATTCTTAAAAGTGAGCTGTTCCGCTCTGAGCCGCTCCGACCCTTTTAGCATGTCTGACCTGTATGGGTTCACTACACAGGTGAGCAGAGCCGGCCCGAGGCATAAGCGAACTAAGCGGCCTCCCAAACATTTATTTTTTTTGTGTTTGATATTAACATCATATTATGCAAATGTAAGTTATCATACAAAAAAAGGAATAAAATGTTTTGGTCTAGATAATTAATAGCCTAAAAATGTAATCAGTTCATATGGGAGGTAATCCGAAATTATCTGATCATGTCACGTTCACATCCATGCACAGTGTGTATTGAGTTTATTTAAAAACAATTGGAAATGGGGCTGCCCTCAGTTGCCCATGCACTGTGTATAGTCTATAGCCTATTTCAGCCTTATCTGTGGAAAAAAAATACAGTAGCTGGACAACAGAGTTCTTCTGCTTCGTTCCTCTCACTGCATTTAAATGCATTCACTATATTACAGAGAAATATGTCCAGTAAAAGAAAAAGAGCTCCAAGACCAACCCAGAGGACCATCCATAATATTTTATTTTATATTAATATTTTTATGGAAAATCCATGTGTCCTTCTTCAATAGCGTCTAATTCATCTTGTGTCTCCAAATTATTTGTTCACATAAAATTTCTCAGACGTAGCCTCTTAATTTTCCTTTCAAAGTGCACCAGACTCATGCACCAGACCCGGGGGGCATACCCCCGGACCCTCCTAGGAGGTCTGAATCTTGGCTGTCTAATATTTTCGCACAGCTGCACAGTGGAGGCACTAGCGGAAAACACTGGGTGTGTGAATGATATTTACCAAAGATCTATAGTTTCAGCAGCGCTAACATTGGAGCCCCCAATCATATTTTGCTTAGGGCCCCATGAAGGCTTGGGCCGGCTCTGCTGGTGAGCCTAAACTGACCTGGTTTTATCTGTTTTATCTAATGCAATTTCTTCCCTAAAGATCTCTCATTACATTGGTATATCTCATCAATCAGTTTGGCCCACCTGATTGTTCTTACCTGCTCGATTTAAGCAATGCAGCTCAGTTTTCACAAACTTTTGCACATACAACAGTTGGCAAATAATTTGTTTTATCTCTTAACAAATGATTTCTGGAAAAGAAAAATGTTGAATTGATAAAAAAAAAACTCTTTCATTTCATATAAAAAATACTGGTATTGATAAAAATGAATTAATAATGGTTAAACCCAATAAAATTCCAAAATGCTCAAGGGATTCACAAACTTTCACACAGCACTGTACATTGTCAGAAATACAGACATCTGCACAAATGTGACAATCTCTCCTATTACCTATGTCTCTTTGGTCACACTCACTCTCCCCCAGGCCAAGGACCGACTGCCCCCTTTGATTTAGCCCCAGCATGTAGCCGTGGTACATGCTGGGGCTCTGTGGGGAGCTTCTTAAACCCCCCTCCACTTCCTGGAAGGATCAGCCGGTGGAGTGTGAAGGCTGCCCAACGGCAGGATCTTTATCAGATGAAGAGGGGCTCCCCTCTCATCTCCCCCTCCACTGACCAGTACTGTAACCTGGCCAGAGGCAATGAGATTTGCACTGAAAAAGCCCTGGATTTACTCCATCATCCCTTGTTCACAAACAACGTTTCATGGCTATCCAAAAAGGATAAGGCGGTTCCACTCAGTGGATCGCCATTCTGTCTGCAATACGAAACACTGCCAAAGTCTCTGGGGAAACTATAACCTCAGAGTGAGGTTTTAAACAAGTCTATATTATCTAAATCTACCGTACAGTTTCCATCCATCAATCGAAAGCCACAGGTATGGCTTTAAAAACAAAGGAAAAATTCCCTTCATTTATATCAATACTGTATCGGTATATCAAACGGAGGTAGAGATTACAGTGGAATGCTTTAAAGGGTCTAATTGTAAACAGACTGAGGTTTGAATTTCACATTAGGACACAATTTTCAATAGTAGTGTTTGATACAGGCAGAGTTCCAAGTCCTCTCTGTAATACAAATTGACATAGAGTGCAACATTCTAAAGGTGTCACAAAAGGCAAATATTCAACAACAATTCTCAATAGATTCAGCAGTCTTTGTTAAGAAGATTTATCCATTCAGAAAAGAAAGGAAAAACGTCAAAGGGCGTATTGTTTAACAGCTGGAAGTGTTTCTGTGCGGAAAGATTATTTATACAGTACCCCTACCACATTACGACTCCATAAAACTGGAGATATTCCTTCTCTGTGTGGATAGTTGACTCCAGTTTGACTGTGACTTTGGCTGAACACCGAGTGGAATAAAACCATGAGATGTGTGTTCCTCTGGGCGTTTTATGTGGCCACAGAAAGTGGGAGAAGGGGATAGAGGCAACGCTTGGCGATTAACTCTACCATGTGAGAGTTAACAGTTGGACATGAAGGGGAGAGGGGGGTAAAGGTGTGTATCAACAGCTGGAGAAGCAACCAGTAGGCCTGTAATCCTTTTGTCACAGATGATTCAGAAGACGTCACCTGACACCAAGTAAAGTTCATGCAAAAACAAGTGGTTCACTATATCCGTTTGTCTTTCTATCAGGAGAAGTACAAATAGTGCTTGGGCAGCATGGTCGATGTAGGGGGATATTGTGTTAGATCTCTAGTCCTTGGAAAGCAGGAGATGGGGACAGGAGGAAACAGGAGGGGGGTAAATAGGAAAATATAGGTGTAGTGAATGATGAATGTGTTTAGACACTAATCAGATGTCAAAACATATCAGAATGGTTTGAAAAATGGCCTCATTCAAATGCATGAAAGTTTAGCGTTTGGCTGATGTTTTTGTTCATATATATCTGTTGAAAATACCATAGACAAGTATTGTAAGTAGTAAGTAAGTAAGCTTTATTTATAGAGCGCCCTTCACAGACCAGGGTCACAAAGCGCTTCACAATGCGCTTTGTTTACACATCTTAACATTTTTATATACACACACTCAAACACCGATGGCAGTAGCTGCCATGCAAGGCCCTTTCTGAACCATCAGGAGCAATTTGGGGTTCAGTGTCTTGCCCAGGGACACTTTGACATGTGGCGGGTAGGCGGCGAATCGAAACTCCGACCCTGCACTCCAGAGGCGATCTCCCTACCCACTTCGCCACTGCCGCCCAGTGGCAAAGTGGATTGGACAATTTTTTAACCAATGATGGCTCTAGATTGAAAAGTTGAACCAAATTCCAATTGTCAAATAATGTCTGGGAACCACATATCTCTGAATCAACCTCTGTGCCAATTCATCTGACAGATCTTGGGGGTATGTCATTGGATAAGCAAAAACTTTGATATGCCAGTGGCACTAAAAGAAAAGTCGGGAGATCAGAGGAAGAGATTTTGTGGCAAAATAGTTGATGCTATTATTCCTGTCTGGAACAAAGTAGTGAGCAAAGTGACATTGCAAATCCAAGAGCCAATGTGGCTAAACTAGTTAATATAGAATAGTGCCATACCTTATTCAAACTAAGGACATTATTTTACTATACAACAGTGTTTTCACAGTCAGGCTACATTTTGCAATCAAAAAAAGGTTTGGACAATGGCAAGAAAAAGCTGCATGTATCTATCTGATCCTAGTACATATGCTGGGATTTTCCTAATACAGCTTTGCACTGATGTATTATGTCCTGAAGCTACTGGTTTAACACATGCTCACTCTCACCGAACCCTATACTACACAAATTATGCTGATACAGATCAAGTGTGCAAACATATTCTTATGAAGAATGGGTCAATGATTAAATCTCTTCTCCTGGTGTAGGCCGACCAATATTTCTATTTGAAAAAGCACTGTAGGCTACTCCTTTCCATTATTCTTCCATCCCCTCTTTCCATCATTCCTCTCTTTGGGAGTTTCCCTACTTTCATACTTTGATTCACATTTCGGGATGCTCCTTTCAGCATGTGCTCCCATCTGCATAATCAGAATGTTAAAAACTGTCTCCTCCATTTGAGTCACATGGGAGATGGTAGAGAAAAGGGGAAGACAATAGAGGAGGGAGGAAGTGAGGTTAAACCCCTTCTACACATCAAGCTGGTCGGATGTGTCTGGGGAGGGGCAATAAAGTAGTTCCTGAACTGCTTTACAATTGGTCAGCATTTTCATGCGGGGAAAACTATAGAAATAAACAACAGACAATATACTGTATAGTGTTTCTCATGCCATAATGCATACAGTAGCTGGCTACGGGAGCTCATCAGGCAGTGCTCCCTGCAGTTGGGTCAGATTGAGTCCGCTCACTTTCTCACCACAAACTAACCACTGTTTGAGAGTGTATGGAGAAAGACCTCTCCAACAAGGTCTTGGTAAAAAAAAAATCAAAAGGTGACAATTAACCAAGTTTGTTTCAATCGTACCGAAGAAGGAAGGTGAAAGCGAACTTACACTTAAGCTTTTGCACCTAAGAATAACGGAGTAGCGTGTGACGTAACGGGGTAAGAATCGTCGCTGTTTCCAAGTCTGACCTATAACAAAACACTGTGCTGGTCAGCGGCTTTTTCAAAACTTTTTTTTTACTTCTCTATCTATATCTCTGAAATGTTTGCTTCTTGTTGTCTTCGGCTGCTCCAGAAGAGGTATTTTAATACCCCAGATGCATCCTAATAGCATGATGCTGCAACAAGCATTCTTCATCATTCAATTTGTTTGGCCAGCTCTCTTCTCTGGACCCTAGAAACAGTCTTAGTAGTTCCACATGTAAGCGCTCCTAGGAACATTCAAAGCTTTAAAATGATATACGATTATACCCTTGCCAAGATAAGTTCATAGCCACAACACAAAAGGTATGCGAAAAGTGAAGGGGTAGCAAAACTGTCCAAAGCCTTTGCAACCTACATGTACAACACTGGCCCAGAGGATACCTGCATTGGCCCATTAACCACGTGTTTCAGTGCCTCCAAACACACTCTACTTCAAACCCTGTGTCTGACTAATTGTCTGCAATATCAGACTGGTGTTGTCTCGATTCTAAAAGGGGTATAACACAGTGGAGAGAGGGGAGATATGTACAGGGAGGTCACAGATGCTACTCAATCTGCCGCTGGATTCGAAACGCCAGCCATTCTCAAGCAGACTGGGATCAGAGGTCAGGGCTAGGGTGACGCAAAAACTTCTGAAAAAACTGAAAGATACTGAGGGAGAAAGAGAAGAAACAACAGCGGGGGGTGATCCACAGAGACAGATTATCAGGTAAAGCCGGAGGGGTGAGAGGTGAGGATCTGCTGTTTATGCTGGGAACAGGTCAGGGTTGAGCAGGAGGGCAGTGCAGGCCAGGCACCCACCTGGAATGGAATGAAATGGTATAGTATGGAGTGCACAAGCACACACAGCTTCATCTTCTCACACCCTCAAACCTGGACCTGGGTCACATGTAGGAGGTGGTCCAGCCAAGAGCAATAGGCTGACCAGCCAAAACAACCTACCTATTGTTAGCCAGTGATGCAATTTAGGGAGAGGTGAAAGCACTGCTCTGTGAAATGTCAGGACCCGGAGAGTGCTGTGTGTTTAGGTAGAGTCCCTGATGCATTCCCTGATTTGCTTTTGTCTCCCGGCTATCGTAAAACTGCAGTCCAGCATTTTTGTTCTCAGTCTTAACAGACTGCCTGGGACACAAAACAATCCTAAAATAAAACATTATAAAACATGTCAGACTTTTTTGTTGACCGTATAGACAGACAGAATAGGGAAATAAAAGGTAGTTTATCTCATTTCAAGTGTTTTGAGGAAAGCAGGGCAGGGAGCGGAGTACCGTGAGGCTTGTTATCTCCCTTGTAGGTGAGAGCAATGCTCATCTGGGACTCAAAGATAGAGCCTGGAGAGGGAGGGGGTCTGGAATGGTGTGTGTGTGTGGGATAAAACCCCAGCAGAGGCCAATCCTCCCCCAGGTACTCAGCCCAGATGAAAGGCCAGGATCTGGGCTAGATAAGAGGGCAGAACACGGGGGGTCGGGGCCAGCCGGCTGCGAGGAGAAGCCATGTCCAGCGGCCATCTTTCACCCCCCCCCCCCCACACACACACACACACACACACACTGTGGGATAAGTCACTCTGTGGGATAAGTCAACCTGAGAGACGTGGTTAGAACATTTTTAATTTTCTCTTGCTTGCATTTCAGATCATTACTAAAACACAATAAGGAGCATTCCGTGAATCTTGCTGTCCAAGAGGAAATAGGATCATTCCATATTGCTTTTTCCTCCCGAGTGAATTTAAGTGTTATATGTGCTCGATTGCTTCCTCCTGCATGCATGCTAACTGCTCATCTTTGCTCCCCAGCCCAAGGTGTGTGTGTGTGTGTGTGTGTGTGTGTGTGTGTGTGTGTGTGTGTGTGTGTGTGTGTGTGTGTGTGTGTGTGTGTGTGTGTGTGTGTGTGTGTGTCTGTCTGTCTTTGTGTCTGCGTATGTGTGCAGAGGAGCTGGGGTCTGGAGCGAAGGCGGTCATGGAGAAAATGAAATCAGTGTTTGCAGAGGTCCTTGTTTCATCTCAGAGCTCTGCTGAATGAGAGGGCGAGTGGGAGAGAGAGAGAGAGCGCTCACACACACAAGCTGGTGTCGCTGTAGTGGCTGCTCCTTGCACCTTTTCGCCCAACCAACACACAGCGAAAGGTGTCGTGAGAGAGAACATCACATCACCATGTGGTATTCATGGCATGCGCACAAACACACAACCGTATGTCATCCACTGTCACCTGAGCAAATCAATGCAAGGGAGAAATCCATTCCAATTAGCTTCCTGCCGCTCTGCCTTGCATTTGGATCTAGATGAATCGATATAGAAATCCCACTGCTAAGCTGCCATTTCTATTTAATAAATAAGCTGAATTGAGACTCTGGATGTTTTGCTTTCATTGACTCACATCTAAGTAATAAGAGAATTAATTCACAGCGCAGACAACGTCCCTCCAAGGTTTAAAAGAGCTCAAGAGCCATGGTCACTACAGACAAGCAGGTTAGACCCTCAATAGGAAACTAGACACTGAAACCTTTGAAGACAGGATGCTGTAAACTCTGACAACCAATGACCTCTGACCGGATGTCCAACATGGCCATGTGTCACACCCGGGAAGCTTTAATGTCTTCAGTCATCCATGCTCACATATGAACCAAATGAGCATATGACTGTGCACACACACACACACACACACACAAACAAATGGCTGCAGGCTCAGAGCTGAGTGACGTCGACGCAGAGCGGACATGACAGCAGTGTGTCCGAGTGCGCAAACGCATGTAGGTGTGTGTGTTTGAGTGTCTCAAGTGTTAATGTGCTCCTTCCTCCAGGCCGCCAGCACTTTGTTAGCCATCCACACACTTTGCTCCGCACTCAACCTTTACCTGACCTTTCCCTCTGCCGTGACATTTGGACCCTTGTGAATAGGTCAAACGGCACTAAAGAGTGGTGGAAAAGATGGAAGGGAGCTGGAGGAGAAAAAAATAGAGGATAGGGATGAGGGCTTTTAAGTTATAATTTGCTTTATTCAAGTCAGTGAAAAAGCACTGGCAATTTTAAATATTTCATTCCAGAAATGTGCCGATTCACACATTTTGCCGAGTGACAAACGGGAAGAAGGTAGGGGAATGACGACATGCTGGTAAGAGGATGTTTGATGTACACGGTGTCCTTGTGCAACAATGTGGAAGCTGATAAAAAACATGGTGAACAAACTAACAGTTCGATATAGGAGGTTAGACAGTGTAGGAAACAAACAGTATATCCTGGTGTGCTAGTAAACAGTAATTGGTGTCTTTGAAATTGTAGGCTACACTTATCTTGGCATGGTGTGGCTCTCATGATCCTAGAAATGGACTAATGAGCTGTAACTCAGCTGGTTTTAGCTCACAAAAGAACAGAAACCAATCCTGAAAAAGACCACGATATTTCAAATGTCTGATTGTGATGTTCTGCGTTGGTGTGGACACAAGACCGAAAGATATTATGGACTGAATGCATGGTGGATCACCCGGCAGCTTCTGTTCCCCCTTGCCATCTGGGAAGTGGGGCAGTAAAGTGTTCCAAACCAGACAATCCAACAATCCTGCAGAGCTACAGAGGTATGAAAGGAGCCGGGGGTTTAACCTTATGTCAAAATGTCCTTGCTATTCCTCACTCACTGAAGCATAATGAAATCTTAAATTCCTCAGAGGGTCTTCAAGAGATGTGGGATGCGAAATCATACCTAAGACATTTGCTGCATCAGGCAGCAAATCCAACAACACAACAGGTTGAACATTGCACACAATATTTGTATCTCATTTTTATTTAATCAGCTAATCTTTGAGGAACACAAAGACATTCGACCTGGCGAGGCAGAGAACAGGGCCTTTCCATCTCAATCTAGCTGTCATCCCTCTTTCGTCCTTTATTCATTAATCTACTCCTCCGTTCCTATTGACAGACTTGCGGTGCACGCTGTAATGCACTGACACACACACAAGTAGAACAACCTGTTCAGACACACAAACACTCCCACGGATGAGTATTGCAGAGAGAGATTCTGGTCACGTCGGCCCTGCCAGGGAAAAGTGATACCACTGCAACCTTGATTGGGGACACTACAAAAACACCTGTGTTGCTGGGTCCCACCTTAATGATCGCTCATTGCAATGGGAGAACTTTAATGGGCGCCCTGGAAGGAAGAGGAGACGGAAGGAAGGAAGCTGCCAGCTGGCTAATTTTAGGCACTCTGCATCTCAGATGAAACGCTGGAAAAAGGCAGAGAGGAGGCGTGGAGAGGCGGGAAAGTTCTCCCGTCTTTCACTTTCCTCGACTTTCGGCATCATGTCTCTCTAACTATCATTACCCCCTGCATCCGCCATGAGAGGGAGTCTCGTAGCTCTTTGATTCTCAGCGTCATTTCTCCCTCTCTTCCTGTACCCAGCCTTCTCTTTCTACCGTTTTTTTCTATCAGAATCTCTCTTTCACTCTCACCTACCCTCCCCTTCGGTACCTGGGTAAATAAACAGTGTTGTGTGGGATGCTAATTAGAGCAGGTTCAGGGACGTGACGAGCCGAGAGACAGATAAACAGCCAGGTTGGGAGGTGCACAAATGATGGTGGGAGGGGGGGGGGGGGGGGGGGTAGAAGGTAACCCAGCCCAAGGGCACCGCAACACAGACACAAACACGTCAGCTTAGCGGTTGAAGGACAGAGAAGTGTGGTTTGGCTTTCAACCCAACTTAGGGTGGCTTTGAAGCGAAGGGCGATAGCACGGCGGAGGGAGTTGAAGGGTGCTGAGATGGGAGTGAAGGGCACTAGCAAGAGAGAGGGGGTAAGCGCGTTGAAAAGCTTCAGCCACGACGAGAGGAAGAAAGAAAGAACGCCATGCAAACTTCCTTAATGACGGCTGCTCCTAGAGACCCCTGTGCCAGATCAAAAGAATATGCAGATGCTTCCAACGGTTCATCTCCCGTTGAGGTGAGCCTGGGATTCTAAAAGCAGGCCAATGTGAGGCAGACTGTTTTTATTTAACATAAGATGGCCTTCCTGGGGGAGGATAAGCTGCTGGATATATGCAGGTGAGAAGGTTATGCTACAAAGCAGGGGTGAACAAACCAAGTACAAACACACTTGGTGCTAACCTACTGTAACTGTAAACTGTCAAAGCAAACATATCATTTCATCAAACATGCAGCATGCTAACATTAAATCCTTTGTAACTAAATTGTATTAGTCTTGAATTCACCTCCTAAAACAAATCTTTATGTGGTGATACAATAAATGGTCCACTGAAACAGAACTGCATACATGAGACTTGGGGAGCATTTTCACACAGCTAGTTTATTTGCTCATGTCTGATCCAGGGACCAGTTTGTACCAATGTTGCATACACTGCCCGATCTTTGTTTTGTGTTCACACAGCAGCATTTACAAGCAGAGCAAAACTTGTGATTCCAATAAATACTGCTCTCTAATTGGTCGGAATTTCCATGTGGGAAACTCCTGAAAATAAACAAAGAGTAAAAGAACAGCAGACTCTTGTTCGTTTCTACAAATCGATAAGACACTGCACTCTCACACAGAAGGGACAACTATGTGGGTTGATCTTGACCTTGGTCATCATTGATTACATTGTTTGCATTCATCACTTGAGGCGAAGGATACATTCTGAGTGTGATTGCCCATGTTCATCCTGCTCAAACCAACTGCACCGATGGCAGAAACACCCCAGGGTTGTCATTCAACCGAGCTAAACATTTCCTCAGTTGTTGAAACCTTGGATTCAGTTAAGACATCAAGTCACAAATGTGAGTTCTTGAAATGTGTGGCCCTTATCCACTGCTATATCCTAACAATCTCTGACCAAGGACTTCCCATGACCTGAATGGTTAAGAACCTTATAAAGGCTTCGGTACAACACTCTACATTGTATTTTTCACTGCACTAAAAAAAGCAAAAGTGCGGAAATTGTATGTATACAGAGTTTCACTGTTTATGGGAGTTAGGTAAGCTTTATGGCAACCGCAAAACATTGTAGAAGAGGTGCCGGCATTGTTGCGGTTTTACTTTCAGGCTCACATGAACATTAGATACAAGGCAATGCTCTGAGGAATAACCAATCAGCCGTGTCTGCCTTAATAAAGTCTTTAGAAACGTGAGTCCTTAGTGTCCTTCTGCCTAGATCCAATACATTGAGCATCTCTGCTAAGGTGTCTCTGTTGGGTTATTTAAACGGTAGGACACAGTCTGGCAGGATCAAGTTCAATTGACCAGAAGTGATTGTGGTTCACACTAATGGGTGGATTTGACTCCACTAGCAGAGGAGATGAAGAGATGCCATGGACCAGGTACAGCAGAAAACAGGAAACACACAAAAGGAAAATGGCGGAAACAACTACCTCAGCAAGCAACAATGTTAACAGTTCATTTAAAACACTGTATCTTAAATGGTACTCCTAGATGTTTCCTGATTAAAAAGACATCTTATGATCCCAGATTACGGTCCGGATTGGTAATGACAGGTGCAGGGGGGAAACCTTGCTGTAACAAAGACTTGCTTAAGCTTTTAATCTCACATTAAGTCCAGCACAAACACTGATGAAGAGATGAGAGAGGGGAGAGTGGAAGGCAGCGGATCAACGATATATCTAAGAGATTGCAGAGGAGAGAGGGGGGAGGGAAAACGGAGGGAAATGTGATGGCTGGATAGATGAGCTATTTTTATAATGAGGTCAGAGTGAGCTGTGGGATTTCATTCTCCGGGGAGACACACACACATATACACACAGGGGAACCATAGCGGTGTATTGCTCCTGCTGAGTGGGGCTGCCTCTGTCCACAGGAAGTCGAGCGGAGGAGGGGATCTTGAGGATTTTTTGGTCACAGCTTGTGTGGTCGGGGCACATTTTATTTAGTTCAGGAACATGAGGACTGCTTAATTATAGAACGAGACTGACTGTTCACTCTTCCTGCCGTTGCTTCTGAACAAAGTAACAGATTCCTCAACTCTCATGACTCCCACTGTCCCTTTATCCTGTAACATGATGACAGCAAACTTCGCTTTATATTATACATATATTCCAGGGGGGGTGGGGGGTGCATGGGATATGTCCTCCTCAATATTTAGAAGAGGTAAATTTGTCCACCTCAAAAAATGTATAAGATTCACACATCCTTTTTCCCAAAGAAGGCAAAAAAAACTGTTCAGGGGGTCCTAACATTTATATATGTGTCGTACCTGTAACTATGTATTTCCCAACAGTTTCAGACACACTGAAAGTGTCCCATACCATCTTAACCTTTAACGAGGTCTCATCCTCTAAATGATTTGTTATTGAGATGTACATGTACATATTCACATATTTATTTCATGCTGCGCTTGAATATAGTCTACAGTATTATGTTTTATTTTTTGGTGTCCCTGGCCTTGTTATTGTGACACATTAACTGTGTGTTTCCTATCTTATCTTAAAACAACCTATGTCCAACCAAAAAGTATTTACCGATGGGATGAACCTTCCTCCTCCACTGCTGCTCCCTGGCTCCTCCTCTTTCTGGGTGGTGCCCGGGGATGTGGTCCTGTCCCCACCCTCTCCACACTCCCCCTGTAGAGACATCAAACATTAAACCTTCAAATAAATGGTAAAACATGGAAGAAAACCACAACCACTAGGCAGATTTGATTGGCTTAAAATGTGAGAGGGCGTGCACTGGGGAAACCTCTGTGATAAAAGTGACATTATTGCAAAGAACAAACTTTTTGAAAGAGGGAACTTTATGGAACATGAAGACCGGATGAAAATTATGACTATCATTATTTTTTCTAATATCTTTTTTTATGTAAATAATAATGACCAAATTAGGGTTCCATAAATTTGCACCAAATCAATTGTATACAAAGATGAATCTCTAATGGAGGATGAGCATCTTTCCATAAATTCCTGGAAGTTTTTTGAAATAGGTGAGGGGTTGTCTCGTGATATATCTGCATCAAAACATAAAATGTAACACGGCCCGACGACAAAGTACATTCAACAGCGACAAGATTTGCACACTGACAGAGCTCCACACGGCCTGTTACACAAGCACCCACCCACCCAGCCACACACACTCCAAGCGGTGTCTCTCATGTACCCCCTTTGCTCCCTCTAAATGCCTGTCGCTTTGGCCCTCCATTAGGCCATGCAAGCGCACGTTTAGCTAGTGTGTCCCTGCAGTTGGGGACGCAGGCTGCCCACTCAGTCAGATCCAGCCGTATTAAATAAATAAGGGGCGCTCTTCTGTGTAAATTATTCATTTAACACGCCTTATCCTCTCCCAACAACCTTGTTAGAGCAACTCAGGAGTGGAGAAGTGTGTGTGTGTGTGTGGGGGGGGGGGGGGGGGTGAGGAGGGGAAGAGGCAGACATTGCGGCTCATGTGCGACTCAGCAGAACCTGTGGTGCATCTCTAAGCTCTCTGGGCGTTCAGTCGTAGGGGGGCTAATTCGCCCTGACACCTCCTTTGTTTCAGGGAGGGGGGGGGGAAGAGCTCCATACACACAGCTACGCATTTGCTCACAGGCACACACATTCCCTGACGTGCACAAACTTACAGAGAGAGAGAGAGAGAGAGAGAGAAAGAGAAAGAGAGAGAGAGAGAGAGCACAAGAGAGGAATTTTTAGTGCATATTCATATAATAATCATTCTAGTTGTCTGGATAAATTATTGAGAGATGGGAGACCAGGACACGCAATGTTGGAACGCAGGAGCTGTTTTTGTTTTTTTTGTTTTTTTGTTTGCTGCTGCCTGAACTCAAATCAGGCAACACAGCAAGTCATCCACTCTAAACAAGCTGACTGTTACGAGCCGAGATGGGGACGGATAGAAAAAATGCTTATAGTGAAGAAAACAACAGCAGCCCGCAGGACAAATGCACAAAGCATCTAACGTTTGTATAATGTCAGTCACGTTGCTCGGTATGTCATCACGCCCTCCAAACGAAACTGCATTCATGGAACGACTGCAATAACATTTACTCAAGGCTAATTACAGCGTGCAATAATTTATGTTATTCTCAAAATGATGCATACATTGAAGGTTGAAGAATCAGAAAACAAACTGAATTGAAAAATAAAACATAATCACCAACCACTAATTCTTGAAATCTTCCCTTAGTAATGCTCAGGTATTAAGCTGTGGGGTACAGTTATGCACTTCTGTGTTTAATTCTGCTCATATCTCAATGAATTACAGTCAGTATAAGTCTGAGTTAACCTGATTTAACTGAAACATCTAAACTCTTCCTAAGATCACACACCACGGTGTTTATAGAAAATGGCGTCTAAATCCAAAAGAGAAATTGGGTTCCCTTTTCTCTATATCAGCATACATTAGAGAGTCCAGGCAGGGCTAGGGGCAAATAGCAAGCAAAGTGACCAAAACACAGCTGGACTCCAGTGGGAATTTCAATAGTTAATCTGGAGATGGTCCCACTCCAGCACAGACAGAACCTGCTCTCTCTCTCTCTCTCTCTCTCTCTCTCTCTCTCTCCAGTGTTCAGCCCCAGAGAGGGAGGTTGTTATGTCAACTCTGACAGAGCTCATTACCAGCCTCTACGCTCTGAATTGGAGTTAACAGGCTTTGGCCCCGACAAGAGGCCAGCTAGGCCCCGACTGCTACAATGGGATCAGTGTGTGCGCATGTGCTGAGAGTTAATCACAAAACGGCTCTTTCATTTTCTAAAATCACACCCGAGGCCACTGTACATTACAGAGGCACTGATGCACAATGTACAGTGACATCCCTCTGCTTTAATTTTACTTTTTCACTCACAAACTCCCGAAACACGGGCGTCCGCGCTGCCAAAAAGCTTCTGTTTGAGTATGTGCATGTGCAGCTGCTGCCGTGCTGCACTATTTCAGCACTGAGTTGAATGCTTCTGGGATAAGCTCCCAAGAGTTCCCACACTGGACCATTCAGAACACACAACTACACCAATCGCAAGCAATATACTGTAAGCATCTCTAAACATACGGGCCTAGGACAAAGATTATAGTTGTTAAGAAGTTAACAACATAAAATCAGTTTCTGTGTAATGTGCCTAGGAGCCCGAGGACAGATGTGTGTGATGTAAGTGTGAGTTGTCATAGCACGTGTTCCGTGAGATGGGTGAATTAAAAAGTGGAGTCAGCGATTCATGAGGATGCCTGTTGTCAACATCAGTGAATATCTCCTCACAATCCAGAACCTGTCTGTAGCGCGGTGTACACAGCCTAGGCTCAGTGATGTGGAGGGGGATATTCACTGATTTTGCCATAAAGTGATTTTGACAAGTGTTCTCTAAAAATCGCAGAATACACTATATCAATACACCATGTGAAGTGTTTTGTTAGTCACTTAAATTACAGCAAATTAACTGTGAACAACAAAAAGACAATTTCTAATATTAAAGTATCTCTACTTTATCCCCAGAGACAGAGTGCAAGTGTCAGTCTCATGAAAGGATGTGGTGGTCTCCTGTTGCTATCAGGTGTCCCTGAAGACCTTGATGGTCTCCCCCGGCCTCCTCTGTCTGGCTAGTAACCACCTCACAATGTCAATGATTACTCTTGTGATTAAAGCTCTCCACTTCAAACGGGCCTGATGTTTACACAGGCCCTGATATGGCAGCGGGGATAAGGAGCAGGTAGAGTGTGGGTGTACACATACACACGTGTTTGTCTTTATGAACATCATTACGTCCAGGACCTATGGACATATCATTCTAAAAAGACCCACAAAATACCACTCCATCCTCGCAGTCTTACTCCTCCTTCACATTCAGTTCCAAGTGCAGTTTTTCGGCAGAGGTCGTGGGAGGAGGGAAGCATTTTTTTTTTCGAGGATTACTTAAGACTTTTGGTGGGTTTGCCACAGGCACTGGAAAACATAATACCAGAACATTTTTCAAGTCCAATTTTGATGTTTTGTTCTACAAAAAGTCTTCTAGTCTGTCATCAACAGTGTGTTGACTTCTGCTTCATTCATCAGTTGTATTGTACGTTGACCTCTGGACAAAGCCAAAGTCTTTTTACATTACTTTACAAACAAGTGGAATTTTCTATATTTTGTAATGTCTAGCCAAAATGAGAAGGACAAAAGTGTGAGGTGTGCCACAGCTGCAGCTCTGCAACCTAAATTAGCCCGGACCACATGAAAAGCCAGCGTCTCTATTCCAGGGCCGGGGCGGGAAAATTACAGCCTTTCTCTCTTCTACTCTAGCATTAAACCTCAATTAGTGCACAGCTACACCAATGATGTCATCACCCAGGGACCCAAGAGCCCTGAAAATAAGGGGGTGCTTTGCTTTACAGTGACATGCTCATTTTAAGCAAACCAACTCAAACTTTCAAGATCATCTCTCAGCAGCAGCAGGGAAAAGTTGTTTGTTCCATCCCACTGGCAAGAAATGAGGTGATGTTCTTTTGATATGGCCCCGAGAAAACAAAAGCACAAGAACCTCTGGCCCTAGTTTATCTAAATTTACCAGGAATTTTAATCCGTAGTCGTGACTGGAGTTTTTTTCCCTGGAGACAGGAGGTCAGTGAGGTAGGACAAGAAAAAACTCCTGTTGGACCTTTAGTGACCTGGCAGCAGAGGGAGGATGAAGAGGAGGAGGAGGAGGAGGGTAACGCTTTGGCTCTGGTTCAAGCACAGACAGAATGTTTAAACTGCTCATTACTCAGTATTACACAACAGAAT
Source organism: Hyperoplus immaculatus (assembly GCA_949357725.1). Lineage (NCBI taxonomy): Eukaryota > Metazoa > Chordata > Actinopteri > Uranoscopiformes > Ammodytidae > Hyperoplus > Hyperoplus immaculatus. The sequence goes on from OX442369.1 coordinate 20,349,285, forward strand.
CACATAATCATGTGCTGAGGAATGTTCACTCGTTGCTGCAGACACTAAGCAAAGAACGCCTAAATATTCCAGTTCTATTGCAACGGCATTTTGTTTTCATCCGTTTGTATTTTCATTTTTTTATTGGGGATAAAGAATTGGTACAGTTACACTTCAGTCTGTACTACTGAGAATCGTAGAATGTGACATTATTATGAATTGATGCTTAGTAGGTACTCTCGTAGTGGTGCAAGTAATGCATACAAACCTTCTTTTAGAAAAGGTCGAATATGTAAGGAGACAACCGCGAAATAAGATTAGCATAGCTGAAAACATGGTTTTGTTGTTATTTTTGGTCATGCATCAAATGTAGTCCTGCCTCTGTCTTTCTTTCATGGGTCTTTCTACCTAAACACAGTGAGCAGTTTAGGAATCAAGGCAGACAGAGAAAAAAGGTTTAAGAGTGTTTACATCTTTGTAAAATCTCTTGAACAAGCAGCACATGAGCAAAAATCTGAGATCTTGGTCTGCTCTGCCCAAAAAACAAATCCTAGTCCTAACTGCTTCTCTACAGCCATTTTTTTTTTACATTTCTACATGGAGCGTATTGTTATAAACTGAACTAAAGTCAACTAGATTCCATGCCTGAAGTTTGTAAGGTTTGTAAGTTTGTATGCATCTAGGTGTGACACTCTTTGGAAACATTGCTACAGTAGAGACACTTGATTCAGCAGCCTGCTCACTGACTTATAACTGAAAGACGAAACACCAAATGTATTAAAAGACAAGTCTGGTATTGAGCCGCTACCAAAGCAGAGTATTGGGTCAGAACCTGTGCTGCCTGGTTAGCCCTGTATCTTAAAATGTGTGTAATCGCTGCACACCTTTACCCTTTTTCTACCAACGCCAACCAGGTTCCAGTTCTGGGCCGGTGCTAATGTCAGTTCACAGTTGGTTCAACATGCCAACCGTTCGATTTTCTATGGGCTAGAGAGAACGCTCAAAGCATTAGCTGCTCTCCCAGCTAACACTAGCGCTAACTTTAAGCACAACAACAACAGCACGCTATGGTAGAAAACTAAATAAAACCCTAAATTTGTAATAAACCAGAATTACCCTTTCCCAGTGCATTAGTGTTTCCAACTCACACATAAAGCTCTGGACACAGCACTCCCTTGGTTGGTAGTCTAATGTAGTCCCTCTTGCTGCAGGGTCACTGTTCCTTCATGTCGTACAAAGAAGGGAGCACCTTCAACACAGCTCAACATGGGCCCGCTCCAAGGCACCACCTCGTACCTTTCTCCTCTTTGTAACAGAGGGAGCCAGTTCCCCACACCGTGTGAATTATGCATCACACCTCCCAGCAACTTCTCACCGGTTGTTCAATCGAGCTGCCCGAGGAGCACAGGTCCTGTTCGCTGCACCTCTTCACCAAAAGAGTCGGATCACTCTCACATCTTCAAAGAGAAGTCAATCACGCCATAGATCGTACCACCCAGTGGGTTTACAAAACTTTGTACTCCGTCTTTCACAGGTGCAGAGAAAGGGGATGGGCCCCACGTTTCTCAGAAAGTGGAACAGGATTTTTTTTTGTTTTTTTAGTGAGGCGAGCTCCGACAAAAACTTGGAGCAGGGGTAGGTGGGAGGCAGTGAGGGGGGGATGTTGAGATCAAAAGCCTGTGAGTTCCTGGAGAGCGAACCCAATCAGCCGAGAGGGCCGAGGAGAGGAGGAGAGACAAGCGCTTCCCTTTTAAATTGATCCCACTGAGACCCTCAAGGTTCCCCTCGCAGGACTCGCAGAAAAAGCGATAAAAATCTGGCCCTGTGGATCTGACGAAGACTTGGGAGGGGAAGGGAGGAGAGGGGAGCGCAGAAGAAAGACAGTTTCGGAGGGGGGAGAGACACAGATAGAACAGAGGGGAACTGTGGGGGAAGAGGAGCCAGTTGAAGCACATCAAGGGGAGTCGAGGTAGACAAGAAGGGTGGGCTCATTCTCCGAGGGTGCATCCAGGCAGCTTGGTGTGCCAGCAAAGAGCCAGAGCAGGGGGTTGGGGGGCTGCTATCAGCTATCAAACCCTGTGCTACACATCTGATGATGTGCTCAACCAATCAACCGCGGCTGTATCTTTATTCTGCCCAGGTCCTGGCGGCTGAAATGTTGGATGGTTTCGCACTGGCCTGAGATCAGACTCTGGATGAGGCCGGTGTTGTTATCCGCAGCATGTTGGGGCCTCAAAGGAACAAGCGCTATCTGAGCAACCCAGAGACCCTGGAGCCTGCCAGACACACCACAGACCTGCCCAGTCGCCAACAGGAACACACAGGCACACAATAAGGTGCTGTGTGTGTGTGTGTGTGTGTGTCCTCTCCAATTCCATGGATGTATTTTACGGTACAATATGAAGTCATTACCGCCATGGCTCCAGTCATCATCACAGGAACACTTCACTCTTGTGCTGTTTAAGGTGGAGTCAGCAATTCTGCAGAACGCTTGTTGTTAAAATCAATTTGTATCAAATTTCCTCACGATCCAATACCCGCCCGTACCGTGTTTTTTGCTGAAAATAAATCTGGTGTCAATACACAGCCTAGGCCTTGTAAACAATGGGGCCACACCGTAGCTAGAAACATGTCCGTTTACAGACAGTAGGCTGTGTACTTACACTGTTCAGCACACACATACACACACACACACAGTACAGATAGATCATGAGATATTCACTGATTTTGACAAAAAGTGATTTGACAACAAGTGTTCTCCAGAATAGCTGGCTTTAAGAGTCATGACCACAGACACATGAGAAAATGATTACTTTGCTTTTAACTGAGATCCAAATATGACATATTTTGAACCACCTCCATGACCTAAACATTGAATTTCCTTCTGATTTGTTAATGTAAGCCGTCTTCTTGGAACTTACTTAATCAGAGGCAAAAAGTGACAAAAAAAAGCTGTGACAAAGAAAATCTAGGAAAAATAGCTGAAATATATCATCCAGTTCACACGGTGGTGGTGGTGGTGGGGTGATGCTGCCTGGAGGAGGCCATAACGGCAGGTTTCAACTTTGGTCATTCAGCAGCTAAAAACCCTTTTGCCTTTAGACACAGAAAAACACATATTGTGAACTATATCATTCGGGCATACTGAACCTGTTAGGAGGGAGAAATGGGAGGAGGGATGTGAGATCAAAACGAATCAGCATTCCTCTACACCTCAGATACTGAGGACAAGTTAAGAAGTGAGGTGAGAGTGAAGAAAGACATTCCTTTTGCATCATGGCACTCCACAAAAGCAGGACTGGCAGGCTAATCACCAGCATTTCCATCCTGCATTACAATCCAAATGACTAGATATTAAAGTAGCTGATGAACAAAGTACTTGATTATCAGATGCTTTGGAAGCAGTACAAATAAAGCGACTTAGCTGTGATGGATAGCCAGTGGTTGGCATGAATAACTCACAGCCTCATAAATAAGCAGATCTCTACTAATTTAATTAAAGTAGCCTGAGGCCGACACACCTTATCCCTGCCCAATCACTCCCCAGCAACCACACTCCTCTTCCTATGACAAATGTAGTGAAAATCACGGAACTATTTAACATCAATATTATGACATTTCATTCAGCTGACTCTCCAGACGGAGCCATTTATTTTACAAGCCGAATAGAAATTGCCAAGGAGAGTTGAAATGTACGTGACCGGGGCTCAGTTGCCACAGGTAACCTTTTTGGAGGGACTAAGTGTGGCAAATTGATTGCCAAGAGCTCAAACTCATCATGAGTGCTAATTTTCAGAAGCAGTGCACGGTGGAGCAAGGGGAAAAAAAGAGGCTCTATTTATAACAGAGGGAAACAGGAGAGGGGGATTAGCTTGTCATTAGAATAACGAGCGGAGAAGAAGAATCAATTTCAGGGTTTAAAAAGCTGACAAACACAGTTCACTTATTCTTTCTCTCCGTCCCTCTTTGCCTTTCAGCATTTTGAATAAAACAGCCTACGATCTAACAGGAATGGAGGGGAGTTTTTTTTTTTGAGAGGCGGGCTCAAATTTCTATGTATAACAGAAATTGATAGTGAGTTGTCCTCATAACCCCAGGTACTGACAATTGGGCTACATTTTTAAAAAAAAATATCACATTACTCTTTTCTGATTAATACAAAAAACTCCAATAATGTATCCCCTGTGGATCAGACTATACAAATAGTAACTGGAGCCAGGTTATTCATTAGAACAGTCTTTTTAAATTGTAGGTTACTCAATAGTCGAAGGAGGCAAACAATCGCATACATCCAGATAATCCTAGTAAGCCCATCATCATCACCAGACTAAATCTCTGTGACGTGATCCACATCGTTTCCAAATTTGGGGGACTCAATGTTGCACTCAGCGCAGATATTACCAGAGAGGGTATTCATGTAGAGGAGATGGGGACCTCAATCTGTCAGATTTAGGAAACTTTAAAATGCTGAAGATGGAGACACTGACCGGCTTTGAGGACAGATAATACAGGTAAGGACAACAGCAAGTCCTCCTTTACTAAAACATTCATAGGGAATTAAATTTGATAGCATGTCTTCATGCATCACTCTTACCAACCAAGATGACTCCCTAGTCCCTACGTTTTTGAAATATAGGCGCCACATCTGTATACCAAACTAGATACAATGTATCCTTTGAAAGCAACTATCCACGCTGAATGTCAAATGTATTTTGGATTTGATCGGGAGATATTCTCTGAAAGATAGGAGGCTTGTCACCTATTAGTCACAGATGCCTTTTCAAGCCATGTGTAAAAATGACAAATCAAGCCAGAGTCAATTTTGCAAATGAACGCTCCTAATTACACTGAACACAAATATAAACGCAACACTGTTTTTTTGCTCCCATTTTTCATGAGCTGAACTCAAAGATCTAAAACTGTTGCATTGCATTTAGTAGTAGCAGCTTTGGATGGGGCATAGTAATCCTGGAAGAGTCCATTTTGTCAACCGTTTGACAAATGTGCTACTTATTCTTGAGTAATACTCTATTGAAGTGTGTGATATATTCTCCATCACTGGCAGTCCACCTGGGCTTACTCCAGGTGTGAATAATGGAAAAGGTCTGTGAACAATCTGGTTTCCCAGCATACCTTCGGGAACTAGAACAGGAAGGAAGTATGAGGCTGATGTCAGGAGTGACCCTTTTCGGTCATCCTTCTGCCCCCTCACAACAAAGCCCTCACTGCCTAACCCAGGTTGTCATGTGCCCACTAGTTCAACCTAGCTAAGTATTTGGGACAGGAACCACACGGGAAATGGCGTAACTCGAAACAAACGGGAACTCATGCAGGGGGAGGTGAAAACAAAGTAATCGCAAAGTAAACTTTTCCGCCAACGACACATTGAAGCTAAGGATAGTTTAGCATGGTGGAGGCAGTGGTGCATTTGGGCCGTCGGAGAGGAGCTAAGCTGCCTGTAGGAGACAGCAGAGGGGGGATTTATCTTTCACAAGTAGGCCTTGGAAGCCAGAATGAACTGAAGACAAGCACCCGATGTCGCCTGTAGAGGATGCTGCCAAGACTCTTCACATTACTGATACAGCAACAGGAATACATATTTAATTAATACACTTCAGCAGATGGACAAAACTGGACTCTCCAAACCAATCGGCTTATGGCGCATCTAATAGCATACGAGGAAGAAGGATATCATGGTAATTTGTCTTGTCTGCGGAGCACTCTGACAGCTCCATTGATGCTGACATCTCTTTAACATGGGGTTAGTGGGTGTTTGGCCTCCCCTCCAGTCGTTTGTGAGCTGCAGAGCCTGGAAATGATTAGGCCTGGGAGGGCAATTAGCTTGAGCATCGCTGGGCTAAATATAGTCCGGCTTGGCCCAGCTCTGCTCCTGGGTCACATCCACACCGCAGCCTCTCTCCACGCAGTCATGTTGGCTCAATCTGGATCCCGTTTTGCTTTACGAGTGATGCGAAAGCCTAGGCTGACTCAGATGAGATAACATAACTCAGCCGTCGATCAGGAGTCTCGGGAGGGAAGGAAGTGAGTGGGAAGGCATCGTGGAACAGAGGAAAAAAAGGGATGATGTTCGAGAGGAAAGCATGTTAACCTCGATATCTGGGAAATATTAGCTTGAGGAGCATGTTCCTGAAGTTCACTGACTCATATTTATTTATCCCAATCACGCTTCAGAATGTTGTCAACACACGGCCGCCTCGCTTTCACACGAGCAAACCTTCAGCTTGAACACAGCCTACTTTCACAAGAAAACGGTCTCAAATGGACCACGGTTGAGAAAACATGCTTTCCCACACAGCCTTACACCAACTCAACGGAATGCAAAGAAAGAATGCTTTCCCATCCCACGGCTACCCTGCCCCTCCAGTCCCCGTATCTCCCACCCCATGTGAGAAGAACATGTAGGAGATTTTATCCCTAAAAAACAGGAGGTTTCGCCCACTCGTTCACCTGGGACGGCTCTTGGACGGCGGAGGCTAGCTAAAAGGTTATAGGAGCCTGGGAATGTTTAACATCAAGAAAGCAATCAGAAAGTAGCCGGAGCTGTGGGAATTGGACAGGAAACATGGAGAGTAACCCCTTCCTGGCCTGAGAGGAAAGAGAAGGGGAAGTGATTTGGGTTTGTGACCAAATTCTCTACTGTAAGCTGAAAAGGGAGCCTTTTGGGCATTTATAGGAATAATACTAGTTCTTCTGTGAAAATGCTATATTTAGCTAGTTTACATCAAGATATTTTAAGTACACTGAAAGAAAACAGTTTCACTTCTCTTGCCAGAAACACATTTTGGTTGATCTGACCAACATCAGTGTTCAAAAAGGTGTTCAAGCCACAGTTCAAATGAGATACAAGAAAGGCAGAGAGGGAAGCAAAGGCAGTGGCCTCTAAATAAATTTGGACTCCGCTTGATTCTTCCCATAATTGACTTGACCTGGTGTGTCTTTCGGCAGCGTATAGACTGAAGTAAAAACACAAGTGGAAATGTTCTGCCACTACACATCTCAGCACAAATTGCACAAGACAGCTCAGGAAACAAGGGTTTGCTTTGTACCCTGCGCGGAGAACACTTGTCAACCAGTGAGTCCCGCACTGTAAAAGGCCTATTCCTGCCTCTGTCCTGTGCCTGAATTGGGCAAAAAGAGCTGCACACACACAGGCCAGCACCAAACAAGACTAAAGTGTATACGCTGGCCATGCTCATTGTAAGAAGAAAGCACACTGTAACATCGATAAAAGTAGATGTTTTGTCGATGTTTTAACAGAGGATTACTGTCCCTTTTTTCCAGTTAGATTTCTGCTGAAGGGAGCTGATTTTATTGCCTATGTATGAAAAAGACAAATAGAAAAAACACTTTGACAGCTGGCTGGATGAAATGTGATCTGTTTTCAAATTGTGATGCATCATGTATTTAAAGTAATTCCATCCAAACGCTGACTTAAACTGAAACTCATACAGAGGAGCTTCTATTAGTTGAACAAATGTGTAGCGTCTTACAACCCATGTAGAGTAAACATAAGCAAGCAGTGGTTGGGTAGGTTAGGAAGTACTGACATGATGCATGTGTGCACATGTATCATAAAGCTACTTGTAAAATGTACTATTTAACCGTGCGGGACCATGGGTATTTATACCAAATATTATGGCAATCTATCTAATGGTAGATGATTCCGGACGCGTTACATTTCGCTGTACACTGCAATGACACTTATAGGATACTATTCTAGAAGAAAGGTCAGTGGGTAACTATAGGATTCATCCTCTGGGGGCCAAGAATGGTTATCCATCCAGCCAAAACGCTTGCTAAAAAAAAATATTCAAACTATCTGAACTGCACCTTTTTAACAAGTGGCTTGATTAGTGACTGAAGACAAACTGTGGTGTCTGTCGAGTCACTTTACATGAGGTGAGAAAGCGCTATAGCACTTCCCATGAAGTGTAGAAGGGAGTTGATGCAGCATTCAAAAAGTCAACACAGTAGATCCATCTAAATACTGCCTACCAGAAATAGCTCATTGGACCTAATCCCAGTCAGAAAGTGCATATACTGTGCCTGCACTATAAGAAATTCCCTGTAACATTTTGGCCATACCCATAGATATCCTTGCAGCTTGTAGCGGCAGAATAAAACTGGAAAATACATCCATCATGAGGGGAGCTTGTTTTGGCAGTGTGCAGCGATGATAAAACTGTGGACATGCTCAGTGTCCTGTTTAGAAACTGTTTGTTAATCTATCATTTGCCACAAGAGGAATGAGATAACAATATGGTGCAGGCTTACAGTGCGGGAGTGGAAAGATCGAAGCGTGTCCTTGGGCTGACATTATTTATTGAAATAAATTCACTCGGGTCTGAAATATGTATTGCGAATGAATTTTGAACAGTGCTTCTGAAGTAGGGCTTTAACTCGGCGTAACATTGGCCTGCTCCTTTCAACACATGTCCCTTGTGTGACACACGGCAGGGATAATAGAGAGGAAAAGGCCTGAACGCTTTAATTTACCCCCTTTCATGAATGGCAGGGATTTTCCTATTTCAACGTATGGATAATTTCCTTCCCTAAGCATAGCAGAGATTCTGATCTTAATTACTTTGTTAATTAGCCGTGATTCACAGGGAAGAAACCTTGCCCTATTCACAGTCCCCTTGCATTGCTCAAGGGGGCTTCCTCAGAAGGCCCTCACATCCCTGCTCCCATTTCAACCGGCAACCCATCCTGTGCTCGTGACACTGCCTTTGCAAGTCTGCCTTTGCTGAAGGTGGGCTTTTTCTTTTTCCTCCAATGTCAGCAAACCTCCGTAGAGCTCTCTGGCTCTCTCCATTCTATTGCCCCCGAGGAAAGCAGAGCCGATCACCCACCCTGCCCCCTGTCCACGGTAGACTTATATCACACGGATGCATTCCACAGATTTATGTTTATCGTTTTCCAATGAAAAGAGGGACAGCCGGTGCAACATCCTGCCTGCTCCTCTCACCACGTGATGAATGCGGCTGCCTCGCTCCGGGTGCCTCCACTAAGGCCGATTGATGGAGCATTTAGCTAATCACAAGAGAAAGCCACAAAAGGAAGAATAAAATGGATTGTCATAAGCAAGACTTGTTGACTTGAGCTTCGCTGGACAAACCATAATGCTTTTGCAGATTGCACGCAATGCTTCCTCCCAACACCACCTCACAGGAAGCCATCTCTCGTCCAGGTGGATCCAGCTTTCTCTTGTTCTCAGAGCCGATTACATGGCGCCTACAAGAGTTTGTATCTTGAACGGGCTGTGCAGGAGAAGTTGAGCAAAAGTGGGTGTTTTGGCAATGCAGGCTATAGCTGGAGAGAACAGCCGGCCGACAGAAAAAGGAAAGGTAAGGTCCAGCTGAGGCAGCTGCTTGCCATTACCCCCTCCCCCCCCCCTTCTCTGGCAGGAAATAAGCAATCATTTAGTACTGACAGGTACATGCTGAACCATTGCTATCTCTGCTCTCAAACCAACAAAAAAATTGTGGATTACAGCAGTTTAGTATTAACCTTATGCTTCTCTCTGCTATCCTGGCCAAGGTGAGCGAGTTTCATGCCTTTCAGAATGTTGAGTGTAGATGTTCCCTGAGTATGATAAAACATGAAGCAATACTGGTGATGCAACGCCTACACATGAGCATATGTACAGTAAGAGAAGATCTATTCTCTGACAGCAAGGAGACTATCAGCTCGCACGAGCAAAGACACCTGATGTGCAAGCCATTTGTCTGTGTGTGTGTGTGTGTGTGTGTGTGCGTGTGTGTGTGTGTGTGTGTGTGACGAACAAAACACAAACGCAAACAGAGGAGAAAAATCTCACTCGCAAAATCCTTCCTCAAACATGTGAGGTGCTTTCCTGCCTGTGAGAAGCAGTCATTTAGAGGTCTCTGGTGAGCTGTGCAGGGCTTTAGCGTGTCCAACTTGGATGTGGAGTGAGGCTGCACACCGGCCTTAATGCTCTGCCAGGTCACCGTTCCTGTCTGAAAATGGCAAATACAAGGCCAGTGTGGATGCTTGTGGCTGTAGGGGAAAATAAACGAGGTGGCAGTTCAAGCAAAAAAATCTACGAAAATCCACTATATAGACAGTTTAGTACTGTTCAGCCAGGACACTACCATAGGGAAGACATTTACTGAGTTCTGTAAAAACCACATCCAAACTAGTTTTTGACAGTGGTTCAGTATAGCTTTTGGCAATTGTCTAGCTGTGACAATAATAATAATATAAACGGCCTTTTGTGCAGTGGCAGCATTTGTAGCTTTATAATTCAATAAGCAGAGAAGAAGAGGACATGTAGGGCCCTATGATTTCCGCAATAACGAAAACACGGACGGAATCACGGAATCGGGCAATAAAAATGCAGAGCGGCCAAGTCTCACGCTTTGGCCGTGAGACACGCATATCAACCAGTTCACACGCCACACGCCACACCTCCAATTTCTCACGCAGAGAAATGAATCCCCGTAATATATTTTTTTTTTGTACTTTTACTTTGAAAGTCTTATTTTGAAAAGCTAAACGAACTGAGTTCCGTGACATCCTCTTTCTGCATGCTTTCTGCACGCGCGGTTTCTTTATAGGTCCATGGCCGTGTGCAGCCCGTAGCCGCAGCAGCCACTTGGCAAACCACCACGGCCACGCCCCCCTGCGTTACACTACAACACTAATAAAAGCCCGCCGCCTCCCAGTCCCGCCCTTTGTTCAAATTATATGGAAAATTAATGACAACAAGGACGCCGGTATTAAATGAACAAAGAGGTAAGAACACCTTAATTCAAATCAGTCACTTCACTTGATATATTCAAGCTTGTTTTGCATTATGTTATTGGGCTGGTTGACACACCAACACATTTTTGTTCTAAAATGTTGTCAACATTAATTGAATGAATGTATTGAGTAACTAAGCTTAGAGGTTACTGTGGGAAAAATATGTTCTGAGAAGACATCAAGTGTCATAGATTTAATATAATAATGGTGAATTGAAATTGGATAATTGGAAAACCCATACAATGTTGAATACATATAGAATAATTACCTTTATTACAGTTTAACCAAATGTTTTAACAATAGGCTACAGGAGATATTTGAAAGCACTACACATGCATTGTAGGCTATTCAATTAAATTTGTGTCAGCGAAACCGTGAATGTTCTCTTTTACTTTACATAAAAGTGAATGGAGAAAAGGCACACATTGCTTCATAAAAATTCACCAGAATGCAGGAAATTAAGTGTTTAATGCTCAAAATGTTCTGGGGGGGGGAACCCTAGACCCCCACTTACAATATGTCCACACCCAATGTTTAATTAAAACCTGTCCTACGACTTTGCAATTCATGAATTTGTTTATTTTAATAAGATTTTTGATGTTTTATCACATTTTCCAATTGTCTTTATTTCTGATTTATTATACTCAACAAAAATATAAACGCAACACTTTTGTTTTTGCTCCCATTTTTCATGAGATGGACTTAAAGATCTAAAATTCATTCCAGATACACAATATTACCATTTCTCTCAAACATTGTTCACAAATCTGTCTAAATGTGTGATAGTGAGCACTTCTGCTTTGCTGAGATAATCCATCCCACCTCACAGGTGTGCCACATCAAGATGCTGATCTGACATCATGATTAGTGCACAGGTGTGCCTTAGACTATCCACAATAAAAGGCCACCCTGAAATGTGCAGTTTTGTCTCACAGCAAAATGCCACAAGCATTGAGGGAGCGTGCAATTGGCATGCTGACAGCAGGAATGTCAACCAGATCTGTTGCTCGTGCATTGAATGTTCATTTCTCCACCATAAGCCGTCTCCAAAGGCGTTTCAGAGAATATGGCAGTACATCCAACCGGCTGGACCAACATTCCACAGGCCAGAATTGACAATCTGATAAACTCTATGCGAAGAAGATGTGTTGCACTGCATGAGGCAAATGGTGGTCACACCAGATACTGACTGGTTCTGAGTCCCCAGACCCCCAATAAAGCAAAAAAATGCACATTTCAGAGTGGCCTTTTATTGTGGACAGTCTAAGGCACACCTGTGCACTAATCATGATGTCAGATCAGCATCTTGATGTGGCACACCTGTGAGGTGGGATGGATTATCTCAGCAAAGCAGAAGTGCTCACTATCACACATTTAGACAGATTTGTGAACAATGTTTGAGAGAAATGGTACAATTGTGTATCTGGAATAAATTTTAGATCTTTAAGTCCATCTCATGAAAAATGGGAGCAAAAACAAAAGTGTTGCGTTTATATTTTTGTTGAGTGTATTAACAATATGTAAACTTGCAGGACACTAGCAAAAATGATTGGGTGGGAAAGAGGACACGGTTTTGGGTCCCTCGGCCAAAAAATCTCACTCCAAACTTTTGGTGAAACTTGGCAGCCCTGAAAACGGAATCTACTGTTTAACACGGAATGTCACGGAATTCGCCATTATTTTGGTGAAATGTAGGTTGCGTTCCGAATCGCATACTTAAGCAATAGCACACGAGAGGGAGCATGATGTCGCTCTATATCAGCACTGCTGTGATTCGGTCATGAGCATGTATGATTACTGCTAGACTTAACATTACCACGTCGGTTGTTTATGCGATTGTCACGTTCATAACACTAGAACCTCATCTATTCAAATATTACTGTATAAAACTCCTGTCTACTAATATGCAAATTAGGCGATGACGTCATCTACAAATGTGCAAATTAGGCGATGACGTCATCTGGCGACTTCTAGCGACTTTTTGGACAGCCAATAGCTACTTTCCTTACTGAAGAGTTAGCAACACTGTACGCGAGTGAGCTCGTCCTTATTTGTTTACTCTGGTAACATTAACCACCGCGGCCCGATGTCCCGTAAAAATCACCAAAGAAACGGAACGGTGGATCTTAATCTAGTTGATAATAAGGTCCACTGCCCAATCCAAACCCCCACGCTTCATTTCCCAGAGTTTATGAGTGTATTTCGGCCCGGGGGAAGTAACGTTATACAATGAGGTGGGAAAGCTAGGCTAGGCTAAAGCTATGCTGCGCTCATATTATTCAGCAGCCTGAGTTTATCTCCACACACTATTGCTGTCTTCAGTAACGTGAGTGTGAGCGACTACCGCACACTGTCTCTGTCTGTGTGTCTGTGTGTGGCAGCGATGCCCTCTCACAGGGGAGAGACTCGCCACAGTCAACCTGAGTCACACACACACAGATAACACACAAGTGAAGCTCCGGCTCATCAGTGAGCCGCGGAGTGATTTTGACAGTTGGTCTACAGTTTGGTGAACAGTCCCGAGTGATGTTGTTCGCTAATATCAGCACTCCTTCAGAACGCTCGGAAGGTCTCTCGTCCAATCAAATTACTCGCTCAGAACCAACTGCTGTATAATTTCTACTATAGCCTATAGTATGTAGAAAAAAGATTTAGGATGTCCCGATTCTTGTGGCCAGATTTAGGATGGTTAGAAGTACCCGGATGTCCTACTTCATGCGGCCAAGATTGTTAGTGTTGAAAAGTGCATCCTATAGAGCTGTTAAGCGGAAGTCCCTTACTTCCGGGGCATGGGACCTATCGGCTCGAAAAATTACAACGGTAGTCAATGGAAAGAAATTTATTATTTTCTGGTCCCAGTCATGAAATGCCTTCGATTACACATATGTTTTGTATGGATTTAGATGGTATTTTTTCGTGCAAAGAATGGAACAATTTAGCGAGTAGAAGCTGGATACGGTCAGGTTTTGTGCAGAGCGCTTTTGTGGACTACAGCTCTTCGCTGCTCTTGACACTTATGATATACGTCACCACCACTGGCACCTGCTTAGCTCAGAAACATGGCTGTGTCTTTAATGCACTTTACCGCCTTCTTTCAATGACAAGACAAAAGTCTTCAGCGTGGCGAAAATCACTACACAAGTGGACATGTGGAGTTTCAATTTCTCGAGTGGGGAGATTGTTGGCGTTGTCCACGCCAGCCATTAGCATTAGCATTAGCACTGTCAGTCGAGAAGTGGAGGGAATGTGTTGAGGTGACGTCACAGAGGCGACAAGACTTGTAGTTGTTCTCGTAACATTTTTTCAAAAGCCGTTAGACGAATAATCGTACAACATACCGTCAAACTCTTCACATGAAAAATTATCATTTAGACCCATACAAAACATATATGTAATCCAAGGCATTTAATGACTGGGACCAGAAAATAGTAGATTACTTTCCATAGACTCCCATTAATTTTTTTTCAGCCGATAGGTCCCATGCCCCGTAATTCCGCCACTTCCGCTTAACAGCTCTATTTGGGCGATTCTGACCCACAATCCAGTGCGCACGTGAAGTGACGTAACACCGACGAAGCCTCCATATGAAAACAAACGGGGATGCGACGGATATAAAAGCAAGAGGCAAGATTAAGGCGCAATGTTATTATGAAATAAGAGAGAAAAGTATGTCCCAATAGTATGCCTACTGCATCCTAACTAGATTACTTTTATCGTCGGATATAGTATGTAGAATAGAAAAGAGAAAGAGTATGCGATTCGGAACGCAACCTCAATTTCCAAGGCAAAGGGAAACAACACGTTTGAAATTAAAGCAGAACTAGGGAGGAATTTTGGTTTGGCGACATCTAAAGACCAAACTACTGCCGTGAAAAGTAGAGCCTGGCTGCAGGATCGCTAATGTAACACACAGCGCCAAACCCCCTTCACAAATCTGTCTATTCAATGTTTACTTATGAATATATCCATGTACGTAACTCTGACATGTACATAACTTAATTTATTGTTAATAATATGGTCTGTTTATAAATTCGGCATATGATTAAAGCATCTAAAAGCACGTAATCATGTTAAACGTTTACTGTTTTTAAGTTATTAATGCCACTCGCTCACGCAGATACACAGCACAGGGAGGTCTTATATTCAGCCATTGCTAAAGGGAGTGTTGTATTATGGAACGGCCGCTGTGGTACGAAATTCCAGTCTCAACAATGTTTCCTACACGCAATTATAACTCTAGCGTCTACAGCCCGTTGTTTTCATGTTGTGTAACTTGTGTAATGTGTTACATTATTCAGCTGTTGTCGTGATGTCGGCTAACGCTGATGCTAATGATAACTAGCTCTCCGTCGCACAATAGACTGTAGGTTGGTGTTGCAGCCAGCTGTTAGGTGAAGCGCTGTCCCACAGGTAAAAGCCATGGACCTATAAAGCCTGTCCAATATTCACTCTAGTCCAGCTTCTTGAAAAGTTTATAAGGACTTTAATATTTATGTAAAACTAATATTTAATGTTTCACTTGAAGCACAAAATGAATGGCTTTATTTTCTGTTAATAGCCTATACCCAACAAATTTGTTTTTTCGTTTTTTTTAAGCACAAAAAACAGTGCAATGTTGTGATGTATTTTAAATGTAGTCTTATATCTGATTAAATTGTTAGAATATTATTTGTTCGCAAAAATTAGACACTCGTTCTGATGACGAAATGAGTGTTAACTGTAAAAAAACGGAAGTCATGAGATTAAAACGGAAAAAACGGAATTTGTGAAAAAATAAAACGGAATTTGGAAAAAAATCAAACGGATTTCATAGGGCCCTAGACATGTATTGAGTGTGGGCCTGATATGAGTAGACTCTTTCCTGGGTGGAGAGATACCCCTTAAAATAGCCGTAGCCTTGTCGGAAATATCCCAAATATTAATATTCTTTCCGACAAAATCTAATCTTACATTTTAATGGTACAGGTGACTGTGCCAAGAACAATAATCAAATGCCCACATACAGACAGTCAGCTCTGTTGTTTTGTCTGTGACAGCCCTACTACATGCCCTCAGGCTTGTGGAGCCGTTTCTCCCTCTACAAACAGCTCTATTCTGCAGCCCCAGATGTCTCATTACTGTAAAACAAGCAGGGGAGATGAGCGACATATAAGCCACTGGCCCACAATGCTGACTCCCTTTCAATTAGAAGGGATTAAGCCTAGCCTATAGCATGAGTAGGGCCTTACGATGCCAATACCTTACCTTGCATTGTGGCCGGACCGCCATATGTCAGACCTAAATAAATTACGGAGAGCTAAGGCTATAGCAGAACAGTGGACTTATGGCTCCACTAGAGTGCACAACGGGCGTAATAGAAGGAGGATGCTGTAGCCTCTATAAAATTTTACACTCTATGAAAAGGGGGCACGGGCCGAGAGACACAGGTATACCTTCCCTCGCTGCCTCGTAAATTAGACCTATAGGATCCTCCGGCAATTCCTCAGCAGATTTAGTGGCTTTACTCAGCGTGCATTAAATCAAACGATAAAGTGGAGCCAGTGAAATCTTTTCTGCAGTGTCATGCTTTGGGCTAAGCCAACTGGACGGATCCCACCCCCCCCCCCCCCCATGACAACGTACTGTATAGAGAGAGAGAGAGAGAGAGAAAACCTTAACGGGGGATAGCCAGGGCACAGCTCGTACCACCGCGCCGCATCACTCACTTTTATGGGAATAGGGCGTCGTGGGGTTTAACAAGAGGTTTTACTCGTCAAGGGAACCGACATTACATAACCATAAAACGATGAGGGCCCACAAATCAACCTGTGACTTGTGACGCATGGCAGGGCTGGACTTTGTAGAGCAGCTCGCCACCACCCTGCCAGTCAACACTTGTAGGGAGGGGGTGGGGTTGGGGGAGGGGTTAATGGTAAGGGTTAAACAATTACAAAACATTGATTTCTAATACAAACTGCATATCGTACATTCAGATGAGGAGAGCCTATTTGCTGGACTTTCCTTCACCACCACATTTCAAATTGAAAATGCAGATCTAAAAACTGCAGCTAACCCACTCCGCTCCCCCGCATCATTTTCCAGGGAGTGTGTGCCATAGCTGGAGCCACTCCACTGACCAGGGGCGTCTGTGGTTGAACAGTGCTAGTCCGCAGGTCCGGAGAGGCAGGCAGGCAGGCTCCGCTATGCCTGACATGGGGGGGAACGACTGAGTAATGGCAGGGTAACTTGATCCGGGGGCTGGGGAGGGAGTAGGAGCAAAGCCCTGACGCCTAAATCATAGTTGTGGGATGGAGAGGGAGGGAGAGAGGGAGAGAGAGAGGGAGAGAGAGAGAGAGAGATGTTTGCAAGGGAAGATACACAGAGGGGATGAGGAGGCTGAGGAGACGTTTTGTTCGGTGGGTTGGGCGAGCAGAGAAAATGAGCAGCGGTGGTGGTAAAGACAGGATAGTTGGGAAGCTGGCCAAATGACAGGGGGATGAAAGTGAAGAACGCCTTCTATTGCACGTGCAGTATATCCAAACACCGGGGAGGGAGGGACCACGTAGGAATGACAAGGCGTGGGCTTGGGTTTCAAATTCACAAGCCCCGACTCAGACGAGAGTAAACACACGTAGGCCCCAAAATGACTTTGATTTTCCCCAGTGTCTGAGGGCTAAATGAGAAAATGTAGCCTGGCAGACATAAATAAAATGTACACGTCTTTATATAGGCCAAATGGTTTAAACAGGGATTCACAGGTAATACAGCTTCACCACAGAGAGGAGAGTCACTTGATTACATCTTGAGCTCATTTCATTTTATATATATTGCTTTTTTGTTATTCCACTGATTTTATTTTTTTTAAATTTTACAATTCATTTAATTAGAAATGTGTTGATAATAACTTCTCAGAGCCAAAAATATTTCCTAAATTGTCAAAAGTGGTGCGGAAATGTTTTCGTCATCTGACCAATCAATAATTGGACTATACGTTTCAGCTCTGGTAAAAAAAAAAGGAGTGTATATTTATACTGTAATGCATGTTCGGAAAAACATTACTCAACACATTTTTATTTATTTTTTTAAATCCTTGTTTATCCTTCCAGCAACGACTGCTCTTGTAACACGACGCATTACACACTATTATCCATGTGGGGAAAAAAACAGACATTTAAAGTCATACTCTTGCCAAAACACAAAAATACCTTCACAAAAATAGAAAATGATGAAAACCCCCTGATCGTAATAACTCATAGCAGGGCTGAGCCTCGTTGTCATGATAGTTGCCAAACTCCATCACAACTTCCTTTTTTTGCAAAGCCTTTATTCACCGAGCAAAAAAAAATGGTGTTCATGCAAAGATACCCTATGCTCCACTCTTTAAATTGTATTGTCTTTATCAGTTGTTGGCTGCTAAATCAGTTGGGGGGGGGGGCGGTGGTAATAAGAGAGGGGCACGTTTAACCCTAACCCATCCTACCCTACAGATACTTTGAAAGCCGGGCCTTTACCCAATTCCACTTCAAAACAACAGTCTGATCATTCCACTAAGCGAAACGACACATGTGAAAACTACCAGCCAGTTCCATTTACCACGCTGCAGTCGGCTCTCATCAGCCTCACATCACGTTGCCACACAACGACAATATTTTCCAAACGCACACAGAGCGAACAAAATGCTTTCCTACAAAGTGAAACACGAGCCAGGAACTATGCAAAATGCTCAAAGGAGCAAGCCTAATATAATAATATGCCTGAGCTGCCTGCAGCCTACACGGACCCCTGTAAAAGTCAGTCATTAAGCTTCACATGTCATTTTCATTAACTTTTCTTGGAAACAAGAGTTCTAAGCGAGACCCAACAATTTAGCAGAGCAAGAAAAAAAAATGCTCACCACCACCAGACTATTACCGAACCACATCCTCCTACTTTTCCATCCACAATATGGTCGCCATTCATTATTCAGACTGGGAGATGCACTTTCCTTGTTCCTCAACTCTCTCCACTCGTAACATCTTCGGGGCAGCACTTAACAGACAAGGATCAGCTGCTTACAATGCAGGTGTAGCAAAAAAAAAAGGAAGAAAGAAAGAAAAGAAACTTCTACGGTTTTATTCAATTAGGGCTGCCAGGGCCGATGATGGACATTCTAATTTTGTGCCAGAAACATTTTTTTTAAACTCACTCTAAAAGGAGTCTTTGAATGCGTCACTGAATTAGCACACGCATTAATGTTTTCAAGAGAGAGCTGCTTTTTAATTCCTGTCTTTTAGTGCCCATATTACGCCCATAATGTAGAGATGCCATAATTTGAAAAAAGTAGGTCATGCCTTGGAGCGATAGTTCAGAAAGAATCAGAAAACACACAATGAGCAGCACGCTACACAGTGTCCAATGTTCAGCTGTATATCTTCATCCTCTAGTAGTGTAAAATGTCAACAGGATTTGGATACACTCTCAACCTTTTTTTCTTTGCTATTACCATCGACTGAGACTGTAAACTTCAAAGTGTTGGCAACGAGTGGCGCCTGGGCCCTAGTGAAATAATCTTGTGTGTTGTGGTAACATGATGATGATGGTTATGATTGAGCGGAAATGTAAGACAAGCATCTAAGCTTCCTCCGCGTGCTTCCACCCTCCTCATCTACAGCCACATGTGAAACCACACTGGAGACTCTGGCCCAGGCCAAAGTAAACGCTCCCCTGGTTTGGGCCTGGCATGTGTTTACACTGGATGCCAGCTTTACATGCCAACCCCTTACTCATAATCTCCTGATAAATGCTATCAACATTTTGGAAATCTTTTTTTTGTTTGTAGTCGTTGTATGACTTGAACCTTAACGAGTGAGACATTTCCCACAGTGGGCTCAGAGATGAAAAAGATATTGTCGCAGTCAAACACTGCTCTTTGTGTGTGTGTGTGTGTGTGTGTGTGTGTGTGTGTGTGTGTGTGTGTGTGTGTGTGTGTGTGTGTGTGTGTGTGTGTGTGTAGGGAGGGTGTTCCTCACACTGACTCATCTATAGGGCTGAGAGCTGCTCTGAGTCTGCAAAAGAATATCACACACGAATACACACATACACACACAGTGTAGTATAAGGTGCAGCCCCAAAAGTGAGCAGCAAGCCTCTCTGAAATGAACTATGAATGTAAATACAATGTCGTTTTGTATTTGTAATGGATGCACTGGAGCATGAATTAAAAGCTGATTTCTGTGTGTCTGATCAGATTTGGAAATGGCTGTGTCACATGTTCTGCCAAACAGCACGGCCTATTCACGCTATTCTGCCAGACTGCAGTGACCCGTGCTCATAAAACATGGAAGCTAACAGAGTTCTCAGCCACTTAAGGCAGTTAAGGCAGTTAAAAGCATTCAAAAAAGGGCCAGTTCACCCAAACTCAGAAAGAACATATTTTACCACTTAGCTCTTGCAGTAAAGGTAGCCATGCAAATTATATTTAAAACCTTTATCTCATGGTGTACTGCAGCCACTACAACTGACTCAGTTTGCTCATCAAAATAATACACTGCCAATAGTTTTCATCAGAGCAGCAACAGTGACAAACATGAGTCACAAAGAAGAGATGTTGTCACATGGTGAGCCTACAACAGCCCAACCAGTCAGATTCCTGCGGAAACAATAAGTCAGCGTTTTCCAGCATGCTGATTGGTCAGTAGTCAGGCTTTTTATAAGTGACGTGATCAAAACATCACCTACTTTCATCGCAGTGTCTCGCTGTCGTCACGTCTTTAACTTTTGCCGACTTTCCCCCATAGCAACTTCATTAGTTAAAGACCAGTGACAAACCTAGCGACTTTTTCTGGTTTGGACAAATATAGCAGCCTCCAGCCACCAGCAGACAGACAGCACCGTGACCGCTCTGAGCAAGGGCTGCCAGGTGACGTTTTACGTTAATAGTTTTATAGGTCCACTCCACATTCAATAGGCCACTATATATAAAAAGGAAGCTCACCTAACTGTATTAATATAGTTATATGGCAACAAATGTTTGTAAATTATGTTTGTAAATACATAAATATTTCATTTGCAAACCACCTGAACCAGCCTATTCTATTCATGTTGCCTCTTTCAGAATTGCATATGAGTTGTTTATGTCATCTAGCTTCTTCCAGTTACGTTTGGGAGAGCCAACAACTCCTTTCCTTCCACAGGAGTCAACATCAGAGGTCTCAGATAAGGGCTTTAGGTGAAATGGGGTAAAAATAAAAATCCCTTTTCCTAGAGGTATGCCTGAAAGGATTTCACATGGCAAAATCCAAAACACAATGAACTGCATCATCTGCTGGCAATGCTGGCAATACAATATCAGTAGGCATTATTGCCTAAAGTAAAACATTGGGAAAAATGTGTATAAATGCGTTGCGGGCCGATTTAAGGTGTGCCCCTACATTTTCTGCATGTGCCCCTGAAAATGTTCAGTAAGGAGCGCCAGAGCACCTAGTAAAAAAGGTTAGTCTGAAGCCCTGTTATATTCGTACTTTGATAAGTATTTGGCTTCAACACTTCTTTCAAGACAGGCTTATTGTCCCACTTGCTACATGCATTTTCATAGTGATTAATATTAGCCTATAACGATAACATTCTTGCTAACAAGGGGTCGGTCGGTCTGAGCCAGTTTGTTTAAGTTTACAGAGCATAGGCTGTGTATATTAACCCATTGATGACGGCTGCTGCGCGATGCCACATTGTATCTCCTGCCTGATGCTGCGTAATGCAGCATTGTTACTGTATCTAATTTTCATGGCGTGCGCAGCATAAAATGCACCGTCACTGGTTCAAATACACATGAGGTGGGTTTTGTTGATTTTTTTAAGACCAAGTGACCACCCAAAAGTTGTGTGGTTTGCCGAAAATCAAGTCAATAAAATTTTAAAAAATAAATTAAATAAAAAAAATACGCCAGCTGTGTCCGCGATAATGTATTACAGAACAGTTAGTGGCGTTTGGTGCGCAGAATCAAGGTCTACTATTGACTACTGACGAAAATCACACAACACATTGCATCTATTTATTAACAATATTTATGAATTTAGGCTATATTTTGCTGCTCCAACTCAAATTCAGCCCAGCCAGGCGATAGTTAAGTTTCAGTTTCGTTTATCTTGGTATACAGCCGTTTGGACGGTTTGGACCAGCTGATCGGCTCCTGACAGCCGGAGTCAGTCTGCATTCCAGTTGTACTGGGAAGTTGGATTTATGGTGCCATTGATAACTGAACTAAATGATAAAATAAAGCTATCTCCTCCTTCCTATATCTGTATATCTTTATCCCTACACTACACACTCAGTCACTACTATCCATGCTAAAAGGAAGCAGGATTATAACCTCATTTAGCACATTATTTTTAAATATTTTATATTATTTATTCTTTTTTTTTCTCCCCCATCTAATTTTAACGATTTTTAGAAAAATTTGTTGGTTTGTAAGCGCTAAGGGAGCATGTTTAAATAAAACTGTGAACCTTACCTTTTAAATGTATTTTATTTCATGTTTCTATGTGCTACACAGGCTTAGATATTAAGGTTTTGGTAGACTTGACAATTCATACTATTTTTTCAGAAAGCCCTCAGGCATTAAGGACATGCATCCTAGATTGCCATAGTCATCAATGGGTTAACACCTGCGTTTTTTTTCAGCGCACACAGAGACGTAGAGGTTTTCACCAGAATCTCTGACTCCACCTTTGACCTTTGGGGCTTTGAGTAATTCCTGTTAAGTTTGACTATGGTTAGAGGTTGTGAGCACTGTCAACACATCACATTCATTACAACAGAGGAAGAAATATGAATGACATATCTCTAACTCACTCAATCACACCAAACAGAAAGCAAGATTCCTCCCACCAGTGACAACAACCAGTGAGTGAGTATTTGCACTAGCTGTGTTCTCTGACTTTCTGTTATGAGTGTAGAAGTTGTACCAAATGTGAATTTGTGTGACCATCGTCAGCAAAAAATATTGCAGACACAGCAAAAAAAAAAGAAAAAAAAAAAAGAGGAACAAGAGAGCATTTTCTCTCTGCAGGTCCTACTAAAGTTGCCTCAGCATGTCAGCACAACAATGCGTTGATGCACACACCACTGAATAATGTCAGGTTGACACCAGGCTCTTGAGCAGCACACTGTCGCCCCAATTTCTCAAACTAAAAACAGAAAAATTGTGTTTTTCCTTCGACTTCCCCTGAACGAAGGCCTAGGACTTGTGGGGTTCGCTGACCTTTATGGCATCTTTTACGGGACCAAATACTGGGCCGCTTCAGATGGTGGAAATAAAAGAAATTGTTGCAACTGGAAAGAGAAATCAAGAATACTGTCTGGAACACGGTGTATACCACAGAGAGAGATTTCCACTTCTAAAAAGATGGATCTGACTTGTAAAGGGGAATTTTCTCCATCTCACCACAACGTATCATATACCTCATATTGACACAACTTTAGAAGTGTTTCAAGCTAAATAACTCACTATGTTCAGAGGTGTTTGACCTCAGATCATATTTGTTTCCAGCCCTATAGCAGTGGCGGAGCCAGGGGGTGTCGGGGGGGGGCCACAGCCACCACCCCCCCCCCCCCCCCCCCCCCCGCGCGCAGAATCTCGGCCACCCCAAGCGCCAAATCACAGCCGTCAATAGTTTTGACGGCTGTGGAAAAATGCGGAACCTTTCTTACACCGCTAGTACACTGTCGGACCTTTTAGCCGCACGCACACATCATGTAACAGCTCAAGCCTGAATGCCTGTTACTACCATGGTTACTACAGACCTGATGCTTCGACTGGCAAGTAAGCGAACCCTTCCATCTCTACTAGTGCACTCCGCTCTGCCCCGCCCCCGCCTGAACTATTTCGCTTTCAGCGATTGCAGTGCAATGGTTATTCAGCATAAAGTTAAAACACTCGCTCACCCAAGACGATGTTAAACCGAAACACAAAAGCCTTGCGCGAGCAAAGCAGTGATTCACCCGGTGAAACATGGGGTGAGACTGTGACTGTGGGTAACGGTGTCATCACCTTGCCGGTGAGAAAAGCTCTGTGGCTTAACGGCTAAAATGATAACCGGCCGCCGGGGATCTCATGTCCGCTAACGTTGTTCAGGGGAGGCTTCCGCGATCGGATTGCATTTCACGAGCATGAAAACACAGCCATGTAGGCATTGCGAACTTACGGCGCAACAAGAGGAAAGGCCTATAGAGTGAGCCGCCTGACTCCCTCCGTTAGTTTCAGTAGGCCTACAGCCGAAAAAAATACAATCACCACCTAAACATGGACATAGTTTAAATAAAGCATCTTGTTTTTATGATCATTAGGGCTTTGATGCAAATTCTGAAGTCTGAACATTTCGGTGGCAGCTGTGGTGCAGTTTTTTTCAGCAACTCACAGACACATGCTTGCCCATAGGCGTAGATTTGGGGAAGTGGGGAGGGGGCACAGGGGATGTCCAACCCCCACCCCAATAATCAGAAGAGATACATTTTTCCCCCTGAAAAAGTAAGAAAGACAACCCTATTCCCCCAAAAGAGGTAAAAATAACAGTTTAGGATGTTGAAACATTGATATAGGCCTATCTCCTAATTGTTAATACATATTCCCCTATGATTTAAAAATTTAAAGTGTCATAATAGTTCACACTGCTGCTGTGTCATGAGTAGTGTCCTAAAAAAAATGTTTTGAACAATACAGTAGAGTAAATATTTGAAAGCAATACAGATGCCTGAGAGCCTTACTGCTTTTTATAACATTATATTTACGTCACTTACGTCACCTTAACAGAAATGTAGACATGTCCACCATAATAATTAAATAGGCTACAGAAGGCATAAATAAGTACATTAAAATTCACCAGAATGCACAAAATGGTATGTTTGAAGTAGGGCTGGCCCGAATTATTCGAATATTCGAATACTCGTTCGGAAAATTAGTATTCGGAGCTTCGTTTTTTTTTTTTAATTGAGAAAATGTAATGAATGGTGTGCTTGTTGTTGTAACTGGGCGACTTGATTGTCCAGTAGGTCTCGCATTATACAGTGGTGCCATCTACTGGATCCATTTGGAACGGCAGAACCACCTTTAAACTTTGACCTAGTTGGCTGCTGACCTTTTCAAAGCCGGTGATACACGAGCTGTATGCTACGTGACGTTACCAGAGCGAGGGATGCAAACTATAAGCGACACCAAGCAGAGAAGCGAGAGAGGTGGAGGAAGAATAGATAACTTGTTTCCATTAACTTTATAACACAACATTAGCGGGATCTCGGGAGGAAAAGTAATGCTTAGCCAAATGCTAACCTTAGCTTAGCTGTATGTTTACGTACAGCACCGCACCCATGAAATGTGACTGGCTTGCTGCAGAGCATGAACGTCTTGGCAATACCCGGTCAATATAATGGATATAATATGGACACATAAGACAATCAATAATTCGGTACTTGTTATGGATTTATTGTACAAATTCCCTGAAAACAAAGATGCACATTCCAGGATGAATTGAAAAGCTCCCGTTACGTAAGGGCTGAGATCGCAGAGAGGACAGCTGATTTGGACAGATGCTCGCGTCCACGGCAACAAGTAAGGAACTCCAACTTACTTAGGCCTATTAATTAACGTTCAAAAGCTATTAAATCTTCAACAAAATAATATCCAGATATTGTCAAAATCGGTTCCAGGGAGTATATAGGGATTATTAACATTTTTTATTTTTTTTTAATTATTTTTTTTTTTATTAACATTGTTTTTGATGGTGTGTTTTTCTGGACCGAATATCCGGATATTCGCTCGGAAAAACCAACGAATATTCGGAGCCTGAAAAATGGTATTCGGGCCAGCCCTAGTTTGAAGTACATTTTTTTCTGGGGGAGTACCCCCAGACCCCCACTTATGTTGAAGCAAAACCGAAGCCCTTGTGCTTGCCACCCAAAAATTATCACTGGCCCCATCATGGCCACCCCAATGAAAATTTCCTGGCTCCGCCACTGCCCTATAGTAGTCAAACATCCATCAGTGGAATGCACTCATTTAGTCATTTAACTTCTCTCTTGATGCTGTCCCGGAAAACATAAGAACTGATCTGAGACAAGTGCTATTATTCCATCCTATTAACAATCCATCCATACATCACACAGAATTGTAGAGACAGAGACCAGGAAACAATACAGTAAGTAACGTCATAGTGAATAAGCTATATCAAGTTTAGCCGATTACGAACCTATTAAAAGGTTACATATATTATGCTGATTTTTTAGGTTCAAACGTGTAATTTGAGCATCTACTAGAAACTGTTTTCATGGTGCAGTGTACAAAAAACCCTTTGTATTTCTCACAGTGCCATTGCTGAATCTCATTTCAGCCTCTGTCTTAAATGCTCCATTTCCCCAGTCTCTTTAAAGCCCCCCTATCCAGTAAGCACTGATCTGCTCTGATATATATATATCTGCCCTGAATATAGTATGGTTTGAATCAACAGATATTCAGGGGTCTCTGGGGATATGCTAAGTTAGGTTGGAAATAAGGGAGCACGGCTTCTCCCCTTATGACATCATAAGGGGAAAATACTAGAAAATCAATGTGTGTTCAATCACTCTAGATTTCTTCTGTGAGACAGGGTAACAGGTGTCTCACTGCATTCAGCGTGTGTAATGATCCACAGCAGTCTAAGTTAGAGACAGACAGCAGATGCGTTCAAGTGCACCTCCTCTACTCTTCTGCACTAAACAATGCACTGCCTATTAAAAGAACACACAGTCCCTCCCATGGGGTTCTCTCTGCACAGGTGCACGTCCAGCACACACTGACACTCGGGGGGGGGGCGAGTGGATGAGATAAGTGTAGTTGTTCACTGCACAATAAATAATGGTCCGTTTAGTGTCTGTTTGAACATCTCGGGTCTTGTTTGTGTCCGTGAACACATCATACAACAGGGAACCCTATCACGGTGACGTATGTGAGCTATGCACAGCTGCAGGATTAGCCAGAGGCCTGCTCTGCATTAGCTCCACACACAGTGCATGACAGCCACTGTATGTGTATAACCGCCGTTTAATGCGCGTGCTTGCTAACGTAAAAAGTGCACTTTGTGAAGACGACTGTTTGTTTGTGAAGCCGTGGTTCTTACTGTAAACACAGAGCAGAGCCAGAGCGGCTTGCAGCTGCTGCACGTACAGGCTACTACTGGGATAACATCGCAAAGAGAACGTCGTTTCTCTATGGGTAAAGCGGCGGGCCGGGTGAAAATGTTGCATGAACCGTAAACACGTCTCACCTGGATCCCCAGTTAAGCGGAGGAAGCGCCTTCAGTCTACAGGCGGGCTCATTTTCCGTAAATACCTGGCAAAACCGTCGATCCTCCTAACTGTTTCTCTCCAGCCATTTTGAGCCAAACCGTGCAGCTGGTCCGGCGGGTGGAGTAATTAGACCGAGTTCTCAAGCAATCACATTTTTTCGCTGCTAATGCCGACAAAAAGTCATAAAAGAGTCTAATGTGTGTAAAGTTTGTGTTTCAGTCGCCAATTTGTGTTTCAG
This sequence comes from Hyperoplus immaculatus, assembly GCA_949357725.1. Lineage (NCBI taxonomy): Eukaryota > Metazoa > Chordata > Actinopteri > Uranoscopiformes > Ammodytidae > Hyperoplus > Hyperoplus immaculatus. Next base: position 20,376,562 of record OX442369.1, read on the forward strand.
GCGAGTGAGGACGCGACAACTCGCGGTCACTAGTTTCCTGTAACACCCCCGTGTAGGCAAAAATGGTACGGCTCGTAGCGTTCTGGGGACCTACTTTGCTTTACTGTACGGCTCCGTAGTAACCTGTAGCAGCGGCACACGGTGCTGTCACTGTCACATTGCCTGTGTGTGTCTCTCTTTCTCACACACACACACACACACACACACACACACACACAGCAACTAATATCCGTACAATAGGCTAATAGGGGACTGTGGGAGAAGTTAAAGTAGCGATAGCATGCATTGGGCAAAATGCAAAGTCATTTCAATTTTAAGTTAAAGAGACATTCCACCGATTTCAACACCTTGTGCACTTTAACGCTTTTATCATATATTTTTTACACTACAGCCTATCTGTTTTTATAATGTATTTATAGTATGCATCACACAGGAGCAGCGATGTAGCCTATGTGCAAAGTACAAAGACTATAAAGGCTTGAATTTGATTGTATGTTTCCAAAGTTCTGGAAATAGGGTAGGCCTATTACATTTCTGGAATAGGCCACTTTACGTACAGAATGTTAGGCTATCTAAAGTAAAAACAAGTGCCTGCTCTTGCACTGGCCTCTTGCACTGTCACGTTGCTCTATATTCTATTAGGCTTATTGGATTTTTTTATGATGCCATGCCATAAATCAGCTTTTAATTGTAGTGGAGGTATAGGCATAGTCCCACTTAAAGCTTAAACTAAAAAAACAAGAGATTCAGCCAAGTAACCCAGCTGTCAAGTAACATTAGTTAGGCCTGGTGTAATGGCCCCACTAATAATGTATTCTCACTGAAATAATAAAAGAAAAATGTATAATTACACCTCCACTCCGAAACAATGACAGTTTTTACCTTCTCGTATTTTTTGTTTGTTTGTTTGGGCTTTTAGTCAGCATTTGTAATCCTAATTAAGTCCAAATTAGCCTAGTTATTGGGACACATTATAGGATTAATCTGTTCTGACATACAAACCCACACATTCAGACAAACATGTAAATTGACACACACACACGCACACACACACACATACATACGCCCTCTCTGCTGGTATTTCACAGCGTGTTCTTGGTGCAATGAAGCATGGTGTTGTTAGTTTTGCAATTTGAGTCACCTGGGGCTACACATGTCCTGTTCAGTTAACCACTGTCACAGGCCACAGTGTATAGTGCGTGGCAGGTGGCGATGCTTTCTGCCTTGCTTGCGTGTGTGTGTGTGTGTGTCAATGACAAACAGACAGATTAAAAGAGAAAAAAAGACGAAGACTGGGCTGGTTTCAGACTATACCTGAGGATTGCTTGCTGTCTTTTTCTGTCTCTCTGTTTTGAAGTCCCTCTCTCGCATATACTGAGAGGCAGCAGGGCCGACAAAAAGCGTCTAGCAGAACAAGAACAAAGAGGTGTAATGTAATCAGGAACTCCAGCACAGGTGTTATGACTGTGTGCTTCTGTAGGGGCTCTCTTCCATGCTGATAGTGCTGCTCAGCCACTAATATCAACACTTGTCATCGCCCAAAACAGGATATGAAAGAGAGTTGCCTTCTGCTGTAACCCTTGATAAAACACTGAGGTAGGCTACCACTCTCAGTAGCATGTGTGCCCTTATGACTGTATACTCTGAATTAAAGGTGGAGCCGGTCAGCCATTTCTGGAGAACGCTCAGTGCCCCCTAAAATAAATCCAGTGTTAATACACAGCCTAGGATCTGTAAACTGGTTTTGTAAACAAAGGCTACCCACAGTAGCGAGCAACATACCACTTTACAGATCCTATAGCGCTTATGTAGCAGATCATGAGAAGATATTCACTGATTTTGACAACAACAAAAAATTGACAACCAGCATCCATGACTCCACCTTTATATCATCCAGCATCACTCCTAAATAATCATATATTTAAACATTAAACATAAATGATTCTCCAGTACAAAGCATGTGCCTGCATGTTGAGGTCTGGACTATACGAGCTAAAGGGAACATAGAGGTCTTAACTCTAGAAAAAAGTAGTTGTGGCATCCTGACTTTGGGATCAATACGAGGATCTTTAGCTCAGGGCCAAATAGAATTAAGAATTGCTTTAGGATAATGACAGTATCGACCAGCGCTCAGCAAAGCGTTTCAAGCGGAGGCAGGTTAATTCCCTTCTGTGAAGGTGTACAAGGAGCTAGTCTGAGTCAGGTTTGACGGTCAAAGTAATTCTCTCTCCAGTGTTTTTCTTGTACTATCCCCATCCACATCAGCCAGCTACCTTCCCCCTGTAAAACACAGCCATTTTATGCTACTGCAATATAATTTACAACCCATCCTTTGGAAACTCAGACATATTAGAGTGTCTATGCCATCAAAAGAAATTGAGAAACATTTGGCAAAAAGCAAACGCTTGACATAGACCGCACTAGTAAAATTCATCCACTGCAAGGTTATGGAATAATTCCTCCTCTCCATTGGCATGTGCCTACATCACTGCAAAAACCCAAAAGTCCTCAGGCGACTCACGGATGACACGTCATGAATTACAGGTCAGTATGAGTAATAGCCAGATCAGGCTACAAAAGCATTAAGGGCTGACACTGTAATATAACATAATAACACAATTATAGCTTTGGGGGGAAAAAAGGGTTAAGCAAACAAGTAGGGAAAGAATTAAGTCATTCTTGCATGCCAAAACAACCAGTTCCTCCAAGGACACAGGGAATTCTGGCAAAATACAAAAAAAATATAAAACAACGGAGTTAAGTCTTCCTTTTCTCTTTCAAGCTGATTCCTTATTCTTTAAAGGCAAGGTCCTCTGAGTGAGCATTCCTCGTTGTGTATTCCCTCTGTGAATAACAAGTCATTTACCTTGCTCATTACGGGAGACGTTGAGGTGTTTTGATGTTTGGAGATGAAAATGCTTTGAGATGAAATATTCATTTTTTTTAGTTGGCTTAATTATGTATGTGTCCACTGTCATGTTGGAAACGGCTGCTCCGGTGAGGGATGTTTCAAGCGTACCTTTTTTGCCATTGGCGCAGAATACATTACCTCCTTATTACGGGGATTGCACGGCGTATATACGCTCATATGCAACCTTATGGAAATATTAAATGAAGAGGCGTCACACCTCAGTGGACACACTGAATAAGCATGAGCGTCTCCTGTTCATGACTCAGAAGGTGAAGGCTGGGCTGATTCTCGTCCCTTTGACTCGTTTACTGCGTCATCCTTTGTTTTAGCCAAGGAATTGTCCCTTGTCATATAGACAAAGGACATACACTACCTGAACTCTTTGTTCTTTTATTCAAAATAACCTTATTCCAACCGTGATATAATGAGCCAGTGCTCTGGATTATGCAGATGGTAGAAGAGGTGCCTTAGGTGTAATTTGCCTGACATCACGAAAGTCACATCCCTTTGTGTATGCTTTTATGGTCATGTAAGGAGTATTACATCTTTCAAAGGGGCCTTGTCAAAGGGAACAATTTACGAAATACTAAAAATGAGAGTGGATTAGAACATCCATGCCACACTCACATGTCTATAAGAAGCCTGTAGGCTTACAGAATATGTAGTTACAGCTAGCAGGTAGTAGCATAGCTTAGCAGAAAAAAAGGGCAAACACAAGCACAGCAGATGCATGATGTGTGGTCCGGCGATAGTACGGAGGACGCTCATGTTGTGCTGTTGCTGATCGCTTTTTACTACAACGCAAACGATAGCAAATGAATGAAATTCAAACCAGGAAATGAGACGCTCGCTAAGCAGAGATTTGAACATTGCGGGTGAAAAGCTGCCAGCAGGCAACTCCACCAACCAGACATTTTCAGCACTGCAGCCCCATCACCTCAAAGGTTCCTGAACCCCCCCCCTCCCCCCAGACAGGGTCTTTTTCTGGGGTAAGAAAGGTTCCGGAACCCCCCCCCCCCTCGAGCAGGGTCTTTTTCTGGGGTAAGAAAGGTTCCGGAACCCCCCCCCTCCCTCCCCCCCCTCGAGCAGGGTCTTTTTCTGGGGTAAGAAAGGTTCCAGGACCTACAGTTTAGAGCCTATAGTTCGTGCGGTGGAAACACGCATAGTTCCTGCAAAGGTTCCTTGTTCCAGGAACTAGTTCCTGTGGTGGAAACGCGGCTTATGACAGTGGTGTTGATCCTTCCATATTACTTTTTGCAAATAACATATTTTCAAGAAATGCTTAAGCCCACTATTATACTATAGAGCTCACACATTAACACGGTGTTCAATCTGTAAAAGATCAAAGGAACATTTTGTGGTTTTTACTCGTGATCACATGCTGGGCTATTTCTTGGCCTTGCACTTTGACATTCTGTATTCTAGTCTCTGCTGGTTGTCTCATAGCAATACTCCAGGTAAAGCCTATAGTCACTGCTTCAGAAATAGTCCTCCCATTACCCCCCCCCCCCCCCCTTAAAACCACGTTAACCAGTGGCTGGCTGTAGCTTCATATTTATTTTAGCCTGCATACTGTATGTAAAATTGGTATCAATCTTCTTTTCAAGAAAGAGACTAAACATGATTGTCAACATATTCAAACGCTTGATCATGAGATAACAAAAAAAAATCTCATCTCATTCTTAAAAGAAAGAAGGAAGTTTGGTCTAAACACTATACCCATGACACACGGAGATGAGAAGGAGTAAGATGGAAAAGGAGAAGAAGTTGGAATATCTGCAAAAGGAAGGAAGTTACAAATTAAAATGTCATTTTTTCTGGCTGTGTTAAGTGTGTAGTGCGTCCTAGCGTTCCTAGCATGTGTATGTCTATTTGTTTGATGAGGTTTTAATAAGCCTAGACCTCCTCTCCCTTCTGAACCACCAAGACAAGGCCGTCCGCTTCTTTCCAACGTTGTAAAACATGAAAATGAAACACAACACAATTCAATCTCACTTTCAGTGTTACGTCCAGATGTCATATTGTTTCTAGGACTTTTTTGGAGCACTCTTGCTTGGCTAACTTGATGAGGTAAATACTCAAGAGGTGATCGAGGGTTGAACCGTCATGTTCAAATACACATGTACAAATCTGCATGAGCATCTATTACACCTGAGACATTACATCATACTTAGTGATGTGTTGATGCAAGTAAGTTCTGTCCTTCAACAACTTTATAAACATCTGTCTATATCTTCTTGATAGTTTTCCATGGCTTCATGCCACTACATAATACTGTCCTTTCAAATACAGCCAGGAAAACGCTTTAAAGGAATTGAGTGTTTAAACCAAATCTTGCAATGCATCACTGATCATTTCCATAATATAACTACGAGAATCTTTCCACCTCAGATTACTTAAAACATGCCCACCGAGCTTCCCCCCTTTTCTGAACACTTACCTTACAGACAAACTAAATGAGGACTATCTCTGTACATCTTTATTTACAAAAGCCTTACTGGCTGTTATGTTATTATTGCAGTCATTTCCTGTGCTGGAATTTCATTTTGGGGCTCCCCTTTCGCTCCTAAAAAACTTACTAGCGGCCCGTCACCCTTTCAGCACCTCTCGCCGGCTCTTGTAAAGGTGTGGGTGGCCACGGTTAGAGCCCTGAAGTGGCCGCACGGACACTGAGCTGTGAAATTACATTAAGCCGCCAGCCTAAGGCCCATGGCAAGCCTCCCTTAATGAAAACTGTTTCACCGTGCAAGGGACTGCTCGGAGCACCGGAGACAATCTGTTTGACAACCGGGGCTTAATATGGAGAGGTTGAGTAAAGGGACACCATAGTAATTGGCTGGCATTTTTGGATGTTCATTTATAGTGCTCTGCCGCTATTCATGATGTACAAGGGGGAGAAATGCTCTGATGTTCTTGCGAGTGTGTGTGTGTGTGGGAAAGGAGTAGGTGTGTGGCATTCATATTCACCCAGTGAAAACAGCAGTGGCCTATCTCAGATTGAAACATAAGCATACACATACACAAACCTAAACCACCCACACTATTCACTCGCAGAGCCGCGCCATTGTACCTATTTAACCACGCAGTCTCAGATGTGTTCCCTTGTAATGGAAATGTGATGTATATACCCAAACACAACTGATATGTATAGGGGAATGCAACTTATTAACATGCAATAAAAGGTCACACCGTTCGTCAATGAAGGAAGAGAGTTGCATCATATTTCGTAAGGCTGCCACGGGAATTCTTTTTGTGAAGTGAAGGAGGAAGGACACAGGAAAAAACATTTCTGCCATTAGAATACAAATCATGAAATGCTCAATCATCTCAAGTGGTTTGCCCCGTGCTTCGAGACAACGGGCCAATTTAATCTCTGAAATGTATGCCTACACTCCACTACAATGGCATCATATGTGTGGTGCTCGCAACACTGAGCAAATGCACACAAAGCCGTAATAATCTTCTGGTTTTTCTTCTTTTATTTTTTAACAATCTCTCAAATGAGTGTATGTGATATGAAAACGGTGCCTTGAGTTATCAGCCAACTCTTCAGTACTCAGTTCGACTTAGCTTTCTTGCTTCTTTATCGAAATGTTTTGGTTGAGTCCCGCGGCTCTCATGGACCTTGGAAGCTGAACAATGTTAGCAATAAGCTGATGAACATGGTGGAGCATTTAACAGATAAAGAAACTGACATTTTCCTCATGAGTTGGTAGAGACCAAAAAAACAGAGCCCAACGTGTTGATTTCTTTGAACAGTTTCACAGTGAGGCCATTGTGCAACGTCTTCAGCACAAAGCATGAAATTCCCTTCCCCTCCACCTCCGAGACAGATATCTCAAAACCCGCGCACAGAAAACAGAAAACTGTCTGTGAGATAGGAGCGGAAAAGAACGATAAACAAAAGAACACATGTGTCTCTGCTGCATCACCTGATAATAATGTCATCTCGTCACTGCAGAGCCTCTCGGTTCACACGTATCGTTTCACCACACACCGGTTTCAGACCAGCGAGAGAAGATGCCTCCAAAAATAACACCTCGATAGACTAGAGTTTGACGTCTTTGCACAGGGCTGTTGTTCCAGCCGCAAGGACAAATGAACAGTAAAATGCAACAGGCGCTCCAATAAATACAGTATAAATTTACACTGGGCTTTTCCAGAAGATGGCTGTCTCCCTTTTGACAGTCACACGAGGAGGGGGAGAAGACGGGGGCAAGCTGAGGCGCTGGAGGTTTGCGCGCGCGTTTAGGGCCTATTCATGTGTGTGTGTGTGTGTGTGTGTGCACGCATGTGTCAGGATAACTTCACACACACACCCGCCTCAGCCAAAACAAGTATATATCTTGGCCTTCCGCGGAGACAGGCAGCGTTACGTTCACCCTCGGGTCAGGAGCTCTCAGCCCCGTGGCCACCCACCCCTGTGGAATCATGGGAGTGAGTGTGTGTGTGTGTGTGTATGTGTGTGTGTGTGTGCGTGTGTGTGTGTGTGTGTGTGCGGTGTGTGTGTGTGTGCGTGTGTGTGTGTGCGGTGTGTGTGTGTGCGCGTGTGTGTATATGCGTGTGTGTGTGTGTGGGGGGGGGGGTGTTTGTTTGTCTAACTTTTAAGTGTCAAAGGGGGGCTTCTCCCCTCTCACAGGCCACTCCTCCCACAGAGCTATTATCTCATGCTTCGACTCATTAAATGAATAAAGGAAGGGAGCAAGGAATTTAATGACTTCTTTTGTTCCCTACAGTGTTGCCTTAGATTAAAGATGTGAAACGCTAACTTTACTAATCAAAGCAGTGTATTTGCCATGGGAGCGCTGTTCAGCCTGTGAAAACTATTCTTTGTAAAAAATCTGACAAAATGAGCCCTGATGATGTCATCAAGCCAATCACATCCTGTTGCATCGCCTTCAAAGGGAACTTCCAACTAGTATTGCACCTCCATGAAGATAGGGGACTCCCAAGAGACGATTTTTGATCAAAATCAAAGCAGCATTTACTGCTATTAGCCTACGCCCTATGAATCAACAACCAGAAATCCTACACTTCCCATTATGCCTTTAGATAGCATCTTTAATTAGACCCTGCTAGTTTGGTAAAAGTATATCCTCAACTTTAGTAAAAGTATAGCAACACCGCCGTGGAAACGTTAGAAGTAAAAGTCTTACACTAAAAATGAATTTGGATAGAATCATTGAGTAAGTCAAAGCAAATAGTCTATTACTGGCTAAATGTAGTGATCACTAAAAGTACCAAACCAGAAAATGCCCATGCAACTGTTAATAGCATTATCATACATTACAATCATTGCAATACAACTAATGTGTGAGTGGCATTTCCTGATGTAAGGTAATTTAAGGCAATTTTGTTTCTGGAATTTTTTTTATTTTTACGTAGTTGAATCTACTGCTATGCATCATCATATTATAAGCTAATTTATATATTTCCATCTGTATTTTATTGGAGCATATAAATGATCATGATGTGGAAATATTTAAGTCAAGTACAAGAACTGTTGCTTAAAATTATACTATATAATTGTACTTAATTCTGCCAACGCATGTTTGCAGTGATTAATGCAAGATTTATTTTAGGAAAAATTAACTGAAGCTTGATAACAGCAAAAGGGGATATTTTTTGTCCAGACTTAAAGTGAGGGTGACTCCCTTCAGACATTATTAAACACTAGTTTGCTGCTCGTGAAAAGTAAACTGAAGTGCCTAAAATTGGCGGAGTGTCCCTTTAATAGAGAAGCATAAGAAAACTTTGGAATATCTGACTGTAGTGTTTTGGTTCTATCCTAGTCACCTTTCCCACCAAGTCAGATGTTTGGGGTGTGGCTCACTCCAATAAGTGTCTCAGCTACTTCCTGTCTTGAGTAAAAAATCCACAGTAGAAGAAGACGGAAGCCAGTGGAGAATACTCCGGAGGACAAAGTGAGAGATTGACATCTAGTCCTCAAAACATTGCATTGTGTGGCTTGCAGAGTCTGACAGCATACCATTCAGCTAACTGTTGAATACCTCCGCTGAGATTTGTTTCGGGAGTTTCCCCAAGGGAGCCGACTTGACCCCGACAGAGGGACATGAGAACATTCTCAGGCGCTCGCGACCAGAGCCTTTTATTTGCTGTGAGACAGACTGTTAAAGCAGCAGGATATGTTAATCAAAGAGTTAGGCTTGCCCCTTTAAACTACGCTCCTTCTCGCAGCTCTTTTTAGTGCAGCGTGGAGCTTCACAGCTAATGCTGAAACTGATATTTTTCTCTTCTCCACCGTATCGGTTTGCAGTGTACCACCTGAGCACTTTTTAAAGTAGTGTGTGTTTGTGTGTGTGTGTCTCTTTGCGCTAGATAACTGCTTCCACTGCAGCTGAGCGGAGTGCCGTGGCTGGGAGAGTGTGGGGGGTTGCTGGTCTATGGAGAAGGGGAGGAGGAGGAGGAGCGAGGGACCTCACATTTAGCCGCCGTCTCTTGGGAGAGATTAAGCAGTTTAGTCTTTTGCTGTGTCTCTCTCTGTCACTGCCTGCCTGCTGACTGTCCTCTGTGTGTTTGGAGCAGGGCAGGGTGTACCTTCTCTGTCATCCTCCTCTCACACTTTCTGTTCCTCTCCTCTACTCTCATTTCCTCTCTTACCCCTTCTTCACTTCATTTCTTTATTTCTATCCCTCCTGCCTGACACTCTAAGCTATTTCAAGGTTTTCTATCTTTTCATCCATACATCTCTTGTCGGGCTGTCACCACCATACTGTGTATAAGGTCTATGCTGAACTGGATTACAGGACCTTACCAAACTCGCTCAACAATCTGCTTCAAGTTCCGCATGTTAAAGGTGGAGTCAGTGATTCTGGGGAACGCTTGTTGTCAAAATCACTTATCGTCCAAATCGGTGAATATCTCCTCACGATCCGCTACCTGTCTGCCTGTGTGTGCTGAAAAGTCTATAAACTGCCAGTTTACGGAGCCTAGATTGTGTCCATACACTGGATTTTTCCGGCGCACACACAGGCAGATAGTGAGGAGATATTCACTGATTTTGACGAAAAATAATTTTGACAACAAGCGTTCTCCAAAATCCCTGACTCCACCTTCAACTATGAGTTTGGTAAATCTGCTTTTAGTTTTTGCTCACCAAAAGCATGGAACCACCTAACCTGTTTCATTTAGGATTGACACTCCTGGACATTTCAAGACCATTGTGTCAAAGCATTTCACGTCAGTGTGCAATTGTTTTCATTGAGAATTGTTTTTTGTTTTATTTTTAATTTCTATATGTATGCGTTTGTTTCCAATATCTCGGCATCATTTAAAATGAGGGAGACCTCAACGTTTTTTCCAAGATTTTAAATAAAGGTTTCATATCAAATGAAATCAATAGTCCCTCTGCACTGTTTCTATTTGACAACCTATGGCCTCCTCCTCTTGTTTTCTATCCCGCCCCTTCGACCCCCTAGACATCCAGCTGATTCTCTCAGGCAACAGCCCAGATGGCACGGAGCTAGTTGAGGCTGGATGTACTCCTCCCGCCCCTCTCTGTCCCCCTCTCACCCATAGGCTGCCTGTGCTCGGGCCGTCCCACCGAGCTGATCCCCCCTGGTCCTGTGTGGAGCATCCGTGGAGCTCAACCACTACTCCCATTAATCTCCTAAACGATCCCGGACCAAAGAGGATCAATACTCATTTTCAGGGAGCAGCATGATCCCTTAATGTAGTGGAGGATGGCTGCTTATCCCTCACTCTCTCTCCACCCTCCCACCCCCCTTGCTCGCCTCAGTTTCAACTCCCCATTGGAAGAGCAGGAGTCAGCCTTTGATCGTATTTCATGACCCACTTTAGTTAAGACAATTTCTTAGGTTTTGGTGCTGATGTCATTACTCGGGTGAGTAGTACCTGTATGTAATTCCTAGGAGAAAATGGTCTTCATGATAAAAAAAATAAAAAACACCCCTTTCTTTATTAGCTGAGAGAGGTGGCCGTTTTTATGAAAGGTCACCTGTTATTCAAAATGCACTTTATCATGTTTTTTTTCCACATTAATATGGGTCCATGTTAGCCTGGCTCCGCCCGCCTACCTACTTCCGCCCAAATTTCATTTTCCCTTCAGTGAAATGAAGTACGATGGTCTGGTAGCGCCAGGCTAGGTCCCTGTGACTAGACTCCCGAAGTATGAGATAATATAACCCTGATCTTTGCTTTTCCACCTCCACCTTTCTGAAAACCTGTGTTCAAAAACCCCAGTTAGATTTCTCCCCCCTTGTGATGTCATTACCAACCTAACTTAGCACTACCTCAACCTGTGATAAGCAAAACCCGAGATACCCCTGAATCTATTTGGCAGTTGGATTAAGGGCCAATCAGAGCAGACTGGACTTTTTGGAAGGTGGCGCTTAAAGGAACAGGCTCTAAAACGGAGCATTTGGGACAGAGGATGAAATGAGGAGATTAATCAATGGCACTGAGAAATATAAAACATTTATGGACAATACACCATGAAAACAATTTCTAGTAGAAACCCAAGTTACAATTTTTAACCTGAAAATGAGCATAATTTGTGACCTTTAAATTATACTATTGTCTTGTAATTGATTTCTCTGACCCTGCATTCATCCACATCATCAGGAAGCCTGTACCTAACAACACCAGCAAATCTATGTGTTTCTTATTTGATGGTGTATGAATTTGCTCCGATGCAAATCACACAGCGGTTTGCCAGACAAAACAGGCTTAATCACCCTGTTTTACTCCAGCTCCTCAGAAACACATCAGAGATGACCTCAGGCTATTTCCTATTAATGGTGGTCGCAGAATTGTTATTCTTTGTTTTTCCGCAGACGCTGAAGAATGACTTCACGCTAATAGCGGCACGATCCAAGGAAAATGGGAAAAAGATCTGACTTTCCATTGGATAACAAGCACCCTATTTTTCCAGGACTCGGGGTGCAGGGGAACACACCGCTAGTACAACTGCACGGTTAGCCTAGCGTCTCATCATTGATCTTTGCTGATGCAGACTGTTTCTGGGGCCTTTTTTCATCAGAGGGAAGGCACACAGAGGGAGTCGGGGGCAGCCCCCCCTCACTGTGTCCCCCCCCTCGGGCAAGCCTGTCTATTGGTGGAAGAGGCCACCTGGAGCAAGTTGGGAGATGTTGTTTATGCTAAAGCTATTGCTCTCTGTCTGGGCAGGCTGCCCTGAGAGCTGGACTGCTCGGCTGCTACTGAATTATTCAACCAGGAGATCTGCCATCCTATGTATACAAGCTGTCACGTGTAGCTGAATGATAAGCTGATTGTCTGACAACCAGGACTTTCCTGGAGCCTAAATACTTGATTTATATCAAGGTTATGTGATGGTGACATGATATGGTTACATAATAAAATGTTGGAACTGCAATCCGAATAAATCCTGAAGAAAGACAAAAGTCAAAGTGGTGACTCCTGCTCGCTCCTTAAATCACTTTGTGATTACAAAATGTCACAGCCTTGTTAAACAGTCTGTCCTTGCCAACTCAGGACACCCAACCTGAGGCAAATCTAGGCTACAAACACACAGTCTATCTACCACAATGGGCTGACTGATGATGACAACACCTCACATGCCAGAGGTCCAGGCACCAGAAACCTTATAGTCATCCGCTTCAGGAATAGCAACAGCCTCGCAGCAACTGCTCCTCCTCTGACCTATAATGGCTCATCATGTGACCTCCATTCTGTGCCGACAGATCGAAAAACTGTGACAGTTTCCAGGATAATTCACCTCCAAACATGTGATCCATGATTTTTTTTGTTTTCTAGACACACAATGCCTACAGTGATAAGTGCTGTGTGTGTGTGTGTGTGTGTGTGTGTGTGTGTGTGTGTGTGCGGAGGTTTGTCCGCATCTTCTTCATCAGTGAGCGAGCTAGGCTCAGGAGAACAGCAGAGTCTTTCTTTAGGTGGAGGATTGAATCAGGGATGACAGTCTCATGACCTCTTCCTCTCTCTCTAACACACTAACGCTCTGTCTGCTGCCTCCATATACTACTGTCCTGCACAGACACACAAGCATACACACACACATACTACACACAATCATGTCACGTCAACAACAGGTCGGCAGGTCAGCATTGGATAGAAAGACGTCATATTTATACTCCTATACTATATTTATATTTATATTTATACTTGACTACTGCAACTCCCTCCTTCCCAAAATACCCTCCATAAACTCCAACTGGTTCAACACTCAGCAGCAAGGATCAGAACACCATCCTCTCACCACAACACCCCTGTCCTGCACCAGCTTCATTGGCTCCCGGTTCATTTCCGTATTCAATTTTAATTTTCAAAGCCATCCATAACCTTGCACCCACATATCTAACAGACCTCATTCACAATTGTCACTCCCTCCCATGCACTCCGCTCCTCCTCCTCTGTTCACCTCACTGTCCCCTCTGCCCGTCTCAGAGCCTTCAGCCGCTCTGCTCCCCTGCTCTGGAATGCACTACCCCCTGACATCCGCAACAGCGACTCCATATCACAGTTCAAATCCAAACTCAAAACTCACCTTTTCAAATGTGCATACCCCTCCTGATCTTCCCTTCCCATTTCACCATATCACCCTTATCCATTGCCCACTTTATTTGAACAGTTTTTAATTCAACTGTTTCTTACCTGCTTTGATTGTACTGTATATTTAATCTGATTGTACGGTGTCCTTGAGAGCCGTGAAAGGCGCCTTTAAATAAAATGTATTATTATTATTATTATTATTATTATTATTATTATTATTATTATTATTATTATATTTGAAGGTGCTTTTCATATCATATCACTTCCAGGGATTATGTCACATAAACCCTCATCTTCATCTTGACCTAATTAATTGTTAATGTGTCTGTAATAGAAATATAATTATGACTAGAAAATTCCTTTAACAATGTTCAGTGTACCTATACCTTTGTGTGTATCCTAATACTAGTGATATTAAGGTTGGCTGAATCTTTGGACTGTTTAAATGTCTTTTAAAAACCCACCTTAGCTTTCTTGTAGAGGGCTACGCCCCTTTGTGCTTTGTTTTTGTATTGTAATTCATGTTTATTTTGACCTGTTCACATGTAGTTGCACAAGTATGCGTGAAGCACTTTGTAACTGTGTTTTTTTTAAAGTGCTATTAAGTTTTAATTACTTACTTACTCACTAACTTATATAACAAATAGCCTAAGCTGATATTTACACTGCTATAAACACACCCATCATCACTGAATTGCAGAAGCAGAGGCTAAATAGGCTAACAATAATAAAAAAATAATAATAAAAAGAAGAGGTAGGTATTATAAATTGCCAATTACATATATTGTATATAATATTACTTTTCAAGGGTTGGAAAACGCGTTGGAAAAAACGAAAAATAAAAACTGCGTTGAGTTCAGGTAAAAACAAAATGTTTACAGGTATAGTAGGTAGGCATACTTTTGTGATGTTATAAACAATGCAAACTAACTCAATCCCCAAATTCACTATCATACACCTTTAACTTACTGCTATCAACAGGCAGAGAGGAAAAGCTGTAGCCTATTCACAGGTTAAATACATGACACATTAGTACACTGGGCAGGTACGGTGTGGTGTACAGTCATCCCTCTCACTTCCAGTAATACATACTTACTGTGAATGCTTCTTCTGGCAGCGTGGGTCGGGGAGGTAGGGAAGGTGATGTCGTAAAGCCGAGTGTCGTAAACCAGGTGCGGAGAAGGGGAGGTGTAGGGGAGGAGGGAGAGAGGTGGAGGAGGAGGAGGGGGAGAGGGGGTGAGAGAGGAGGTGACTCTCCGGCAGCATTTAGACACAACGAAAGGATCATGGCGGATGGCCCCAGGTGTAAGCGCAGAAAGCAGGCGAACCCGAGGAGGAACAACGGTGAGTTAAACTACTTCCGACGCGGTGCTTTTCATTAGGGGGAACGGTCCGGAGCCTGGTCCGTCTCCCGGTAATTTCACCGAAAAGTTTGGGAGCCCAAAAGTGTGTTTTTTTAGTAACTGAAAGTGCTGGGAAGTAGCAAGTGAGCGCTGTATTACAGCCCTATGTGGTGTACCGTTATACCTGGGTCGCGTCTCTCCCTCCGCCTAGCGGTCCGCTATCAGAAACCGTTATACGCACCTCACCCATGTAATAATGAGTGCAGCCGCTTTTGTCACCACTTTACACATCTTTATTCATTTTAACACACTTAGACCCTTTGTTTGAACTCTGTGTTCATTGATTTAGTTTCATTCTGTCGAGTTTTGGAGCCCACCACTAAACTCGGACCTGCCTCTGTGTGGGGAACTAGGCTACCTGATTGTTATTGCGGACCTCGACGGACTAGTTTTCTTTCACAATTTGGGTTTAGAAAAACCTCACATATCCTATGGTTGTGCTTTTGACAAAACGTCCTTTGTGTTTGTGAAATAGGGTGGATAGCAACTGTTTGGTTTGTTCTTGCTTTCTTTCGCTCACTCACTCGGAGCAGGTAGCGACAGGACACTGTTGCTGCACTACACGGGTTGACCAAATGCATTTTGCCTCATTCAGTCAAGACTGCCATTAGCTTTAAATACCTGTTCTTATAAGTATTATCGACGACTACACTAACGTGTTTTAAGGCAGGAAAATAAGCAAATCACGCTGTTGTGTGTTGAAGCACGCTTTGAGCTCTTCTATTTTTTCTTCAACCTTTTTTACTCATTCAAATGTTTCACTTGTGTAGCCTATGGATCGTGCGCATTCACATTTAACGTGTTAAGATTTTTGTCTGGTAGCAAAGTAACGACAGAAAGATCAGTTGGTTGAAACATGGATGGGGGTAACGGAGGTTCCGGGGAACGAGGGATAGCTCACGCGCTGTTTGTGTGAGCAGGGCGAGCGCAGCCCATATAAGGGCAGCGGATCCTCTCCAGTCGCGCGCTGGGAATCCTGATTCTCGTCTGCGACTGTGGAGGCGAGCGAACCTTTAAAGCCCGCTCCGTTTTTTTCTCGTTTATTCTGCTATTGCTTATCCTATTTTAATACAGCGATAGGCCTACATAAATATTACAAGTAGACACGTGAGCTGCTTGCGTTTCGGTATGCGAATCTTAACGGCTTTTCAGCCAACTTAATGTGGTGCGAGTATTGTGTTGATGTAGCCTATTGGGCTCGCTTAAAGGATACTTTGTTACGTATTTTCTCTTCCGTTAGTATTACAAACGTATGCTATATGTTTAGACGAATGCTAAGGACTTTTTGAGTTGTTAGTGTCTCTTCTTCCTATTACATAGACTATTTACATTTATGCTACGTCGAAGGCTGCTGTGAATCAGTCCATAGCGACAATTAAGCACACTCTTTGCTATTTATATAATGATTGTATTGTGAAAGCAAGCCTTGTTGTTGTCAAAGTTGTTGTTGTGGTGGTTATTGTTGTTGTTTCGGGTCTGGCAGCATGTGTTGTCATGTTCATGTGTCGTGCCGCGCCGCGCAGTATAAACTGAAGGAATTGGTGGTGATTCAGGTCATTCAGAGTTATTTTGTTAAAAAAAGCAGTCCCTTCTAGCCTACGCCTGATCAGAGGTGAGATGAGCAAGCTTTGCCGCTTTCTGTCGCGCTAAAAACGGTTGTCGTGGGAGGAGAGGCGACGGTGTTTTATTGCGCTCATGGGTTTGCTGTCGGGTGGATTTTCTACGGATGCCTGATGAGTTGATGTGAAAAGCGGCGTAGACTATATCTGCTTGTGCTGCCTGTCGATGATTTTTTTTCGATGTGTTATTATGGGACGTGTGCATGCATTCATTTGGTCTCTAGAGCGTGCAGTGTGTGCGCAGATAAATGTGTGTGCAAGGTGCGGACACACCTCAGATAACGGTCCTGCGGTCCAGGTGTGAGTTGGAGATCTCTCCGCCTTTCTAGAGGAAGGGAGTCTCGCTTACTCCACAGGCACTACCTGTCATTTGTAGTTTTATTTCACTTTAGCTCTAAACAGGGCTTTTTATTAAACGGTTTCTCAATAGCAAAACAGCCCCTATTGATATTTAAAGTCACATCCTTAACCAAACAGATGTTCTCTTTCACTTTGCCTCATTTGCATTGGCTTCAAAGGGGCCACCATGGGCTGCCTTTAAGCCCCTCACTTCCTATACTACCTTCTGACAACTGGTGATCTGTCATGCAAATCAACATCTGTGCCTTTTCCAATGGAATTCCAAGTAAAGTTATAGGATGAAGTCTTGATTTGCCTTTTGCACGCAGTCATAGTCTAAAACAACTTGCGTATGGGCTTGCTATAGCAACTCTGCTTTGTAATGGTCAATTTAAAAAAAACAAAAAAATAATGGTTGCTGGGGCTCTTATCATTAGGCTCAAGTTGTTCCCAGACTGTTATGGTCAGTGGCTGTGCTCTAGCAAAGGGGCAGCTGAGATCAAGGTGAGCTCCATTCCGCGCTGTAAACAGAGAGGTGTTAACAGCCCTGCAGGACGACAGGTGTTTGCAATCGGCGGGCTGTAGGTCTAACTCCAGACTCCTTTTGTCGCTTCTCCCCTACTCAGCTCCCCTCAGGAATAGCAGCCGTTCACCTTGCAACGGTAATTTAACACAGCAATTTGGGAATAGAGGAATGCGTCCGGTGTTAACATTCTTTGCAGAAAATAAACAGGGCTGTGCTGCTGCAGGGACCGCTCTGTACCCGTCCTGTGCGCAGGGAGACGGGACAAAACATTGTGTCACATGCATAGTCTACGTGCAGCAAGGCTTTCTATTTATTTGACAATATCACAAGGGGTAATTGTTTTCATCCCCTGATCGCTCTCTGTCTCTCTGCTCATCCTGCATCTGTCCCTCTCACCACTTTCTGAGGCCTGCTCACATGCACACACACAACACACACACACACAAGCGCGTGCACACTTGCACCTTTGATGATTCATCCATCAAATAGGGGAAAATGAGGTTGTGGGCCTGGCTTGGCAACATCTCATGTAATGTCAGTTGAAGAGCATGTTTATTGGCCCGGTAAAACTATACTTAAACTATACTTAGTGTCCTGGACTCGCTCCCTCTCTGTCTAGAGCCCCATAGAGGACAACCACATGCTGTAAGTTTGTGCGAGGACAATAAAAGAAGGAAAAAAACAATGGTTTGGCCTATAAGTAGAGTTTGTCTGCTGGAACAAAGCACCGTGTCAGGCTGTTGGCTCCGTAGCTCCATCCATATGCCACTTGTGTGTGTTTTGAAAGACATCTGTTTACTTTGAAACCCCCCCCCCCTCCTGTTGTGTGAAGAGTTTAGCAGAGGAGGACATTTTTCATTTATCTCACACTGCCTTTCACCAACTTCCTCAGCAGCAGCAGCTTCATTTGAAAGTGCCAAGTAAGAAGAAAATCCACCACCAACACCCCCCCCCCCCCCCCCCCCCGCCTCCACCCACTCAATCCCCGCCTCCGCTCTTTCTCTGTCTCTTGCCCTCTCCCACTCCTCCTTCCTTTCCCCAGAGCTGGTCCTTTCTTTTCGGGGGGTTGAGACACAGTAGCCAGGGGGTGCTGTTGATTGCCCCCTGACCTAGGCACCCATGCGTGCTTAGAGTATGACTTCACTTTCCCCCCTCCCGGTGCCATTGTGAGGCGTCCAGCATGTCCAATTGTGTTTGTGTTTAAGTCTGTTGAATGAAAGGGGGATGAGGGGAGGAGGAGGAGGAGGAGAGGGTGGGTGTTGGAGCTGCAGCTTTTCCTCCGCTCCCTCTGTCCATTCCCTCTCTGACCTCTTAAACTGTGGGCTCCATGTTTCCCATAGAGTGAGGGGGGGGGGGCTGTTGAGAAATGGCAGGAGAATTTTTACAACAGGTGACAACTGGGGTGATTGGTGCTGGCAGATAAATAGCACAACACACATGACAGCTACCTCCCAGACGAGACACTGCAGGGGAACAGGCTAACATTTTTAGACGTATAGATATCATCATCAAATCAACTGTTATCTTTTTGAAATGTTTGAATAAACATGCAAACATGGCAATATCGAACGAATTATTCGTATACATTTGCATATCTTTAAAAACATACAGCTGGATGTTGGATAAAGTTAACATCGTCATTTCACGTGTACAACATATTAGTGAACAAAGTTTTTACCGAACCAATTTTGGATACAGACTTTTCTCATTTTATAAACAAACAAATACTATATATAGCATGTTTTTAAGAAGAAAATCATAAATCAGGTCAATTAACAAGATATGAGCAAATCCTTCTGAAATAACATTCAGAATAGTGCTTAGAACGATCATGTGGAAAGTCTAGTTGTTGTTAATGCTTTACAGTAAGAGTACGTATTTGATAGGTAGATATCAAAATCGAAAGTTTTTGTTTTAAATGAAGCATCTGGGTAATAGCTTTATTTTCTCTAGCTTGATCCCTTCAGGTGTCTATCATGGTGGGAAAAGGCCTGTCCTCATCTGACCATTCAGCAGAATTAAAATGCTGTGATGTATGAGCACACACTCCCACCTCAGTGAAGGCAGCTTAATGATTAGCTGCTCCTGTGGAGGCTGAGAGCATTAGCCTATAAAAAGGTGCTCTCCCTCCGTAAAGAAGCGCTTCTAAACCCAGAGTCACTTTCAGTAACCCCCTTAACTGCGCTCCGATGTGCTTTATTGGGGTTTGTGTGACTGAATGCCTAAATGAACCATTGTGTGTTCAGGCTTTAGTGAGAAAGCCTGAGGAGAAAGAGCCTAGTTACCTTTGCAGTTTGCCTGCTCTACCTCATACACTTTCAGTGGCAGAAGAAAAGGCCCTTTCAGCGGGCCCGGCATGGGGAGGGAGAGCCCTTTTCACACTGGGCTTGTGGGAAACTTCTCCTCCATACTGTGCATGCCATTTGCATATGAGCCATTCTTTTCCCAAAGGTCCCCGCGAGGGAGGAATCCGTGGAACGTTTGCAGAATTCATCAAATCCCTCTCTCACGCAGCCCTGGCTCTGGCCCTCCAGGGCCTTGCTCTGCAGCACTCTGCTTGACATTTTTGTCTTCGCAAATGTAACTTTCATTTGTGTCACGCTTTGCTCGCCTTAACTTCACCGCCGACGCATCCCTGTGGTATTTCTGACCTGTGTATTTTAAAGTGGGCTTTAAAATGTGCTACGCAGTGTGCTGTTTGTCACGTCGGGATGAAGGCTTCCTTTGGCCAAATCCCCTAGCATGGGCCATGAGGGCTCCATCTGCATGACAGGACAATATGACGGGGGCCACACGCCTCGGAGGCACCCCAACTGACAATGACACAGACATCCCCACATCCACAAAACTGTCTGAAAGAAGACAAATATTACTCACTGAACTGAACAGCCCCCCCCCCTCCCCCAGAGGAGCTGCATGGCCTGTGCCTCATCAGCAAGAACCTTTTTAAATGTTGGTCCTGTAGTAACCACAGCTGCTGCCTTAATGACACACACCATGTGGAACAGAATGATACACACATGCTTGTTTTTGTTTAGTGAGATGTGTTGGTCTGCTACAGCCTAAACACTGACACTGAAACAAGTTAGTGGTGTAGGCAAGTATTTGTTGCAGTGTAGTGTAGGGAGGGGAACACCAGTTACTGTATCATGGGGGCTAAGTGTGCAGAAAAGCCTTCTATCTGCCCTCATTTTCCTCTCCTGACTCCAAAGCTGTGAGTCACCAGGTAGACAGGTGTGTTAACAAGAGGACCTCAAGCTCCAAAACTCTACAACTTTTAATTTCTTTTCTTTCATCCTAACTGTCCCTCGTTCCTTCTTGTTCCCTCCCTCCCTCCTTTCTCGGCCCCTCCCTTCGAGTATGGGGGTGAGAGATAATATTCTGTAGCAGTGCTTATACTTGAGGGAGAGATTACCTCTAAATTGCCGTCCTGGCGGAGGTAAATACAGTGTACGGAGTGCTGAGCGCGGCCTGTTGATGTGTGTTTTTAATCATGTATTTGGTGGCAGCTTGCAGAGTCCCTTTGGGTGTATGTGTTTGTGACCACTCCTCACCACCAGCACCTCCTTCTTCTTCTCCCCCTTCCCGCCCATCCATCCCCTCCCCTCCGTGTGGCCCTCAGTGGAGCGGTTAATGAAAAAGACTGGACGCACACAATAGGCAGAAGGTGGGCCCGGCGAGGGGCTCGCACACCAGCTTGTGTTTATGGCAAACACTCATCAGGGTAAAGCTCTGCTGTGGCCACCGCTCTGTCAGTTAGTGTGTCTCTGTCTCCTTTTCTCTCTTGTCTTTTTTGACATACACGTCCTGTCCCTTTGAAATACGTGTGACCTTATTACGGTCCCACAGTGTCTCTGTCTGCAGGGATGAACTGAGATGACATCAGATGAGGAGTAATCCGCTGCCATGTTACTGTGCTTTGAACACAGTGGAGTGGCTGGCTCTTTGCCAGCATGTTATGATGACCATATTGATTTTCCTCTCCGTAGCACACAGAACTGATAATGGCCCTCCTGAGGGAGCACACATTCATATTCACATTCTCATTCTAGTTGCACAGCTCGGCCTGTGACGTGACTCACAAGTCCAGTGCCTGTGTATTGAGCTACGGAAGCTAGGCCAGCCCTGGGACTACTCCAACAAAAAAAAAAACCCTTAGTCACCCTGTTATAGTGAGAGAGAAAGGCGGCTGCTATGTTGAACGTCAACATGGATAAACATCCACACAGGATTAATGAGAGGAGAATGGCCGGGCTGAAAACAGAGGGAGGGAGGTAGGCATAGAGCATCCGCATCGCCCCATTTAACTCATGAGCGTTTTGTTGAGCTCCCCATGACCCCGCCACTCTGACCTAACCCAAGGCGGCAGCCAAGCACTGACACATGAGCAAGGAGCTACAGTATGTCTTGTCAATGAAAAATACCAAACAGAGCATGGATGAAAGGCAAAGGCCACAGGAATAACGTTACATGCAGCAAGGACTACATAGACACTGTGTCTTTACAGCATCAAACAGACCAAAACAATCTTCTTCTTTCTATACTATACACGTTGACTGTATTTCCTAGTAATAGAACTGCTGTATTACTTGACCTGTCCAGTGCACACTTGTTAGGGTTGGGATTGTGATTGTGCTCTTGTTGACCAACCTGTAATGTGAAGCTGTCTACCCACGAAGCACCTGTGCTACAATATGGACAGCGTTCTGGAGCAAAGTACATAGTGCACTAAGAGAACTGGAATGAAGCCAGCGATCTTTGACCTGCCTCAGCCCACCTGTCCTGGCTCTGCGTTCAGGTGTTTACAGTGAAAACACACTGGGGCCTCTCGGTACATGTGTGTGCGTGTGTGTGCGTGTGCGTGTGTTGTGTGTGTGTGTGTAGCAGGTAGTGATCTGCTCAGCTCAGCATAGCCAGGTATTGGTACATGTTTGTTCCTCAGGCTTGACAGCGCCCTCCCCTCTCCTGTTACACTGCACCGGCACTTTCCTGCCTGCAAGTCAATGAAGCACAGCCTGTAATTGATCACGTTTGGAGTTGTACCACAGCGTTAATTAGCGCTTGCGTGGTCACTGGTTTGTTTGTGTTGTCTTACTGTTACCCATCAGAACAGCCATCATCAGTGGCACGATCTGTTAGCCAGCAGCATCAACACAGCCACATGCTATCGGCCGCACCATCCGCAACAGACTGGCCTCCCCTTTTCCTATGGAAGCCAGTAAAAAAATAGAAATAATTAGATTAAAACATTTGCCCTGATGATACAACTATACCAATGGGCAAGTCATAATTATGAGATAAAAAGTTACAATTATTATCTCATAATTATGATTTTTTTTAATCCATAATTTGCATATCATAATCATGACTTTTTACAGTAGTTTGGACTCTCTGTCTCATAATGTCAACGTGATATCTCATGTTTATGACTTATCTTGTCATTCTGACGTTTTATTTCAATAATCTGGTCCTAATTATCCCTTATACCGTAGGGATATTTTTTAGCTTCAAGGCAAAGTTTTCATCTTCATTTCAGTGGCTGAAACAGGTTTACAACTTTCCTCCATTGAACCCTAGTAGTTTTTTGATAATGTTACTTCATTAAGCTCCCTCACTCTTTGTGGCTCCTCCCTCACTCTGTGTCTCCTGCTTGTGCCCTGTGTATTCTTTCCTGCTGGCCCTCTTTCCTCTCTCTTCCTCCCCTTCCTCTCTATGGCAGCTGCCTTGGCTCCGAGTCTCTAACTGCAGCAGGTGCTGTAGGCATGCAGCAACCCAGCTATACAGCGCTCACTCATAAATAACACCTGACTAAAGTATGAGAGAGGGAGAGAGGGAGAGAGAGAGGGGGGAGAGAGGGTGAGAGAGAGAGGGGAGAGAGAGAGAAGGGAGAGAGGGAGGGAGAGAGAGAGGGAGGGAGAGAGACAGAGAGAGAAGCTGGAGATTAAAAGTTTCCCTTTGGCAGGAGAACAGGGTGTGGCTCACGGTCAAACAGCGGCCTTCTCAACAAGCACATGTACAGAGAATAGAGAGAGAATGTGAAGGCAGCAGAGAACACATAAGGTATTACTATGAATATGCAAACATGTTGCCTGTTCTATTGAAGTTATGCTCTTCTCAAAGCAGACCTTTTTCCATAAAACCCCTTTCATGCAAATGTTCAAGTAAATGGATCTTTTTTTAAACACAAGGCCAGCACTAAGTAACTGGTTAAGGCGGGGGGAACTTGAATTGGAAAAGGAAGGGAGCGTTATCTTTTCTGTAATTGGCATGTAAGAGCTCGTGGAACAATGTTAATTATGCTCTAAAAGGAAATGAACAGGTCAGGAAAGAAGTAACATGCACACTTTTTATACAATCATCACCTGTAATGAAGCAGCACTCGGGAATAAATGAAGCCATAAATCAAGAACTATTAATGAAGACAAATCAAACAGAGGGCTGTTTCTCTTTGTCATTCCAAAGCCCTACCAGCACACACAGCCACACATCCTGTCTTCATCAGAAGCTATCGATCAGCCTCTCAGGGCGAAGGTTAGTCCCTCGTACGCTCCTGCCATTAGCCAGGAACAAAACCAGGAAGTGTGTGAGAGATTACGGCCCAGGATGCAACCTGAAAGCCCCTTTATCTCTGTGAAAACAAGAGGCTTCCTGCGGCACTGCTACCCCCCCCCCCCCCCCTCCCTCACCTACCCGGGCCCCCCAGCACCTGTGGAAGACTATTTTAAGGCTCCTCAGCAAAGGGCCAAAGGAGACCACAGACCAGGGCCAGAATACATGAAAGGCCTGGTGAAAGAATCCATGCTATTGCTAGGCTGTTTCACAGAGGGCAAAGAAGAAGAAAAAAAACAGGATCTCTTTTCAGACACATTCAAAAGATTTGGCTGTGTTAGCCCAGGAACGGAAGGTTCCTCTTTCTTTTCTTTTCTCCTGCAGAGCACATTGCTATCCTGTTGAGACTGACAGACACTTTGACTATGTGTTAACATGATGATCCCAATCACTGATGGAAAGTACCTAAGGACATTTACTTCATACACATTTGGGGTTCTTCTGCTTTATTCAAGTATGATTCGACTTTCTACTTTGACTCCACTAGCCTGGTGCTACCAGACCATCGTACTTCATTTCATTTGTACAGAAGGTCTGGCAGTGCTGTAATTGGCAAACGTTTACTCATGGAGGCGGGTGTCTGTTAAAGTTTAAAACTATTGGGTCGTCACGTGTGTCATGAGCCGGCTTCTGGCAACTGAAACTGGAGCGCGACTTCGACGTCATCATTCTCAGCCACTCGCTCTGTTCGCTGATTGGACCGGCTGTCGAATCTCCGGCAAAACTGGGAAATGGGCTGTACACCCAGACTGACTACTGAAGGGAAAATAAAATTTGGCCGGAAGTAGGCGGGCGGGCGGAGCCAGGCTATGACTCCACTACATTCAGAGGGAAATTTGTACTTTTACTTAATAGGTAGACCTGGATAGGCTGTCATACTGTGCCTGGACCCAGTATGAGAGGAAAGAAGTCCTGTTCTGTTGGCCTTTCATGTTGGTGTCATTCCTTTTGAGGAAGTTTATGACTTAACTCGGCCACACCAGTGTGCCTTTTGAAAGATCCCTCCTCTCCATTTCAACACCTCTCACTTGGGTTATTTTTTTTGACGAGTAAGCAACACATCAGTTTTGCCGCTCACCCAAAACTTCAACCACAAGACTACACTCCCTTGCTCCTTTGAGTTGCTGCCACAGCTGGCAGTGGGGAGGGTTTGTCTTCTTGGTAGCCTGAGTTGAATTTCAATGACCCCCCCCCCCCCCCCCCACAGTTCTTATTGTGCCATCGCTGCTAACTGGCTCCCATTCACTGCAGTGTCCTGACTTCCCAGAGGGGCCTAGACAAACAAGGCCTATTCACTCACAGAAAGCCCCCCCCCCCCCCCCTTCCAGCCTCGGCCTCTCCATGTTTCAGTGCCAGGCTGCAGCGGCGTCTCGCTCGCCACCGATGCCAGCAGCAGCGGGCAACATGCCACTGATTCTTCTGCACACTTTCAGAGGGATTAAACTGTGTCTAAAGAGTGATGACTGTCAAATGGTGGCCACGAACGTAACATAGGAATGATCCACTGATTCTGGAGTGGTGCGATATAGAGGTGCCTATGGTGCCATCTGTATGGGTGTGAATGTGTCTGTGTTAATATGTGGCGCTAGTGAGAGAGAGGCAGCAGTTTATCTCTAGGTGTGGTGTGATGTTGCAGGCCGAGCTGACTTCCTGTTGTTCTAGTCCATCAGGGAGATGAGGAGATGAGGGGTGGGGGGATGCTCCCATGAGACTATACCCCGTGAGAGTCACATGGTTGGGGCTGAAAGCAAAGTATTTGAAGGCCAGGTTTGTGTGTGCGTGTGTGTGTGTGTGTGTGTGTGTGTGTGTGTGTGTGTGTGTGTGTGTGCTCCTGTGTGTTCAGTGTGGTCTGTGAGTGCATTCCTGACCTCCACCTGAATATCCTGACCCGAGGGTGAACCGTCTCCGAGGTTCTTCCTCTCCTTTTTTCTGTGTGGTTTCATTTTGGGCTCTTCCCTCCATCCTTCCTCCCAATCAACAGATCTCACAGGAAAACCACCCATCTCCCTAGGGTGCCTCTCTCTATCTCTCCTCACCAGATGTTTGTAAAAGGCTTGTTTGTTTGTTTACCCCCAATGGAAGTCACTTTGATTGATGCCTACCATAAAACATGGGCCTTGCTCCGCCGATGCCACATCCACCTCCGTATCATGGTCAAATATTTAAGAGCAAATCATATGAATGGGACTCAGCGGTTGTCCACTGCCCTTGCAAGATGAACAGATTACAGAGGGTGACTGTGATTGCTGGTGACTGTGGGTCCATTGGTAAGCAGGAGGGACAGTGTCCCCTAGGCTGTATAATGGTCGTCCTGTCCAGCCCAGCTCCATCACTCCACCGACTGGCCAGCTAATTTAAAGCAGTGCCCTTCTAATCCAATGGCTGTCTGATACATCTAGTGAATCAGGACAGATGTGGGTTGTGGGGTGTGGCCGTGACACAGCGTCTAGACGAGAGCACAGGACTCCTCTTAACTTGATTCACATCCAGAGGAATCTCCCCCCCTGTGCTCTCCTGTACTGAGCTGGCTGTGTCTGCTTAACCAAATCTGTTCCACCTCAGTGTCTCTGCACAATGTTGATTATTGGACACACACAATGATTCTTGAAGGAATAGTTTAATTTTTTTTTTAGAAATAGGCAAAGGTCGCTCATCGCTAGTAGTTAGCTTAGCTCAAATACTTGGAGTCAATGGGTAGCGTTAGCCTGCCTTTGCCGTCAGTCAGAAGATAAACTTTAGAACATTACTTAATAGTCCTGTGTGCTTGTTGGGACTTGTTCATTTACAACGTTAATTCCTTCCATATGATTCTGAAATTAGATAAAGTGCTACATCCCAAAGTCCAAAAAAGCACACACAACCTTTTAGTGATGTTGTAATGTGTATCTTCTGACTGATGGCGGAGGCAGGCTAACGGATCCTATTGACTACCTGCATTTGAGCTAAGCTAACTAGCTATGAGCGACCTTTGCCCACTTCTTCTTCAAAAATGTACCCACAGTTAAAGGAATGGTTTTTGTCGCCTTGTCTTGAACCCGAGATTGAGGCAACAGGCTAAAAATAAAAACATGTTGAACTAAAAAGCTAGACTAAAGCACGCCCTCATACATAACATTAGAGTTGATTGAGACACGCATTAGGTAACAAGGTAGCAGGCTTATATTTGTGTATGGCTTTATGTAGCCCACCTCTTAGGTAAAGCCTAGGGCTGGATTCCACCTAATAATTGTATTGGCCCGTGACAGATAACATTGTTGTAAAGCTGTTTATTGTTGATGAGGAGGTCCATGCTCTTTCCCTTGTCCTTGGGGAGCTTATCCTTCAGGCTGTGTTTTTTATTAAAGCCCAGGTTTAAATGGAGCAGGTCCTCTCGATGGACAAGCAGATTAAGCAACTAATAAAACATACATCAGGATATATGGAGAGGCCCCCTGTGAGACGGCGGCTATTAATATACAAATATGGAGGATTACTGTCTGCGTGTCTCCATGGCTGTGGAGAGGGGATTAGGGTCCTGGTCCAGACAGATTGGATGTAATGTGTGTGCAAGACTAAACGATTGGTGTACTACAAAGCTCTTATGTGTGTGCAGGCTGATCTCTGCCTCAGACATCCTGCTGGGTGTGTGGATCACTTACAAGCAGGACATTTCTGTCTCAGTTCTGACCTGTTAAGAAGGAAGATCTTATTGTTATGTATCTTCTATAGTGATGTACCACCAAGTTACAGCCTGCACAATCATTATTTCAGTAATATATCAAACTTGTCTTCTGACTCTCTTAGTAACATTTCTATTGTCCTGCTTTTTTTCTTGTGGCAAAAAATAGATTGTTGTTCTGAAGTGTTTTAAACCAAAATAGAAGGAGCCGTAAAATAAGCCAAATGTTATCAATACATAGACATACTATTAAAATGAACATTTGTCATTGCAAGAAATTTCCACGGCCACCTGTCAGAGTTTGCTGCCGCTGCAGAAAAGACAATGTTGTGGATCAGGGGTGATCAAACAGTACTGTTTGTGTGACTTTCATACATATGCATGTGTGTGTTTCATGATAACTGTGAACCTGTAACAAGCTGTTTTTTTGCCCTCTGCAACACTGAACAAGGTACCAAGATAATGCAAATGATGCCTTTATAAAAAAGCAAACTGTGCCTACCTGCATTTAACATCACTGTGGAGGAGACCTTCAGCACTCAGTTGGAGACGTCTCAGGGACGTTGAAGTCTGAAACAAATCCATTTGGACCAAAACAAAACAGGAGAATGCAGGCACACACACACACACACACACACACACACACACACACACACACACACACACACACAGCACAGGCTTGCAAAGAGAAAAATCCGTCTTAACTTTCAATCAACAATTTCATAGTCTATAGCGTGCGTGACAGAATTAGTCCCATCCCGTAATACATTATTGTTCACTGTGGCACAACTAGCGCAGCGAGTTGACAAATTACTAGACAACGCACT
Organism: Hyperoplus immaculatus; assembly: GCA_949357725.1. Classification (NCBI taxonomy): domain Eukaryota; kingdom Metazoa; phylum Chordata; class Actinopteri; order Uranoscopiformes; family Ammodytidae; genus Hyperoplus; species Hyperoplus immaculatus. The sequence goes on from OX442369.1 coordinate 20,404,987, forward strand.
TTGATAAAAGGCGTTTTTTCAAAAGCCAGGACTTTGATTAAAACAGTATTTTATGTTATTAAACTGTTATTCTTTTTTATACAAACTATTCATATTTAGTTTCATTTCATTTTCCATCTGGATTGGGAAGCTCAGTAGTTAATATTGGTTTTTTGTTCATACCATTCCACAGTTTCACACCACCAATTGAGACGCATTGACATATTAAAGTTGTGCGAACAGCTAGCATCTTAAAGTTAAACTGTTCCCTCTAATTATACCTCCCCACCCCCTCTTTGTCAAAAAGAAGTTTTTGAATGTTACCTGGTAGCAGTTTGTTTCTTGCTTTAAACATGGTTTGTGCCACTTGATATTCAACCAGGTGACATTGAACTCTATGATACGGGAATGTAACAAACAGGAGGTTGGTGTGATCATAATATCCTGCTTTAGTGATTATTCTCATGGCACATTTTTTGAAGTGTGACCAGTGGTAGCAGTGAGCTTTTGTAAGTGGTCCCCCAGACCTGCACACAGTAGTCACTATCCTCACATGCTACAACAGTAAGAAACAAATCTCATACTTTTTCTTTTTACTGCACTACATACTAACGGACAGAAGAGTTTTAGGGCCAGCATACTACAATTGACGTGCATGTATTGGGACATCCTAAATCTTTTTCTGGCATACTAAATAGAAGGGAAGTATGGGTATTGGAATGCAGGGTAAGTTTAGTTTCAAGGCTAGATATCCCTCAGCATTCAACTGAAGCGCAAAGGGAACCCTGATGAATAAAAACAACTCTCAGTGGTATCCCTCTGATCCTAATTGACTGTGGCTATAATCACTAAAAAAGTGAAAACATGTGTAGTATCTTATCCACACTGATGTCCTCCAGATAGCACGGGGTGTGTGTCCTTTACCTGTTTTAACATGCAGCCCACACACGAGCACACACACACACACACACCCTGGGCTGTTTATCCCCCAAGGGCGCCCATCATAAGGAGAGAGAGACCCTTAATCATGTCCCTGTCCCACGTCCTCGTTATCAGCCACGATTAATGAGCTCTCCATTAATGAATAAAAAAACACTGGATAGAGGGAGACAGAGGCAAGGGGGATGATGTGTGTGTGTGTGTGTGTGTGTGTGTGTGTGTGTGTGTGTGTGTGTGTGTGTGTGTGTGACGGGGGTTGATAGTAAACGCTCCCTAGGTACAATGACATCACCCTCCAAAGTAGATATGATAGTTGTCACGGCCCGCTTTTGTTGTATATGAAAGTGTGTGTGTGTTTGTTTCAGTGTGTTTGTATGTATGTATGTGTGTTTGTATGTATGTTTGTATGTATGTATGTGTGTACTTGTGGCCTCACACTTAGTACTGTGTTTTGATTGATCAATCCCAACCTCTTGGGTTTAATCTGTTTTGCCATTGTGGAACTGTCATCCTCTTTTGTCTATGGTGGATCCATGGCAGGGGGGGGGGGGGTCTGTATGTGTGTGTGTGCTTGTGTGTGTGTGTCTTTGTCTGTCTGTGTGTTTTTTTGGGGGGGGGAATAAGGAGCGCTTGATGAGACAGTGGAAGAGGAGGAGGAGGAGGGGGAGAGGGGGGGAGGAGGAGGAGGGGGAGAGGGCGGCAGGTGCAACGGACACCCGGCACAATCACCGGCGCTCGGCAAAAGCGCCGACAGGAAATCAAGGTTGTCGTGGCAACCTGGCACTATCGATTAAGAGCGGCCGTCTCCAGGCTCACATCACAGGCCCGCTGGGAATGGAGCTGGAGAGGTGGTGGGGGGGGATAAGAGAGGAGGAGGGGTGGAGGGTAAGAGAGGAGGGGGAAAGGGACCAGCAGGTGAGACAACGGTGACTGCATCACGCTCACAAGTCGGCATTTCTGGAGAACGATTCTTGCCAAAATGACTTATTGTCAAAATCACTGAATAAATATCTCCTCACGATCCGCTACCTGTCCGTTGTGTTTGTGCGCGCTGAGAAAAAAAAACAGTGTTATTACACAGCCTAGGCTCCGTAAACAGGCATGTTGCTAGCCACGACGGGCCCCCTTTGTTTACATGCCAGTTTAAAGAGCATAGGCTGTATCTTCACACCAGATTTCTTTTCAGGGTTGGGTGAGGAGATATTCACTGCCTTTTTTTCCAGAATCACTGAGTCCACCTTTAAACACACCCGCGCCTCTCTATAGCCCCCGGCCTCCACTCCTCTTCCTCTGCGTCTGTCCGTCTCCCATACATGTCTATGTGGGCCCAGTTCTCTCTGGCTTTTCCAGGCCATTACTTCACATTGTGCCGTTTGATTGAGAGACCGTGTGGAAACACATCCAGCCCAGTCTCTACAGGGCAGCCGGGTTGCTGTGCACAGCCCGGCCTGCACACAGGGATTTCACCATGGTTGTACACCGAGGTGGTGATGTTGCATAAGCCCTGTGCAGTAGTAGTCAATACTCACTATTGACTTTGTTAGGAGGAGGATTTTTGGCTGATACTGCACTCCTTCGGGGTATCTTAGACGGGCCGTGTCTCTCTCACACTCGCTCCCTTTCTTTCTCCTGACAGAAGCTGAAATGGCCCTTTTATTATAAAATAGCTTTTTTCATAGTTTATATTTCAGTTAAGACTGTTTATCATGCAAACAGAATGTATTTCAACATATACAGTATGAAGCAAACACCTGTTAGATTGCTATGCAGTGTTATGTACTTCTTCTCATGTGGTGTCTAAAGTGTACAAAGCCCTTGTCTCCCTCCCTCCCTCTCACTAGCTTCCTCCGACCCCCCATGGTCCGTTGAACACAGAGCAGCCCTCTGTCCTGCCATCATGTGGGTTTAACAGCCCGGTTAACCCATAGCTATCTGCTGAGCCAGCCTCTGTATTGTTTCACTTAGTGCGCTCACTATCTCACTTTTGCTCAGTCACTTGTAGGAATAATTTGATATTTTGGGGAGCTTTTCTTTCTTCTTTTTACTATAGAGCCATTCACAGTGGTCTCAACATTCTCGTGTATCTCTTGGTCAGAAAGTAGTGAAAACTATTTACTACTGTATTACAATTTATGTTACAACGTTAACTCGTCATTGCTCCTTCTTTATTGCTGAACCAAAAATATGTTCCAATTCCCAGCAGTGCAGAGATGCTGAAGGATGTCTCATGTCTGTCTTCTCTGCTCAATCAAGCACAAGCAGCTCTGATTCTCTGACCCCACTGCATCATGGGTAGATTAAAAACTCATCAGAGGCTCAACAACTCGCTTGTACACACTTGTACAACAGAATAATTCTCACTGGAACATACTTTTGTATTTTGCAAAAATGATCTGAGTCCCTGTCACATTAGAATACCTTAATGCACACATTCCTTCATGACTTGATGACACTGCAAAAACAAATACATAATCAAAACATAACTTGTATTCTTAGTGGACTCCCTCTGTATTTACCAGCAGGGTCTAGCATCATATAAATCATGACTTAGCCATAACTCCACACATGCTTGTACACCATGCTACTGAGTATATACCAACATGAACGATATAGTACAGAATAGACACTGTCAAGACTTGAATTAAACATGAAAACAAGGTGAGAACAGAGCACAAGTGAGCGCTAAGTGGCCTCCGGTAATGTCTTACAAGACTGTTGGGGGCGCCTACCATCCCCTGTACGCCCCCTCTCATCTCTCTTTATTTGGGGCTATTCTGGGCTGCAGTAATGTGGCGGCAGGGCAGCGCTGCTCAGTGCGGAGTGAGTCAGCGGTCATTAGGGCGTGCAGACAGCACTCTGCCTGCAGGCCACAGGAGCCAGTCAGTCTAATGAGGAGGGGGACCATGAGCAGTCAGTCAGGACGGCCCACAGCTCCAGCCCAATTAGCCACAGGCCTCGCCCACAGACACACTGTTGCTCTGAGAAGTGGAGGACAGCTGAGAGGCACCTCCTTCTTCTTGTTTTGTTGTCATTCAAGTTTTCATCGTATAAACATTAAAAAGCAACACAAAATCTATACCAATGACAAAGAACACCTCTTAATGCACCAATACAGCCAGCCAGTGCCAAGTCACAACATGTTGTTTGGATATACCTTAGGGGGAGCAGCCTAGGGACCTGACTCTTGGAAGATTCTGGCAATGGAGTATGCATCCCATCTCCAATATAATACACTACATCTTTAGGTTTCCTCGTGGATGCAAAATATCAAGTGCCTCTGGAAAGTACAGTGACACGTTTCTGATTGATGTTGTGCCCTTGGAAGTTCCTTGTCGTACTTGCTTGCATTTGCTTAAAAAAAAGTATTACTTCAGGCTTGTATCGGCATATTTCTTTGTTAGCTGGAGAAAAATAGCCACAGTCTTGACTGTGTGTTTGACTGTCGGCCACCACTATCTGTAGTCACTATCATGTTACTGACTGAGCCATGAGAGAGAGAGAGAGAGAGAGAGAGAGAGAGAGAGAGAGAGAGAGAGAGAGAGAGAGAGAGAGAGATCCAGTCATCCTCCCCTGGGAGAAGCTGGCTGAAAAGGAATGTAAACACAGCAGCTAAATAAACTGCTGTGTGGGGCACGGAGAGAGAGACAGGTTTAGAGGAAGACAGACAGAGAGAGACAGGCCTAGAGTAAGACAGAGAGAGAGACACACACATACCCAGAGGAAGACAGAGAGAGAGAGAGAGCGACAGAAGAGGACAGGAGAGAGACAGAGTGTGGTTGCAGAGGTCAGTCAAAGAAGAGGGACATACTATAACAGGCTAGATCCCTCAGTGGTTGTAATCAAAGCATTTTAACCTGGTCGGTGGAGATGACATGGAGGCTAACATGGCCGGCTCTGCATTCCTCTCCCTCCCCTCCTTCCAACACCTTATCTCAACCTCTCACTCTAAAATAAGATGCACTCACACCGTGTCACATGGCACCAGCCATCACCCACAGCTCCTCAAATACACCCCTGACTTCAGAGAGCTCGAGAGGGCAGGGGGCTGCCTGCGCATTGGTTGGCATTATTTGTGGGAAGCAAAATCGGCGGTGTAGCTGTCGGTGTCAGCAAACAATACTTAAGGCTTTTTTACTACCTTGTGTGAGGAGTATCTATTATATTCTATTGATACATACTGTATCTCTACTATCACGGTTGCATTGTTAAACTGACAGGTGTTTTGTGAAGTGTGAAGCCTTGGTCACTATGTTAATGGTACACTACTAAAAATAATTAAAGGTGGTGTCAGTGATTCAGGAGAAGGCTTGTTTTCAAATTCACATGTTGTCAAAATCAGTGAACATCTCCTCATGATCCACTATCTGTATATTTGTGCACTGAAAAAAAAAATCTGGTATTAATGCACACACCCTAGGCTCTGTACACCTTTAACTTGCTTTGGCCTTTGCCGCTCCACTCCCTTAGTAGCAGTAGCAGTGTAAACCCTTGGAGGCCTGTTTTGATGTGGTGATGTGACTGTTGGGCACAGGTGCTGCCGGCTGCTGCCATGAGCTCTTTCTCCACGCTGTAAAAAACCCAGGGCAGGTGGCAGCCATTATGACTGCGTCTGAGGTAACAGCCATGGCAGGTTCAGCCAACTTTGTACCCCACAGCCTGTCCTACTTGTCAATGATGACTGTTGACTTGGCTAAGATTAGAGTCCCCACTATGACCTGGGCATGCCTACCTTCACACCAAAAACACCAGAACTCTTTATTGAAGGCACTGCTTCAGATGCCTTTTCCCAGCTCTCTCTCTCTCTTTCTCTCTCTCTCTCTCTCTCTCTCTCTCTCTCTCTCTCTCTCTCTCTCTTCCAATGCCTTTCATTTTCTCCTGAGGTGGATCAAAGAGAAGAGGTCTTGTGGAGGTGTATGGAACCAGACTTCCCTGCTTCTCCCAAAAAAAGCTTACTGTAAATCCCCTCACAACTAATGGGCTTTATATACTGTACTCAGTCAGTCTCTGTCTCTTAAACCTGGTGCAATTACTCACCACTATGCCTTGGTCTTACATCATGTCACACTTAAATCAGCAGTGTGTCTGTTCTATGGCTGTCCGTCCGGCCTACCAGAGCATACCCTGATATTCTACCTGAAGCCTCCCCTCTCATCCAGCACTTTGTCCCTCTCCCGGCCTCCGGCAACGGGCGCTGGGCCAGAGGTGCTAAACAGCATCTTAACCTGGTGTCTGAGCTTCCACTCATCCCTTATTCATCCCCATTAAAGGAGCATGACTGAGAGCTGGTCTCTGCCTGTAGTCGCCTCTATCCCCCCCTCCCCCCTCCATTAGAAAGACAAACGGCCACAGCCCCAGTGTACCTGTACTAATAGTTGGTCAGATCAGTGTTCTATAAAGTATATATAGTTAATGTTGTCTTTTCTATTGGAGGTCAGTGATTCAGGAGAATGCTCCTTGTCAAAAAAGCTTTTTGTCAGAATCAGTGAACATCTCTTCACGAACTGCTACCTGTCCTTACTGTTTGTGTGCTAAACACAATCCAGTGTCAATACACAGCCTAGGCTCTGTAAACTACCAGTTGAAAGAGCCTAGGCATTCATATTAAAACCTGATTGGTCTTGCAGCACAGACAGGTAGTTTGGATTGTAAGGAGATATTCACTGATTTGGATAACAAGCGTTCTCCAGATTCGCTGACTCCACCATGAAATGTGGCCTCATGCTGATTTCAAAGTGGCATTACTGTAAAAGCTGGTACCACCTTGAAATCAGTCATCTTTAAATATTTACACTGTAAAAACTGAGGCACAAAGGAACAAAAAAAACAATACCACGCTCATAGAGTACACAAGTGCCCACAAATGGCCTCCAGCAGTGCCATTTAAATGGCTGTGTGCCAAAATCATCTTGAGGATATAAGCCCCTAAGGCTCTCTTTTAAAGTACTTCATGTAGAGTGTGCGCACACACACACACACACAGGCCCAACAATATCAGCATCTCCCACCTTTACAACCTTGTTTCCCCGTGAGGAGCCTCGTTTGAAAAAAAGGGAGAGATAAAGAGAGTAGGACAGCAGACGATGGGGGGAGCAGCCAGATAAAGGTTAAGAATGGCCATGAAAATGGAGAAAAGTGCTACGCAAGCGACTCTGCCAGGGAGACAGACTGGAGGGAGCATTTCTGCTCCGCTGGTGGAATTTTGAGAGCGTGGGGAGGTGTGTGTGTGTGTGTGTGTGTGTGTGTGTGTGTGTGTGTGCGTGCGTGCGGGTGTGTGTGTGTGTGTGGTGCACATCAGGTAAATTGAATATCACCATATCCTTTAGACTGTCATCCCCACCCTCTTTCCTTCTCTCTTAACCCACAGTGACCTGTTCTACCTGCTGCTTCTCAATCACCTAACATCATCACTACAAGCAGCTGGAGACTGCAATGGAAACAATACCATGTTTGAGTGTGAGGAAATGGTGTCATGTGGGTGCATGGCTGGATGAGTGTACACAAGCTGTTGTGTTGTGTTCAGCAGAGGTGAGGGGAGCGTTTTGATTGGGCGTGCACCTGAGCAGTAATCTGTCCAGTTACTTGTGGAAGAGCTGTTTAAAACGAGAGCAGGCATTAAGGAGAGGTGAATGAAGAGGTCGGGATTTTCCTTTAATCCTCACACTGCTGCTGGCAGGAGAAGGAAGCAAACTGCACTCCTGTGTCACTATGTTATGGGAGGGGATTGGGGGGGGGGGTTGGCACTGTGCCACTATATTTAAAAAACTGGACAGTAATCATTTAGTCAGTTAGCAGCAAGTTAGCCTCGCTGCTGGGATGACATGGTATACACATAGCTACACACCTAAGTAAATAATGCGTATAGGTATCCACTAGGGCTGTGTCAAAAAATCTAAATATCGATATATCGCGATACTTAGTTTCCCGATATCATTATCGATTTTTATATCAAACTATCGATTTTTTATTTTTATTTTTTTGCTTTTCAAGGCTTTATTGACAGTGATACAGATATGAAGTGGGGCAGAGAGGGAATGAAACTACCACGGGTCAGATTCAAACCCATGTCTGCTGTCAGGCCTGAGCCTCTAGGATACTGACTATTGAAGTTAGATCAGTTTTGTTTATAAGAATACTTAAGATTCACTGTGTCACAAAAGCACACTGATGTGTTTTCATTTTCATTGTGTCCTGTACAGTTAGTACAAGAGTGAATTGGATTTGTTATTTTCATGTTATTTCAGCTGCAGCAGTGTTTGATCATTTGCCAAAACCAAAAAAAGGAAGAAAAATAGTAAAGGAAGTTGTGAATGAAATGGTTTTGACTTCATTTGTCTGTACAATTATCACTATATTGTGCTGTTATGTTTGACAAGGCAACTTGTTTATGGAATATCGCAATATATTGTGATATATCAAGATACGCAATATATCGTGATATATTGTGATATATCATATCGTGACCAGTGTATCGTGATACGTATCGTATCGCGAAGTCATTGACGATACCCAGCCCTAGTATCCACGTAACAGATGCATGTTAACCCTTTCGATTTGTGCCGAAAAGCTGGGATCTGCAAAAACATGTTGGCAGTGGCACACAATCACACACAGCCATGCAAACATCAGAGAGCTTAACATTAACAATGAATAAATAAACAGTCCAGCTTTACCACATATCACCCACCATCCCTATTGTTTCACAGATACCTCTCACATTAATGAAAAGCTATTGTGTACAGAGTCTCAAAACAGCACCCAACACACACACTCACACACACACACACTCAACGCACTTCCTGGCCTAATCACCAGCCCTGTGTATAAGGGGCATTACAGTAAAGTAGCAGGTGCCTGTCCATGGGAGAGCAGTGCACGGGCTGATTTGATGGTAATCTATAATCTGTGCGAGGCTTTGATGCCACCGGCGTGCTTATCGGGGCCAGGTTTGTTTGGCCAGGCTCGGTGCGCTGCTGCTTTTAACAGGATGACAGCATTGCACGATTAACCTTTGGTGTTTTTGTTTTATTTCCAGGGTCGCTCTTTGTGGCATTTGCTGCTCATCTTATGTATGCGTGAATGGGTCCATGTTCTGTTGTGTTGACTGTGCACAGACATTTTAGTTGTGACCGCGAATGACAAAAAATAAATATTGTTATCCATGGGCTTAGGTTTCGTTTCAACATTTGGCGGGGGACATTAAGTGGAGGGTCTTTCCAGAGAAAAATATACAAATATTTCAACCCCCCTTTATTGAGTGGGACGAATGTATCTTGTTTTAAATATTGAGGGGGACCTATCCACTGCATCCTACCCTAAATATATGCCTATGTTGTTGTAATGACTCATTTGGGCTGGGCTTGAGTCTTCAAACTGTCTCTTGTTAAGATGTGGATTTTTACGGTGCTCTGCTGTTTTGTTCATGATAAAAGATGCCCAATGCGTGCTGGTAATTCAGAGCTAAATGCTACAGCAGGCTCCCTCCCCATGCATTATACATGAGAACGCATTGTTGATTTTATTTGTCTTTCAGGTATTCTTCCACCCCCCCCCCACCCCCACATCCCTCTTTATCTCTCACTGTAATCTGGCTTGAGGCGGTTGGTTTTGTGTTGTTCCCTACAGTGGCTTTATCAATCCATATTGGTGTGTGTGTTGCTGTGTGCAGGCTGGAAATGCAGCAGACAGTTGGGTGGTGACATGTGCAGCTCACGTGGCGCCAACTGCTTTTATTGGACAATAATGTGAGGCAGCCGTGGATGACTTACAGGGACGCGCCCGCAAAAAGCGTCCATATGGAGGGGCTTTTATTTGAACACAAAGCGCAACCATGGAAGCTATTTGCTATAATGCGTTCAAACCACTGTATGATGTATTTCCTGGCCCTCTAATGTGGCTTCGCTCAGCAACACCTAGAACTGGGAGTGGGTGCGTCAGTTGGGTTGTATGATTGATTGCATTTGTGCATCAAAGTGGCAGGTTTTTTAAAAACATGCATCATAGGTGATGCACAGTGGAACGCCAGCGGTAAGACATTTGTTGGTTACTTCTTGTGCTTTGATGTCCTTGAGTTTGAGAGTGTTTTTACACCTCGGCTTGTAAGCGACTTTTTAAGCACATCTCACGTGAGGACCGGCTAATATGTTAGTTCCACAATATAGGGACAGAACTTGTTATTGCGGAGTGTTTGAACCCATTTCAAGTAGACTTTCAAGGTCACCTATTATGTGAAATGCACTTTTTCATGATTTTTCAACATGAACATGGGTCTCCAGTGTGACCAGAGACTCCCAAAGTATGAGAAAAAAATAACCCTCTCTCTGTTCTCCATCTCCGCATTTCTATAAACCTGTGTTCAAAAACACCAGTCAGATATCCCTCCCCATATGATGTCAAAAGGGGAGAAGCCACACCCACTAATTACTCCAGAGAATCTAACTGGCAGTTAGAATCAGACAGAGCAGACAGGGCTTTTTGGAAGGCGGGACTTAAAGAGACAGGCTCTAAAACTGAGCGTTTCAGACAGGGGCTGAAAAGAGGAGATTCAACAATGGCACTGTGAGATATATAAAGGGTTTTTCTGGACGCTACACCATGAAAACAGTTTCTAGTAGAAATGCCTAATCCCACTTTTGGAGCTGAAAAAGACTAAAATGACATGTTACCTTTCAGGCTCATACATCAATTGTTTATTTCATTCTAAATGAATGTAGTCATACACTGCTTGACTATAGCTTCCTCTGAACGTATAGTCACCATCCTGTTTCCTCTTGTCAGGTATTAGTGGAAGTGTGGTGTCAGCTCTGTGATAGACCCCGTTCAACTTCCCTCTCTTCCTCTAGATAAGACTTCCCCTCGGGTTCAGCATAGGACCAGATCAGTGGAAAACACACACAGGGAGATATGACACTGTGGTTAAGGTTAGACAGACACGCGCTGATACAATGTAAAATGCAGGCGCATTATAAAATGAGACAAACAGCAGTAGTACCTCGGCTCTGTCAGTACTTGTTGTTCCTCTTGAACTTTCTCCCTCCCTCTCCACGCTGCTGTCCAGTCCGTCCACCTGGGAGGAAGCAGCTGTAGGTGGTGATTAGTTCAGAGACTCCAAAATAACCTCTCTGCTCTCTCTCTCTCTCCCCCTCTCTCTATTCTCTCAACTCCATTCCGTGCTTCACGCCCACCCCATCATCTAAATAACTAAATGTAACTAGTCTAGGATATTACAAGTTAAAAAGATTAGACAAAAGGAACTTCAGAAAAAAGAGCTTTCAAAATACTTTCAAATTGCTTCCAGTCTCTGCTCCATAATGTGTGTTCCTGTGTGTGTGTGTGTGTGTGTGTGTGTGCGTGTGTGCGTGTGTGTGCGTGTGTGTGTTGCCATGTAGACAAAGTGACTGACACTGCCTGGCCTCATCAATATGGGGAGTGGTGGGCTCGGCTCACTCAGATGAACACAGGATGAATAATGTTAGCTGAGCATTGCTGCGTAGGACCACCCTTCTCTCTACCGCCGCCCCCAGCGTGTGTGTGTCTCTGTGTGTGTGTATGTGTAATTGTGTGTGTGCGTGTGTGTATGTGTATGTGTAAGTGTGTGTGCGTGTGTGTTTACTGTGCTAAAGCTCCCATCAATCACACGCCCAGGACCTTTCAGCAAAGCTACGCGCACACACACACTAAGACACTGACACATACACACTCACTGCCCAGTTTATTAAAAGCCAGAGTGTTATCACTGATCTGTGTGACAACAGCTGCACACCGGTGCAAACAAACACACACACACACACACACACACACACACACACACACACACACACACACACACACACACATATATATACAGTCAGCTCAAACACAACCATCAACACAAGTCACAGTCATGTTGGTGGTGTGACAGTAAGCTAGTGGACGGACAGAGGTGTCTTTCTGTGCTCTTCCTCTGGACTACAGAGCGCATCCCTAGCAGTGGAACAGGAAGGCCAGTGTTCAGGGTCACACTCTTCCCTTTGGAATTCCCCCTCCACCACAGGGGAGCACCACGAGGAACACACAGCTCTGTTTGGCCCAGCTCAGGCCACCGTAGTGCCAGAGAAAAACAAAGAGCAAACTCCTCTTCTAATCTCAAAACGCCAACCCGTCTCCACTGTAGTCCACTCCTCTCCTCACTACTGTACTGCGGTGGTGTTGTGTCGTTAACATGGCTGCAGGTCAGGAAATGTGCCCAAAACTGATAACAACAGTCATTTAGTTTACCAGTTTAGTCAGTACTGATGTGTGCTGCCCTAAAGCGTAAGTTGGTGAAATTCTCCCATGAACAATTCAAGGTGACTCTGGCCATCCTAGAGATGTAATGCTCATTTGAATACAATCTAATAAAACATTGACTCCGAACAGCACTATGCCTTAAAGAGCATTCCAATGTCTGTGCCGTTTAGCCGGACACACACTCACAAGGTGCTCACAGTTAGAAACCTAGAAAACTCTTTGTATTCAAATAAATGAAATCCTGCTGGCTTTTCAAATATCTCCTGTTATCCCGTTATTAACTGGGAAAAAAAACACATTATTTGATACACTTTCATTGCACCTCTAAATGTCTTTATTCACTCCTAACTATTTCTACTTTAGGGGACACATGTGTTAGCGTTGTTAAGCCCCGATCAGATAGGCGTCTTTTAAGTGTTCCTACTTTGGGGGATACTTGACATGAAAAGGAAAAGGAGGCTCTATCCCAGAACACATCTGGCTGTTCCCCTTGCTCAATGACTTCACATTATGGGTGACATCACAGTGGATAAGTCCCCAGAGTCCGCTCCAAAACCATTGCTGTGTGCTTGGGTAATGTGAGGTTCCCACCCTGTTGGCTGCAGCCTATACCAAGAAAAAAAGGCCTGGTCTGGCCTCCATCTCTCACAGCCTCAGCGAGCAGCAACCAGCATGAGACCAAATCAGAGAATAACTCCGCTGACTAAGCTGAAGGAAGGACAAGACAGCTGTATGGAACTCTGTAAAACATCACAGTCAGAAAGCTCATTATTTGGTTGGCAGTCGTAGAAGTCCCAACTTTTCTAACATCAGCGACCAATCGATCAGCATTGGAATCCTGCTGACTCACTCTACCCTTCTACGCTCAAACACAACAGTTCAGTTTTCTTGTGTTTACAGTGCTGGACTCCACTCTATGGAGGTGATACAGTCCCATAGCAGCAGTGTGTAAGGCCTGTTCCCATAGACAGAACAGAGGGAGAGGGAGAGATCTGCACCTTATCGATTGTCCCAGCTGGACTGTCGATACTCCCCTTCGCATTCTGACACAGCCAGCTAATGGTCTCGCAGGCCAGACACACACCCACGCACCGGGCCCCGCACCTCTGGGTGTAATGGACAAAAGAGCGCCCCATCAATACATCAATACATGACGACCTGCGTTTACCTGCTGCCTCAGCCATTTTACCAATCAAGCAGCACACTGAGAGGATGCATTAACAACAAGCGCCTCTGCTCACTCAGTATGCCATTTTTCATCCGTCCGCCCCATGTTCAACAAAGCGAAGTGAATGTGTCACATCAGGTGCAGTCATAGTGAGGGAGTGAAAGATTAGCTGGGAGAGGGCCAGTGTTGGGGAAGCTTCGCTGAAAAGTTAAAAAGAAGTTCAAACTACTCGTAAAAAGAAAAAAATCAAATTGACTATGTCCATGTGAAATTATAACAGAATATAATACAAACAAGATAATGCCAGAAAGAAAATGCAAATGCATTCAAATATGAATTGAGTTTGACAAGCTAACTACTAGTTACAGTTCACTACCTCCTAACACTTGAGAGGGGCACGGTGTGCTAATGTGGCCTCCTTTTACACACCAGGTCAAGTCTTGCAACATGTACACACACATGTACCCACTGCTTGTGTGGTTTAGTAAGACAGATTTTGGTAGCCGTCCGACACACTGCCTGTAGTAGTCCAGCCTCATGGTCATTTAACAGCAGGGTAATGGTGTGAGCAGCACTGGTTGACTGCTCTTCAGCTCTAGTCGCCCTGGAGGCTGGTGTTATGGGGACAGGGGGGGGGGGGCTAACCCTTCCTGATCACACGGGGAAAAGCCACTTTGCCTGGGGAGAAAGGAAAGGACGTGAGGGGGCGGAGGGGGGCCGTTGGTGGAGGACTGAGGTGACAAAAGGGCTTTTGTGGATGTAAGTTTACGGCGTTAACCCCTTTCTCTCCCTGCTTCACACGAATAACAAGAAACCACTGTGACAACCCAGCAATAGCCCCGGGCCGTGTGTTTGATTATGCGTTATGTGTGAGTGTGAGTGTGTGTGTGTGTGTGTGTGTGTGTGTGTGTGTCAGGGGTTGTCCGCGACGTTTGGGCCCTCGGGGTGTCTTGTGACAGAGTGGACGTGGTTGAGGAATGAGAGAGTAGTCAGCTGTTGTCAAAATGCCACAAAGAGGAGGATTTCCTACAAAACTCAGAAAAAAGGAAGAGCTCTCGCTGCACTTTAGCGCGTTAGTGTCAGAATTAGTGAAGCCACAGTAGGTTGTCAACATGGATCTGGGACCGGGCCTTCACTGAGGTGTGCTGACCTGCTGATTGCTATAAATGTGGAGGGAGGGGGGGGGGGGGGGGGGGGGGGGGGACTTGCAAACGCTTGTTAAATTAGATGTAACCAATAGACAAAAAAAGGCCCTTCTGGGTTTTTTCTGCACGTCCAGCTGTCTGTTGATGTTTGTAGAAATGTGTGTCCATGCGTGTAATGTATGTGTGGCGTGTGCCCTGCTTGTTGCCCTACGGTGTGTCCCCTCACTGAGACATCTGTCAGCCAGTGCCACAGTGTCAACCACTGACCTTTACTGAGGAGCAGACAACCAGAGAATGGGCGCGCACACACACACACACACACACACACACACACACACCAACGTAAAGGATGTCCATTGCCCTTTCCTGTTGTAGTTTCTCTCTCCCTCTGCTTCCCTGTCACTTCCTTGTTGTCTCATACCTTCATTTTACTATTCACTTGATTTCTTCCTCTTTTCATCCACCACCCTTGTTTCAACCTTTTATGTCTCCCCCCCAGTCTCTCTGTGACAGTTTGTGACACTCCCTCCCGGGGGCAGCCATCAGTTCAGATGAGCATCGTATGTGACAGGCCAGCTTTGTCTTTTTAAGCCATTAGCGCTTTTCTGCTCTCCTCCTCCCACCTCGCCAACCTTCCCCACTCCGTTTACCTCTTCTTCTGCCTCTCTTTTGTCTTTGCGTGCGCACATCACACAACCTTTGTACTCATATACATAACTAACACAGGCCCGACTACAGTGAAGAATTGACGGCTGTAACAATATGACAGCGCCGGTGAGGCTAATGTTCAGTCCTCCCTAATGAACTGAGGTGTTGAGGCTTGAGTGTGCTAATGCCAGCCAGTGATGAATCTGTGCAGCACGAGGTATACTTAGTTTCAGGTAAGCAATGTTTAATGAGATTTTCCAGTTGAGGAATTGTTTGGCCAGTCAGTGTGCAGCTCCCTCCCTCTTTCATAGGCTAGTGTAATTCTCTCCCCTTGCTCTGTACTCCCCCACAGTAAACTGTCAAGCCTAATACAGGCAGGAATGTCCAGTCACCTGCTCCTAAAATGCAACAGCCCTGTGCTACACTAACCTAATATAGACCTGCGGGGGACACAGGCAGGTTGGATAGCACCGTTGTTGCTCATTGCAATATATTTAAACACACACACCTCAATGCCCCCCCCCCCCTCCAGTTCAGCTGTTAGGCCACAGTCCCACAGTGTGAAAACTCAAAGCGTTCTATAGTTGTACTTAACTTTGTTCATTAAGAATGGACCAAATAGTAAATACTTCATTTAGTTTGAAATAAAAAACACAATCCTGTACAGTTAAACTGAGCAGTGCTTACCAGGCATAGAAGAACACTCGGTAGCATATCTTGCGTGTTAGCCATAGCTTTGAAACGCTCAGCCGTCTGACCCCGTGTGTATCTTTGACAGAGCTTGGACTCAAATGTGAAATTGGATTCTGCTTTCTGACAAACACACAGAACAGACTCAACAGTTTGGCCCCTGCTGCCACTTGTTGACGACAAATGATTATCACGTCTCTGGATACATTCGCCCTATTGTCCAGACTATTTTTTTTTTAAAACAACACGTGTGGGCTAAAACGCTATCCGCTGAGTCAGCCATGTCGCTGTGATTGGTGCCAAAATAGGTTGGAGGAAAAAAGGGAAAGAGGCCGAGTATTGAAGTTTGATGCGCCTGATGTAAGTGACTACATTTAAACACGCTGAATACCTTTAGGCTAGTGGCTCTAATGATATCCGCACAGAGCCTCCGCTCAACATGTCAACCCTTGACACAAACTGGCAAAATCAAAAAGGAAGGAGACCATTATGCCACTGAGCTGCTTTCAAAAGCTATCCGTCTGTAACCGCAGCCTAAATGGAGTCTGACAGCAGAGGTGACAGGGACATTTCATTTAGCCCGGGACACTCCAATGAGGTTTGACATGGAGGCTAACGCAACATTAGCCAGGTTTGTGTTTGGCTGCCTGTCTGCTATTACAGAGGTTTTTGCACTTAACACGAAATAGACACCAACGGAAGAGAAACAAGTGTTTATTGAGGTGTTTATCTGAGATTGTGTGGTTCCCTGTGCCTGCTAAATATTTGGATTGTTATTCTTGGTGTTGTTCCTGTGTATTGAGAGGTCACATATTGTGCTCATTTTCAAGGTTAAAATTTGTAATTTGGGTTTCTATTGGAAACTGTTTTCATGGTGTAGTGTCAACAAAAAAGATATATATATATTTCGCACACTGTCATTTCCGAATCTCCTCTTATGACATCATAAGGGGATCTGAAAGAGTTCTTTTTTTCAGAAAGGTGGAGGTGGGGAAAAAAGCAGAGTGGGTGCAGGATTTCTGAGTTTACCACCATGTACAGCAGATATTTCCTCTCCTAAATCTATTTTCTTCTCTTCCCCACCTCTTACCAAACCTTCTACTACATGCATGCCTTCTCTCTCACCTCGTCTATACTTTGTATAACTGGACTGGTTGACTTGGTGGGAATTCTCTTCACACTGGCCTGCCTGAGTGTTGGAGAACTGGAGCAGGCCTCTCCACTGAATATGGACAAAGGGAAGGGGGCCCAGAGATACTCTCAAGTGGGTAGCATAGGGGTCTACGTATAGGTGCATGTGTTTGTGAGAGTTTTTTAGGGAGGCAGCAGTTTTGTATGACTTTTTTGTGTTAGGTGAATATGTTAATCCTTTAATAGTTAGTCGTGGCCTCCTTTGATGGATATGCAGTCAAGGTCATGTGGCCACCCATAATGACTGAAAGCCCTTGACATGCCAAACATGCCTATAAACAGCTTAACATGCAGAACACACACACACACACTCTCTCTCTCTCTCTCTTCGCTCTCACTTAGGTGTACCACCGTTATTACCGTGGATGGGGCTGTCTCACCTCCAATATAAACATAGGTTTGGAGACAAGTGTAAACTGGGTGGCTGGGGCAGTGCTGTTGATGGTGTGTGTGTGTGTGTGTGTGTGTGTGTGTGTGTGTGTGTGTGTGTGTGTGTGTGTGTGTGTGTGTGTGTGGTGTGATCACACCATGCTGTCCCTACCAGCCCACCTGGCCTTATTTAGAAGAGCTGAGAGGAGCCAGAGGCAGCAACCCTTCTGAAAGACGGCCAGTATAACAGTGTGTGTGTGGGGCACATCACAGAACCGTGTCCATTAGCCTGGCAGAGATATGCCATCCCATGCCACTATGATCCTTAACACAGAGCAGCCTGTGCCTTGATGAATACAATCTTTTTATGTGGGTGTCACTTAGGTACAGCAGCACTATAAGGACTAACTCTGAGTAATAAGAGCATGTAGCGAGCTAAGCACACAATAGGCAAAGGTTTAGGTCTGTTTTTGAAAAGCAATCCGCTCTCTAAGGCGCAGTTAAGTCTTTTCCTAACACTCATTAACACCCGCTGACTTCCTTTACACTTCCAAGTGCCATCATGCAGATTAAGAGAACAACAGTCCCCATTAGCATCAGTGTTATCATGGAAAGTGCTCATCAGCTGGGAGATGAGTGACCCACAGAGGCCTGTTAGCTCACGTGCTAAAACCTTGATCAGCTTTATTAGGAAGTCAAGGGCCCCTATTGTCTTGCAGCTTACCCCTTGAAAAGATTCCTATGAAGAGCTCTGTTCCACAGGTTCCTAAGGTACTTTGAACTATGATGGAATAATCTTAACCAATCATACAACTTGGTTTAATTTGCCGCCATAATTAATCAATGTAACGTTTTGCAGCTCTTGTAGCCGTAGCACAAGCATGCAGAACTGCCTGAAAACAAGTGACTAATTCTCATGGCCCCATTGTCTATTTTTACCTCAAGTCTTAGTCCATATTAGTGGTTCTGCTTTTCTTTTCTTTTTTTTCTTTTTTTTTTGCTGTGGCAGTCAAAGTTAGAATAGTGAGTAAGAGTCATTTGATGTTGTTTTGGGGAGTATTTGGAGCCGAATGTTGTGCTGTGTGTCTATGGAGAAACTATCCAGGATATGTCTGCTCCTAGGTGTGACTGGCCTCCTCTGGTATGGTTGACAGACACTTGTGGTGAAGTGACTTGGCATTTGCTGCGAAGGCCAGACTAAACTTGCGTGGGGGAAACAGTCTCCTAGTGCCCTCTACAGCTAACTGATTGTGTCAAGGGATACTGCTATGTGTCCACAGTTATATCCTTCGAGTACTGGAAACAGGCTTTCTTTGCCTGTCCTAAATGGCCTAGCAAGTTTGAGGCAGCCTGCGAAACAAGCTAACCATGAAAAATCCCCAATTCTTTTGTTTTGTTATCGCCACTTGAGTTGACCTTCCTGACTCTGTGGGAGGAAGGCTGTTGTTTTAAGAAAAGCAGCAGCGTTTACCTCAGTCCCGAATGAGGCGCCTCACCTTGAGACGGCATACTTGAGGGTTTGAATGGCACGGCTTTGTTTTACTTTGGTTGGAGCAGGTTTTTTTTTTAGTGGTCGGCTTCCCTGAGAAAATGGCTTTGCAGAGCCGCAAGGGCAGACTCTGTGACGACAGGGTCTGTACTTTCAGAGGATGCCTGTGGTAGTTCCAGCGCTGCCTGCCTGGCCCTGAGCTCTGAGCAAGATAAGTGGTGTACCTCAGTGGAGGGAGCCTTTACCAAGGCTAAACATAGACACACGGGAGAGGTAGAAGGGCAGACAAATAGTCGCTGCCGTTCACGATGAGTCAATCCGGCTAATCGCAGGCAGAACAACAGCAGACCTAAGGATATGTGTCGGTCAGTTGAATGAAATTAGTAGCAGGGAGAGAGAGCACACCCTTTGATCTGTCTCTTTAAGAGCCAAACTCAGGGGGGAAAGTGTTTTGGTTGGACATTCCACACATACCTCCTACACGTTGTGCTATGGGGCTTTTCGGCCTTCACATAAGACATATAGGTTTTGGGTTCCTTAGAGATGTCCTTATAGGTAATGAATCAAGATAAACGCATACTTCAGATGGTAATGTGTTTGTTCACTGACTATATATGTTGCTGTGTGTTCTCCTGTAAGGTCTGGCTATTAAGCCAGTCACTCACACCTTGAGGGCCTCAAAGCACAGAGATAGCTCACTCCCACAGAGGTTGAGATACTGCCATTCCTATCTGGCACTCCCCAGTGTATGAAAGCACAAACCAAGACCTCGGCTGTCGAACGTGTACTACTCTACAGTGATTTTATGTTCCTGAAGTGTCTTATTCAGGTGAAGATCAAAAAGGATGAGCCTAAAATAATAAGTGCCATCGAGTTTACACCATTACAGGGAATAAGGGTTAGGGTAGAATCTACTGAAAGAACTTGTGTCAAGGGACATGTGACACTTCATGTACGGCGCTGACGGATTGGCGACGATAAGCCTGCCAAGGTGATCCCCTCCAATGGAGCAACGTTGGGCCTGTTTTGGGAGTAACCCAACCAGCCGACCATTCATCTGCCAGTAATTGATACGGCCTGGCAGGTGTCATAACAACACAGTCCTCTCTCCAGCAAGGCATATTTAGGTGTGGCTGACATGGTAGGTCTGGCACCGTCTTTCAATATAATCTGGGACCTTTGCAAGGGGGCAATAGGGTGGCGAGTGATGGTGACGGTGGAGAAATGCAAGTGGCTTTGGCTTCAGTCATTTACTCAGGTATTACTGGGGGACTCCAGCCTTTTCCTTTTCATATATGTAGAAAGTTACAAAGATGTCTACGGAAAGAGTAAATAACATGTGGTGACCTTTCATTTCACATCTGCTACTACCTTTACTGATAAAGGCCTGACTTATCATTTGATGAGGATAGCATGTTGAGGCATTGATTTTCCATAGATCCATAGAATGTGGCTGTGTGGGAGGCTAATGTAAATGTGATCTATGGACAGGGGTTAAGGGCCAACTCAAAGCCAAAGCCATGGTAACGGGCTATTATTTTCTCAGGTGATCAGCACGCTGTAACCTATGGAAGAAAACAAACGTTCACAAGAACTAAGTTCTTCACCTCCTCCACCTATAGCCTTCTCTGTGAGCTGCGTAGGAGTCCTCCTCCTGTTGTGTGCTAGCATGCTAGCGCTAATGAGGCCAGCTGTCCAAACGCCCGGCCGCTCAGCCAGAAGGGACTGCAGCCTTTGTTGATGCTAGGTGTTACATCTCCTGTTGGAACACACAGTTTTGTCTCAACACGGCCGACCATTTGGCACAGGATGACTGTCTCTGTTAACCCCCCACACCACCAATCCTTTACTGTTTCCCTCACAAACCTTTGCTGTACTTCACAGCTCCCGCTTTTACTGCCCTGATGGCCATCGCCACCTCCCGTCTGCACACACCAGCACATTGATTTTTCTGCGTACAGCTTCATATTTGATCATTTTCTCTTGACACTACTGGCAGAGTGTTGCCTTTGTAATCGCTGAGCTCAGCTCCACACCTGAGTGGCTGTGGCCTGAGACAGCCTCTTCTAAAGCACCTTCTGGTTGACAATGTGTTGCACCCTGTCTGCGCTCCTGAACGGACCATACATCACCTGGAACAGTCACTCTGACAATAAGAGAGAGCGAGGAAGAGAGGGCCATGGTGCAAGGCAGACGGGGGACAGAGAGGGACAAGGAAAGACTAGTTTAGTCTCACAAAGCTTCATCAATCCAACTAATCGTCTGTTTATTTGAATCGCATCACAGCTTGGTCGGGCCCGCAACTTCAAATTGTTCGATTGGCTAGCCAGTTGAGGTGGAGTCAGCTATTCTTGTTGTCAAAATCAGTGAATATCCCCTCATGATACACTACTTGTCCTTACTGTGTGTGTGTGTGTGTGTGTGTGTGTGTGTGTGTGTGCTGAAAATGTTGCAAGCTACTGTGGGTCCCTTTGTTTACATATCAGTTTACAGTGCCTAGGCTGTGTATCGACACCAGATTTGTTTTTCGGGGCACACACAGTACAGACAGGTAGCGAATCATGAGACATTCACTGATTTTGTCCTAATGTGGTTTTGACAACAAGTGTTCTCCAGGATCCCTGACTCACCTTTAAGTTGTAGACCAAAGCATATAGCCTGGATAGCCATCCTGCTACAATGGATGAGCTGAATGTTGTACCTCTTGAAAACTACGATATTGAGCTAGTCACACACACCACAGTAAAGAATGAGATAGAAAGATAATAATGTGGAGTTAGAAATATTGTGAAGAGAGGGGAAGAGGTTGAGAATGAAATAGCTATCCCGATGAACCCCTCCCGATAGGATTCCACAGCTGCAGCTCAGCGGTGTTGACCCCTGTGCAAACGGCTCGCCAAATAACAGCGCTTCCCTGTGCACCTTTCATCCCTCCCGCCCCCACACCTCCTCCCTCCCGCCCGCCCACCCTCCTCAGCCTGAACCCTGCGTTCTACCCGGGCTCTGCAAACCAACGCATAGCAGTTTGTAATAATGACCCGCGCCATGAAAGGGAGACATCTCTCCTAGAAACAATTCTCATTGATTGAAAAACGGAGGATCGTGATTCTGCCAGATACGCCTCCTTCCTGACAAAAGAAAACCAACATAAGCAGCCACTTCAGAAAGAGGTGGGCGAGTGGGGTTGGGAGGGTGATTGAAGAAAAAAAAATCAGGTTCTTTGTACTGTACAGTGCATATTCAGAGAGTGAATGCAGGTTGTGTGGTCGTTTGTGTGTGTGTATGATGTGAGATAAAGTAGCTGCAGAGGTAGTTTCAGTGCTGCAAGCCCAGAAAGCCCTCTGCTGACTGGGCTGCTCTCATTGGAGAATTGATTTGGCCTCTGAGAGGATCTGTAGCTCTCTGTGGAGCGCATGGGTCGGGGGAGAGAGTGGGTGGAAGTATCACAGGTGGAATTGAGAGACGGAGGAACCGTGTGTAAAATGAAAAGAAGAAGGAGACAGAGGAACACACACACACACACTCTACCGCACTCACACACACCCATCTGAAGCAGGCAGTCAGGGAAATTTACTCCCTGTAATAACCCTCTCTGTGGGGATGGCTGTCTCCGTGTGTATGTGTCTCCTGGCTCCTTCAACCTATAACACAACCGACCAGGTCACACCGACTCCCACGCAGCACACACACACACACACACACACACACACACACACACACACTCACACACACACACACACACACAATCTTTCAAAGGTTGTTTTATTAGATTGCAAAGTAGCAAAGCAACTGCAGTACAATGGATTACAACTTTTCCCCCCCCCCCCCCCCCCCCCCCGAACATACCCCACCCATATCCCACCCTCACACCCAATCACAAACCAAACTAAAGAGGGGAGGGGGAGCTACTCTTCAATTATTGTGGTCGGTTTCTTAAAGTAGTCTAGGAAGGGGCGCC
The DNA here is from genome assembly GCA_949357725.1 of Hyperoplus immaculatus. Lineage (NCBI taxonomy): Eukaryota > Metazoa > Chordata > Actinopteri > Uranoscopiformes > Ammodytidae > Hyperoplus > Hyperoplus immaculatus. Next base: position 20,427,828 of record OX442369.1, read on the forward strand.
ATATTTTATGAAATTTAGTCTCAGATCCCTGGGTAGTGCAACGAATTTTCTCCAGATTCATACATGACATAATGTCTCTAATCCAATGTGAGTGGGAAGGAGGAGCAGGGTCTTTCCATTTAAGTAAGATAGCCCTACGAGCAAGTAAAGAGGTGAAGGCCAGTACCTTTAGCTTCACTTTAGGCAAGCCTGAACTGGGAGCAATGCCAAAAATTGCAGTGAAAGGGTTCGGCTTAATTTGATGCTGAATTACTTCAGAAATAGTTTGAAAAACTGATGTCCAGAACTCAGTCAAGGTGGGACACAACCAGTACATGTGAAAGAGTGATGCCGGTGCGCTCTTACAGCTATCACAGGTCGGGTCTACATCGGGGAACATACGAGCTAATTTAGTTTTAGATATGTGGATACGATGTACTACTTTAAATTGCACAAGAGCGTGTCGGGCACACATGGAGGTAGAGTGTATCCGATCCAGGACTGAATCCCACATGTGATCTGTGACGGCAGAGCCTAGGTCCTGCTCCCACAGGGTTCTTATAGCTGCTAATGAGGAGCTATGCAACTTCGAAATAAGGTTGAAAAACACAGAAATTGAGCCTTTTAATGTGGGGTTTACAGAAAGAAACAAATCGACATGATTGGCTGGCGGTTTATAAGGGAATTGGGGAATTAACTTCTGCGTAAAATGCCTGATTTGCAGAAATCGGAAAAAATTTGTCTTTTCGATACCAAAATGTTTTGTCAATTGGGAAAAACTAGCAAATAGATCATTAATAAATAAATCACCGATGCATTTTAAGCCTTTTTTATGCCAGATCTTGAATGCACCATCCACCGTCGAGGGAATAAATAAATGATTAGCTGCAATTGGGCTGAAAAGTGAAAAATTCTGCATTCCAAAATTCTTCCTAAATTGGGTCCAGATTCGAAGGGAGTGCTTAATCACGGGATTACTGTTGGGAATAGCCGAAGAGAGTGGAAGTGCGGCGCTTAAGAGGGCAGATAGAGACAATGGGCTAACAGCGCTGGACTCCATTGTTACCCATACTGGGGCTGAGTCGTCGAGGTGAAAATGCACCCAATACACTAAAGAACGGATATTAGCAGCCCAGTAATAGTATTGGAAATTAGGGAGGGCCATTCCGCCTGTTTGTTTTGGTCTTTGAAGAAATGCTTTCCTTAACCGAGGGTATAAATAATAATATAAATATAATTTATCATTAAAGAGTCAAGGGCCTGAAAAAAGGATTTGGGGAGAAAGATGGGGAGACATTGGAATAGATATAGGAACTTTGGGAGTAATGTCATTTTAATTGAATTTACTCTACCTATGAGAGAGAAAGCCAGAGGAGACCACTTCGATAATATTTGCTTCGCCTGATCCAATAATTTGAGGAAGTTCGATTTAAATAGGTTTTTAAAATTTCTGGTAAAACATACCCCAAGGTAACTCAGATGATCTGTCACCACTTTGAGTGGGAGAGCTGTATAATCAAGTTTAAGAGCTTCTTTATTAATCGGAAAGAGTTCGCTCTTACTCAAGTTAAGTTTATAGCCAGAAAACTGACTAAAGACCTCCAACACAGAAAGTGCCTCCGGTAAAGAGGTGGCTGGCTTGGCGACAAACAAAAGTAAGTCATCGGCATATAATGATACCTTATGTTCAATTCCTCCTCTCCATATCCCCTGAATCTGTTTGTTACCTCTGATGGCAATTGCAAGTGGTTCGATTGCAATAGCAAAAAGGAGCGGGCTCAAAGGACAACCCTGCCGGGTCCCACCGTGCAGATCAAAACTACTTGAGTAACGGCTGTTTGTTAATACTGAGGCAGAAGGGCATGCATATAATAATTTAACCCAAGAAGTGAAAACAGGACCCAAACCGAATTGGTAACACTTTATAATAACTATCCGTTGTAACTCGTTAATAGATCATTAGTAAACTCTTAATTAATGATTATTAATGATTTGTTAAGTGTTTATTAGCAGTTTGTTAAGGATTTATAACAATGGTAGATAGTTAATAGCTTAATAATTGAATCAGTTCATCTGGGAGGTAATCCGAGATACCGACGAGGCTGAAATAGGCTATAGACTATACACAGTGCATGGGCAACTGAGGGCAGCCCCATTTTCAAATATTTTTAAATAAACTCAATACACACTGTGCATGCCATGGACTTGAACGTGACGTGATCAGTTAATCTCGGATTACCTCCCAGATGAACTGATTCAATTATTAAGCTATTAACTATCTACCATTGTTATAAATCCTTAACAAACTGCTAACAAACACTTAACAAATCATTAATAATCATTAATTAAGAGTTTACTAATGATCTATTAACGAGTTACAACGGATAGTTATTATAAAGTGTTACCACCAAATTTCTCAAGGGTGAAAAACAAATAATTCCATTCTACTCTATCAAATGCTTTTTCAGCATCCATAGAAGCGAGGCATTCTGATTCAATATTTCTGGGGGAATATAAAATGTTCATTAGCCGGCGGATATTATAAAATGATTGGCGTCCCTTTATAAACCCAGTTTGGTCGGGGGATATGATAGAGGGGAGAACATCCTCCAATCTGTCGGCGAGGATTTTAGCAAGTATCTTCACATCCGTATTTAATAGTGAAATTGGTCGGTATGATGCACAATCTAGAGGATCTTTATCCTTTTTTAACAACAGGGAAATACAGGCCTGATAGAACGAAGGCGGGAGTTTACCTGAGTCAAATGAGTCTGAGAATACTGAACATAAAAAAGGCGATAATTCGGCTGAAAATTTCTTAAAAAAGTCAGATGGAAGTCCGTCTGGACCAGGAGATTTGCCTGATTGCATAGATGTTATTGCTGCAATAATTTCCCTCTGAGTAATAGGTGCCTCAAGGCTATGTCTCAGGTCTTCAGAAAGGGAAGGCATGTTTAGGTTACTGAAAAAGGTTTCCATCACCGCTGCGTCTACTGTACAATCAGAACTATACAAATTTGAATAGAATGTTTTGGACTTTTCGTTTATCAATTTCTGATCTGATGTTGTACACCCACTGTCTGTCCGTATTCCAGGGATGAGTTGCTTCGCTCTAAATCCGCGCAGTTGATTGGCCAGGAGTTTGCCAATCTTGTCACCATGCTCGTAAAAAGTACTTCTGCTCCTAAGCAACTGGTCAGCAACCTGACGAGAGGAAAGAAGGTTGAATTCTGTCTGAAGTTTTAAACGTTCTTTGTAAAGTTCAGATGAAGGTGAATTAGCATATTGTCTGTCTATGTTCAGAATCTGATCAGCTATTTCAGTTTGTTTCTGTTTTGTACACTTATTTTTGTATGCTGCAAATGATATAATTTCACCTCTCAAATAGGCTTTCAGGGCTTCCCAAATTGTTGCATTGGACACATCTGGTGTTTTATTTATACTCAAAAAAGTTTTAATATGTGTAGAGATGTGTGAAAGAAAACTCTCATCTGTGAGCAACAATGGATCCAGTCTCCACTGTCTTCTTGTATACTCAACGTCAGAGAAAGCCAGTTGAAGGAGCAGAGGAGCGTGATCTGAGATCACAATACTTTCATAACTGCATGACTTTAGGTCTGACATCAATGAATTATCAACAAAAAAATAATCAATTTGGGTGTAAGTGTGGTGGACATGTGAAAAGAATGAATATTCTCTTCCTGTGGGGTATAAAAACCTGTATGGATCAGAGAGGCTATAATCAGCAAGAAATGATTTGATATAACCTGCAGATCTGCTAAGAGTGGCAGGTTTGGGGGAAGAGCGATCTAAGACTGGATCTAGATAACAATTAAAATCCCCACCAAGAATAAGAGAATGGGAATTGAGATCGGGGAGTTGAGAAAAAAATCTCTTAAAGAATTCTACATCATCGACGTTAGGCGCGTAGACGTTGGCCAATATGACTGACTTATTGTGAAGTTTGCCTGAGACAATAATAAAACGTCCATTTTTATCTGATATAATGTTTGAGGACTCAAAAGGAATATTACTATCAATAAGGATAGCTGTGCCCCAGCCTTACCCCTGAAATTAGAATGAAAAAATTGTCCACGACAGCATTTACTTAATCGCCCATGGTCAGAGTCATGTATGTGGGTTTCTTGAAGGAAAACTATTCCAGCCCTGAGCCGTTTTAGGTGGGTTAAGACCTTACCCCTTTTCACTTGGTGATTTAGCCCCTTGACATTCTCACACACACACAATCTAATGATCTCACACGCTGGCACTGTATGTGTGTCTGCAAGTGTGATTTTTCCACATTTCTCTGCAACACGTAACCTGTTGTTACCGAGTCTGCTTTCACTGTGGAGTCATATCCATCTCAAATTTTCATTCAGAATCAGTTGCAGTATTTTTCTAATAAGCTTACATTCAATCTGTTGTTACTATAGCCCCGTTTTATTTTCTCATGCTCTATCAACCCACTTTCCCCATGGGGATCATTTAACGTTTAATTTCCTCTGCTCCTTCACTGATGTAAGGCCATGTTCTATTTGATTGGTGTTTGATCTCACTCCTCCTTCAACCATTCCCTTTAATAGCTTTGACATTTAAAGGGAACATATTATGATCATTCTCAGGGTTCAAAATGGCAATTTGGTGTTTCTACTAGAGACAGAATAGGTGGAGGTGGAGAAAAAGAGAGGGTTGTTTTTTCGTACAATTGTGGCAGTCTATAGGACGGCTGTGGCATAGTGGGTTCGATCCCTCATCTCCCCGCCACATGTCGAAGTGTCCCTGAGCAAGACACTGAAACCCAAATTGCTCCCGATAGTTAGCCTGCTGTCAGAATGTGTGTGTAAATGGTATAGTGGGAACTGGGAACAGTTCTCCCCTTGAAAAAGAGTCTCCGGTTTCTGGTAAATATACTTAAACTCTCCAGCTCATGGCTTTTCCCATTCATTGCCCCACGATCTAGACGCACATACAGTACACCCATCCCATTATCTTTTATCAAAACTGAAGATTACTACACGTGTATAACCTGTTGACCAAGACTCATTTGATTAAATAGCCTCTCGTCTGAGCAAGCTTTTTCTAAACCCCCTGTTGTCTCTCTCTCTCCATGGTGCAGTGACCACATATGACAATGTGGTGGAGGGCGGCTCAGAGTCGGACGATGAGGACAAGCTGCACATTGTGGAGGAGGAGGGCAGCCTGGCAGACGGGGCTGACTGTGACAGCACCCTGCCAGAGGAGGAGCCCCCCAGGGAGCGCTGCTGGGACCCAGGTGAGACCACACTGCACTCAATCAAGCAACAATACACACCCCAACTTTCAAATCTTAATTTCCATAGATTGTGCTAGGGGGGATAACATGAAGCTAAATTCACTATTTAGCCACAACATTGTAGCCACAAGATAAGTGCCAATTCATTTAGACAGGCAAAGTATACGCTCTTTCTCGTCACAAGTATCATCCAGATTACACTGGCAGAGTTTTTTCACTTCTAGTATCTGAACAAATGACTTAGCGTGACAAATGAAGTGTCTCCTGTCACTGTCAGTTCTGTCTTCACCTGGCAACGTGTCTTTGAACGCAACACTTATTCCTGTCTACTAAGTAGAAGAGCATCGCTCACAAACGGCCTCCAGCATATCAATGCAAATATGTCATGAAGCATCTTTTATTTTTCTGTTACGACGTCAATCGCTGTTTCATTTTGACCCGAGCTGAAGTGATGAGGGGGCTAAGTTAAGAAATGTCTTGCTTACATCTGCGCACTGTTACGCACCACCAAGGCTTTGTCTCATTGTGAAACCCAGAGGGTAAGGAAACAGGTACTACACGTGATGGCTTTGCGACTAAGGCAGGAAGCACGATATGAATCAAGGACAATGCCAACACAGGGAGAGACCTTCAGGCAGAGAAAATAGCCTCACAAACCCAAAGAGCCAGCCGAGAGCTTAATGGCACTGGTGGGCATTGGGGGGGGGGGGGCTGAACTTCTTTTTACCTCAGACCTGTGTGGAAGTGACACAGAGGCAGCCCACAGGAAGGGCTGACGTCACCCCCAGACCCCCCTCTCTCCAAAACAACAATCGCAGGTGCTGAAGGATGTCGCTGTTTCAACCTGGACCAAGGCCTCTGTGCTGCTCTCCTAACCCCACACACAATGCATGTGCATATAAATGTGTGTGTGTGTGTGTGTGTGTGTGTGTGTGTGTGTGTGTGTGTGTGTGTGTGTGTGTGTGTGTGTGTTTGAGAGAGAGTGTTTCGGGCCTGTGTCACATTCATTCACTGTGACAAACTCCAATGATATTTAATTAGATATTTATTAAAGGGTGTTTCTCCTTGCAGATGTTGGCTTGATTTATTTTCACGGGTGAGGGATGTGTGAAACCAAGGGGGGGCTTCCATTTAGCACAGGTCAAGTGAGCACATGCAAAAAATGTCCACCGACCTATCACATTCAGTTTAGGGAGGGATCTTTAAAAATTCCTCTCCAATGAGTTGACCTCAGTTTCAGTTGCAAGGTTTCGGTTGCACACACACACACAGACCACAGACCTGTGCACAGCGTAGCCACCTATTCCCCAGACTATGCTGTCATTAGAAGCAGCGCTCTCCAGCTCTACCTCCTCCGTGCATAAAGGGAAAGTTGGAGGAAGAATAATGTCATTGGTTTTGGCCAGGGCTTGTGAACATTAAACACTTCAAAAGCATGAGTTACACTGAAACAGCTCAGGCGCACTGGCGGCGCTCTGCAGTTATGCCTGATCAGGCATATTTTCTTACACTCACTCATGTGCGCATGCACGCGCACACACACACACACACACACACACACACACACAAACACACACACACACACACACACACACTTCTCTCTTTGCAGCTCTCTTGCCGTCTCTGGCCCTCCTTTCATACATCATACATACTTTGCTGTCACTCTGGATCGGACTGATGAAACATGGTGAAAGCCACAGTCCTTTTAAACAAACATGCTTCTCTCATCCCTCCATCCCATGTTGGGTTTGACTCCTGAGAACCGAGAGCAGTCTCTGGGTCGGCCTTGGGGAGTGACCACCACTCACTAATCTTCTCCTCGGCACGGCCCCAGTTTGCATCACACTAAACCTTGACACCCCTTCTCCTGAGTCCACCACGCTCCAAAACATGCGCTGTGCCATCTCCCCTTTCCTCTCCTCCTTTTACTTCTTTCTACACTCCTGTTCTCTCTCACTCTGTCTCTCTCTCTCTGAATCATTCCTCTTGATTATATGGTATCACAGGCCCCCTGCTCACTGTCATTACTCATTCACTCCTAAATGACTATGTAGTGTTGGAGCAGCCCAGTGTCGGCGCAGTAAACTGCAGGCCCACTCTCTACTGACTGACTAACTCCAGGGGAGGGAAAGGTAGAGGTAGCATTTGATGAGTTGTTTAAGAGCGTGATTACATCTCAGAGAATAAGCAGGGTGGAGGGTGGAGAGCTCTCGTACATGGATGTGGCAATGGTACTTAATGAGAGAGCCAAAGCCATGGGTTTAACTGCTGTGGAAGCCTGAGGTCACTGGGCTGGTTGTTGTGGAGTGTGTTGTGATGGCACTCACTGCTGTATCCAACCAGCAGTGGGCTTTGGTTGCATGGATCTCATTCACAATGACACAACCTTTTTTCCTCACTGCTGGCTATTTCACTGCTGTTTCTTCTTGAATCCACGTGGATCGTCTGTGCAGCCCAGGCCCTCTCTGTGTGTGGACACTTAGGAACACCTACATTCCTCTGTGCCTTATGTCACCATGTGATGCTTTAAAAACTGAGCCACCCCTCTGAGCACAGGAAGAGGGAGACTCTCCAGAGAGCTCCAGGGAGATTGTACATTCAAGACACACACACACACACACACACACACACACACACACACACACACACACACACACACACACACACACAGCACAAGTTTCTTGATAGTGCCAAGCCAAAGGATAAGCAAATCCTCCTAGTTTAAGGGAAACGCCTTCGACGTATCCATTCTCTGTGACTACTTACCTCCTGTGCGATGAGAGATAAAGGCGTTACATCGTCACTAATGGTTTGGGGAATATTTGATTCACTTGTGCAAAATCTCCTTATCTGCTGATGTGTCTCTCCCCATCCCAAGATAGGATCTACAAAGCCGGGTCTGGAATACACGACCACAGGAAGCAGCGGGGGCAAAGGTTGGGCCCAGGGCAGGAAATGCATCATGGGATACCGGCCGTATCATGTTGCAAAGAGATGCGGTGGGCAGAGAATGATGAGAAAGAGAACCAGGGAAATAGGAAAGAGGAGAGAGTGGGTGGTCAGCTGATATTGTTCTTTAGACGTACTGTAGTTTGGGTTACACTTTCAAACAAATAAAGAGCTAACTGCTTTTTTAAGACGATAAAGTACAGCAGAATGTCCTGCTACAACCTCACAGGGCTTCACTTTTCCTTGTGGGGATTTTTTTCAGACAACTGATTTCTCCAACTTGTGCAGCGGTGCGTTCACATCCCTGTGTCAGCACATAAATGGCCCGTGTTTCATGTCAGGGGAGCAGCCTGATAACACGGGGGCCTCCTCAGAGAGAGAGAGAGAGAGAGAGAGAGAGAGAGAGAGAGAGAGAGAGAGGGCTGTCAACCCTGCTGGCCTCGCTCTGTACTTAACAAAGAGCTGGGAGAGAGACAAACACATGCACGCAAACACACACACACACACACACACACACACAGAGGGAAAACAACAGCTTGTCATACCTTTGCACCGCAGACCCCCAACTGGGACTCGACTTCACACACATGCGCAACATTTAGTAGCCTAAAGGTGCGTTTGACTGTTTGGATGCTGGGGGAACATAAGATAAACACAGTCAGATCAGCACTTCCCCACATGTTTAACAATGTCTTCTAAACCGTCAACAGAATTGTGAATCGTTTAAGATCATTCGTCTATTTAATTGAGCGGTTTGGCAAGTTGGGAAATGCTATTAGTTGTTTTTCCTTCGAACCAATTCAAAAAGAAAATGTGGCAACATGTCTGCGGGGGTGTTGTTGAGGCTGTTGAGGTCATGGGAGAAAAACTGTGGGGGTTAGCAGCCCCTAATGTGAGCCTGACACACCATTCTGTGATGAGAATTCCACTATTCAACTTTCTCAGCACCTGCTGTTGGCTTGTGCTTTTATACAGGCACATATACACACACGCACACGCACACACACACACATTTCTCAGATTTTTTTACTGGCGGGAGGTTTTTCTTCGAAGGGTCTTTAATAACCATAGCAACAAATGACTGTGCTCATATTGTTTCATGGCTTTGTTAAGGTGCACCAGAGGAAGCAGCCAGAGCAGGGCTGTGTGTGTGTGTGTGTGTGTGTGTGTGTGTGTGTGTGTGTGTGTGTGTGTGTGTGTGTGTATGTAAGAACACTGGTATTCACTGTGCATCTGTGACTCATGAAGTGTTACACCTGTTCCCATCTCTGAGGAGAACACAGCTGGCCTCGTCTCTCAACACACATTTACACGCAGACACGGACACAATTCACAAAACACAATTCTCAAATCTCCCCGTAGCAGAGGGAGTGCTCAAGTCAATCCGTAGAACATCTGCTTACCTATAGTAAACACGCCCATAGCATTCACAGCAGCTTTAACTTGTCATTTTAGCTGATAGCTCTCTGTAACGATACACATAGCCACACTAACATATCCATAGAGGAACAACGCTGGCTTTTTAAATGGTTGACACACTATACAGTACATGGTTCCGGTAGTATCCACTTCAGGAAGCTCTGGGGGAGCGGAGACGGGAGAGAGGGAAGGAAGCGTTGGTGCATCCTGAACTCCATCCTCAGGTTACTTCCACTTCCTATAAAGCCGCGGCTCGCTAATTAGCGCTCGTTAGACTCATGACTAGCTGGCCCGGCTCATGTGACGTTGCTCAAGCCTTTCATTTGCTGGTGATATTAAGCACAGTCTGAAGGCCAAGCCTCTCCAGAGAGCAGAGTGTGTGTGTGATGTCAGTCCACTGCAACACATCAGGACAAGATCCCCATCACCTAATTATCAGTCCCAGTCAAAACAAGTACCTTACCTAACATTGTGAATAGAGGCTTGCTATTCAGCGCGTGATGCTCATACAGTAGCCTGTGGCCTTTCATGCTAATTAGTTTGTTCTCATCCTATTGTGAACCACATCATTCAGGATGCTGGATTCTTTTTTCTTTTTCTCTCCCCCCAGCACTGCATGCCTCATTCCAGGCATGTGACAGTGTCATGATGAAGGGCTTGTACTGTAAGATCAGGTTCAGAACGACGCTTCCCGTCACATTATTGAATTATCACGTTTCATACACAAAGGTTAAGGTTTCATATGTACGGCCTACGTCGATAGAAAACATGTAAGGCTTGAAATAACAGGGTACTTATGGATAATACATACATACACTAACCAGTGTGTGTGTGTGTGTTTGTCCCTTCACAGTGAAGGAGGACGGTGTGTCAGACGGTGAGGATGACGGGAGCACAGACGCCCTGATGGAGGAGATGCTCCAGCAGGGAGACACGGCCGTCATTTACCCAGAAGCCCCGGAGGACGAGCCCCAGCGCCAGGGCACGCCCGACACCAGCGTGCACGACGAGAACGGTACCAGACATCACCACGCAAACAACATCAAAAACATTTCTGTCTAAGTCACTTTTCCAGAATTAAAAAAAACGTGATGTGTGTCTTGTACGTATTGCCCGAAGGCGAGACACTGCAGGGTTATAGATATCATCATCTACTGTCAGTGGAATACTTACATTAAAGCAATATTTTTTTTATGTTCCAATTTGTTTAGAAATCTTTGAATAAATATTCAAACTTGGCGATATCTTACTAAACAATATGTAGCCTAAATTTGCACGTTTTAAAAAAAAAGCCAAAAATCTAGATTAATGATAAGGTGGGAGTGAACATCTTTTTTTCATTTTGTTAATAAAAAAGTATATTATAAGCAAAAAAAATATTAGAATGTATTAGTGCTTGAAAAAAATATGTTTTTGCCTGCAGTTTCTGGCCTTAAATGTCGTTCATGTCTTCATAATTAATGCACACTAGCACGTTGAGGTGTGTCCCTACATCACACACACACTCCACTATTTCCACCCGAGTGCTCCCAGTCACTGAGCTCTCACACCGTTGCTGCACCTACCCAGTAATTACCCACATCCCCCTGGGGCACGGCTCTACCTGCTCCCCGTCCCACCTCAGGTGTTAACTCTACCCCATTAACACCACTCTGAGACATCATTACACACAGCGCTATTTGTTAAGTGCGGCACACTGGGGGCCTTTATTGCTCCCGGGCTTTTGGCTTTTACCTGCTATATACCAAGGGAAGGGAAAAAAGAGAGGGAGGAGGAGGAGGAGGAGGGGGGAGGAAGAGAAACTGCAACACCTGAGTAAATTTGTCACGTCTGTGTGAGCTCTGTCTGACTCACAGCTACCTGGGCGATAATGTGTGTGTGCATTCCCATCCTGAGGCACTTTCACCTGTCCCACAGGGGGAACTTAATACATCACCTGTTAACAAAGTAATGCTTTACCTGTGTGGGAGCCGGGGCAACTGAGACCCTCTGTTAACCGCCAGGCAGGCTGCTGTTTGCCCAGATCTCTCTTTTTTCCCTTCTATGCGTGGGTGTTTTTGAAGCACTTTTAAACGCACAATGGACAATCAAATGATGGAATTTTCTAGACGCGTGGAAGCTGTAATGGCTGGGGCTTTGTATAAAAAGATCAAACCCAGTCCTGTTTGCTATTTGCTGTTTTTATATTGACAGGAAGGCGTTAGTACAGACCTCTAATCAGCCTTTATCCATTTGGTTACCTGGGTGCTGTTTACCTGTGTGGGGGGGAGGGTGGGAATAGCAGAGGAGTGTGACACTGTGGCATGGCCTTGTGTAACATCAAAGAGCCCTCCCTGTTGACCATGTGTTTACTACACCCCCCCCCCTTCTTCTCCTCCCCTCTTACCTTCACTCTCACATATGTCATTACAACACTCTTTTTTCCCCTTCTCCCCAGGAACTCCTGATTCCTTCTCCCAGCTACTCACCTGTCCGTACTGCGCGCGCGGCTACAAGCGCTACAGCTCCCTGAAGGAGCACATCAAGTATCGCCACGAGAAGACCGAGGAGAGCTTCAACTGTCCAGAGTGCAGCTACAGCTTCGCCTACCGCGCTCAACTGGAGAGGCATATGACGGTGCACAAGGGAGGACGGGAGCAGGTAAAAATCTGACAAAAACCAGTCAGGACCGGATAATGATTAAAAACGACTTGGATTAAAACAAATCCCCCATTCCCTCCGATACCTCCTAGTGTTCTGATCATTTGTAGGTTTTTGTTTCTTATTGTTCTAGGTTGTATGTGGACATATGTTTTTTTTTAGCAAACTTCCATTTCTTGGATATAAATATGTCATGCAGCTATATCATTTGTGAATCTTTGAATCCTATTTTGACAGCTGGCACTGTAATATAGTATAATCTTTTATGTGAACTGTTTGCAACACTGACTGAAACCAGGTGGTGGGAAAACTAGTCAACAGTTTAAAAAAAATTAAGAGACTACTTTTTTGAATTTGGTAGAAATGTTGGTAGAAACAAGAGACACTGAACATTTGGAGTGTTTTTTTTCCCAGAGCTGTATATTTTAAGATGTTATATTAACGATATTTTCTGCCACTGTTTAGTATTTTTATATCCTTATGTATCAGTTTACAGTAGACATGCTCTCTTTCGAACACTCAGTGCTGCTAGATGACTTGTGTTTGGTCTCAGTGGAACACTACACTCTCTGTAGTGTTGTAGTAATTACACGATGACAAAGTGATTCTAAATTATGCAAACCTACCTGGAAGCTCGGGTCCTGTGTCTGTATTAGCTCGCTTGCAAACACGATAGATAAACATGAGCCTTTGCCCCCTGATTGATTAATGACACTGTGACATGAATTAGTAGCAGTTCAAAGGTTGTGTTTTCATTGTGTGTGTCTCACTGATGTCCTCCCCTCCGCCCCTCCTCACAGAGACACATCCCACAGTCGGGAGGCAATCGTAAATTCAAGTGCACTGAATGTGGCAAAGCATTTAAATACAAGCACCATCTGAAGGAGCACCTACGCATCCACAGCGGTGAGTGGACAGCCCCGTCACCATGGCAGCATTCTGTGTGTGTGTATGGGTGTGTGTGTGCATGTCAGCAGGCCATGTGTACGTCTGTGCCATGATGCTCCACTGGCCACAGATGTTTTGGTGTCCGTTGATCCAATATTTATGTTTTATTTATGTTTCAGCCAATTCCCTGTGTTTGGATATCCTTCATGGTGTTTCACTTTCATTGTGTGCTCTTCCTTAATGCGCCATAAAGTGTTTCTTTTGGGACAGCAATTAGAGATGGGCATGTCCCAACGGTGCCATTACATCAGCGTTTAAGTATCATTGACATGCATTAGAGCTTCTACCTGCCACACTGCTCATTTAGCTTCATTCACTAATGGAAACTCTTTCTCTCTCTCTCTCTCCCCTCTGTCTGTTCTACACATCCATCCAGGAGAGAAACCCTATGAGTGCTCCAACTGCAAGAAGCGCTTCTCCCACTCAGGCTCTTACAGCTCCCACATCAGCAGTAAAAAGTGCATCAGTGTCATCTCGGTGAACGGCCGGGCGCGCTCTGGGAACGCCAAAGCCCAGACGCAGGTTTCATCTCCCACGGCCTCGGCCCTCTGCAGCCAGATCAGAGAGAAGCTGGAGCACAGCAAGCCCCTGCAGGAGCAGTTGCCCATCACCCAGATCAAGAGCGAGCCCGTGGACTACGAGTACAAGCCCACGCTCATGCAGTCCCCTCTCTCCATGAACGCTGGTATGCAGGGCACAGTGCAGGCCGTGGTCCTGCCCACCATGGGGCTGATGTCTCCCATCAGCATCAACCTGGCAGACCTGCAGAATGCCCTCAAAGTGGCGGTGGACGGTAATGTCATACGCCAGGTGCTGGAGAACAACGCCAAAGCCCAGGGCCAGATGCACTCAGGGTTAACCACTGGAACACTCCATCACCCGCAGCAGCAACTCTTCTCAGCCATAAGTCTGCCTATCGTGGGTCAGGATGGGAATGCAAAGATCATAATAAACTACAGTCTGGACCCCAACCAGGGCCAGCTCACAGCCCAGAGCCTGAAGGAGGAGCCTGAGTCCCTCTCACCAGCTCACACCACCACTGACTCCTTCAAGTCCCAGAAACTCCCAGAAGATCTCACCATGAAATGCACCAGGCCCATTGAGACTAAAGAGAAAGAGGAAAAGACCACTAAGACTTGTCTCCTGTGTGATAACTGTCCCGGCGGGCTGGAAGCACTCCATGCCCTCAAGCACTGCAAGAAGGACGGTGTGGGTCTGAATGGAGTAGGCCTAGATAAATCTGAGTCTGCTGTCACTGCCCTGCTGTCAGGGGGAGGACTCTGCAACCATCCCAAGAACCTCTTGTCCCTACTCAAGGCCTACTTTGCCTTAAACGCAGAACCAACCAAGGACGAGCTGGCCAAGATCTCCGACTCAGTCAGCCTGCCTGTCCACGTGGTTAAGAAGTGGTTTGACAAAATGCAGGAGGGTCAGATATCGTTGGGGGCGCCAACACCTCCTTCGGAGGAAGAGGACACCTGTGAAGTTAACAGCGTGGTGTCTCTGGTTCCAGGGAAGGACATGGCCAATATGACCCAGGACAGCCCCACAGAAGCTACCCCAGCAGAGGTCAACGGCGCCCACTGCTCGCCGGCCTCACCCACACCACTAAACCTGACAGCTGGAGGTCCTGTCCCGGCCCAGCAGAGCACTGAAGGACCCCTAGACCTGTCGCTGCCAAAGCCTGCCAGAGAGGAAGCAGAGAAAGCGGTGGCTAAAGCCCGCCTGCGGCCCTCCCCTTCCTCCGGCTCTACCGTTGTGGATCAACCCCTGAACTTAACTTGCACAAAGAAAGAGGCATCGCCACTCTCAGCCATGGGCAGCAGCCCCCTCGCACTGTACGCCAGCCAGACAAGTGCCAAACCCCACGACATTGTCACCACAATGCAATGCCTAAGGGCACTAGCCACTAACAACAAACAAACGACTATCCTGATCCCCCAGTTGGCCTACACTTATACCACTACAGCAAGCAGTCCGGCGGGGACCGAGACACAGGAAACCATCCACCTGAATGGAGTGAAGGTATGCAAACAATAACTCAAACTGTCAAACTAGACTCGTTAGATTCAAACCAGCAGTTAGATTCAGGGCCAATCAGAGCAGACTGGGCATTTTGGAAGGCGGTGCTTAAAGAGACAGGCTCTAAAACCAAAAGTATCATTTTGAACCTGAAAGTGAGCATAATATGTAACCATTAATTCACCCTGTCTATTCTCTTTCATTACTTCTGGCCCACTGTGTACAAGGCATCATGTTATTCTTATATTTTATTTTATATCTGACCCTGAAACCCATTCTCAGTGTCCAATCTGGAAGCCATTTTGAGTGGATTGGAGTCCAGTTGGCTTTTCTTTCTTTTTAGTCAAACCCTACTGTCCAGATCATTCCTTCATTTTGTTCATAAGCACCGGAACATGACAGATAGCCTGAAACCATTGCATGCAAAATCTAATCAATAACTCATATATAGAAATGTCAGAATCCAGTGCTTTGTAAAAAGGATAGCCCTTAATAGTTGTCCATTGTGCAGACAGGGAATGGGCCTGTAAAGATGGATGTAGATCTGTGTGGGTGTGTGAGTGATCTGCCTGTGCTGTCACCAGGAGGACATGAGGCTGCGCTTTGCTGCATAGCCCCCTATTGATCTGCTGGAATCTGTTTAAACAGCACACCTCTGCCGGCCCCCATTGATTTATTGTTGTTGTATTATACTTTTGTGTTAAGTGGATTGGCATAGACCCGGCCCTGTAAAGTAAGAGCCCTGCTGTGTATATATTTCCTCTCCTTTAATATTGCCTCACATTCTCTTTCACTGCATCAGTGGATGGGTTTTACCAGCTCCAGGGAGCATGGGGAAACTCTACGTGTGCTCATAAGTGGACAATATGATTATGTTTGAGGCCAAGGAAAAAGATTGGTTAAGTGTTTTTTTTTTTTGCAATTTCACAACCGCCTCCGGTGAGAGCTATGAATAGGATATGACACGGCATCATTTCCTGTAATACACACGCACTAGTTGATCACTAATGCTGGGACTATTCTGAAGTATTCATTTATTTTTTTATTTTTGTGTAAAACAAAACCTTTGAAGCTTTTTAAACTCACCAATACATGTGTGATGTCTCCTCTTTGTCCAGGAGGAGAGGCCAGACCCCGGCTCAGACGGCCTGTCCACCATGGAGGACCAGAACGACTCAGACTCTGGTCCTCAGAGGAAGAAGATGAAGAAGACGGACAGCGGCATGTACGCCTGCGACCTCTGTGACAAGATCTTCCAGAAGAGCAGCTCTCTGCTGAGACACAAATACGAACACACAGGTAAATACACACAGTCTCATGAGTTCCCCCCCAGGGCCTTGATGTAAAACACAGACAAAAGTCACCAGATGAACTGTGTATTAATTCTAAAAAGAAAAAGCAGAACAGGAACTTGTCTCACCAGCATCACTTACTCTGTTGGGTCCTGGGAAAGGATGAGTCAGTGTGTGTGTGTGTGTGTGTGAACCGAAGGGGATTTTTTTGAGCTACGGCGAAGAGAAAAAGGGTGGACACCTCCATTCCAGCAGGTATTACTCAACATAGCACAGAAGAGGTCTGAGAAGTTCTTTCCGCCAACTCCCCACCTCTGCACTGCCAGCTCCTCGTGTGTGAAGCAGGGGGAATGTTGCAACAGGCGAGGCTCTGGTAGTGATTTGGAGCGCTTCGAGATGATGTTTCCATAAGCCAAGTGCAGGTCAACTCTCTGAGAGACGTTTCAGTTTCTTCCTCTTTTTCTTTATTACTCTGATACCTGGCCCGCAACCACAGCTCTCAGCTCCAAGTGACCTCATCCCTAGGTGAAGACTCGCTGTTCCCCTGTCTGGATAAAGTTTCCTTGAAGGTCTTCAAGCGCACATTGCTGTGATTGTGTTGTATTGTTTTGAAACGTTCTCCCTGGATACATTGATTATAGATACTGTTATGGGCCTCGCAACCTTTAACACAACAATGTGAGGGGAATTCACTGCAATTGAACCGCGGTGCTTGTTGCTCTCCTCCCAGTGCCTGTGCCTTTTTTTTACTCTATGGCTTTTACAGTGATGTTCATACTACAGTTATTTTCTCTTCTCTTTTGTGTCCAGGTTTTAATTTTCTTTTTAATTTTTATTTCATTTGGGGAGGGGGTAACAATATAGTGGAAAGTATGATCATAAACAGCACATTGTCCAAAATGCAAAATACATACAGTATTCATTAATCTCCTTTCTCGTCAGACATTGAAGTGAATGAACATGAATGAAAATGAAGTTGAGGGGGCGCCTTTAGCTCAGTTGGTAAGGCGTCCCCCTCCTGGTGCGATTCCCATCCACGGTCGTTCTCTGCATGTCACTCCCCTCTCTGCCCCATTTCACCTCTGTCTCTCTGCACTATCAATAAAGCATAAAAATGCCCCAAAAAATATCTTTAAAAAAAAATTAAGTTGAAAAGTACAGATAAATAAACCATAAACCTTGAGTTCTAAATAATTGAACATTTACTTACCACAGGTAGCAGACCATGAGGAGAGATATTCACTGATTTTGACAAAGTTCTCCAGAATCGTTCCACCTTCAATGAAAAATAATAAATGAATAATAAAATACATGTCATAGTAATAAAAATAATACTAACAATAATAATGATAACAGTAATACATATATCAGAAGACCGAAACATAAGAATATACCCTCTTGACAATAAACACACGATGATCTTTTCTCTCTCGCAGGGAAGCGACCACACGAGTGCGGCATCTGCAGCAAGGCCTTCAAACACAAGCACCACCTGATCGAGCACATGCGGCTGCACTCGGGAGAGAAGCCCTACCAGTGTGACAAGTGCGGCAAGCGCTTCTCCCACTCGGGCTCCTACTCGCAGCACATGAACCACCGCTACTCCTACTGCAAGAAGGAGAATGCCCAGGGCCAGGGAGGGGGAGCGGGCAGTGACAGCCCCGCAGAGGACGACACCACTGAGGCTACCCGGGCCGACATCATGCAGCACATCCTGGGTCCACAAACACCCACCTCCTCACAGCCAGACCTGGATGAACGAGGGAGCAGCCGAGGAGAGGAGAGTGAGGAAGAGGAGGAGGAGGATGATGAAGGTGTGGTGGACATGAAGGACATACAGGTGGTGCAGATTGGGGACGAGGGAGGGGAGGAAGACGAAGAGGAAGAGAGGGAGGAGGAAGAGGTAGAGAGAGGAAGAGAGGAGGAGACAGAGATGGAAGTGGCAGAGGAGGAAGAGGAAGCCGACACCAGGCAGGAGGAAGTGCTCGCGATCATTCAGGAAGAGGAGGAAGTGGAGAAAGAGGAGGAGGAGGCCATGGATACTGTGTCCATGGAAACGGAAAAGGAGTCCATGGATAAGGAAGAAGGTGTGACGGAAGAGGGACAAGCAGAGGCCGAGGTTACTGAAGAGACAGACAAGAACGCAGTCTCTGGAGACTAGAAGTAAGGAGGAGAAAGAGATGTTGACTTACAGGGCAATCCAACTCCTCCCAGAGACCCAATCAGATTCCTCCCCTCACTGGAAGGGGAGGAGCCAAGGAGACGATGTCCGCTCACTCTGACACTTAGCTTCAGTTCACTACTGTGTAGAAATCCCAGGTGTGCCTGAAAAAAAAGAGAAATACTAGTGACTTTTCCACAGGAGATTGATTTCTCACTGTTAAGAGAAAAAACAAAAAATCCATTTGTAAAGAAAAAAAGATGAACACGAATTTTAACAAATGAAGGAAATGCATTATACAGACTTTGGAAGCTAGAGCCGACACGTTTTAGATAATGTTTTATTACTAAAACACCTTGGGTCATTTGTTTTTATCAGTGTTACTAATTTTATCACTCATATTTTAACCTTTAAAAAGTTGTACAGTTGGGAGATATTTCTATACCTTTTTATTGCCAATGAACAAAAACGAAAAAAAAAAAAGTCAGTATTTTATTAAGTTGGAAGGAAAATATGAGAGAACAAATCCCGTGCACTACAAGTGGCTTGGTTTACCCATGGATGAAGCAGTTGAGTTGTGTTGTCTACCCTTCAGTATTACCGCACTAGATAGACCACGCCGATCCCGCTAGCAGATGTTAGCATAACATTTCTTTTTGTGATGTTCTGTTTATAGGATTGTGAGCCTTAAGAAGAAAAAACGACGGAGAGCGGGGCAGCTCTTTTCACTCATTTAGTTCCTTTTAGACACATTGTTGTCAAAGTTTTCGTTACAAATCAGTGTTTTATAGGAACAGTTTGACAATTTTTGGAAAAACGGTTATTTCTTTCCTTGGTATCGTACAAGTATTAAGTGGTATCAAAAGAAAAATAAGTGTGTTTTTCAAATACTTCTCACTGTTGCTTTAAATGTTCAGAGCGAGCAGAAAGGGGATGTAGAAAGCTGTCTGACCCTCCCTTTACCTCCCCCCACTCCGACCCATATGCAAAAAAAAACTAATCTAACTAGAACAAGAGAAACATGCATATCAAAAGTGCCATTGAATATTGCTGTTGAAGTTTAGCAGCTCCGATCAGGTATTACCGGGACCCAGATGAATTTATAAGCCGGAATACTGTTGACTTTGGCTGGCCACCACAAAGAGAGAGTAGAGTTTTAGCCCACCACATGTTCATGTATCATAGATTTTTTTTGTTGACAAATTGCTGTTTTATTTCTAATCTGAGCGGCTAAAAGAATTTCAATGCACATTTCTTCCCATGATGATGAAGTATGATTTTCTAATTGTTCTAACTGTGTCCTGCCTTTTTCAAAGCTTATTCAGTGCACTTGTTTAACACACCTTGAAATGCTCAGACGTCTCTCCGGGTAACAAAAATGAAGGCAAATATAAATCCCAGGAGTTTCATTCAACCATGTTCTTACCTGTCAGTATTATTTTTGTTCGTCTCTTATGTTGTTGTATGTTCTGTTGCGTGTACTGTATGTTTTCAGCAATGGCAGTATTATCCCCACCCCCAAGGAGATGGGTATGTCTGTTTAGTCATAGAGAACTTTTATATTTATGTGTCTTATTTTTTATATTTCTTTATGGTTATTTATTACACTATGTAGTGTACAATACTGTAGTTTGTATTAATACGATAATATATTTTAGTATGGGGGAAAAAATGATTCAAAGGCAAATAACTACACGCCTGGATAAATGAGACTCCGATATACTGAAGTATGTTTTTCGAACAAACAAAAATTATGTTTTTTTTTCTTGGAGAAAAAAAAAGAAACTCGCACCCTGCAAGCCTGAAAATTGGAACCTGTGACCTATCTGCATCCATTCTCATGTTGGTTTAGTTTTCTCTCCCCTCTCTAATATGAAGCTACTGAACTTTTGAAAACTAATAGTATGTCTAATAGCATGAGTGTGTGCTGTTTTATTGAAGGATTATCCTTAACCACACAAATTATCCTTTTTGCCAAGCCAAAATAATATTGATGTAAGTTTTTATGTTTTTATTTGTGCCAATTTGTTACTTTATATGTCAGTGTCAAGACCATGCCCACTTTTATATGCCCCTCGCCTTTAACACCCTCATCTTTTTATAGTGATTCTTTTTTTTGGATGTTTTCTCTCTCTATTTTCTTTTGTTAATTTTTTTATGACTCCCCATCTCACAATAAATACATCAATTACAAGCTGCTGGGTTTGTTATGATCGTTATTGAATTTTATAAAGACATAATACATTCTTGCTTGCACTGCAATATCCGGGTAAATAACAAATCCAAGAATTCGAAAATGTGAAAAACCAAACAATAGGCACAGAACATAAGGCTATATTTAAACATACTGTTCTGTTTGGGGTCTTGGAACCCCAGGGTTTCTTTACCTGCTCCAAATTCATACTTACCATTGTTCCACCATCTTATTAGTTAATAACTTTTACCCACTTCTGAATACTCCTGAGCAATATTTTTGAAATGTTGACATGTTTTAGTTGCTACAGAGAATGTCCCATCAGAGGAGACCGGGGTTGGTTGGCACACTTTCCACTCTATGCTGTATATCTGACCTGTAACACATGGGTAATTTTGGGCAGCACCACCCTCCAATCAGTCTACTTTGTATTTTTGTTATAGGAGTTCCGTATTTGGTTTTAATAAAATCAGAAAAGAAAATGAAAGCAGCAGTAGTTAGCTTAGCTTAGAATAAAGACTGGAAGCAGGTTGAGAGGTAGCAGATAGGGACCTCTGCATCTGGTTTAGCAATAGTCAGACACATATCATTCTTACGTATGAATTAAACAAAGCTAGAGCCAGGCTAAATGGGCAAGGCTTCTGCTTAGCTAAGACAGTTGTAAAGCTAACCAGTTCTTCCTGGTGAGTTAAGCTAATCAGCTTAGATAGCTTTTATATTTAATTGTAGACATGTCACCTTAGCTAACTAAAACCTTTTAAGCATACAGAAAATGAGAGGTGTATCTATGTTATGTAAAACTCATTAAAAAATCTAATAAGCGTATGAATGTCAAGCAACTCTTTTAAACCAAAAACTCCATTGTTTGAGTACATCATGAATAAAGGTCCTGCACAGACCGTTCGCTGATCAGTCAGTCCAATCTGCCTGTTAGTAGCCCAGCCCCAAGGTCAACCATATCGATCCAGATTAGGTTTCTCTGAGGGTGGACCCCCCCTCACACACAGCCCCTTCCACTAGCATGAATTAGTAATGGAATGGACTGAAAATCCATAGTTTGTTGAGGACTTGAAAATGATACAATAGCTGGTGAACACATTGGATAGTCCTCTCCCTTTTTATGTGAGTTTTTTTTATCAGTCCTGCCACATGCTAGGACTTGCTTTGCTTCCATTTCAGAAAGACTTGTTAAGTGTTGAGAAGGTGCTGCAGATTTAGGGTTCTTTGTTTAAGGGTGCGAGTGGGATTCAACCTGTCACCGTAGCCTCCCTTTGTCTGCATGGATGGAGTGGGTGCAGTGTATACAACTGTATCTACCTGAGCATGCAGGAGTGTATCTGTGTGTGTTTTTTGGGGGGGAGGAGATGCTTTGATCCTGCCATCACATTGAATGGGTCCCCAGAGACACGGGGGGGGATCCATGCTTTATTGGACAGCTCACACCCTAGCATTACCGTGTCAATGTTCCAAACAACATATATGTAATTGTGCCTATTACAAAACGTCGTCAACAGTGGTCGGTCGGGGGGTTCCGCTTTTCAAACTCCACAGAGGTCAGAGCTTGTGCATATAGCCTGTGGGCTGAGTGTTCAGGATGCTGGGGCTGCTTTACAGGCTTTCACTCCCAATCCAGAGGACTTAAAGCGCCAAGATATTGCCATATGTTCTGCTGGGCTCAGCATTTCAAAGGAAAATTGAAAAGCTATAACTGCTAAGAGGATATGGAGTGCTCTTGCCAATAATGGTGCAAAAGCCTGATGAAGTATCATGCTTTGCCGGGGGACGCTGACACCGAGCCAAACCCAGGGGGCTGGCGCTCCCCGGGGAAATTTAGTGAAAGGCATAGGGAGGAGGAGGACCAAAGAAAAGCCCTGTGCTCAGGAAATAGCAGTCACTTAAATATCATGTTCATTTACTCAACCACTAAATAGCAGAGTGCGCGCACAGATATTGTGTGTGTGAGTGTGGGTAACTGTGTGCATATGTGTAAAGGGGCAGGTTAATATGCCACTTCATGTGACAAATTGCTGTTTCAGAGCTCCATTTTGAACACTCTGGTCAGCATACGCTCATTCATAACAGAAAATCAATGTGTTTACTTATATAACGGGCGAGACACACACACACACACACACACACACACCGGAAAACATACATCGCTGCTCTTAAACACACCAACAGACTTGTCAAATCAACCATTGCACATTCAAGTCTACACATACCTTCCTGATGCATTTTTTAAATTGAACTCTCCATGCTGAGATCTCAGAGCATTTTTACTCTTACTGTGATATTAGGATCCTACATAATATGGCATATGACTAATGGCTTACACTTAGTAAAAGAAATGTATTTCATCACATCTATTCAATTATAAATGGAATGAATTGGTTTATCTCGACAATCAGTCTCATTGATTAGACTGTCACTTATAATTGAATGAATAATTAAGAAGCTCTGTGATTGGTCCAGAATTCAGACCAATGAGGTTTGGCTCTATCATACAGTACATGCACTAGTTCCTTTTATACTGTACGTATCAATTAGGATAACATCAAGTGTAATGTAAGTAAAATAAATAAATTAAAATTAAAAGTATATCTAAACATGATACAGCCTAAGACAATTATGTTTATGTTCTGTGATGCATGTGGTATATGCAACAAAAAAAATACAATAAGAGATGTAGAGAAAAAAAGGTTATTGGTCAGTCCATACTGAAATCATTTTTGTTTGTTCATTATCATAAAGCATAAAGGAGATGCATGTATAAGCCATCTGGCTTGCTTTAGGACCTGTCCATTAACATTCAACCCCTATAAAACTTAACCAGATTCAAACCCTTCTGCCCGTTAGACAGTGACTGCTCGACTTGCGTCACCTCGCTTCCTTTGATTTGAAGAACACATATGTGAAAAACGCACCAAACATAAGTGTGTGTCCGGTTGCAGCAGTGAAAGGACTCAAGGGGTCATCAATTGAAGAGGTCAGTGAGAACATCCTTGTGTGTGTGTGTGTGTGTGTGTGTGTGTGTGTGTGTGTGTGTGTGTGTATGTGTGTGTGTGTGTGTGTGGACCATAGGGTTGATTGGATTGTCATTGTGCTGCATTTAGCTCTTACCTTAAACATCTCTCTGGAGAATTACCCTTCAGCTACAGTAATGTGAAACCAATCGTTAAACCGTGTCGAGATCGGCCAGGGTTTTAGGTGTCCTTGTTTTGCAGGGAGTCATTATCCTGAATCCTGGTCATCTTTTTACCATCACTTCAATCACACATAAAGCTTCACTCTCTCTCACACACACACACACACACACACACACACACACACACACACACACACACACACACACACCTTTCTTCCCTTGCCTTCTAGCTGAATCCTATTACAGTGTTTCTCAGAGATAAGCCCTAGTGAAATCTATCTATAAATGAAATTTATGCATCATCGTTTAAGCTTGTAATTGCATAGAGTCTCTATTCATTTTATTAGACGGCATATCTTCTCTTTGGCTGAGAGGAATGCGTGTTAGTAACTGTGTAACTTTGTCCTCTTTTGTGCAGTTTTTCTTTTGTAATAAGGACGTATTGACTCACTAGTATTACATGCGCTCATTCTTTTACTTTTGCACTCTCTCTCACACACACACACACACATGCACACGCACATCTAGTATTAATGTTCTGGCAGTTTCGTGCTTTCTTTTCAGGGTGAGGTTCAGGGCTGACTTTCACCACTTCCCCTCCTCGTTACCACATCGGGACTCCAGTTGCGCTACAAAAACACCAGCGCAACCACAATCACCTCACAACCCCTGCCTCTATTCACACACACACACACACACACACACATATACACACACACACACAAAGACACACACAGGGCAAACCGGCCCTAGTGTTTTGCAGGTACGTTTGCCGGCCCTCCCACACTGCTGGGACAACACGGAGCGGCTCTCAGTCATGACTAGAATAACAAGGAGCTGCACAGAATTCAATTAAATGGTCTGCTCTTTGAAAAGGCCTACCACCCACCTGCCAGCACACAAACATACACATACACACTATGCTGTAAGGAACACACCTCCACCCTAACTACCCACTGTTGTATGCTTTGGTCCTCCCACACACGCGCAGAAAAGCATGCATGGTAACACACACACAAAAACACACACACACACAGATATCAATTTCTTTCCACCCTCTCCTGTGTCTTGCTGTGTGTGTCTTTGTGTGTGTGTGTGTGTGTGTGTGTGTGTGTGTGTGTGTGTGTGTGTGTGTGTGTGTGTGTGAGTGTGTGTAATCCCATTGTCCCGTCCTCCTCAGGGAGGCCTGGACCTTCAAGTGTCGTCTCGGAAAGCTGCCACCTGATTGGTTGCTGGAGGTCAGTGGATAAGCCCATAAAAAGGCGTGACATCCCTTTACACTCGCTTAAATGTTCACCTTTTTGTCCTTACAGCGCGCCTGTGTGCAACAAGGACCAAATATCTTTGGTACCCCTATAGCGATGTATGTCGGAGGACATGGGGCAAAGCAAAAGTACTGTACATAGTCTGAAGAAAAACAGATTCAATTCTTATTTTCATCGTCACCAGTGTGATGTTTGGCTAAAGCTCACTGTTCTCAGGTTTTGAATGCTGAAAAATAAATATTCTACTCAAAGCATGTGAGAAACTAAACCATGGATCTCACATAAACAAAGAACCAGATGGTTTAAACCAATGGTCGGTACCGTGAAAAAAGCTTTTACAATGTGCAGTCAGGTTGGTCTCTCCCCCAGCACACGGGCAAAATGATACTTATAGGATTGTGGGTATAATACAAACAGTGTTCCATTTCAAATCTGCACCCAAGAATGGGAAGTTGTATCAATCACTCAGCTTGATGTGTGCGGGGGCCTCACACTGCGTTTGTTTGAGATGTGGGAGAGGCATCCATGGTCAACCGTAACCTCCATATTCGCGCTGTTTCATGCCTCAGATATGCCAAAGTATGTGGTCTTCTGTTTGGATTGGTTAGTTGGTCCATCACTTTGATCCAGACTGAAATGCCTCCACAAGTATTGGCTGGATGACATTGGTGACCTCTCCTCTAGCTCCAACAGCAGGGGAATGTTTTTGGTTCAGGGTGAAAGTCCTTGAAGACTGTTCGATGGATTGCCATGAACTTTGGTACAGATGTTCATATTCCCCAACATAGGTTGAACTGTTATCATTTTGGTGATTCCCAAGACAAAGCTACTGACATTCCCAAAAGGTTGTCCCAAAAGTAGATTTTTTTGCCCAGTGAAAAGCTAACTTTTCTGGAAGATATTTGTGACGGAAATAGTTGCGCAAAGTATGAATGAAAGAGAGAGAAGTTGAAAGGTTTATTTTGCAACCCCCAAGCAGCTGACCAATCACATGTGTGGGACATGGTCTGAATTTCGGATCCTCAGTTTCTGAAGTCACAGAAATGTCTTATTCCAAGGCCGGACCGTCTCTCAGAATGTTTGTTTTTAAATGATTCAAAAAATAACTAAAGTACAAAGGAACTGTTGAGTGAATTACTTTGAAATCATTACCACAGTCCTGTCTGTGTGGACAGAAGTTGACCAGGAGGAGATCATGAGAAAGGTGTACACGCCTCGCTGGAGATGACTTTTCACCTTGGCCTTTGTCTGACTGCACTGGGAGATGCCAGTGTGTGTGTGTGTGTGTGTGTGTGTGTTTCATATAGGCAGAGAGTTCAAAGTGGGAGACATTCTGTGCTTCAGCAAACTGTGGTTGTCACGCCTACACTATGATACACCAGTACCTCATCTCTTGTCCTCCATTCACCCCTCTGTACTTACACACACTGGCTTATGTCCTCACAAACTTTGGCCATTCCCTCCCTCCCTTCTTCACACACACACACACACACACACACACACACACACACACACACACACACACACACACACACACTCACACACTAAGAGATATGTGGTTTTCCTGCTTGTCCTCCAGCTAATCGGTCCGAAAGGCTTGGACAGCACCTGTTATTTCCAATCCAGCGATTATCAACAGTTCTGGTTCTCCCTCCCCTCTGCTCACAGCACACACTCACAGCTCTGTCTGGGTTGTTGTTGTGTCTAAGACACTGGTTCAAGAGGCTTCACAGCTTTTTACATAATGGTGTGAAAAAAAATGCAAATAATCAAAGGACCCTCTGTTTGCCAATTAAAGACAGAAACGTCATGTTGGTGATAATTTCATAAAATCCCATTGGGGTGAATACCGTTCAACAAGAAAAATGTCAGAAAGGAAAACCCACTGTGGCAATTTGATTTAATGGAAATGCATTTTTGAAGTGGTTCTCACTCTTTGCCAAAAAGATTTTCGCACACAATAGAACCACACAGAGACTGGAGTGCAGGGTCTGTGGTTCGATCCCCCGCCTCCCTGCCACATGTAGAAGTGTCCCTAAGCCGTCTGAACCCCACAATGTTCACTCCTGTGGCAATAACAATGGTGATTTTCATTTGATTCTATTTGAGTGCACTACTCATATTTATTAATAATAATAACAATGGTGATTTTGATTCTATTTGAGTGCACTACTCATATTTATTGTTGAATGATTTAAATATTTTTAATTTCATCCTGCCAATGATCCGACAGATACTCTACCAACTCCCCAACTGCTAAGGAGGCGACATAACCTAAGCCAGCGTTTCCCAACCTGTGGGTTGTGACCCTATGCGGGGTCGCCTGGAATTTAAATGGGGTCGCCTGAAATGCTAGTAAAAATTAGTAAAAAAAAATGTTTTCTGGCTCAATATTCTGGCTCCTGATCGTTGAAGAACCCAAAAAATATTATTTAAAAATAAATTATTGACTGGCTCATGATAGGCCCCTGATCTTCGTAGAGGGGGACGTTCGGAGATCAGGGGCCTATCATGTGGCAGTGCATTTTAGTTATTTTTTAAATAACATTGTTCAGGGCCACAAAGATCAGGACCTATATTGAGTCATTAAAACAAATTAAAAATACTTCAAAGAGAGATGGAGCTTCAGGATAAGGGATTATTTTAAAAATTCCTGAAGCTGACTGGATTTTTTAAACCTGTACTTTCTGCTTTTTGGTAATTCTGTGCTTCCAAAAAATATTCAAGAAAAAATTACTAAATAGCTCACATGGACACAGTTGACTTAGCCTTAGTTTTATTCTCAAAGTGCACCAGATTGATGAATTTTACTTTAAAGGCCAGGACACACCCGTCCGACTACCCGAAAACGGAGTCTGCTGTTTCAGGCAGCTCCAGTCTGCCCGTCGCGGCCCAAAAAGTGCCAAGAACACACCGAGCCGATTACTGACTTTCCGTACGCTCTGCGCGGGATGTAATGTCTCCATAACAACATGAGGCGCTAATCTGTATTGTGACCCAAAAAAATACGGAAGCCGGAAATGATGGGACAGCTCTCTAGACCATAAACATAGCTAGAAATACGCATTTATATTTATGGACCATAAAGATCACCATTTTTAGCAGAGAGTGTCGAGCATGGTGTCGAGTAGTCAACAAGGGTTGATGCATGTGAGTAGATCATTCCCCCAGACCCCCCTACAAGGCCCTGGGTCCCCACTACAGTCTCCCAAATTCAAACTCAAAAGGCACTTTCAGACAACACACAAAGGGCCTGTCTGCAAACCGAGATCTTTTTACAAAAATAAATTTGCCGAGCTGAATAAGCAGAAAGTGTACTTCAAAAAGACTGTGACTGTTAGTGAATAGGCCCTGAAAGCTTCTTTGGAGGTGAGCTATCTCATTG
Organism: Hyperoplus immaculatus; assembly: GCA_949357725.1. Lineage (NCBI taxonomy): Eukaryota > Metazoa > Chordata > Actinopteri > Uranoscopiformes > Ammodytidae > Hyperoplus > Hyperoplus immaculatus. The sequence continues at coordinate 20,456,502 of OX442369.1, forward strand.
CTAAGGCTATGAAGCTGCATACTATTGCTGAGACATTAATATTGCTAGCTGCTATCGAAATGGTAAAAACGATATGCAGGGATGTCAATTTGTGCACTTATACTGGCTACTCTGCATTTGCAAAACAGCATAAACAAACATGTTAAAAAAACTAATTATACACTCAACAAAAATATAAACGCAACACTTTTGTTTTTGCTCCCATTTTTCATGAGATGGACTTAAAGATCTAAAATTCATTCCAGATACACAATTGTACCATTTCTCTCAAACATTGTTCACAAATCTGTCTAAATGTGTGATAGTGAGCACTTCTGCTTTGCTGAGATAATCCATCCCACCTCACAGGTGTGCCACATCAAGATGCTGATCTGACATCATGATTAGTGCACAGGTGTGCCTTAGACTGTCCACAATAAAAGGCCACCCTGAAATGTGCATTTTTTTGCTTTATTGGGGGTCTGGGGACTCAGAACCAGTCAGTATCTGGTGTGACCACCATTTGCCTCATGCAGTGCAACACATCTTCTTTGCATAGAGTTTATCAGATTGTCAATTGTGGCCTGTGGAATGTTGGTCCGCTCCTTTTCAATGGCTGTGCGAAGTTGCTGGAGACGGCTTATGGTGGAGAAATGAACATTCAATGCACGAGCAACAGATCTGGTTGACATTCCTGCTGTCAGCATGCCAATTGCACGCTCTCCCTCAATGCTTGTGGCATCTGTGGCATTTTGCTGTGAGACAAAACTGCACATTTCAGGGTGGCCTTTTATTGTGGACAGTCTAAGGCACACCTGTGCACTAATCATGATGTCAGATCAGCATCTTGATGTGGCACACCTGTGAGGTGGGATGGATTATCTCAGCAAAGCAGAAGTGCTCACTATCACACATTTAGACAGATTTGTGAACAATGTTTGAGAGAAATGGTAATATTGTGTATCTGGAATGAATTTTAGATCTTTAAGTCCATCTCATGAAAAATGGGAGCAAAAACAAAAGTGTTGCGTTTATATTTTTGTTGAGTGTAGAAAAAAAAATTCTCTGGGGTCCCCAGAGAATTTTGATGTCAAAATGGGGTCACAGCCCAAAAAAGGTTGGGAACCCCTGACCTAAGCTATTAGTCCTAACCTATGCCAAGGCGTTCCACTGTGTCCAAACATTCACAAGAGTGAGCTTTCTTTATGGCTGCTACTATTCAAAAACTATGGCTGACTAGTACCACATTTTACAAGCGTAAGCACTTCTGCACCATACCACTGCAACACAAACCTGATTTCATGCAGTCGGAGGAGCGTGGTTGAGGGTGAGGGTGTCTGGCTTTTGAAAGACCCGAAACACCCTATGACCCCAGGTTACATCACGGAAAGGTCACATATTATGCCCATTTTCAGATTCAAAATTGCAATTTGTGTTTCTACTAGAAACATATTCAATGGTGTATTGTTCAGAAAACCTTTTATATTTGTCACAGTGCCTTTGCTGAATCTCCTCTTTTCAGCCTCAGTCTGAAACGAGGCATTTTAGAGCCTGTCACTTTAACCCATTGATGACTATGGCAGTCTAAGATGCATGTCCTTAAAGCCACTACGAGTAACATGGCACGTTGGCGTCCCCTTTGGACCAAAGCGGTAGTATTTTTACGACGCCCGCTGTCGCAAAGCTGTTTACTAGCGCGTGCCAGGCGCGTGAGTGTGAACTGAGAAGGGAGCAATATAGTGCATGTCCTTGTGTTGAAAGTGTGAGGACTCTTTTCGGCTCCGTGAGAGTGGTTTTGACACTGCATGAACTAATGCCAGTCACTGCCACACGCACCTGATTGCAATGCTGATTGCTAACTACTCTCTCTCACGGAGCTGAAAGACGTGTGTCCGACTCCTCACAGAAAGCGAATGAACGAGAGACGGCAGTTAGTATGGATCACGATGAGGTAATGTGTTTGTGTTGTTGATGTAAATAATGACTATTTCAGATAATGGTTATCTGATGATGGTGAAGCAAAGCAAACTTTGTGTTAGTACCAACCGCTCATTCATTTAGGAGTAAACACTGCAGTCTAGTTTCGCTCTCGTGAAATTGTATGCACGTTGCTTGGCAACGCCCTCGTCCCCCGTAGCCTATATCACTCTCCCTTTTAGCTTTTCTTCATTGCATTTTCTTTTTTTTCTTTGATGGTTCAGCCCCGTTATCAGTCATTATGACGACAAATAACTGTATCAAACAAGGCTCCCGCTCCGCTTCCCTCACCTGGAGGGATAGGCTTCTCAATTCACGTTGCTGCACCACACTGAAATCTGCGACCAATACGGATATGTGACCATAGAGCTTGCACGAGCAAACCGAAAATCGGACTGGGTGTGCGACCAGACCAAAAGCAGTAATAAAAACTATTTAAAAACGTCTTTCTTTGCACTGATGGTCTCGTTTGCTGTTAAAGGTAATTTATGATTATCAGTGGAAACATGAGGCTGTTTAAAAGATATTTAAATGTTACTCGTAGCCGCTTTAATGCCTGAGGGTTTTCTGAAAAAATTGAACGAATTGTCAAGTCTACCAAAACCTTAATATCTAAGCCTGTGTAGCACATAGAAACATGAAATAAAATACATTTAAAAGGTAAGGTTCAAAGGTTTTATTTAAACATGCTCCCTTAGCGCTTACAAACCAACACATTTTTCTAGAAATCGGCAAAATTTGATGGAGGAGTAAAAAAATAATAAATAATATAAAATATTTAAAAATAATGTGCTAAACAAGGTTATAATCCTGCTTCCTTTTAGCATGAATAATAGTGACTGAGTGTGCAGTGGAGGGATAAAGATAGACAGATATAGGAAGGAGGAGATAGCTTTATTTTATTATTTAGTTCAGTTATCACTGGCACCATAAATCCGACTTCCCAGTACAACTGGAACGCAGACTGACTCCCGCTGTCGGAAACCGATCAGCTGGTCCAAACGGCTGTATACCACGGAGATGAAAACCAACCTGAAACTTAACTATCGCCTGGCTGGGCTGAATTTGAGTTGGAGCAGCAAAATATAGCCTTAATTCATAAATATTGTTAATAAATAGATGCAATGTGTTGTGTGATTTCCGTCAGTAGCCTATAGTAGACCTTGATTCTGCGCTCCGAACGCCACTAACTGTTCTGTAATACACTATCGCCGACACAGCTGGCGTATTTTTTTTATTATTTTTATTAATTAATTTATTTTTAATTTTTTTGATTGACGTGATTTTCGGCAAACCACACAACTTTTGGGTGGTCTCGTGGTCTTAAAAAATCAACAAAACCCACCTCATGTGTATTTGAACCAGTGACGGTGCATTCTATGCTGTGCAGCCATGAAAATTAGATAAAGTAACAATGCTGCGCACGCAGCATCAGGCAGGAGATACAATGTGGCATCGCGCAGCAGCCGTCATCAATGGGTTAAGCCCTGCCTTCGAAAAATGTCTAGTCTGCTCTGATATGCCTTGAATGTAACTGCCGGTTAGTTGGGGTCGATAGTTTGTTTTCACACAGAAGGGGGTGTGGCCATATTCACACCAGGAAGTGACGTATACGCTGCTCTCATCTATCTGGGTCTATGGCTTATCACAGTGCTAAGTTAGGTTGCTACCGAAGGGGCGTTGCATTGATAATATGAACGGGATTTTTGAAGGCAGGTTTTCAGAAAGGTGGAGGTGGAGAAAAAGAGAGGGTTATTTTCTCACACTGGGGGGACCCATGTTAATCTTGAAAAAAACATGAAAAATTTATTTTGTATAATAGGTGACCTTTAAACCTTCCACTTAACAGTTATTTTGACACCAAGGGCAGTACTGGATAACAAGCAACACATCAAAGAAGTTCCAGGTCAGGAGTCGTGTATGTCATCGGAGGCTTTTTTGGCTGAAAGAAAGAGGGGAAGGCGTTAACCAAACCAAAGCAATGAGATCAAAGAGAGTGAAACACCCTGTAGAAGGAGAGATGAACTGCAAAGGTTTTACCATTTTTATATCGGTTCATCACTGCAAACGCTCACTCAGTTAAATTGTGTCTCCAAAAATATTGCTTTAAAGAAATACAGATGTCAGAAGCTGGTTTGGCAGGTGGTGTATCAGGAGGCAAAAAGTAAATGCTCAAACATGCATGTGTATTTCAAATGTCTCTGGCATCCCGTTGCTTCTTCTGTATTAGCTCGTCACTCAGTTGCTTTCAAAGCAGTCTTCTGATCCAGCTACACCTCCCCTCACATCCAGGTCAACTTGAGCCTGTCGACATTTTTTCTAAGTGTTTATTTTACGAATAATCTGAAGATTTCCAGTGATGGACAGTTTACTTACTCACAGACATGGTCACGTTGCCCCGGGGATGCCAGAGAGGCTCATGAGAACCCCTTCCTTCAAAACTAGGTGAAAAGTGACCAAAACTCAATGGAGGAGCATTTCACACACAGGAGAGAGACCTTCTCTCAGTAGTAACAAGAGCAGGTAACAGGTATTGTTATTGTGTATGCCTCCGCGCCGGTTAAAGCCAAAGGCATAATTTTTTGGGTTAGTCAATCGATCAGTAAAAACATGCATACAGGCCATGCTTATGAGCACACTATCTGATGAATGCTTTAAAGAGGACCTATGATGCTTTTTGACTTTTATGACCTATACACGTTGTTATGATGATTTATAGTCATGCTTAACCATACTAAATTATCAAATAATGACTTACATGCATTTCGAGGTATTCCCTGCTGACCGTCTGGGGTGTCTGTGCAGAGCACTAAACACTATTCTAGCCAGTCGAGAAGTCACGTCTTCAAAGCGTTCTACCCTTTCATAATTTGTGACGTCGCATAAAACTTTGTGACGTCTCCACGCGGATGTTTCCATGTATGGTAATGCTGTCACTTCCCTGTTCGCGTCTGCCTCGCGCCCTTATAGGTCCATGCTCGCGCTTCCCGCCACTGAAAGTGTTCCGGAAGGAAGGTAACCAATCACAACGGAGTGGGGTTTGCAGGAGGGGGGGAGGGGAGCGGAGATGGCCGAAGGACAGGCGGAGGGAGCGGAGATGGCCGAAGCACACACACTCAAGTGTTGACAGGACGTGCTGGATCGCCAAAATAAGAGAAAGAGCTTCCCGAAAATCTTCATAGTTGTTTGTGATGTGATTCGTGTCAGGTTGCTTTATAGCAGTGTAAAAGAAGATATTAAGACCAGAAAAGTAGTATAATAGGATCTCTTTAAGGATTTTTTCCAAACTTTGCACATAAATCCAATCTAAGAAAGGATGCACTCATTAGATTTTGGAGGTTAAAGGTCAAAGGTCACTGTGACCTCATGAACGTGTGGTACACTCAAAATCAGACCACTATTTCAAGAGGCAATTTTTGAAAGTTTACATGTATAACCAATGATCATTAATTTATATATTTGAGTATGTATTTATCGCTAATTATTAACGTCGAATATTTGTTGTGAGACAAAGTGTTAGTACTAGGAAACTTAAGGGCGGAACTAAAGTGTATTGCAGTCCGGAAGCCTATGGCTGGGGGGCATTTCCGGTCGCCCGTCAGACGGATTTCGGAAAATGACAACAGGGCTCCGTTGCTTCATTCCTGTGCTTTCTTCTACCTGCTTTTCAGGTTTGTACCCAGTGAAAAGCACACACATTACTATCTTCATGAATCGGAACATATTACAAACATGTTGATACACTTTGAGTAAAGTTTTATGTATGTTATGTGTAGTTATGAACTTTTTAAAATTCCTTTGTTTGTTTTCGCGCCAAACGGCAATTGTGGAAAATAGCAGTTTGCCGTCCGCGGAGAATATTATTGTGACAACACACACATCGTAGAGCATGAATAAGTTTACTTTGGCCCTGAACACCTGACATAAAGGTTTAAGAATATATTACATGTGATTAAGAGGTTTATGACGTTATGATAGGATATTTTAGAGTATAAGAAAAGTGTTTATATGACGTGTTATAGCTATAGGCCTGTCAGTTAGACAGACCTATCAACCATTGTAGTTCAGACAGTGGTTTAATGTTAATTCCCTAAGTGTTGTTTTATGTCTTAAATAGGAGAACAGTTTTTTTTAATGACAAGTGTTATTGTGGGGTAAAGCCAAAGTATATTTAGGTTTGACATTTTATTTATTATATAGGAACAAAACTGTATTAAATTGCACTATGTGAGCTAGCTTTAAAAATAACCAGCCTATAAGCTGAAAACAGGCACAACTTTAGCTTAGGTGAATTTTGACAAAAGGAGTGTGTATTTTGATATGAATTGTAATAAGAGTTGTGTATTTATGGTAATGTGAACTAAGAGTGGAGAGAAACAAAATATGTGAGCCTCACTTTTTATTGCACTTTTTGATGTTTTATTTTTAACAAGGAACCTATTGACATTTTAACATGCACTTTAGCCAGGGAAGAGTTTATATTTAGATGTGATGTTTGCGATGATTGTGAATTAAAGAGACGGATTTCGGAAAATGACAACAGGGCTCCGTTGCTTCATTCCTGTGTTTTCGTCTACCTGCTTTTCAGGCAAATCCGATCTCAAAATCCTTTTGCTACCTCTGTCCTGGCCACTTGGGACCGGTAACAAACGCAATATCAGAAGAACGCTTTGTGTGATTTTCCTCAAACTTTGCACAAATGTCGACTCCGACTCAAAGCTGAACTGAATACATTATGGAGGGCAAAGGTCACTGTGACCTTACATATTATGAGGTCGCACTGACCTTTGACTCTATTCAGAGGCGGCCGTACTGTGAGGCAAACCAGGCAATTGCCTGGAGCCCCGGGGCGCCAAAATGCCCTCTTTATATTTTGTCCCCATATTTATTGTTTTTTATAAATATCTCTTTACAATAGTATCATCAGGATGTCTAATTACTCACGTTTTGACGGTCTTTCTGCCAACTGTGCCCCCCCCCCTTCAGTCTGCACTACATGGACTATTCCAATACGCATCACGCTCATGACGCTGCACGTTTACGGCGTAAAATCCAAAAAAGTAAATAGTGGGAGAAGATATAAACCTACCTATACCAAAATGAAGCGAACATATGTATTGACTGTAGAATGGGGCGGCAGTGGCGAAGCGGGTAGGGAGGTCGCCTCTGGAGTGCAAGGTTGGAGGTTCGACCCCCGCCTACACGCCACATGTCGAAGTGTCCCTGGGCAAGACACTGAACCCCAAATTGCTCCCGATGGTTCAGAGAGCGCCTTGCATGGCAGCTACTGCCATCGGTGTGTGTGTGAATGTGGTAAGAAATGTAAAGCGTTTTGGGTCTGAGAAAATCAGCTAGAAAGCGCATTATAAGTTAAGTCCATTTACCATATATTTGGTTGCTCGCTGAGTGAAGAATACCACACCAGGCTTCAGGATCTGCACATGTATTCTCTAGAAAGAGCAGCGGAGGGCACAATTAGAATAGACTCAGCCAGGCTCTCTCTCTCTCTGTCAGTCCCCCAGACAAAAGTTCTACAATATTTGTTTGTGTCTAATAATAAAATAAACATAAACATTGTTATAAATAAAATAAGTACACGGTTACCAAAGATAATCTCTTCCAGTGAGTACACATTTTAACAAAAATAAAAGCATGTATACTCTGTGAGTAAAATGAAATAAATAATTAATGAATTTAACATTCAATGCAGTCCTTCTTATAAGCATAAACAATTATTACAGCATTTTTTTTTACCAATGCAACATACCTAGAAAGAGCAGCGGAGGGCACAATTAGAACAGACACAGGCAGGTAGGTTCTCTCTCTGTGTTAGTCCCCTTAAACAGACCAAACGATATGCAAATAAATAAATAAGATAGCGGACCATTAAACGGACATTAGAAACGTTTCCTTAGCAACAACTTATAAGTACATCTAGCAAAACATTACATACAATTTCGCCAAGATTAAATGACTGTAACATGCTAAGTTAGCAAGAAACGGGAGAACACAAAACATATCTTACCCAGACAAAAGTTCTCCAATATTTTGCTGGGAGAAAGCAATGACGTCACCCATAGAGCTGTTAAGCGGAAGTGTCTTACTTCCGGGACATGGGACCTCTCGGCACGAAAAATTACAACGGTAGTCAATGGAAAGAAATGTATTATTTTCTGGTCCCAGTCATGAAATGCCTTCGATTACACATATGTTTTGTATGGATTTAGATGGTATTTTTTCGTGCAAAGAATGGAACAATGTAGCGAGTAGAAGCTGGATACGGTCAGGTTTTGTGCAGAGCGCTTTTGTGGACTACAGCTCTTCGCTGCTCTTGACACTTATGATATACGTCACCACCACTGGCACCTGCTTAGCTCAGAAACATGGCTGTGTCTTTAATGCACTTTACCGCCTTCTTTCAATGACAAGACAAAAGTCTTCAGCGTGGCGAAAATCACTACACAAGTGGACATGTGGAGTTTCAATTTCTCGAGTGGGGAGATTGTTGGCGTTGTCCACGCCAGCCATTAGCATTAGCATTAGCACTGTCAGTCGAGAAGTGGAGGGAATGTGTTGAGGTGACGTCACAGAGGCGACAAGACTTGTAGTTGTTCTCGTAACATTTTTTCAAAAGCCGTTAGACGAATAATCATACAACATACCGTCAAACTCTTCACATGAAAAATTATCATTTAGACCCATACAAAACATATACAGTATCTCACAAAAGTGAGTACACCCCTAACATTTCTTCAAATATTTCATTATATCTTTCCATGCGACAACACTGAATAAATGACACTTTGATACAATGTCAAGTAGTCAGTGTACAGCTTGTATAACAGTGTACATTTACTGTCCCCTCAAAATAACTCGACACACAGCCATTAATGTCTAAACTGCTGGCAACAAAAGTGAGTACACCCCTAAGAAAAAATGTCCAAATTGGGCCCAAAGTGTAAATATTTTGTGTGGCCACCATTATTTTCCAGCACTGCCTTAACCCTCTTGGTCATGTAGTTCACTAGAGCTTCACAGGTTGCAACTGGAACCCTCTTCCACCCATTTATGACAGCATCACAGAGCTGGTGGATATTAAAGACCTTGCGCTCCTCCATCTCCCGTTTTAGGATGCCCCAAAGATGCTCAATAGGGTTTAAGACTGGAGACATGCTTGGCCAGTCCATAACCTTTACCCTCAGCTTCTTTAGCAAGCCAGTGGTCATTCGGAGGGGTGTTTGGGGTCGTTATCATGTTGCAGTACTGCCCTGCGGCCCAGTTTATGAAGGGAGGGGATCATGCTCTGCTTCAGTATGTCACAGTACATGTTAGAATTCAATGAACTGTAGATCCCCAGTGCTGGCAGCACTCATGCAGCCCCAGACCATGACACTCCAACCACCATGCTTGACTCTAGGCAAGACACATTTGTCTTTGTACTCCTCACCTGGTTGCCACTCCACACTCTTAACACCATCTGAACCAAATAAATGTATTTTGGTCTCATCAGACCACAGGACATGGTTGCAGTAATCCATGTCCGTAGTCTGTTTGTCTTCAGCAAACTTTTTGTGGGGTTTCTTGTGCATCATCTTTAGAATAGGCTTCCTTCTGGTATGACAGCCATGCAGACCAGTATGATGCAGAGTGCGGCGTATGGTCTGAGCACTGACAGGTTGACCCCCCACCCCTTCAAGCCCTTCAGCAATGCTGGCAGCACTCATACGTCTATTTTCCAAAGCCAACCTCTGTGTACGACGCTGACCATGTGCACTCAACCTTCGTAAACTGGGCCACAGGGTGGTATTGCAACATGATAACGACCCCAAACACCCCTCCGAACGACCACTGGCTTGCTAAAAAAGCTGAGGGTAAAGGTTATGGCCTGGCCAAGCATGTCTCTGGACCTAAACCCTATTGAGCATCTTTGGGGCATCCTCAAACGGAAGGTGGAGGAGCGCAAGGTCTTTAATATCCACCAGCTCTGTGATGCTGTCATAAATGGGTGGAAGAGGGTTCCAGTTGCAACCTGTGAAGCTCTAGTGAACTCCATGACCAAGAGGGTTAAGGCAGTGCTGGAAAATAATGGTGGCCACACAAAATATTTACACTTTGGGCCCAATTTGTAAATTTTTTCTAAGGGGTGTACTCACTTTTGTTGCCAGCAGTTTAGACATTAATGGCTGTGTGTCGAGTTATTTTGAGGGGACAGTAAATTTACACTGGTATACAAGCTGTACACTGACTACTTTACATTGTATCAAAGTGTCATTTATTCAGTGTTGTCCCATGGAAAGATATAAAGAAAAATGTGAAGAAATGTGAGGGGTGTACTCACTTTTGTGAGATACTGTATGTAATCCAAGGCATTTAATGACTGGGACCAGAAAATAGTAGATTACTTTCCATAGACTCCCATTAATTTTTTTTCAGCCGATAGGTCCCATGCCCCGTAATTCCGCCACTTCCGCTTAACAGCTCTATAGTTCTCTGGTAAATCCTATTCAGCGCGTGAGTGCCGGCGCCCTCCTGTGGCCATCAATGATTACACTCGCTAGGCGTAATTACATAGGCTACAAGCAACATGTTTGGTTGAAAAAAAGTGTTGTGGTTGTTACTAAACTCGCGTTGTAAAAATGTATTCACCGTTTCACTTAATCAGTTAAAATCTGAGAATGAAAGCGGACAAAACACCACCTTTATTTCGACAGAGCACACGAAAAACCTTGTGTTATTAGGAGGAGTACGCTACATTGTGTTAGCTTCACTAGCTCTAGCTGAAGGTTTGTAACAGTTGGCTAATAATCAGGTTTAGTGGAGCAAGAACTATTGCCACTAACTTCTTCATGAGCATTAATTACTCTCTTCAAGTAACGTTACTTTAAATAACATCCAAGCGAAACGTCATTCCTCATTGTATAGTTTGCATGGAGTATCATCTCATTGGCCCTCATTTATCAAACTTGCGTGGAAACTGGTGCAGATTCTGGCGCAAATACCTCCCTACGCCAGGTATCGCGTGGGATTTATCAAACAGTCGTATCTCGCCAATCTCAGCGTACGCCAGGCCATTATTCATACCTGCAAACTCGTCGCTTTTCGGCGAAAATCGCCGTTTAGAATCAAAATATATGACCCACGTGAATCGTATAGATCCGAAGAGTTTTTGTTTTTGGGAAGGGGGGGGGGTGGGTAGCGGCAGCTGCCAGAGAAGTCAGCCAGCGCTTCCCAGACTGGACTGTGTGGGCGAGTTACCGTAGTGTGAGACAAGGGAATATCGTTATCTTGGCAATAAAACATCTTTGGTAGACGTCATGAGTATTGTCAAATCAGCGTTAAGATCGGGCATAGTAAAGCATCACTGCTGCCGCTGGGTGTTCAGACTTTAGAATTGGCTAAAAGTCTCAATCAAAGCCCTTTTGATAATAAAAAATTAGAGGCTTTGATTAAACACTGTCAATGCTTCAGAGGTTAATGTAACAGCCTACTGAAACAGAAACTATACGGAGGGACGCAGCTCACTGTACAGTCCCTTTATTTAGTCGCGCTGTCAGTTTGCCGACATGGCTCTCTGTTAGACTCGAGACATAAGCCCCTTTTACACAGAGATTGCGGCATATTGACGAAACGAAAGAGCGGCAATTTGCCGGCTCTCCTTGGTTAAGTGTTATTTACACAGAACCAAGCAAAGGCAGTGTGTTGTGTCCCTTTTACACAGCGTTCCGGAGTGAAAGCACAGAGCTCCACATTCCGGAACGAGGGGAGTGGGGGGAGTGTCATGTGTGACACAACAGCGTAAGCAGCATCAGGTGTGACGTAAACATTTAGCGCCGCGCCGGTCAGCTGCTTATTGAACAACAACACTGGCTGGTGAATTGAGAGCAGAAGTGCTGGAGCTTGCTGTAAGAGGGCCGTATTTTACTGTCCCCACGATGTGCCGGTTGATCTCGCTACGCGCTGAGTCCAACATCACTGGGACTGTTAACCAAACTGACAAAATCAATCCGCTTCACCTCTTCACGTCCTGAGTTGTGTTAGCAAAACAGTAGCTCTGTGGCTAACAGCTGAGCCGGAGCCTTCAGTCAGCTGAAGCAGACAGTCTAGCGGGGCGAGCAGACTATTCCCCCGTTACTAGGTCAAGCTGAACAAGAGCCCTCCGCTGCGCGTCGTGCTCCTGCTTTAGCTTGTCGGTCTTTATTTCTAGCAAGTGACCCGTTCGCTATAGCCTACTTTATCCCTTACTTAGCCTAGCCTAGCTTTCCCATTGTACAACTTCTCCTGGGCAGAAATAGACTCATACACTCTGCAAAATGAAGCGTGGGGGTTTGGATTGAGCAACGGACCTCATGATCAGATAGATTATACGCCGTTCCTTTTATTTGGTGATTTTTATGGGACATCAGGCCGCCGTGATTAATGTTAAACACACGTCCTTCAACTGCTAACATGGTCGCATGTTTAGAACGTAGGCTATGGAACGTCAAACGCCCCCCTGTTCCGCAACAACAAGCTGGAGCATTTAAACAGAGAGGCGGAACTGATAGTGTCGGGAATCTTACTACCCCCCGAGGTAGTAAAATTCCCAGAACGATCACTCGCACCTTTCTTCCCTCGTTCCGCAACTGTCGCATTTATACAGCAGGGTGAAGGGCCGAAAGGCCGGCATATTCCCGGCTTTCACTGGCTGTGTAAAAGGGGCTATAGAAAAAGATCGCGGAAGCCGTTCCCGTAGACAAAGTTAACGGGCAGGATATCCCCGACTGATTTCATCCATCAAACCACAGAGTTTTTTCTGAGCGGCGTCTCACTCGCTCACTGGGTCTCCCGGGTCCCGGTGATTTTCACCGTCACAGCGATCGACTCGCTGCTTTGCTGGGGCGGAGACTTTGTGTGAAGGTGATTTAACATCACGGTCGTAGACGAATGTTATAACTTTATGCTGCATAGTTTGCACTGCACTGTTGACCCACACAGGACTCTTAAGTGAAGCTGACAGTTTAATGAGCGCACATTGCAGAAATGAAGTGTCTGCAGTGCGCTCACAATCAGAGCCGACCGACAGCCCCCCCCCCCCCCCCCCCCCCCACAATGTATTTTTATTTTTATTTTTTAGTTTGTGTGTTTGATATTAACATCATATTATTATATCATACAAAAAAATGAATACAATGTTTTGATCTAGATAGCCTAGTTAATAGCCCGATAATTTAATCAGTTCATCTGGGAGGTAATCCAAGTTTAACTGATCACGTCACGTTCACGTCCAGTGTGTATTGAGTTTATTTGAAAACATTTGGAAATGGGGCTCAGATGCCCATGCACTGTATAACCTATTTCAGCCTTGTCTGTGGAAAAAAAGATAGCTGGACAACAGAGTTCTTCTGCTTCGTTCCTCTCACTGCATTTAAATGTATTCATTATATTACAGAGAAATATGTCCCATAAAAGAAAAAGAGCACCAAGCCCAACCCAGAGGACCCTGCATAATATTTTATTTTAAATGAACATTTTAATGGAAAATCCAAGAAGCTTCTAATTCATCCGACCCAGTGTCTCCAAATTATTTGTTCACACAAAATTCCTCAGATTTATCCTCTTAATTTCCCTCTCAAAGTGCACCAGATTCATGCATTTCACTTTAAAAAGTTTAAAAAAAATCTCCCGGGGGGGCATACCCCCGGACCCCCCTAGGAGGGTCAGGATCTCAGCTGGCTATTATTTTCACCCAGCTGGACATTGGAGGCAATAGTGGAGAACTCTGGTTGTGTGAATGATATTTAACAATAGCCAATCGTTTGGACAGCGAAAGACACCCGACCCCCCTAGAAGGGACGGGTGTTTGTCACCTTTTTCACCTCCTATGAGTTTGCAGGTCTGATTATTGCAAATGCGGTGGCTGAAAACGATCATATCACGCCCCTATATTTTCTCAGTTTAGAGGCCTCGCCCAGAGGTTTTACGACATGGATATGCGCATTACGGCACAGAAGAGGAACTTCTCTGAAGTACAAATTGACAGAATAACAGCGAAAGTAGAAAAAAAAGAGTTTCATTTCGGAGCATTACAAGCGGCATCAAAGAACGACAGAAGGCAGCAGTTAGGAAGGAAATAACTGCTGCAGTCAACAGCGTTGGTGTTGACAACAAATGATCTCCAGTTGAGGATTTTGCGCTTGAGGTTTACATCAGTAGGCTACTATCGCTCAAATGCTATAAAACAGCATATACAATTATATGTCGCCATTTCTTTACATAGATGAAGAAAAAGTGGTCTGACTCAAAAATCGCCACTAAAAAAAGCGTGTTGCTGTTCTGAAATGCAACCAACCAACGTTCGGGCATAATATCAATAGTGGTAGAGGAGAAAAGACGAAAAGACGCACCAACAAATACACGTCTGCAGAGATTTGAATGATTAGAATGTATTGGCCCTTTTAGATAGCACTACTCAAAAGGGGTTTAAAAACAAAAAATAACACATTTTGCGTTTTACTGTAGGCTATGACAGCATGCGCTTGGCACGAGTGGTCAGCCCGGCCATCAGCTGCACAAGCTGACCCGGCAACGATCAGCTGTGAGAGCGCCCAACGTCCTGCTCCACCAGCGCATCGGAATAACAAACGAAACGTGCCGGTTAAAGGTGGAAATAAATCGCTTAAGCGATCAATGACACATTAAAAGAGGAACTAACATCTAAAAAGTGCGTCAAATAAATAAAAGGTTAAGTTGAATGTTGTGCCGTGTATTTTTTATCATAAAGAGCAGTGTATGTCTACTACATATTTAATACTGTGGCTAACATTTTGAATGAATGCAGCCCCCGTGCCTCAGTGTCCCCCCAGCTGCTCCAAGATGGAGACAACTGCCCTTACGCAGTCCCATGCAGCGCTCCTAAGTGGCCGGTGTGCGCACTATTGAATCAGTGCTTCTACTCAGTTGCACACCATAAGCTGCACATTTTTAAGTGATTAATATCTTTATTTTGGTCTGAGCAAACACTGCATTTGTATTACCTTCTAATAATTGTCCAACAAAGTCATCGGCTACCCGGCACAGCCTGCACTGCGAGTCCATGCTGTTTACAAACTTGCGTACACGAGCTGAGAGCTGGCGTGGGATTTGAGCGTATCCTACGCTCACGTCCACATTGGTAAATGCAGAGGTTTGCGTGGAAATGTGCGTACACCCACTTTTCTGGTCTACGCACGGTTGATAAATGAGGGCCACTATGCGTACATTAGACCGGAAGATGCGAGGGCCCCCAAATGACTGTTCGCCTGGAGCCCTCAAATGGCTAAGTTCGCCACTGCCTAGAGGCTTCCCCTAACCATCACAACTACATTTCTAACCCAAACCCTTGCACTAGCCCTAATGTAAACCTAATTCTATCCCGAACCTGAACCTTGAAACCAAGTTTTAACCCTCAAACAGGCCTTTGAAGAAGTGAAGACAGGGCAAAATGTTTTCACTTTCCAAAAATGTCCTGACTGCGATGGTTAAAAGCTTAAATTGGTCCTCAAAAAGATGCCTGTACAAGTGCGCACACACACACACACACTGGCAAAACACTGAGGTACTTTTGACTGATTCAGTGATTGGCAGACTCACAAGGTCCAGCAGGTACCCAACCTCCTGCTGCAGTGGGGATTATGTGACCCAGACTACTTGTGCTTTCAACTTGTATCCACTTTTCAGGAGGACACTCGTTCTTACCACGTTAGGAGGACGTAGTGTGCTCATATGAGAGCCCGAAAATGATTAGGTTTTATGATTATGAGTCAACTCACTAGCTTTGTCCAGAGCTGTCAATTGCCTCTCCTGGTCTTCATCAGCAGACACTCTATACACAGCCAATATGCCTCAATCTCTGTGTAAAAGGGGCTTATAATACCGGCGTAGTCTTTAATAATTGAGTTTTTTTTTTTGGTAAGACTTTATTTAACGGGTCTGTAATTTCCCTAATAAATTCCACTGGCGTTGACTGTGTAATCTGGTAGTAATTATATGAAAAATAGGGGCAGTGCTCGGTTGGTACCTTTCCAGTTTTACTAATTACAGTAACTTGTCAGTATAACCCGGGAAAGGCCTTATGATGAGTGCACAGCAGGTCAACTGAACATGCACCAATACTAAATGTGTCCAAGGGAAGGGCCGGCAAATTAAAAAGAAGTATAGAGTTTCCAACAATAAATCACAACTGATGGATATTTTAGTTGTTTAGTTTTAATAGAGACATTTATTTCAATTAGGCCTAATTATCGCTTTAACTGGTTGCATTTCATATTCATCGTTTAAGGGAATTTCAAAGAAGTACATAGGAAATCTTTGGGACGTTAAAGACAAGGCTTTTTGTCATTGCAAATGGTGGACACTGAACCTTTGGAATAAGACTTGTGAAATAGTTGAACTGTGTTTAAGCTAGTGGTCGACCATGGGATGTTATTTTTCTCTTCTTTTATATACACACAGGAAGAAGTTAAGAAATGTGTCCAAAAATAATGTGTGTGTTATTCAGAATCTGTTGAAATGGAATTCAGTGCTCAACTCGCTCTGAGATGCAATTAAATAGCTCTGAAATTAACTTTGAGTTTAGGATTACGTTGTCCACCCATAACATGTCTTTTTTTTCCATCTGGTGGGTTAATTCCATCATAAACCTTTGAAATGCAATGTGAAGTGAACAAACACATAGTGCGTGTGGTCTTGTGTGTGTGAGCTGATGTGCCCCAGGTGGTGTCTGTCTGTCTGTCTGTCTGTCTGTCTGTCTGTCTGAACTCCATCCAGCTCTAACAGTGACCGTCCGTCCTGGTTCTAAATTGGAGAGGAGACATAGACCAGAGTGAGGGGGGGGACCTGAGGCGCGAGGCTGGGCTCCACGTTCTATCCACACCACTTTTATGGGCTCCATCGGAGTACACATCTAAATCTGGGTTAACAAGCAGAGCTTACCACTAAGAGCCCAGGGCACCAGAAAAGAGGGAAAAAAAGTTTTCTTTACTGAAAATTCATTTCACATAAATCATCTCAGGACAGAGTCTTTTGAAGTGGCTTTCCTCAGACTTTGGACAGGAAGTGTGGGGCTTAGAGCGTGTTTCCCAACCCATAGAGGGAGAGAGAGGAGGAATAAGAGAGGAGAGGTAAAGAGGGAGAGAAGAGGAATAAGAGAGGTAAAGAGGGAGAGAGGAGGAATAAGAGAGGTAAAGAGGGAGAGAAGAGGAATAAGAGAGGTAACGAGGGAGAGAGGAGGAATAAGAGAGGAGAGGTAAAGAGAGAGAGAAGAGGAATAAGAGAGGAGAGGTAACGAGGGAGAGAGGAGGAATAAGAGAGGTAAAGAGGGAGAGAAGAGGAATAAGAGAGGAGAGGTAACGAGGGAGAGAGGAGGAATAAGAGAGGAGAGGTAAAGAGAGAGAGAGGAGGAATAAGAGAGGAGAGGTAAAGAGAGAGAGAGGAGGAATAAGAGAGGAGAGGTAAAGAGAGAGAGAAGAGGAATAAGAGAGGAGAGGTAAAGAGGGAGAGAGGAGGAATAAGAGAGGTAAAGAGGGAGAGAGGAGGAATAAGAGAGGTAAAGAGGGAGAGAAGAGGAATAAGAGAGGAGAGGTAAAGAGGGAGAGAAGAGGAATAAGAGAGGAGAGGTAAAGAGGGAGAGAAGAGGAATAAGAGAGGAGAGGTAAAGAGGGAGAGAGGAGGAATAAGAGAGGAGAGGTAAAGAGGGAGAGAGGAGGAATAAGAGAGGTAAAGAGGGAGAGAAGAGGAATAAGAGAGGTAAAGAGAGAGAGAAGAGGAATAAGAGAGGAGAGGTAAAGAGGGAGAGAGGAGGAATAAGAGAGGTAAAGAGGGAGAGAGGAGGAATAAGAGAGGTAAAGAGGGAGAGAAGAGGAATAAGAGAGGTAAAGAGGGAGAGAAGAGGAATAAGAGAGGAGAGGTAACGAGGGAGAGAGGAGGAATAAGAGAGGTAAAGAGAGAGAGAAGAGGAATAAGAGAGGAGAGGTAAAGAGGGAGAGAAGAGGAATAAGAGAGGAGAGGTAACGAGGGAGAGAGGAGGAATAAGAGAGGAGAGGTAAAGAGGGAGAGAAGAGGAATAAGAGAGGAGAGGTAAAGAGGGAGAGAGGAGGAATAAGAGAGGAGAGGTAAAGAGGGAGAGAGGAGGAATAAGAGAGGAGAGGTAAAGAGGGAGAGAGGAGGAATAAGAGAGGAGAGGTAAAGAGGGAGAGAAGAGGAATAAGAGAGGTAAAGAGGGAGAGAGGAGGAATAAGAGAGGAGAGGTAAAGAGGGAGAGAGGAGGAATAAGAGAGGAGAGGTAAAGAGGGAGAGAAGAGGAATAAGAGAGGAGAGGTAAAGAGGGAGAGAGGAGGAATAAGAGAGGAGAGGTAAAGAGGGAGAGAGGAGGAATAAGAGAGGAGAGGTAAAGAGGGAGAGAGGAGGAATAAGAGAGGAGAGGTAAAGAGGGAGAGAGGATGAATAAGAGAGGAGAGGTAAAGAGGGAGAGAGGAGGAATAAGAGAGGAGAGGTAAAGAGGGAGAGAGGAGGAATAAGAGAGGAGAGGTAAAGAGGGAGAGAGGAGGAATAAGAGAGGAGAGGTAAAGAGGGAGAGAAGAGGAATAAGAGAGGAGAGGTAAAGAGGGAGAGAGGAGGAATAAGAGAGGAGAGGTAAAGAGGGAGAGAGGAGGAATAAGAGAGGAGAGGTAAAGAGGGAGAGAGGGGAGGAATAAGAGAGGAGAGGTAAAGAGGGAGAGAGGAGGAATAAGAGAGGTAAAGAGGGAGAGAAGAGGAATAAGAGAGGAGAGGTAAAGAGGGAGAGAGGAGGAATAAGAGAGGAGAGGTAAAGAGGGAGAGAGGATGAATAAGAGAGGAGAGGTAAAGAGGGAGAGAGGAGGAATAAGAGAGGAGAGGTAAAGAGGGAGAGAGGATGAATAAGAGAGGAGAGGTAAAGAGGGAGAGAGGAGGAATAAGAGAGGAGAGGTAAAGAGGGAGAGAGGAGGAATAAGAGAGGAGAGGTAAAGGGAGGAAAGGAGCCAGTAGAGCCATTGTGATGCTCAGAGCAAGTGATAATCCACACGTAAATAGAAACAAAAAGGAAAACACAGCATGCTAGAAGAAATATGTGCTAAGCCTTATTTGGACTGTCATTGTTTGCTGTTTGTTGTCTTCTGTGTGTGTGTGTGTGTGTGTGTGTGTGTGTGTGTGTGTGTGTGTGTGTGTGTGTGCACTGTTGGACCAGGCACGGTGCCAAATGCAAATATTGTGGCATAAATGGTGCTAAAACTCAACTGTTCCACTTTGCACCTATAAGCCCGTGTTGAATTAACAACGTTATCAAAAACAAAACATTATGTTTAGCGCGGAAAGTGGGCTGAGGGTTCGACAGATGGTTAAGAGCATTAGGGAGATACCTGCCAACAAGGGCCGCCTTTCGCCCAACCGTTACCAGGGATATTAAAATTCACTGGCGAGCCACGGCCCCGTGGTGGCATATGGCCCAGTAAATATTGACTCATATTTTAATTACTCTTTGAATATAATCTAATAATTAATCAACAAACACTACAGTTTCACCTTTTTCCCCGGCCTTGCTTCAGAGGTGCAGAGCATCACAATCACTCCGTGGGGACTTGGGATGCGACATAAAAATACACAATGAAGCCGTGGATTAGTAGTCCTGATGCAACATGCCCCATTTTATTGTATTATATTATTATAGGCACTATTATGATGTATTATTATTATTACTGCATAATGTGTAAGCAGGCTCTCAATGGTGCACCCTGTTGAAGTATAGAACACAGATGGACTAATAAATATTAAGCGTATTTCACATAAAATAGTTGGTTTGAGGAGTTATTTATTTTATGTCAATCCCATTAGAGATGTGAAGGGAAAGTACCAAAGGAAATATATTGAGTTGACTTCATAAACACTAACTGTTACTGTAACCAAAAGGTAGCGTGTAGCATGTCATCCAAATATTTAAGTTCTGAAAACATTTGTACAACTGAGTCGACATTCCAGAGCAAACTGAAAACCTTCAGGATCAGTGTGTGTGTGTGTGTGTGTGTGTGTGTGTGTGTGTGTGTGTGTGTGTGTGTGTGTGTGTGTGTGTGTGTGTGTGTGAATCTCTGTGGTATCTTTGCTGTCCACACATGGTGTTTGCACATGCATTGATATGCTGTTTACTTGTAATGTAATGTCCAATATTAATACACGTAGAATGCTTTTCCATGGATTTCAGATCAATAAATAGAAGGTTGGAGTTAGAGGATATCTTTGTGATTTCTCTCTTCTAGTTTGACTAGATGTGCTCGTAAGCCCTGGAATGTTTTTAGGGTTATTTATGTGACAAATAAAACTTTACGAGGGGGATTTTGAAATTATTTGAACCAAGTAATGAAATTTTATATCTGGCATATCGCAATTGATGGAAAGAGAGACATATCTAGTCCCCTCGTGTTAGTGTGTTCTACTGATTGCCCAGAAGAATTCAGGAGACTGTTTCCAGATTAGATGTTGAATTGTTGGTTTTTGGTGGATGTACATGTGAGCAGCACTAGCTGAACTGGATTGTGGTTGAGGCGGTTGAAGCAACAAATATTATATATAATAAATGTTTTTTTGTGTGAGTGTGTGTGTGTGTGTGTGTGTGTGTGCAACCCTTTAGTCATCATTCGAAAGCCCTGTTTTACATTCTGTTCACTGACCTTTACTTTGCACTCTATTCTGGTGTAGCGCTTCACTTACTAGACATTGGAATATAACTAGCCAGTGTGTGCATTTCCCATACTGCTGTATACAGGTGTTTGTGTGTGTGTGTGTGTGTGTGTGTGTGTGTGTGTGTGTGTGTGTTGTGTCATGGTGTATTTTGCATTCATGTCTGTGGGATTGTATCAAAAAAGAGAAGCTGGTTGGAGGAGCTCGGCACACAAAACTGGGCACAGAGTCAAAAAAGCGGGCTCGGAGATACTAGACACACACACACACACACACACACACACACACACACACTAATGCTCTGTAAGTACATCCCACTGTCTGTACTGCACTGAGTAGGCGTGGAGGAGCGAGTGGGCGGATACGCAACCGTGTCACACACATCAAAAAACTCCTCGCAGGGCCAGAGCAGTTCACAGGAGGCATATGATGTGTACCAGAGTAATCCAGCACAGACATCCAGCAACTTAGCATGCAAGGGAGAGGACAGGCAGAGGAAAAACAGTGCAGAAAACCACACAGATCCTTGTCAGCCCTCTTTTTTGGAACTAGCTTCAGCACCTTCTTCTTCTTGCTGTTGCTGTTTGGGGGCAAGGCTTTCAATAAGGCTGTTAAAACATTGAGCAACACTCGCGCAACAGTTGGATGAACGGAAACCCGCTGTGTATATTGTTCTACTGTGATTGCATGAAATTCCCCTGTAATTGCTCTTGTTCCTCAACACGAGGGCCAAGCAAGCAGAGGCTGATATTGAGAACATCTGAGAGCTTTCAGCATCAGTGTGTGTGTGTGTGTGTGTGTGTGTGTGTGTGTGTGTGTGTGTGTGTGTGTGTGCACAGAGCTGGAGGGCTGCCTGGAAAATGAGGCCGTGAGTTTTGACAGGTTTGGAAGGCTGATTGTAGCTTTCACCTGCGTGTGACTTCACATAGGTAATTGAGCTTCTAACAGAATCCATAAAGCTGCCATGTGTTTGAGCTATACACACCAAATGGTTATGGTTCTCTTGATGCATATCAAAAAGCCAAAGGGCCAGCGTGGATGACAGTATGAATGTATTGACTTGGTATCTACACTGATAGGCGTAAACCTTTTCTGTGTAAGACCCGACATCCCTGATATGAACCCGACCGCTTTTCTTTTTTTATCAACTATGGCAAAACTAGCAGCAGAATAAGCCAAGCTGAATTCAATTGAAATAACATTATGAGAAACATCAACTGCAGATTTTGTTCCCTCCTAAATGTTTGAGGGGTTCTGTTGCGCACATGAAAACTTTGCAGCAGTGCAGCAGGACAGATTACTTTACACAAGTTAAAGTAGTAAAGTGTAAAACCACACTGTAAAACATACTAAATGACAGGTAAAGGTCCACCAGCAAGTGTTATTACTTAAATGTAATTAAAGTAAAAATACAATATGAATGCAGAATTCAAAGATTCATACTGCTAATGTATTAAAGTATAAGCAATATTTTACTGTTGAAACTGATGGAGATGGGGCCAATTTGACCTGCTTTACATTCGGCTTGGCATTTTTACCATCACATCATCATCCCAAGTATTATGAATATTTGTGTAAAAGAACCATTAAAAATGTCAAACAATAATTGGATTAACAAGTCAATCATTTGCTCTTAATTGTAGTGGAATAAAACATAATGTGAAATGGAAATATCGTTTTCAGAATATAACCAAGTCTGGAATTTGACGATAAGTTGCATTTGTATTAGATAATAAAGACACGGGGCTGCCGTGCCACACATTGTAAACAGCAGGCTTTACAACAGAAAAGCCCATTTCGGGAAAATTTCAATGTAACCATTGACTAATAAAAAATAAAGTAACTTAACTGCCTCCCATGTCATTGATAAGGAGATACATACATTTCAGACGGTCTGGTAGAATTCATCAGTTCTTCAGAAGTTAAAAACAAGCAAAGGCAAAGCAGAACGTTTGAAAAAAAGAATTACTGCTTTACAGTATTGTTATTCATCTGTTGAGTTTTCACATTTCGTTAGCCTCATAGCATAATTTCCTAAATCATATTTACTCTACTCTACTTTTACTCTATTCTACATCTACTTTTCGTTAGCCTAATAGCATAATTGCCTAAGTCATATTTTAAGGGTTATAGAGTAGGGTAAAGTAGATGTAGAGTAAAAGTAGAGTACAGTAAATATGATTTAGGCAAGCTATGAGCCTAACGATTTATATTATATCCAGTCAAGGGAGCACAGCCCCAGGTTGAGAATCATTCCGCTACTTTATTTCTCTCTGGGTGCGATCATTTCAAGTCAACTCCTATTTAAAAGGTGACTCGCCATGAAGCCAATTGATCATTGGAGTAGAAATTAGTAGAATACTGCCCTCTAGTGGTGAGTGAAAGCAGCACTTATACTGTGGTCGTACCCGGCAGTTCATTTAAACCACAGTATGTTACTCAGTACATAAACCAGGGAAGTTAATTTGGTCCTCTAGTCAGACCACGGGAGAAAAAAAAAATATATAAACGGTATGTGTAAGACAAAAAGGAAAGAGACACTTTCTTATATCCAACGTTCAGGTTTTATTTCTCTAATATTTATTTATATCACAAACAAAAAGTCTTGAAAATGCAGACTAGAATCTTTATATATAAACTGTACACAAAGCAAGGCACTATACACTGTAGGATTTTTAAAAATCGAATTCATTTTATCGTCCACTCTTATCGGTGCATTTAATTAGATCCTGCATCCTTTTCTATCCCCAACTAATAAATGACACTCGACGCAGCCGGACAAAGCTCTTTAAATGGCAAACGGTGATCTGTACAGCAAGAGGAGACCTTCTGCAATATCCACTTATTTATCATACATATGACACAAACCTCTCAACAGGAAGCATACACTTTATGCAATTATTATTTAAAGTAAATATTCAAGAAACTTTTTATTTTCTTTTTAAATTCCTGTATGGGATTTGATATAAATATAAATTATTTGTGAATAAGAGCAGGTCTATTGGTGGAGTGTGTTGAACAAGGCTGTCTGGCCATGCTCCCACTCTAACACACCTGGCTGACAATAATGTTAACGGCACTGGCTTGTCCTGCGTATGGTACATATGTACAAAACATCAACAGAGAAGAACTATTAACACATCCGCTCACTGGTGTATCGTGGTCTATTTGTCTCCCACTTTTACAAGCATAAAAAAGACGATAGGAGTGATTTATCTTCAGCCACGAGAAGCTGGTTAGCTCTCGTTTATGATGGCCTCCTTCCAACACTTTCTTTTCCCTCCGTCCGTCCTCGACCCCTCCATTCCAGGGTTAACTCAGGAGAGGCTGCCCCTCAGCCCCTGTTGTGTCCGGATGTAAAAACCCAGAACAGCTGGCTTGAAGGCTGCTCTCCGTTTCACTTAGAAAAGTCCTCTGGCTTTCTTCACATTGACCTGCTTCCAGCCCGGCAGAGCCCCATACTCTTCTCTGCTCATCTCCAGGCCTTTCTGTGGGAGCAAAGCACAGTCAGCATTAAGCATTCACTATCAGCCATAGTTTACCATACAGATTAGGGTTGGGCAGTTAAAAAAAATTCATGCATTTAAGCTATCACCAAATCTGTACACTGTATTACCGTTTTGATTTATTTTCTAGCACTACATTTTTACAAGATTACATTAGCTAAAAATACAAATCTTTACTGAACAACACTTGAACACATCGGCATGTAACTCAATGAACAGTATGTTCCAAATGAAGGAAACAAACCAAATCACTGAGTGTCATTTACCTGTAGAGTATTTTAAGCTGCGTTGCTATTAGTTAAAGGTGCTACGAAGAACTTTTTAATATTTCTGAAACAGTTTAATTTTTCCTCTGATGATCAAACAAGACCATTAGTGCAAAGGATGCAATTTTTTATATAGTTTTTCTTAATGCCTTTGTCATGGCTCACCCAGGAACAACAGCTGGCGTAGTAAAAACACTACTGCTGTTGTCCAAAGGGGGGCGCTAGAATGAACACATACAGGAAGTTCCTCGGAGCACATTTAAGATGCTATACACAAAGAAGATTTTTTGGGACCAAGGCTGTGTTCGGAAAGCCATACTAACGTCCTACTCATACTCATTTTGACTTCCATTTGAGTATGTGACGGTTGGGTATGCGAGTTTGGGTATGTGAGAAATTCCCGGATGAGTACTAACTTCCGGGAAGATTTTGGGTATGAATCGATTGTATACTTTTCCTACTCAACCGCCCCACAATGCATTGGGTCAATTCTACCCGCCCAGGAAAATGAAATATTTTCGAGCAAGTTGCTAGGCAACGACATTGTTTGGGGTCCGCGATCTGACAACTGTACGTGCAGTCATTCATAAACTCTTACAATAGATAAGAGATGAAGATAAATACCTAACAACATTAGAGTCACTAAGTGAAATGAGTGACGCGAGTCTGATAGTGGAGAGAGATCAGAACAGATCGCTGTTTCACACACCGCGGCTCGTCCAGCTCAACTCAGACAGCTGAGTGTTGTGATGAGCCGGACAGAGAGCGTCGGAGGGATCCTCCGCCTCAAAACATAATTATAAAACAAGAGGTCTAAAACACAGATGATGAACACGGGACTGTAAAAATCTAGTTCAATATCTAACCTGTAGAGGGCGGTTATACGCTAAACAGCGTCTAAACTGCCTGAATCTTACAAGAAGAAGAAGAAGAAATTCTTTGTTGCTTGAGTATACTTCAACTGAAAACGTTTCGACGCACCTCGCATACACAATCGATCTTTGAGTAGAGAGTATGCAGTATATAGATGGTGAGTATGTAGGATGTAGGACGCTAGCATGGCTTTCCGAACACAGCCCAACTCATTTGCGTCAGCCATCTTTTCCTTCTGATGCTCCCTTCTGAGCAGAGGCTGTCACATGACATGCGTCTGAACAGCTTTGTCCTTTTTTGTCAGGTTCTTTATTTGACAAATTAGGCCTCCATCATTTACAGGAGTATGACATGCGCATACTACACAGAGTTTTTCATGATGGGAATTAAAGGAATAACTATATAAAAATAACTATTTTTAAATTACCCGGGATACAGTATTATCATATTACACCCCAAACCTAGTACAGATGTTGCAAAAGTTCAAAAAACCATCAAATCCTGCAGCTTGCATTGGTGGAGGAGTGAGTGACCTGTGAGCACACACTCATGCAGCAGTGACAGTAACAACACACACACGGTTCTTCAAGTCAAACTTCCAATAAAAAAAAGGTCAGTTTCAAAATTGACAGCGAGCTCACATGTCGTCCACACCAGCTTAGATTGTGAGTGAACAAGCATGCTAAACAAATGTTAGATGTTTTATCAGAGCAATTATGCTAACGTTGAGTGAGGATGCTGTGCAACAGGAGAGCTAAGCCACGTCATCCATGCTCAAGTCAGACACTCACCTTCCCATAAGCCCCTACACCCTGCAGGGTGGAGCAGTGAAAAAGATACGTTCATAAATAGACAAAGAGATGGAGACAAGATTGTGAAAGGGAGGAGGGAGAGAAAAGCTGAATGATGGATGCATAGCAACAGATAAGTCAGCAAGAACGTGACAACACAAAGAGAACCCGAGTAATACGCAATATTAGATTTCTATAACACAGAATTTTTAACTAGAAGCGTGGAGATGTGTGGAGTTAAAGAATAAAGCTGCTCTTAACATTTTAGATATCACCGGTGTTATCATATAAAAGGTGAACCTTACAGTACTGTATTATACTGTACTATACAGCAGCACTTTGGCCACTTGAACAAGCTGAACACAATTACTTTGACAAGTTCCAGAAATAGACGTTTTTTTCATTGCAGTTAACGTTTTAAAAAAAAAAGGTACAGTGTGAAATGTAGGAGTATTTTAACATCATCTAGGGCTGAGAGTTAAGGTTTGGGTTGATGTCAACGCTCCCTTGCTAACCCCTCCCCCTTTGTGAGAATGTACATCTTTAAATGATTTAGAGTTCTTACTTCAAAGTCGTCATCAGACAGGTAGACCTCCAGACGGAGGGGGTCGACGCCCTGGGGCAGCGGCCGCGCCACGAGCTCTGCCAGCGGGTACATGTTCTGACACAGGCGGGCCAACACATCCTCCACCAGGATGATCTGGTTACACACCTCGGCCTCCTGACAGCACACACACACGCATTAGATACATACACACATTTAGACCCAAGTAGCACCTGCAGAGTCTGATAATATATAATAAATTCAATCAGGAAATCTATGATTCAATGATGGCTTACACCTGGACTGACCTGTGTCCATGGAAAACAAAGCTTGTTCTCTATGCAGTGTGTGTGTGTGTGTCAGTGCAGTGCACACCCTAATGGCTGGCTGCTATCAGATGATATGATAGGAGTAATGAGATAAGAGTGTGTGCTCCCCTCACCCTTTCAGTGATCTCAGCGATGTCCTCCCTGTGCTCCCAGCTGGGGAACATGTTGGTGAAGGTGAGGGGCTCCAGACCTGCGTGGATCAGATAGGCTTTGGGAGGCTTCTTCTCATTCTTCTCTGTGGACGGACACACACACTCATCACTGGGTGAAAAAAAAAAAAAAAAAAAAAAAAAAAAAAAAAAAAAAAAAATATATATATATATATATATATATATATATATATATATATATATATATATATATATATATATATATATATATATATATATATATATATATATATATATATATATATATATATATATATATATATATATATATATATATATATATATATATATATATATATATATATATATATATATATATATATATATATATATATATATATATATATATAAAAAATATATATATATATATAAAAAATATATATATATATATATATATATATATATATATATATATATATATATATATATATATATATATATATATATATATATATATATATATATATATATATATATATATATATTTTTTTTTTTACTTTGGTGCCAAACACTAATTGCTTGTAGAATGATAATGTTGTATAGTTGTTGATGCTGTCCGACCTCTTGGAATTAACATCATGGACCACTGTTCAAAAGCTAACATCACCTGGTTGTGAGATAGATATATCTCAACTGTTACAGTGCATTTGGCAGTGAGAGAGAGGAGGACTGGGTGGAATACCTCGACAGTACTGCAGCACAGTCTCCATGGCACACTTCCTGTCACAGTCCCAGCGGATCTGAGCTGAGCCGGTGCTCACACTGTCCTGAGACCACCAGCCCTGCCACAGGTACACCTCATGGTGGTTATCCACCAGGAACAGGCCTGGACCAGGGACAGGGAGACACACAGGCTAGTTAGACTTTCAGTGTGAGAACACT
This sequence comes from Hyperoplus immaculatus, assembly GCA_949357725.1. Taxonomy (NCBI): domain Eukaryota; kingdom Metazoa; phylum Chordata; class Actinopteri; order Uranoscopiformes; family Ammodytidae; genus Hyperoplus; species Hyperoplus immaculatus. The sequence goes on from OX442369.1 coordinate 20,484,521, forward strand.
ACTTCTTTTTTATTCGCTTTATTAGGCAGATTGGAGAGACAGTTGAAATGGGGCAGAGAGGGGAATGACATGCAGAGAACCAAAATATATTTGCTCTCCCGCTGGCCACACACAGCCAATACCTCCCAACATAGCCTATGAGATTACACGCCTGGCCAGACAAATGACTGGGCCCCTGAAAAGGTCCAGTCATTGGGCCCCCTTTACTCATACTGAACTTGTATCAATGTGCATGATGCGCTTATTCCTACATAAACACATACCTGTACACAGGGCCGGTTCTAGCCAGTTAGATCAGGGTGGGCTACTGGAAATAACAGTGGGCAGAGATAACGACGATGCGAACGTGTGCAGCGCGCGAGCGGAATTTTTGTGCCCTTGCAAGATCTCTGCACCTGCTTTTTGGCACATTTACTGTAATGTAAGTTTTTAGACCCACCAATGCTGTAGGGGGGGGGGGTCTACCATGATAGCACTGCTACCAGAAGCTTTCCTCATCAGTATAACAACCATCTGCCACCTTTGATTAAAGGTTAAATATATAATTTTCTAATTTTCTTAGAAAATAATAGATAGAATATTCAGAATAATTTGCAGAACACCCTCATAAAGACACCTCAACTTGATGAAATATCACAGTATCTCTGAATTGAAAATCCACTTCTGCAGAAATACTGATATTAAGGAATTTTCCGGGGGTCTAAAGCCCTTGAAAGTTCCCTCTTTTTTCCTTTCTTTTCTGGTACCCTGATTTATGTCCAGGTCCTGGCATCACTGAGCTGGCTAGGTTAGCTTGCTCATCATCAATACATAGCTAACGCTTGTTTGGTTGACCTGCTGCATGCAACGGTTTTGAGGGGGAAAAACGTCCCATGATATTTTTAGTCTTTCAATATATAAAACGTGTTATATTTTACCCAAGTATCAATGAATAAAATATTTAATTTTATTATAGAAAGTTCTTTTGCGAATATAGTGTCCATAATAAAGGTTCGCTAAATTAGGTAATCTGCAAAAAAAAAAAAAAAAAAAAAAAAAAAGATTTTTCTCTCTGGGTGGCTGGGCCCTAGAAAGCTTTTCCCACTTTCTACCCCTTATGGACGGCCCTGTGAGATTATAGAGTAGCGCTATAACACATGGTCGAAAGTCGGACTGGGAATGCGCACACTTCTTCGCAAAGAATCTTTCTATAAACACCGAGGAAAAGGGCTTGTTACATTTCACCCGGGTTGACGCAAGGTTTTTGTGCGCAGCAGCCTTTATAAATGAGTCCCTGAACACTTGTATTTGATGGTTAGGATAGAGCATAACATTCTAGATAACTTGTCTTGTGTTCATCGTTAATCATCTTGAATAGCATCCTAAAACTAACATGTACTACTATTTTTATTTATCTATCACATGTACAGTAGGTAGAGTGTGTGTGTGTGTGTGTGTGTGTGTGTGTGTGTGTGTGTGTGTGTGTGTGTGTACCTGGCTGGGACGCTGCATACAGGTCTTCCTGTAGGAAGGGCATAGAGTTGACCTTCTTAGGGTCTCTGGCCGGGTAGAGAAACTCCACGGCTACAAAGTCCCCTGAGCTGCTGCTCAGCTGGTATAGGCGCGGGGTGAAATTAAACCTGCCTGGATCTGGGGGGGTCAAAGGTCAAACAATACACACACACACACACACACACACATTAATGACACCATCCCCAGGTCGTTGTTCAGTAAAGAGAAAAGTAGTTGAAATACGTCTTTGGGGATTGGGGCACTGTGTCTCCCACACCTTGCAACATGCAGTCGTACGCTTTCCTGTCCCTCCTGCCCAGAGGCTCCCAGAATCCTGCGGGCTCCGACCCCTCGTCAAACTCCCTGATGGTCACCTTCCTGCTGCTGTGGAGGCCTGCTTCAAGGGGACAACTGCACATAGACAAAAGGGTTCATCTCAATATGGTCACATCAAACGTTATTTATAGAGCACTATTCATACACAGAAAATGTAGTACGAAGTGCTTTATGTACTAAAAGAATAGAAAAAAAACTATAAATAAATATGGTTCAATAATTGTAATTAAAAGCCTAGATAAACAGGAGTAACAAATAAAAGTATAAAAATAAATGAATTCACAAACAAACAAATGCAAATCATATAATATATATGAAATACAATTATATCAAAAGCTAAATAAATCTAAATAAGATCAAATGTAAATTACATTGGTTAAATCAGATTAATACAATTCAATTAAAAGCCAAACTGAGAAGAACGGTCAGTAGATCAGTAGTTGCTATGGTTATTTTTGAGACTGACTTGAGATACTTGAACACCTCCACTCACTGTTCTTTGATCTTGTTTGCGGCGGTGCGAGCCACGTCCCGTGTGTGTGTCTGCGCCTTGCAGCCGTGCCATAGGTAGATGAGAGCCTGGCTCACGCTCAGCATCAGCATGGAAACCCTGGAGCGCAGGCTGCTGCAGTGACAGGCCACCTCCAGCAGATGGCCCTCCACCTCCACCTCCCCACGCACACAGTACAGACGCCAGTCATCTGAGGGGAAACAGGGGCAGGGACAGAGGTTAAAAACAGACAACAAAAACAAGTGGTATTTTAATTCATAAATGTGATCTAAGGGCAAATATTAACTATGTATGCTGTTTATATTGCATGTAATTGGGATCAAGTAAACATCTGTTGAATATTTTTTAACATAATTGTTTGATTGTGTTGAATTAAAAAACCCTAAAATGCAGCAGGTCCACCAGACCAACGAACACTGGCTGTGCAACAACAATATGAACACCACACCAGAGGGGTATACTACGAAGCGAGATTAAGGGCTGAGCGAGGTCTGTTGAGTCTAAAGCCAGAGTTTTCAGTATCACGAAAGGTGGCTCTCTTTTTACCTGGCTAGATCACCGTGGTAACAGAGGCTGCACGGCTAACCTGCCCAGACCAGTTTTTGTTTCAGAGTTTGAGCTTAAATTCGGCTCTTAGAGCGCTGCCCTTTAAGGAAACTACACATTTTGAAATCCCGCGGACCTGACTATATTGTCTGAGCGATACTTCTTACTGAGTAAACTAGTTAAATAACGAAACTTATTGATCAGTAAGTTAATGAACGAAACGAAGCCGTGACATAAGGCTTACAGCAGAGTGAACTGTAACATCGCGCTGCGGCTTTTTGCCTCATGCATACAGTTATTGATGCAGAAAATGTAAAATAGCCTAGACCTACTGTATGCAGCGCCACTCTATGCTCTCACCTCAAATGATTTTACATGGCGATCTACACACACTGGCTCTTAATAAAGCGTTCTATAAAATCACAGGTTGCAACATTATTTCACTGTGGGCTTCTTTCTTTTCATCAGTAGCGATTACAGTTGGGACGTGACAGCTGTCACAGTTCGGACATCGCTGCAGACTTGCAGGTTAAGCTTCTCACAGTAGATCCATATTTGTCCGAAAAATACAGACTACAGGTTTTTTAATGTAGGCCTATTGGTATTTGTAAGATTAAAATAAAAGGCTAATAGTCTAAATCAAAATTGTATTGATTATGATGTGGCCCAAAATTAAAGTGATTTTCCATAGGCTATTCATTTGGGGACTTAAATTACATTCTTAAGTGTGGGAATATAGGCGTAGTGCTATAAATATAGCAAAGTAGCCTATATATATTAGGCTAAATGGTATAGTGTTCAAATCCGAGTTCAACGTTTAATTGTTTTATAATGTCACGTTACGCACTGCGAGAACGATCGGCAAGATAAATAAATCATTTCCATGCTGGCAGCATTCCACTCTCCTTATTTGCAGTAAGAGTTTTTTTCGGCTCTCTGTTTTCTGCTGTAATAATTCAGACTGACAAACTCTTCCTCTTGAATGAAGTTGGCGACACACTTCTGTTTTACTCAGCTGCTCACAATCAGTCCGTTTGTGTAAAGTTAGCGGCACAAGATCAGTCCATTTTGTGCGGATGCAGAGTCAAATGACGGGTCGAACGCCCCCTTTCATGGGGACGCGCACAGAGCCTGAAGCCGAAACCCTCGTTCAACATAAGAGGTTGATAACTTCCTTCGTGATACCGGTTAGCTCTGAGCGAGGGTATGTGTTATGTTGAACCAGATCAAAAAAAGAGAGCTGGGCTCTGTTGAGTTTGTTTCGTAGTACACCCCTCTGGGTTGAAGGTGCACTATCAGTTTCATGTAAATATACAAAACATATTACTCTACATAAAATTCTTAATGTTAAATAATTCTATCATAAATCAAAACAATTATTTTAAGGCATGTGGAATCAAATGTTGGACTAGAGTATGTTTGTTGACACAACTGTGTGGCCATGCTGCTGTAAACAACAACAGTGAAACAGTAACTTTAAAAAGGAAGCTTTCTAACTTCAAACAGTGTTCCAGGGATCACATTTTCCTGTTAGGAAACTTAGTTTATTCAGTCACGAGAATAGACCTTAAGATAATTTTCCATTTCTGTGGCATGTCAAAAGATTTTGACCACTCGCATTCTCCAGAATTGCGGGCTCCTCATTTAAAGGAGTACCAAAAGTGTTTTTATTTTATTTTTTCATATTTAAGGCAAACTTTGCTTATTGAGCCTGTATAGACGGAGACTGACTAATGTGTGCAGTGCTATGGACTTACTCTGTGAGCTCTCCTCCTCCTCCTCTCTCTTCCCTGAGTGGACCACCATCCCTCCCTTGAAACACTGCAGGAAACATGGAGGCTCTTTGCCCTGCAAAACCTGGACCTGGAGGACAGAGGAGAGGAGTGAAAACTACTCCACAATAAACTGACGGATAGACAACCAAAGAAAACAGACTGGAGTTTATGGTGAAACACTCTCTCTATTTCTCCCTTATAATAATAATAATAATAATAATAATAATAATAATAATAATAATAATAATAATAATAATAATAATAGCATAATAATAATAATAATAATAATAATAATAATAATTTGTATTTGTATAGCACCCTTAATACATATAATGCAGCTCAGAGTGATTTACATGCACAAAATAAAGATAATATGCACTGCTGCTTGAAAGTATGTGAACCCCTTGAGCTGTTTGGAATTCTATTGAGTTTAACCAATATTAATTCATTTTTATCAATACCAGTATTTTTCTTACATGTAATAGCAGATGTTTTCAATTCCACATTTTTATTTTCCAGAAATCAATTGTTAAAACAAATAAAACAAATGATTTGCCAACTTTTGTATGTGCAAAAGAATGCTCAAGGGGTTCACATACTTTCAAGCAGCACTGTAGAACAAAACACAATCATCACAGGCAAGAAACCAAAGAAGATAAAATGATCAAATGAAAACAGAAATGTCCGTCATGTACCTGAGCCCCCCGCTCCTCATCCAGCTCTACAGTCATCAGGGCAGATGTTCCCTTCTCGCTCACGGTGGAGTTGCGTCCCTGCCAGAAGAAGTAGCAGCACCTCTCCCTGCCGGCCCCCGCTGTCTTCAGCTGCTCTGGGTTCTGCCTCCTCCCCACTGAGGGACACGGGTTGTTATAAAACACACTGATGGATTTAACTCAGACAGGACTACAGCCATAGGAAAAAAAACTATATTAAGTGGATTATGTGAGTCATATAAAAATATGTTTTTGAACTTATTATCGAAAATGATCATTTAAGAAGAATCATACGCTATTTTGTGTTTAACTACTCTGTTCTATAAAGTATTAGAGAATAGAATGGCAGAGGCGATACAACCCCTTCTGGAAATAGAGTTGGAGACGTATGCTTTCAGACTCGGATGTATTCCAGAGATGTGAAAAATTACTGGAGTTGTGTAACCCACATTGAAACACAAGGCTCCTCTAGTGTAGTGAGTAAGCGCTTGAAGTGTCTGCAATTGTAGCAACATTGTAGCTTTTCTTTATTGAGACAAACAACTTTTTGACACGTTGTGTTACCCCATTCTTTGACATTACTCTGAAAAAGAAAACAAGATTTCATCTCTAATGTCTATTGAAAATGAGGAAATATTTATGTACAGTATATAATTAAGTAAGCTCCACTTTTTCCTGTCAAATGTCCTCTTGTTTTGTCTACAATTATAGCATCATCATCTACTGATTATGTTCATTATGAAATACTGACAGTAATCAGAGTCCAACCTTTATCAATAGTTAAACAAAGCCAAGATGTCAAATATACTACAACACAAAGAAAAGCAGGACATTTGTGTATTTGACATTTGTCTTTTCCGCTTGAAAAAAAATAACAATTTCATTATCACAGTCATCCATCATGGGTGAGTGTCAGTGCGGCGCTGAGCTAACCTGCGGTGCTGACCATGTACTTCCACTTCATGACGTAGGTGTCTCCCTCGTGGAACTGTCCGATGCTCTGGCGGGGCAGCCGGCTGTAGTCAAACTCCAGGATGTGCCACAGCTCCACGGCCAGGGTGGTGATCTCGTAGCTCCTCCAGTCCTCGGCCTCCACCAGGCCATAGCCGCGGCCCACGTTGAAGCCGTCTAGTCGGGTGCACACGGGCCCGCAGTGCAGGGGCAGCATCAGGGAGGCATCGTACGAGGGCCGGGGCTCAGAGGAACACTGGTCCTGGGGGTGGGGATTGAGATATCGTTAGCCTCATAGCATAATTGCCTAAATCATATTAACTCTACTCTACTTTTACTCTACATCTACATCTACTCTACTCTACTTTTCGTTAGCCTAATAGCATAATTGCCTAAGTCATATTTTAAGGGTTATTTAGTAGGGTAGAGTAGAGTAGATGTAGAATAGAGTAGATGTAGAGTAAAAGTAGAGTAGAGTAAATATGATTTAGGCAATTATGCTATGAGGCTAACGGTATGAGAGATGTCCCTCTGGCTCCTCTGTGAATACCTTAATACTCTCTCCTGGGTTTCCATGACTTTATGATTCATCATCTTAAACAGTTGTGATACATGTAAATGATCTAAGCTGCGAGCACTCGTAACACATGTCCAGGGTAAGGTCTTATGTAGTATTACATTATGTACAACATGCAGCATTTCTTTATTTTGATTATTTTCTATTTATTATTTCATCCTGTTTATGAGACTTGTTGTTTTTGTGGCGCTTTGTTTTCTTCTGAATATTGTGTCAACAGGTATTTAATTGCCGACTCTCATCTTAACTTGACAAACTGGTTTTCAGTTTTCCATGTCAAGTGTTAGTCGTTATATGATCTTGACCATATTAATATTAATAGTAGCCTATTATCGTTGACATGCACATTAAACATGGTCAATCATAAAAGCAACAAGACCCTTTCTGATGCTTTGGGTACTTCTTAAAGGCCTACTTCACCGGTGGAAATATGAAGGTGTATTAAACTCTGAGATCCTATTAAGTATAAATGTACACATTTTTGGGAAATCGGTTCATCTTAGCCTGAGAAAAGGCAGAAAGAATGTTTTATGGTCTCACTGTCTGACCCTACATTTTACTAGTGTGACATCACACTAGTACAAATGTAGGGTTAGGATTAACAGGACAGGTGGGACAAGGGAAGACTGAGGAAAGACTGAGGGAAGAAAAACCTCATTCATTATATTTTATAATGATAGAACGCCGGTTTTGTATGGGTGAAGTATTCCTTTAATACCTTGTGCTCTGCCATGTGCTCATTGGTGTTCTTGGGGCTGGGGGTTTTCCTGGAGTCGCTCCAGTCCAGGAACTTCTCTTTGAACAGAGTGGTTTCATTGTGCTGAGTCAGCCTGCCAAACACTGCCCAGTCCGGCCGGCCCTGACCCTTCCTACATGGGGGGGGGGAGGCATTCACAACTTCAATCACACAGTACAAGGATAGCTTCTCAATACATAGGTGTAGTAGCAGCAGTCATCTGTGGCATGCGATCATAAATCTACAAACATTAGGGGTGTATTTAGACAATTTCGTGAGATTGGAAAACTATTTTGAGACTATGTCCGAGACTATTTTGGGAGGTTTTAGCAGTTTTTCTACCAGGGTATTTAATAGCAGAGTCAACAATTGCATACATCACTGCATTTAAATACTGTACAATCCTATGTAACTACTCACACATGTAAAAGGTTGGGTTTTTTTTTCTTTAAGTGGATGTTCAACCCCGTTATTTTAGGACTAAGATGTTTCATATCGTGAGTCTATTGCTTCATCGACACCTATGTTCCCAAACAATGCAACATGTGGAAATGCAACACTTCCTTTTGCATGATATCCCCGTGCAGCTGTCTGACAGATGTGTGTTTGGCAACTTCTAATATGCTTTGACTTAAAAACTTTGTGTAAAATCTGCTGAACTCTGTGTCAACAACACATCCTACCAGGCCCGGTTCTAGACAGTCAGATTAGGGTGGGCCTGTAGAAATTTTAGGTGGGCACACTGGGCAGAGAGACCGAAGATGCGAGCGCGCGCAGAGCGCGCGAGAAGAAATTTTTTGCCCTTGTAAGATCTCTGCATCTGATTTTTGGCACATTTACTGTGAATTGTGTAGAACACAATATGCAAATAAACTTTGAGTGTTGCTATGTGGGAGATTTGATTCTTGCATTTCTCCAAAATGTTTATGAATAACATAATATACATTATATACAACATGATGTATCTTTTTTTTTTTTTTTTTTTTTTTTTTTAAATCGCAGTATTAACTGTAGGCAGCCTGAGCTGATTGAAGAGAAAGCTTTGGGACTGGGCAAACTGGATGGTGGTAGTCCAGAGCTATATACTATACACATAGATATATAGTATTTCCACTATTGGCTCCAATGTCCAGCTGGATGAAAATAGTAGCCAGCCGAGGTCACAACTCTGCTAGGGGGGTCCAGGGGTATGCCCCCCGGGAGATTTTTTTTACCTTTTTAAAGTGAAATGCATGAATCTGGTGCACTTTGAGAGGAAAATTAAGAGGCTAAATCTGAGGAATTGTGTGTGAACAAATAATTTGGAGACACTGGGTCGGATGAATTAGAAGCTATTGAAGAAAGACACATGGATTTTCCATAGAAATATAAATTTGAAATAATATAAAAATATTATGCAGGGTCCTCTGGGATGGGCTTGGTGCTCTTTTTCTTTTACGGGACATATTTCTCTATAATATAATGAATTCATTTAAATGCAGTGAGAGGAACGAAGCAGAAGAACTCTGTTGTCCAGTTATCTTTTTTTCCACAGACAAGGCTGAAATAGGCTATAGACTATACACAGTGCATGGGCAGCTGAGGGCAGCCCCATTTTCAAATATATTTAAATAAACTCAATACTAACTGTGTGTGCATGCCATGGACTTGAACGTGACGTGATCAGTTAACCTCGGATTACCTCCCAGATGAACTGATTCAATTATTAAGCTATTAACTATCTACCAAAACATTGAATTCCTTTTATTGTATGATAATTTACATTTACATAATATGATGTTGATATCAAACACACAAACTAAAAAAAAAACAAAATAAAAAAATAAATTGGGGGGGCCCCCCTGGCAGTCGGGACCCTAAGCAACCGCTCATTTCGCTTATGCCTTGGGCCGGCTCTGCTGACCAGTGACCACTATAAGTGGGTGGGTAACTTGGAGGCAGGCTGTCCTGCCCACCCAATAATACAATTAGAAGCAATGCATGGTAATGGTATATTCTTTAGTATTAATTAATTGTCTGAATTTTATTTGACATTTTCTTGGACAGCGAATGAACAGGTCCGTCCGATAGTGGGTCTGGACTTCCAACTAAAAAAAAAAAAAAATAAAATAATAATTTTTTGATTGGGTGGGCACAGCCCACATTTGGGTGGGCACGGCCCACCCTGGCCCCTGGCTACCGCCGGCCCTGCATCCTACTGTGTGTGATCTTAATTAAAACACAATATACTGTATTGTTTCTCTCTGTATTCATACTTGGGGATGAGCGGGTTGCACTCTCCCGGGTCTAGCGGGTTGATGTCACAGTTGGTGTAGTCAAAGGTTCCGTTCCACAGGTGCTTGGCCAGCTGAAACGCCACCTTCCTCTGGGCCAGCGTCACTTCCTTCCCGTGCCATATGTACATCTCACTGCCAAAGTCAAACACCAAAACCTGCACACAAACACACATGGCACAGAGGACGCTATTTAATCCAACCCAATACTTACAGCATGTCGTCTCCAACAGTGTCATTCTTAACATGTCCATTGGGTGGCACCAAAGTAAATGTATATTCCCCACAGGCCCTGCATTCCAATCCCCATACTTCCCTGCTATTTAGTATGGTAGAAAGAAGATTTAGGAGGTCCCAATACATGTGGTCAGATTTAGCAATGCTTAAATATATCCGGTTAGCCCGATATATCCGGTTGGTATTTTTTTAGTGTGGACCTCAGCATGCCACAAGAGGTTCAAGATCGAGGTGCAATGTTATGATGAAATAAATAAGTAAAGCATTTCCCCATTGGTATGCCTACTGCTTGCTTACTACACACTCTTTATGATCAGCTGTAGTTTTGTAGACTAGTTTAAAGAGAGAATATGTAATATGGAACGCAGCAATAGTGGCTTTAAATCCCTGTGTGAGAAAAAAACAGTGAAGTTGTGGCTTATTTACAGCTTGAAATATCGTTAGCCTCATAGCATAATTGCCCAAATCATATTTACTCTACTCTGCTTTTACTCTACATCTACTCTATTCTACATCTACTTTTCGTTAGCCTAATAGCATAATTGCCAAAGTCACATTTTAAGGGTTATAGAGTAGGGTAAAGTAGATGTAGAATAGAGTAGCTGTAGAGTAAAAGTAGAGTAGAGTAAATATGATTAAGGCAATTATGCTATGAGGCTAACAATATCGTGAAAACAGAATCTAATCTAATCTAATGTAGTGTGGGGTTGTCGGACCTCCTTGGTGTCTAGCAGGGAGCAGCGAGGTATCTTGGCCCAGAAGTCATCATCAGGCACCAGCTTGTCTTCCATCAGCCGGTAGATACAGTTGGTCTCTACGATGGCGCCCTCGTACAACTCGTCCTCATCCGGCGTTCCTGCCACTACAACAGGCAAAGGGATCAGCTTACATTTCACTGACACAGAGAGGAAGAAGGCCTTTGAATGAATTTGTCTTCAAAGTACTATGCACTACATGTGTGTACATAGTCATATCATATGACTGTATAGAATTCCATAAACCATCATAAGTACACATGACTCATATGTATGAACTTGTGTGCTTATATATTATGCATATGAATTGGGTGTATCGCTTAACAACGTTTTAATGAATAGGCAATAGGAAGTAAATGACATGATTATGAATTATTGAGTGTGGCAAAGGGGTAGTATTAAATAAGTGTACACTGTAATTCGTGCTACTCCTTTTCGGACATGTTAAATGTGTTCAATATCGGGCGCTCCGGTGGCGTAGTGGATGGAGCGCGTACCATATTGGCTCGGGCCTCGTTGCAGTGGTCGCGGGTTCGAATCTGACCCGTGGACCTTTGCTGCAGGTCATCCCCCTTCTCTCTCTGTCTCCCCATTTCAACTCTGTCCTATCAAATAAAGCTTGAACATGCCAAAAAAAAAAATCTTTAAATGTGTTCAATATTTAGTAGTTTTATAATTATTTTTTTTAATCTTACTATTTTCTTTTATTTCTGTTTTCACACATGTTCGAAATAAACATAAACTCACTAACTAACTATCTATCTGCTTCTGGGACCTATTTTCTCATAGTTGGCTTCATGTCTTGTTAAATAGTCCTCACGCTGAAAGGTGGACTGCCCTCCCAGGATCTTCCAGAAGTCCTTTGCGGCGTGGCCGTGGGTGTTGCCTCCCTCCTCGATAACCTGGACGTAGTTGGCGCGGCAACCCAAATCTCTCTTGCTCTGGATGAAGTTGGCCAACTCTGAAGCCTTTGTAAAATGAGAAAGAGAAGCCTCAATTACATCACTGATGAGGTCTGGTTATCAAATGCTGGACTAAGCAGCTGTTTTGTGCGTGACACGGTCAACGTACTGTTTGTACATAGCAAAGAAAACATTAAGAACACATGCATGGGTTTTTTTTAAAGTTTTTTTTACCTCTAGACCCAATCATTTTGGTTGGGGAAGTTATGACTTCATTACTCTGAAAATCTTAAAAGACAAGGAATAGTCTGGCAACTAATGAACGGCGCTCAAACATCCCCTCATAAATAACGTGGGCCATGGCTCAGTGTTCTCTTTTGTCTGATTGAGGTCAGTGCTCTGTCCCAGCCATTGGAAGGTCACCAGACCAAGTCTAGGCTTTGAACAATAGGCTTGTTTTGTGTCCTTTTCCGGCAAATATCCCCCATAAACACACAAACACACACACACACACACACACACACACACACACACACACACACACACACACACACACACACACACACACCTTTCCTTTCTGTCAACACAGAATTACAAAAATCTAATTGAAAATATATGTTCAGAATTATTATACAAATTATTTAAAAACCTGCTTTATTTACTGTCTAGACCGTTGGACAGGACTGTATGGGCAGTGCCATTTCAAACGGCCTTCATGGCAACATACATTGTTTTTTTAGAGAAAGTTTTGCCGCGATTGGTTCAAAATACCTATCATGTCAGATGAACCACAGCAAAGTTCGCCACATCTATACCGAATTTCTGTAAAGTTTATCGAACTTAAATTACTTTGATAGCTTTAATTTGAATTGATAAATATGCCTAAATATTTCCAGATACAACTCACTCCCCTAATAACATAGTTGTAAGGATTTTGTGGATTTGGGTTTACAGGGGATATTAAATATTTTCATAATATTAATTATTTTCTTTCTCTTATTAACTTAACAAATATATATATACACACACATATACAGTCATATGAAAAAGTTTGGGAACCCCTCTCAGTCGGCATTATTATTGACTCTGCTTTCACAAAAAAAATATAAAAGTGGTATGTCTTTAATTTACCAGGAACAGCTAAGTACTGGGATGTTTTCCAAACAAAGATTTTTTGAAAAGCAGTATTTAGTTTTATGAAATTAAATAAAATGTGAAAAACTGGCTGTGCAAAAATATAGGAACCCTTGTGGTTTTGCTGATTTTAATGCATGTAACAGCATGTAAAACTGATGACTTTAAACACAAAGTTGGTTGGATTATGTTGTTAAGCCTTGAACCTCATAGAAATGTCTGTTTAATCATGAGAAAATGTATTTTAGGTGCCTAAATGCAAGTTGCACTTCTCTTTGACTCTCTGCTGAAGTAAGACAGAATGGGATCATCAAAACAGCTCCCAAAAGATCTGAAAAACAAAGATTGTTCATTGTCATGGTTTAGGGGAAGGCTACAAGAAGCTTTCCCAAAGGTTTCAATTGTCAATTTCGACTGTAGGGAACGTTGTCAGGAAATGGAAGGACACAGGCATAGTGGCAGTTAAACCCAGGCATGGCAGCCCAAGAAAAAAACAGGAGCGGCATAGGTGGAGGATTGTGAGAATGGTTGCACACAACCCACAGATCACCTCCAAAGGCCTGCAAGAACATCTGGCTGCAGATTGTGTATCTGTACATCGTTCAACAATTCAGCGCAATTTGCACCAAAACATCTGCTTTTTATAAAGACCAAATAACTTAATTTTTGTCTCATCAGTCCAAAGCATTTTCTTCCAATATGAATCTGGCTTGTCTAAATGAGCTTTAGCATACTCCATGCAACTGTATCTGTGGCGTGGGCGCAGAAAGGGCTTCCTTCTCATCACCCGGCCATACAGATGTTTTGGTGCAAATTGCACTGAATTGTAGAACCATGTACAGATACACCATCTGCAGCCAGATGTTCTTGCAGGTCTTTGGAGGTGACCTTTGGGTTATATGCAACCATTCTCACAATCCGCCGCATATGCCGCTCTTGTACTTTTCTTGGTCTGCTAGACCTGGGTTTAACTGCAACTGTGCCTGTGTCCTTCTATTCCCTGACAACGTTCCTTACAGTAGAAATTGACAATTGAAACCTTTGGGAAAGCTTCTTGTAGCCTTCCCCTAAACCATGGCAATGAATAATCTTTGTTTTTAAGATATTTTGGGAGCTGTTTTGATGATCGCATTCTGTCTCACTTCTGCAGAGAGTCAAAGAGAAGTGCAACTTGCATTTAGGCACCTAAAATACCTTTTATCATGATTAAACAGACCTTTATATGAGGTTCAAGGCTTAACAACATAATCCAACCAATTTTGTGTTTAAAGTCCTCAGTTTTACATGCTGTTACAGGCATTAAAATCAGCAAGACCACAAGGGTTCCCATATTTTTGCACAGCCAGTTTTTCACATTTTATTTAATTTCATAAAACTAAATACTGCTTTTCAAAAAATCTTTGTTTGGAAAACATCCCAGTACTTAGCTGTTCCTGGTAAATGAAACTTTTATCACTTTTATCTTTTTTTGTGTGAAAGCAGAGTCAATTATAATGCCGGCTGAGAGGGGTTCCCAAACTTTTTCATATGACTGTATACACACACAAAGAAATGTGTTGGATGCTGTTAATGAGCGCAGTAAGATGAAAACCTGTTTTTGCTCCTACAATAAAGTATAAAATAAAATGCACATATATGTTTTGATGATTTGCAGCGGTCAGAAGCCGGACCTTGTTTTTCTCGATGACGTTGGCGAACTCTCCGGTCCAGACGAAGCAGTGATGCGGCGTCACCAGGAGGAAGCAGTCCCCACTGTTCAGTGAAGAGGCTCTGGGCTCCACTAGTCTGGTCTGGACGTGTCTCCGGCCTGACAGAACATAGACACACACAGGTGGACTATCAGTGGCAGCTCAGTTTAACACTGTCAGCGTGTCTGGATTATCATACCAGTGGTGTTGGGGGGGAGGGGGGCAACCATGTGCCAGCCATCGCCATGTGACCCTGTACATGTTTGTGTGCATGCATCTGACTTGTGAAGTACCTAACCTTTCATAGTAGAGAACACAGCTCTTAATGGCCTAGGACCGACCTCCATCACTTATTTTATTGACTGAAGCCATAATGCTTTTAAATGTCTTTCTATTTAGTTCAAAGAAAACTTCTTGCGTCCTTTGCAGCACTAAGCACTTTATATTTCTACTTTAGTTCATCTTATTTTTACTATAATTGTCATGTCTTTTTATGTGTATTTAAGCTATAAAGGATTGTAATGCATGGAACTTTATCATTGTATAGCACTTTGAGCTGCATTTCTTGTGTGCAATATACCTATTATTATTATTATTATTATTATTATTATTATTATTATTATTATTATTATTATTATTACATGCAACCTGCAGCAAATCATACATCTGTCTAATAACAAACTCCAGATATTTAGGGACGTCATTTAGTCAAGGTTGACTCTCCAAGTGAACCAAACAGAAACTATCCTGAAGCAGCACTCCACTCTTTGGACAGCTAACCTCCCAACAGAGCGGTACCCCTGTTGTAGCGGATTAGCCTGTGGGGATTACAGGCAGTGGGGTCTGGGTGAGGAGAGGATCAGCCCGAGACAGTGTGAGGTGACCTGGGGAGAATGATTTAAGAGCCCCAGCTGTCACCAACAGACAGTGTGGAGGAGGTGCAAAGTCACTGAAAATAGAGCAACTCTGGGCTCCCATTTTTAGATTTCCTCTGGGAAAAGGACACTCGATTGAAGCAGCATCCTCCAAAGCATTTAGTAAAACAGTAGACAGCTGTTTTTCCCCTATCCTCCTAAACAACTGAATGTGTACGCAGTCTCCCTCAATGGCACAAATTCCTCTCAATTTAAAGACAATTTAGAAGATCAGGAAAACATTTTTGTTGCATCCCTTCCATGTTCAGAGTTAACAAGCAGCATGATCTAACCCTTCTGTTTGAGGAGACTGCCCTCAATTTTACTTTTATAAGGTGGAACAACTAGCCTATTGATGGCTCAGAAGAAAACATAGAACTGCAAAAAGCATCTTACATTTTTTCCTAAGTGTGTGTGTGTGTGTGTGCGTGCGTTAGGGCCCGACCAATAATGATTTTGGAGTGCCGATGCCGATTATTTTCAGAGAAAAATTACGATTACGATTAAATCGGCCAATTAAAAATAAAAAAAATCCCCAAAATATATATTGAAAAAAATATAAAGCTTTTACTGTTGAAAATATGTACAGGAACTTTTTCTTTATTGCAATATGCATTGTCTAAAAAAAATAAAGTGTAACAAATATATCTAAATTCAGACATTATGCATTTTATCTTACTGCACCAAACCCTCTGGAACTCCCTCCCCCCAAACATCAGCATCTCAGACTCAATAAACTCATTCAAAAGTCAACTCAAAAGTCACCTCTTTAAGGAAGCATAATGACACCTGACTCCACTTCAAACCTTATTTTATTTTTTTCTGTATATTGCTTTCTTTTTCTACATGTGTGATTCTCTTTGAATCCAAGCACCATATAAATTCTATCAATTATTATTATTATTATTAACTGTCAAGCGATGACCAATGCCTCTGCTATTGGTTGCAGGGGGAACTGTCAAGTGTAAATTAATCCAATGTATTACAACACACCTGCTGCTGCTGTAAATAGGCTATAGCATTAATGCTATTCAATTAGGCTACATCCAGGGCAGCAATACATTTCACACATGATTGCTTGAGAAAAAAAAAAATAAATTTAAATAAAAAAAAAATAAAAAAAAAATAAAAAAATCGTCAAAAAAAACGGCCGATGCTGATAATTCCGAAATATGCGAAAATCGGCCGATATAATCGGCCAGCCGATAAATCGGTCGAGCTCTAGTGTGCATGCAGCATTCTCTCTGTTATAACAGCCTACTTAATGTCATACCACGCAAGCGCAGAACGTACGGCAAGTCGGTAGTGGGCGTGTTTTTCGCACTTTTTTGACCGCGACGGGGAGACTGGAGAGGACTGAATCGCCCGAATCCATTTTCTGGCGACGGTCGGTAGTCGGCCCGGTGTGTCTTGGCCTTTATAGTGACTGCACTGATCGCCATCTCCATAAGATAACACATTTACTATATCTAAGTACCCCATACAAACCAACTTCAAAAACACTGAACTATCCCTTAAATGGGTCTTTGTGCAATCAACTTTATTTTAAGGGAAATTAAACTTGAATTTTAAGGAATATCACAACTTAAGGTGCTGCTTGCAAACCAGCCGTTGGTGTTAGTTACAAAACAATTTTTTTTTATCTTCTTCACTGAAATGACCTATAATTGCTGATTCAAATACATACTCTTATTGTTGCCCTGACTTCATTCTTGGATACATTTCTTCTTATTACCCATTTAATTTTTTTTAAGATCCCTCAAAGCACAGTTTTTAGTGGAATTATTTTGCATCAGACTATAACACGAGAATGAATTGTTGTAAATGCAGGTGCACCTGTTTGTGTATGTAAACTGGACTGACCTTTGACCTGTAAGAGCATGAGCTTCTTGTACGGCACGGCGCTGTTGTTGGACATCTGCTCCGAGATGTTGACACTGCGCAGGTTGACGCTGCTGAAGTTCTCCTTGCTGGCTAGACCGGCCAGAGCCACGTCGGAAAAGCCCGAGTTCTTATTCACTGCAATGTCCACAAACAAAACAAACAACATTCAGCCCCCTATATACACAGACAGGACAACAGCTACGGTGGAAAAAACAATGACCTTTGGAGACCCGACACTGAAGGTCTCTTTGTGACAAATATAGAAACGCTCCACACAGACAGTTTGAGTGTTTTTATATGGCTGTCAGTGGGAGATGAAAGAGGAAAAGTAATGGGGCTGGGGGACATGACATTTACTTTGTGCATTCTGTAGCCTCGCACTAAAAACAAGCTGCTGCCGTCGTCGTAGCAGCTTTTTACAGACACTGCTCCGTACAATGACAGGAAACTGACTCCAGTCACACAGATGTAGGTCAGTGTGAATCCATATTTAGCTTGAGTGGGTTTCGTTCACAGCAGGAAGAGACAAGTTAAATAATACATGTATTATATCAGTGACGCTTCATTTAGTATCTGAGATAAAAAATCAAGTCTGTTCTGCTGTCTTTTTATATGCAGGAGCATTTTGTTTTAGAACACAGGATGTGAATTGAATGAGAATGAGATGTCATTGCATTTCTACAGGGATGCATCTAGAGAAGCTCATGCAGCACAGTCGGATATGAGTGTGAGGGCGGGATCGCAGACAAAGATGTAGTGCAGTATATGATAGGAAATCCTAAGTTCCCTATGTGATTCGCGAAAATTTGACCCTGATTGAGGGTGAGTTGTCCAACAAAAGCAAATTCCATTGAATGATAATGTAAAAGGATTCTCTCGATAACATTCAAATTGGAATTCCTATTGGAAACAAGCCAATAGGAATCTGTCACATGTCGTATGTATTGTGTGTTTTGGTCTAATGCATTCTCTATCTCCTCCTCCTCCTCACTCACTCTTCTCAGCCTTCATCCTCTTGCTCTCCAGCAGGCCTATGTTGAGCCTCTGCTCCGTGTACTCGTGCCTGATGTCCTGACGGGCTGCTAGCATCTTCAGAGGGTTCCTGGAGGATTGGACGTTACGCGCCGGACGCACCGCCCGCTTGTGCTGCACCATCTCTGAGGTCAGCCTGGGGAGAGGTGGGGTGGGGGGGAAAGGGAACGCTTTATAGAAGCAAGCATAGGCAGCCATGATTTGGTCAGGGTTCTTACTACTTAAAGTAGCTACGAGGAACTTTTTAGTTTCAATTCATTCCAGTGGCACCTTTGGATAAAAGCAGTCGTTTATTTTTACGTGAAAAAGTGAACACGTGAAGAGAGACCACAGAGGAGTGGTGATGAGGTAATGTATTTATGTGTGACTTTGTAAAATAGAAAATGGTTATATGACGATGGTGAAGGAAAGTATGCATTGAGTTGGTACCGTTCGGTTCGTTCAGTCTGCCTGCCTGCCGGGAAATCGTTCCGGTGGAAAAATCGGACCCGTGCAAAATGCATAATGGTACAGTTGTTTTCGTCAACAGTCTCATTAGCCGTTACAAGTAATTTATGATCATCAGAGGAAATAAATGTGGATGTTTTCACAAACGTCTAAAAGTTCCTTGTTTGAGGGTTTTAAAGACGCCCTCTGGCAGCGAGCGCTTACCTTGGCAGCTGGGGGCCGAAGATGGCGTCAAAGTCGTCGTATATGTCCAGCTTGTTGGTGGCAGGCGGCTCCTCCACTTGGCGGTAGAACTTGGAGAAGGTTTCATCCTCCAGAGTCATCACTTCCTTGACCTTCTGCTCTGTGACTGTGAGGGTGGCTTCAGGCAGGCCGGACACTGTGGAGGGACAAGACCAGGGCCAAGTCACAAAAAACTATTGACAGATTTCATTCATTTAATCAATTTATGTATGATTTATTTATTTTTTTTCACAAATGATTTTTATTGATTTTTTTAAATTTTTAAACAAGCAAACAATCACAACCCCCACCCTCCATGGTAAAAACATTAAAAAAATAATAGAAAAACATAATAGATAGATACAACAAATACACATATTAATAACAATTGGGGAGAGACCTAAGCTTATTAAAATAAGAAATAAAGGGGCGCCACCTACAATCACATTTATTAATTTATGTATGAGTTGAAGCTTTTTTTTTTTTAATTTTCACTGCTGTGATTTGATTTTGTTATGATTATTATTCATGTTTTTTTATTTAATTAATTTATCAATTTTATTTGCGTGTTGTTTTTTTAAATGTATATACATTTAATACACATATGTTCTTTGTTAACATGTTACATGCATGTAAACAGGGAGATTCTAATGATCATACTAGTCAGGACAAACTTTGGCATCAGAGTGGCTGTCACCACTAGTGACCACAGGTCTAACACACTCTAAATGTGGGCAATATCTCTAGTCTAGTGCAATCCTAATAGATTCTCCTATCTCACACGATGTATATTGAACAAGACAGAAAATCATACATTTAATTGAGTTGAGTCTGATTTTTGTTATCCATCAGATGTAGACAGTGTGCCAAACAAGACTGACCTTTACTGTTGATCTTTCCTAAGAAAGACTCCAGTTTATCCAGCTTCATGTCCGATTCCATGTTCAGATCTGGTATGGCCTTAATATCTGCACAACCACACACACACACACACACACACACACACACACACACACACACACACGTTAGAGCCATATACAGTATGTACACTTTGTTTGATTTTAGCTCTGGGTGTGAATCTTTTGGAATCCCACAATTCGATTCCGATTCTTGGGTTCACGATTTGATTGAAAATCGATTCAGAATCGATTTCTCGATTTAGTTCAAAAGGAGGATTTTCAGGATCTACTCCAATCCACTGTGTGCTATAAGAGGCGATGTGGCAAATTATGTCATGAAAGCAAATTAAAGTCCATGTGTTATTTATCTTCATTTTATGTCTATGTGATTGTGAAGCTTGTAATGTATGGGATCTTAGGGAAGGTCAACATTACAAATTATGAATTGATTCAAAATGGCAGAAGAAAGTAATCGCTAACCACAGCTAATGTTAGCCCAGGTCCCCATCTCTGAACAGTTCAGAGTCAGAGTTAGGACCATCAATGCTGCTATCAATGACGGAACATGACCAGATGCATGATTCAGTCACAATGAAGTTCATCCGAGCACACAGTATGTATTCACAGCTGTCAGTAACAAGCGTTCTAACAAACTGTTAACAGCCACTGAATAGGATTTATTCTGCACAGCAGTCACATGCATATCCATGGAAACTCTATATCCTATGGTTTACATTCTATTAGGCTTTAATAACCCAATAGAAGAGTCACAGCAACATCAGCCACATTAGAGTTGATGAGATGTGTGTTGGTTACGGTGAAGATGATGAACCTCGCATTCAGAGAAAACACCAAAAGAAAAGAAGGGGAAAACACCTTTGTCATCATCAGACATCTCCTCCATGTCTTATTTGAAAGAGAAGCAAAGACAATCAGTTACACTGGGTTCAAGAGGAGTGTAGAAAAAGGCAGAGAGAGTGGAATACTTAAATACAACTGACCTTCCTGTGGTTTGGAGATGGCAGGGCAGCTGTTCTTGGGTTTGGATGTTGATGGAGACCCCGGGGCCGAGGTGGGGGCCAACCCTTTTGTATAGACACAGACAGACAATGAACATCTAACATAAGCAAAGGTGCAACCACCTCTAAATGTATGCTGTACCTTATTAGTTGTGTATTAATTGTGTATTTGTTCAACCTACTAATCCTACTAATGAATGATCCTGTTTTACTTTTCTTTCTTTCTGTTTCTCCATATTTGTATAAAGCAAATGTTTCTATTGTATATCTTTGTCATTTTTATTGTAACATCAACCTGCCTATTGGACTACAGATGGAAATGAGCCCCCGGGCAATTTTCATGTACTGCTGTACATGTTCATTAATGTGCATTGTCCTGAAACAAACAAACAAATCTAGAAACCACAAAAGCATGACAAGCTTTATTGTAAAAAATAGTTTTATTTTTCTCTTTGTTTCATTTCACCTGGTGAGACCTTTTATTTTGTGTTTCATACTTGAAGACACTTGTATTAATATTAATTAAAATTACACTTATACATTGGTTGCATAGATCCCTGAATCATTAATATGAGCATTGTGTCATGATGGGAGATTCACGACGGACCGTTACGGGCAAGCTGAGTTTGCACTACTGTCAGCTAACACGTTCAATGCCAGTGGACCACTGTTAACTACACCACCAAAGTTACAGAGGCAAACATTTCCGATGCTGTTCCTTCCTTTGACGCTCTCCGTTACCCAAAATCTGGCCAAACCAATCGACTCCCCGAAAAAAAAGGGGAATTAAAGCTTCCATTCACTGGCCGACTCAATAGAAGGAAAATCTCCAACCAAAAAAAATGGTTTTCTGCCTGATCGGAGTCTCTGACCCGGTGTGTTTCTGGGCCTAACGGAGGGGAAAAGGAGAGTCACCCCCCCCCCTCCGGCTGCTAGATGAAAGGGGGGTACTTAACTCTCTGTGGGGTAATGCGTGTATGCACAGACTTCTGGGAGATGAAGTTCTACGGTGTGAGTTAAGTCAGTGTTCTCATCCCCAGCTATTGCCCACTGACCTTTCTTCTGCATGCGTGCGGCCACAGTGAACTGGGTGGAGTCGTTGGCGGCTCCATAGCCTTTGCTCTTCCAGGCTTCCTCCTGGGAGACAATCAGCTGCTTCCTCTCCTGGATGGACATGTGGGCCTCCAGGCTCTGGACCTCCATCTCAGCCTCAGCTAGCTTCTACCAAGAGGAGAGAGTGAGAGAAAATACCGTCAGTTTAAGTTATCATCATTTATAGGAGTAATAATCCACCCTCAGGCCACTTGTGTACTGTCTGTAATATGTCATCAGTGTGTGATGGCCCATGCGTGCAGGGAACCAAAAATTGATCAAACTGTATCCGTGACAACAGCACACAGCGTTTGATTTTTCCTGGAATGAGTACAACAAAATGACACAACCAAACAACAAAAAATGGAACCAGGACCTCATCTTACATCACCATTAAGTGATTAAATGTGGAATGTTCCTTTAAGGCGAGACACTGCAGATGATAGAGTAACATTTTGCATGTATAAATATCATCGTAAATTGATTTTGGAATAAGAGAAATATACAGACGCAAAACGAGACAAGATATAGTAAGATAAACACCTACATTTAAGCTAGTATGAAAGAAGACCTAGCTAAAGAAAAAAATCAAAATTGACCATGTTTTTGCCTGCTGTGTCTCACCTTAAACAACAGACCACATTTATAAACAGACAAAAAGTAGCCAAGCAAAACAAGGACACCAATGGGGGGGGGTTAACCTATACAAGGAAGCACATGTATCACTGTCTCACATTGAAAACAAGCAGATTATTGCGTCCATAGGAAATTGATATTCTTGTGATTCCACTATAATGCTTTAGTAATGTGGACAAACTGAAGACATCATACAAGCGACAGTGTCTTTTAGTGAGCAACTATCATAACTCCTTTTGGTCCCACTGTGCATGGGAGCAAACAACTGGGGACGGGGGAGCTTTGGGGGATTTGCAAATAGCGCTGGCTGTGTACTACGACATGGACAGGGTCACCTTCCGTCTCCAGGGGTGTCTCTGGTCAACCTGCCCGATGGCTCTGGGAGATCTGGTGGCCTTCTCAACCAGAGGGGGTTGGTGGTAAGGTGGAGGGAGGCAAGAAAGGATGAGGGGTTCAGAGAGAAGGATGAAATGATGGCTGAGAATGTTCCAAGCTCTGCACAAGCATTTACAGGCTGCAGGGGGTGGGGGTGGAGGGCTGCCATGCTGGCTTCATAAACAAGGTGGCAAAGCCTAAGGGAAGGGGGAGGAATATTTGGTGGCATAAAATAAGAGCAAGGCATCTGTGAAGGACTGCAGAGCACGGCTTCTCATAAAGTGCATTTGCCATAAGCAGCAGAGGGAGAAGAAAATACTTGAAAAATTGTGAAGTTTTGGAGTGAAAGTGTTTTTTAATGTTAAAGCTATAGTGCGTAACTTCAGTTGCCCACCATGAGTAATTCTAAGTTATTACAACTACACTGGCGGCTATTCTACACGAGGTAAGTCATTGGTGATCACACATGGATTTTATACCTTCTGCTGTACGTCCAGGTGAACAACTGAAAGATTTCATGGGCACTTTTTTTTTCAGCCATTGTCAGTGGGCGACACCAGTTTGTAAACGCTGCCATACTGAGAAGTACATAGAGTTTTGTGGAGCTGATAGGCTTAATCAACCTTTGTGTCAACCCGTTTAGCCATGGCATGAATGTAACCGAAATTCATTTATATGAAAAAGTTACGCACTACAGCTTTAAAGAATGCCGTGCCAAATAACCACTGGTATGGCTGAAGAGCCTTTAGGGACAGCCTCTCGCTCTGTTAGGAAAATTTAACGGCCACACTCCATCAGTGTGAGTGAAGATCATTGTCTGGTGAAACAACAGGGTTTGTGATTTGCGTATGCTATTCAGAGCTTAGTTTAATAGGCGGGAAGGTAGAGGAAAGCGAAGCAGACGGGGCATGGAATGCATGTAGCAAAAGCTGATGCCACTTCCTACCTGGCTGGCTGACTCGTCGGGGGAAGGAGTATGGAAAGGGGGCTCAGGAGGAGGAGAGAAAGTAGAGGCAAACACCGGCTCCTTTAGAGGCACGGAGGGCCATGGAAAGAGCAAATAGACACACACAGGAAGATATCAGCTAAAAAGTGTAAAGCCCCTGTAGGGTTGTAGAATGGAGGAGGGGGGGGGGGGGGGTTTGGGGGTCCAAACTCTAACACAGATTCCAACGTATTATATAAAATGTACTCTACTAGTATTTATAAGGGAGGATTTGACACCAGTTTACCATTCACCAATTATACTGGGAAGCCTGGGAAAACAGTGTTGCCTAATAACCCCCTTCTGATGGATATTTTTTTATTTAAACAGCACCAAAAGTTTTTGCCTTTTTAGATTTTAGAACAGGGATAAGAATGATAGCCCTCCAGCTTCCATATAAAGGTTATGTTGATTAGAGACAGAGAAAGGTTACATTTCAGAACACTTCAACACATGGATGCGTTAAAAACACATCTGCAGTATGTGAGACTGTAAGCAAAAACTTTGACACGGTCACATATCTCTAAAAACCCAACGAGCAGAGATTATTATGGGATACATTAAAGCACCACACAACATTAAGCTATCACCAGTATTGTGAAGGGGAACACCAACACAGAACCACCACCTACACCACCACACCAACCCACGCACACACACACACACAAACAGGATATATTTATCAAGAGTGTGTTAGCAGCCAGGAAATTCAGTTAAAGGATATAGCATTTAGATCACTAACCCAATCCAATTTGAATGCACTTGATAAATACAGCAGTGTGTATGTGTGTGTGTGTGTGTGTGTGTGTGTGTGTGTGCGATGCTGGCCTTACCCATAGCTGGTCGGACACAGCGAGATCATCGATCATCATCGGCGCATCATCTTCCTACAGACAAGGGCCGCGGGAGAGAAGGGACATGTGTTTTCTGAAGGATCTGTTGTCCCTGATCCCGGGAAAAATAATATCACGGCCAATCACATGACCAACTCTTAGTTGTCAGCGATTCTGGAGCGATTCTGGAGAACGCTTGTTGTCAAAATCTTTTTTTACTGGATTTTCTTCACGATCCGCTAACTTTCCGTACTGTGTGCGCTTGTGTTGCAGCACACGCACAGTAAGGGCAGGGAGCGGATCTTGAGGCGATATTCACTGATTTTGACTAAAAGTGATTTCGATAAAAAGCATTCTCATGAATCGCTGACTCCACCTTTAAGGCCCTACATACTTACTGTTTTGTGAATATCAAGTCTACTGTGCGTACATGCTGTTAACAAGAATCCCCTTTATTGAGTCTTAATTCGCTCCGTTTGACTTTTTCTGTCAGCCTGATCTTAAGTGTTGCTCTTCTTGGATCTAAAATAATAATAATAATAATGGATTGGATTTATATAGCGCTTTTCTAGGCACTCAAAGCGCTTTACACGGTTCCAGCTTCCATTCATTCACAAACAGTCATACCAGTGGCGGTTGCGCGGCTGCCATTTTGTGCCTACCGGCCCTCCGACCACCACAAACATACAGCAGTCATACACATTCACACGAGGCAAGGCGGGTGAAGTGTCTTGCCCAAGGACACAACAACCATGACACAAGTGGCAGGGCGGGGATCGAACTGCCAACTCTCCTGTCATTGGCCGACCCGCTCTACCACCTGAGCCACGGTCGCCCCAAAAACAGGACAATGACTAAAGGTTTTCCCTTGAGTGAGTGAATGGGAAGATGCAAACAAGATGAACCACATCTTCCCCTTAACCTTTACCTTAGCCACCATCATCATAGTTTTCTATTTTTTTTTCCAGATTTGATTAGAACAAATCATGTGGAAGGCATTAGGAAGGCGCTCCAAAACAGAACGTCATATCATCCACAGCAGATTCCGAGCATTGAAACCTCTTTCCTGACCTCAAATGAACTGAAAACATCAAACCAAAATGTGCACAGGCAGCGCTATCGAGTCGAGCTGAGCTGGACAAACTCTGATAAGAAGCTGGAAAAACAAAAACAACCCAGCCCGGCCTGCCCGTGTGGTGGATGGTAGCTGTTGTTGAATTATGTCTAAACAGAGAGGTACGTGCATCGCGTCCCGCCCCAAAACCTTCTGTTCAAAAACAACACAGAAACCCACTCAACATGCAGAGGATGGAATGAGCTTTATTTATTGATTTTAATATAAAACAAAAGGTTAAGGACATGCAAACAGAGACGAAAAATAGAAATGTTACATGCAGTAGAAGGTTGAAGTCAAGAAAAGAAGAAATACAGAGGCTACAATATATAGGACAGTCAGTCAAACTGTTGTTTTAGTAGTGCACACATGCTGTAGTAAGAAAAAGACTCCAATTTGTGTCAACTCTAACCAAAATCAGCTGTAAAAATGTCAAAGATATATTTAAATAAATAAAACTGTTTGTATGGGAGTGTCTATGTACAAATATCAAAAACACTTCATCAAATTAAAATGTCCGTTTTTTCCATTTTCTGTACTGATGTTTTATGAAATTACAATTTTCTAAATCCAATACTATAGAATTTCATTAAAATTAAAAATCACACTCCAATGAAAAAATATATTTTTGTGTACCGTTTTTGTGCAGCATAACACTAACATAACACTGCAATCAAGAGAGAATAGGTCTTTTTCCACAAGCATTCTATTATCAAATTATTATCTTATTATCTATTATTCTATTCTATTCTATTCTATGGCAGTACTTTCACTTTAATTTGCGGCCATAATTATGTATTTTAAAAAGTAAAATGTTGATGGTTACGATTATGGTCATGCATACACAAATAATAAAATACTTATAATATATATATAATAAACTTATTTAAATTGTAATATTGGCAGCCATGGATTCTATAACCACGGAATAAAAAACAGCGTGCACCATGAAATGACGTGCAAAATGATACAGCCCCAAAAGAGAGGAAAGAGATCAAGAGAGACACACACATGAACAAGACACAACCTCTCTGTTTAGAGACATCCAAAATGGCTACCACCTTAGACGGTTTTTATTGCAAAACGGATTGTTTATTGGCTGCCATCCATCTGACACTCCTACAACTCCACAAAATACAAAAGCATTTTTTATTAAGAGCCCAGGGCTTGAGAGGCGGATACAGGATTTCATAATGCCACTCTGCATTTTGAGTTACTGAAGCCTCTTTGGTGTGTCACTGCTAACTGTTAATGTAATAGTTCCTTCAAGTGTTATGGGCAGGGCTGTACGCTTATTTTTTTAGGTGGTAGCACTGGTGCTAGCAAGCAAAAAAGATCAGTAGCACAACAATAAAATCAGTAGCACACAAAGTATGATCGAAAACTTGCATAACCTTAACCCATGCATTTAGCTCTAATTACCTTTTAGCCTGTCATCTTGGTCTCATTTGAAATTTTCAATTAATGTCATATCCTAGTGTGTGCAGTAATAATTGTAGAAAAATGAATAGGGGTGCACTGATTGTAATTTAGACAAAATAATCTAACCTGCCTGCCAATTGCAATTTTTTGATGATTCAGAATTATTTCTCCCCATAAAATTAATATCTATATATTTTTTGTATATACATATCATTATTATATTCATAATAATAAACATTTTTGGTAAATGTCCTTCTGTTAATTAAAACCTATAACTTTAAAACATATAGCCTATTAAATAAATAAGTATACATATTGGTACAATTTAGGCTAAGTTAAATAGGTTGCTGTGAATGTGTTGGGAGTAGTTCTTCAGTGGCTTATCAGTTATTTCAAACTTTGTTTAAATAGACTACTGTTGTTGACTGCTCTCTGCAGCTGAAGCAGTTGATTTTCAAGCTAGCGCACTGCAGGGCTGTGAAGTGCGAACTTCCTGTTCTTACCGGCTTCAAAAAAGTCAACTCACGTTTGGCTAGTAACATGCTTTTAATGTGAAGACGCACAGGAAATGTTCTGTTTGCACACGCGCTAACTTAACTGCGTGCCGTCTCCTTCCGGTTATTACCGTTGGTGAAGTGTATTAGACGCTAGAATCGCCGCACAAGCACAGGTCCCGAGCACACATCTTTCACCAGCCAAAGTGGAGGGTGGACTCAACTTACTTAAGACTACATTTTCCCCGAATTTGGAGAGTGTTAATGTAGAGCCCTCTAAGCAGTGTTGTGCAGCACTCCTCTGTGTCTAAAACAGACAGCATCTGCTCATTAGCACTCGTGCGAGTGTACTTGTATTCATCATCGCACGTGATCAATTTCAGTAGCAAATGCGATCAAAACTGTCGCACTGTACAGCCCTGGTTATGGGCATGGAGTGGTGAAGTGATAGTTCTAAGCAGGTCCCTGTAAATGCTGAAGTATTTTAAACTTGAACAATAATGTGGTTCCTACTAAAATGTAGGAAGCGGTTCAAACACAAAAATATTGAAAATACATCCAACTTCTATCGAATATAAAGTTTGGCTGTGTCTCCGAAAGCATGAATTGCTATCAGAACCTAAAAAGACAAGGATCGAATGAAAAAATATGTCCACCAACTTTTAAACATGATGTCATTGTGATTGACACAACACAGTCATGACGTAACGAACATACTAGACATGACACCATAAAGCAGACGAGGGCTTGTTTGTTGAGTCAGCAGTGAGTGTTTCACAGCGGCTCAGGTGGTTACCTTCTTCTTGAAGCTCTGCTCCTCCTCCTCCCAGGGCTCAGCCTGCTGGTCGTCCATGGTAACAGCCTTGGCCGCATCCTGCTTCTTATGGATCCTACTCCTCCAGTCCTGCTCTCCGCTCTGCTTCAACAAGGCCACTCTAAAGGGAGGGAGAGAAAACACAAGGGTGGGAGTTCAAATAATGGTAAACTACGCAATAAAGGGCGCTCCGGTGGTGTAGTGGATAGAGCGTACCATATTGGCTCCGGCCTTCGTTGCAGTGGTCGTGGGTTCAAATCCGACCCGTGGACCTTTACTGCATGCCATCCCCCCTCTTTCTCTGTCTCCCCATTTCAACTCTGTACTATTGAATAAAGATTGAAAAAGCCAAAAAATAATCTTAAAAAAATAAATAGAAATACGCGAGAAAATACGGCTTATGCTTTCTATAAAGTAAAAAGGTAAAGGTTTTTTTTTTTGCCGGGTGTTTTCCTCAGTCAAGCTTAGGGTCTAAGGGCTAGGCTTAGGGTGTCATATTGTGTTGGGACTGTGCCCACTGAGGCAAATGGCTATTTGTGATATTGGGCTGTATGAATAAAAAAAAACTATTTGATTTGATACCAAACAACAGGCTTAAGCAGGAAACAGTGACATCTTCGTCAATACTCTGAACCAAAAATGTCAACTTCCAGAGTAGGTGGAGTCAGCGATTTTGGGAGAAAGCTAGTGGTCGAAATCACTTTGTCAAAATCTGAATATCTCCTCACGATCCCACTACCTGCGCAAGAGTCACTGAAAAGCTATTTCTTGTTAAAAGGATTGAATTTGGCTTCCCACCGAGATGTTAAAACTTAAGCTGTCCCAACGCTGAAGCCGACAAAAAACAGGGATGTGGCCTGGCACCGTGTGATGTCATTCATGTGACTGTGTGCAGGGAAGACAGCAGACAGTGAGCAGGGAAGACAGCAGACAGTGAGCAGAGGCAGACACCATACCACAGTGGGTTAGTTAGTAACGACTATTAGACAAAGAGATCACTTAGAGATGTCAATCAGCGGAACTGGAGCTCAGAGAGAATATTAAAAGCTTTGGTTTAAACATGGAATTAAAGCCATTAAAAAAAGAACTGTTGGGATTTATTTTAGCTAAATGTGGGTATAACAGTGAGTGGAGTGCTGTATGACAAATATGAACTCAAAACCAGTCGGTGCGGTTACATGCAGACTCATAATCGGGTAAATAAACAAATAAGACTTCAACAGGACTTGTAAAATGCATGTAAACACCTTTATCCGATCTACTTCGCACACACATTGGCACATTAACGGACAAGCAAAGATAAGAACACCTAGATTACTCGTTCATAGTCGGCATTCTACCTGCATGTATACAGGGATCGGATATCGGAGTTTGCGTTCTGCGCTTGCTTGAGAGTTCCCTGTCGGGGATTTCACAAGGAAGTGAAAGGAGACGACGTAATAAATAGTAGTGTTGTTGCCGTATAGTTCGGAATATGTCTTAATCCAATGTAGTTGTCCCATGGAAACGCACTGAGTGTCTGGAGCTAAATAAGATCACATATAAAAGCATGTAGAAGTGTAGAAGATGACAAAGTGAAGTGTTGTGTGACAAGAACACAGGTTCCAGTATTGAGCGGACAAGACCCATAATGGAGAGGTCAGGGGTCGCTGGCAGTGCCCTCTGCCCCGCACACAACTGCCCCCTCTGTCACACAGTGTGAGGGGGACGTCCTGTTCTGGCCTACACACAACAACGCCTAAAAACACGGATGAAAGTTACACTGACTTGATGTGGCCCAGCTGTATATAATAGAATGCTTTGAGAGATTGAAGTGTTCACTCCCGACGTGGTAGAGGGGAGAGAGTCCCTGCGTTTCAACTTCCAATCCCCATACTTCCCTACTATTGAGGATGTTCCAATACATGCCCGTCAATTGTAGTATGCTGAAAATACACAGATGCCCCCCTAACTCCAATAGCATTTTGGAGTATTCGTCTTTATTCTTGACATTTCTCGACATAATGAAAAAAATATATTCCTTATCTGATTTTTTAGTACTTTAGTATGTAGTGTAGGAAAAAGAAAAAGTATGTGATTTGGAACACAGGGAGTGTCATGTGAAAAAAGTACAACAGGGGATGGGGAAGGGAACCAGGCATCAACACACCGTTTGACATCAGTTTACATGCGCTTCTGTTATGTCATGGAATCAATTTAGGAGTGTGATCACTGCCTGGCCTGGGACAAAAGCAGCGGACAGCGCTTGTTACACACACAGTGACCTCACTTCTTATGTAATCATTGCAATTGACGGAGGGAATTCAATAGCGATCTCCAGCGAGTTAGGTTTGTATTATGTCATGTTATGTCATGTACAATTCATGCTTATGTACGATTTGTATCTTCAGCTTCAATATCATTATGGTAAAAGTAGATTTTTTTAGTATTACACATTCAGTATGAACCATTAGACCTGAGAGCCACAGGGACATTTTTCCCCCAATCCTGATCACTGAATAAGCTGCAGTAATATGGGGGAAAGTCAGTCACATGCTCAGAAAACAAGGTGAGAAAAACACAGAATGTACCTATGCAATAAGCTCAGTAGCTTTTAAGAGCTTTAGCATGAATGTAATACGTCTGTTCTATTGATGCAATATACTTCTGCCGTTAGCATTCCACTCCTTATCCGGGAGAGCCAACAGCACAACAACAGTGGCTGGAAAGAAAAGAAAAGAAAAAAAAACTCTACCAACCCACTTATTTGCCTTGTTCAGTCCTCGTTATGAAAATTGTCCATCCTCCTCTTAACTATGAGAGGGCATCTTCTCTTCCTCAAGCCATAGCTTTGTTGGCTTTATTTACCGACCAAATGAAGCAAAAATGAGGCACATTTCAGGCCAGTGTAATGTGAATGGCACACAGATGAAATGTCATGAACGTTAAGTCGAAGTCAAAATGATTTCTATAGCACATTTAAAAACAACATCAGTTGACCAAAGCGCCGTAAGAGATACAATACAAAACAACATATAAGATACATGGAAAACAAGTTAGGAGTGTCAAAGTCTCAACTTGTGTTAAAGGCCAATGCAACAAAAGTGAGTCTTCAGCAACGTATTAAACTGTTCAACTTTACAGGGATCTAGGTTCTAGTCATGATCTTACACATATAAACGAAATTCAAAAACTCCCCTCGCTCACCTTTCTCTGATGGACATGTGCCTGGCGCTCATCATTTGGCTCAGCTCTTCGGCGGTGTATCCACTGCTGTCCATCTGTACGTCTACACTGGTGGAGTCCAGCAGCTCTGTGAACACACAGCAAAACTGAGCAACACGCAAAAGGAGGGTGAGTCAAATCAATAACTTCACAGCCAATGCATGAACGCTAACACAGTTCTCATGGTTGCTTAGATTTGGAAGAACCAGCCTTTTTCTCATCCTAGGAAGGTGGGGAATGAAAGGGGGAGACTGGGTTTAAGGCCAGACTACTACAGGCAAAAACATGTTCTTTCAAGCAATGGTCAATTTTGAGACTTTTTGCTTCCATAACTTGTTTGCTTTTATTCTAGTATAAGTCAAATGATTAATTATCTATTTGACTAAAGCTTTTTTATTTTTTTTATATATATATTTTTTGGCCATTTTTATGCTTTAATGATAGTGCAGAGAGACAGATGTGAAATGGGGCAGAGAGGGGAGTGACATGCAGAGAACGACCACGGGCGGGAATCAAACCCGGGTCTGCTGCTGGGCCCGGCCCGGGGGACGACAACGCCCTACCAACTGAGCTAAGGGCGCCCCCTATTTGACTAAAGCTTGATGGTTTGCATCTGTATTCCTGCTATAGAAACATCTTTGACAAGCCATTATCTAGTCGCAACATTAGTTTGTATGATTATACATTTTTTTCAAATGTACGTAAGTAATCAACTGGCAAAGTTTCACAATGAAATCTACAAGTTAAAAATGTTACCCTCTTCACCTGGACCTGTGTCTCGCCTTCCAATTAAATTCTGCAAATTGGTCCCTTTATCAAACCCTCCAATATTCTCTGTTTAGGTTAAAACCTTTTTGGACCTCTCACTGTTACGAAACTTCCAGGACTAGTAATCGATTGCAAACCCAGCAGAGAAATGAACAGCGTGGGAGCAGACATTATTCATGCTCAACCCAGAGGCTCTCCTCGCCCTGTGAGAAGACACTTTTGACACCTCCCTGCCACAGCTGTAATCCAATAACACACGTTGATACACAAAACACACTGAAGCTAGATTGTCGAGCCAACGCTATACTGCCTGTTTTTTTTTTGTTTGGGAATTCAAAATTGCTCCGCTCTGTCCCCCCACTTCACCACGCACACACGCAACATCAATCATCTGACTGAAATCTGTGCACTCTGAACACACACACACACACACACACACACACACACAGGAAATGTGGTTGAATGATAAATAGCTAGTTGACTGTGGAGTGACAGGGTCGCCGGTGTTTGTTTGTTATGTTTGCTCTTTAAATATTTAAAGCTCAAACCACCTTTCTATAAAACTTAACAATTTTTAGTTTTTTGTCCAACCTACAATCACTTACAATGAAAAACTGTGCTCTATTTGTATATGAAATACATTGAAAACAGTTTTTTAAACACTAAGTGCTAACATGTTTAATATAAGACAAACTTTGCCAGTTTTTGTATTACAATGGTTTCAATCCTTGAAGAAATTTATTCATGAATTTATCAATTTTTTTGTTATACTTGTATGAAAGAAGATATGTTAAGGAAGCAAAATAGACAAAAACCTCAACTGACCAGTGCGTTCCGTGCAGTGGCTTGCCCTAAACCACAAAGAAGTAGTTCCACAACATAAAAGGAATCTAACGGTGCCTACCTTCGCTGACGGCCCTGCTCCTCTGACTGTCTGGGTTGGGTGGTTCCTCCCTCAGATACCCCTGCTCCTGGTCCTCCTCCCTCCTCCTCTCTGCACCACTGTGGGGCTGGGGCAGAGCGCGCTGCCTTACTGCTGCTTCAGGAGAGGCCAGCTTCCTCTTGCCTCCACCCAGATCAGAGCAGTCTTCTCTGGGGAGAGGGATCGGTTGTCTGTGGTTCTCCTCTGGCTCTTCCTGGGACCTCCGAGCCGGACTGTCTGCCTGGCGAGGGGGCAGAGGGAGGGGTACGACTGGGGCCACTGCTGCTGCTGCTCTGGTTATGTGGATGTCTCCGGCGTGGTCGGTGGACACGGTGCCCCCCGCTCTCAGAGCAGACGAGTGGGATGAAGTGGGGAACCCAGAGCCTGTACCGTTTTGGAGCTGTGCAAAAAGAACGTAGAAAAGAGACATGGACAAAGGAAGCAGTGGGTCAGTTTGACAACAGAGGCTGAGAAGCAGTTTGGACAAATGTGCACACAGTACGAAAAAGAGAGAGTCACGCTGACTAATCACCGCTTGTCTGACTCACTGCACTTCCTGAGCATCAAAGGGCAGCCTGCTATCTCCAGGGTGGCTGCAGCCCACACATCACATAGCCATGCCAGCTACTAGACCTCCCCATTATGCACAATGCATCCAGCTGTAGCCAAAAGTTTCCACATTTATAACCAGTGTTGGGTAGTAACTTGTTACTCAGTAATATACCACTGTAATATGTCACGTAATGCTGTCTTACTGTTCGTTATTTTTATCCAAACAATATGTTGTTGTTTTTTCAACAATATATTATATATATAAAATGCAAACGACAACAAACATGAAAAAGGTTGTTGTGAAAGTAATATAAATCAGCAATCAGCAGACTTTTTACTTTTGATACCAAGTAATAAGTAAATTCATATTACTTTTAAAATGAGTAATATAAGTAAAGAGTAACGTATTCCACTTTAACTTGCCCAACACTGTTTATAGCCATTGCATACATCAAAACCATGTCAACTAACCTGACATTTCTGCTGAGTAACGAACAAGGGGCAACAGTAACCATCCATGGAAGCCACAAAACTGGACACAAAGATATGCAAAACAAAATGCAAACTCTTTTCTGAAGAGTCCGTTAAATTATTTCTCTTTATGCTTCTATCTTCTCTCTCATGCTTCCATATTCCATACCACAAAAAAAAACTGCCAATTCCAAACGAGCTGAAAACAAAAAGCTGCTTTCAGTCCATGTGGTGGTGAAGTACAGTTTAAAAGGCTTTTGTTGTCCTCCACCCCAGATGCATCTCTCAAATAACACACACACACACACACACACACACACACACACACACACACACACACACACACACACACACACACACACACACACACACACACACACAGAGAACTGAGTCATCACAAAGTTACTCAGAAGCCGGGCAGTGCCCTTGTAGTACATTCATAATGAAATCACACAACATGGATATGGGATGCCGTACAGCGTGTAGTTGTTGTTCCCAGAAATGTGTGCTCATTTCTGGGAGAGGCTGAGTGCTCTAGCTGCGGTAAGCCTTTCACTGTCTCAGGCAGATGCAGGATGCTGGTTCAGGGGGAAAGCTTACTTGTAGCAGGTGCTCTAGGGGGCTGTCACATAGCTCCTGATCATCACTGAGGTCTATGTCTGAAGACTCCTGGGGCAGAAACACACACGGGCTAAAACGCTTGCCCTGCGTTCCAATCCCCATACTTCCATACTATTTAGTATGCCAGAAAAAGATTTGGATGTCCCAATACATGCAGGTCAATTGTAGTATGCTGACAATACATAAATGCCCCACTAACTCCAATAGCATTTTGGAGTATTCTTTATTCCTCACATTTCTTGAGAAAATGAAAAAAAAAATCCTCATCTAATTTTTTTCTCTCCTGTGGCCCTGAAACTCTTCTCTGCTTTTTTTTAAAGATATTTTTTTGGCATTGTTATGCTTTATTGATATTAGTGGAGTGACATGCAGAGAACGACCGCGGGTGGGAATGGAACCCAGGTCTGCTGCTGGGCTCGGCCCGGGGGGATGGGGGACGCCCTGCCAACTGAGCTAAAAGCGCCCCTGCCCTAAAACTCTTCTGTACTTTAGTATTTAGTGTAGTAAAAAGAAAGAGTATGTGATTTGGAAGGCAGGGATGGTTTCATGTATTCTCCATTTTAAAAAGGAAGCAGGGATTTGTAACACTGTACCGGCTTGAAACTCACTTCTGTTAAATCATAAACGTCTTACACTTCGGTTTGTGTAAAGATATAGAAAGAACCAAGAAAAAAAAGTCAAGCCATTCCTTTAAACAATTTTCAAGTCTAAACAACTTAAAAATTACACTTTAATGAAAACATATGCCAATGTGTTAAAATAATATCCGTTTTCCTGAAAAATACTAAATTAAGAAAACAGGACTTTGTTATATTTACTTAAGTTTTCACATGGCTTCTTACATAATAGTAGAAGAGTTCCAAAATGTAGATTTAGGTGATTATTTGGCTACACGTTGTCTATATGTTTCTCCTATAGAACCATCTTTAAAAGGCCAGTATCTCAACATTAAGTTTTCTCAATACGCTGACTATACTCTGACTGTACTTTAACCAAAGAATCTCAACTTCTAAACCACTTACATCAACTAAACTTATATTAATCCATATTATATTAGTATATAATATATTATTAAATAAAATAATAATCACTCTTAGCACTATCTACAAGGTACATGTTTTTTACCCTATTCACCAGCTGGATCTCACCATGAATGCAGATTTCCAGTGAAATATTAGTCTGAAAGGTCTGTTATTCAACTGTATAAGGGTTCCCCTTTTTACCTGCTCCATGTCTCCCAGTGTGATGGGTTGGGTCTGGTAGCGGGCGTTGTTGCGGCGCTGGCGTGTGTCTCCTCTGGTGCGAGTGACCCTGATGGGAGGCTGGGACAGACGGTTGAACAGCGCCATCTTCTCAGCCAGGCTGAGGCTGCACAGGTCAGGCTCCTCTGGACCCTGGACCTGATCCTGGGCCTGCTCCTGGCTCTTGGTCTGGTCTCTCTCCTCCATTGTGGCCTTAGGCTTAGAGCTCTGGACCTCCATGGCCTCCTGCACCTGCCTGGCCTTCATAGCCTTTTCCCGGGCGACAGCGCTCTGCTGCGAGGATGCCTGCAGACTATAAAAAGGGCAGGAACACACCCAAGAGACAAAGGGTATAGGAGAAAAAAGGGGAAGATTTTTTTGTGGTAAGCATGGAAGGTAGCTCATGCATGCTAGCGAGTGGCATGCTAACACTGCAGGCAGCATGGTGGAGCTGTGTGCGTCTAATTACAATGGCATCCAATGAAAAGGGTTGAATAAAGAGCCTCATTAAAGGCTCGTCGCACGCGCGCACACACACACACACACACACACACACACACACACACACACACACACACACACACACACACACACACACACGTGAGTCATGCCCACCACAAACAAGATTAGGATGTCAAGAATCTAGTCTTCTTAGTTATCTTCTTAGTTTTTTTTTTTTTTTTTTTTTTTTTTTTTTTTTTTTGTATTTGTATTCTTTATTTGATTTTAACCCTGTGAAGCACCTTGAGTGGCCCTGTGCCTGAAATGTGCTCTATAAATAAAATTGCCTTGCCTTGCCTTGCCTTGCCTTAGTTGATGAAGGCGAGACACAGCAGCCAAAAACAGGATTTTTGTAAAGCACTGGTCAATTTTGAGATTGTTGTGTATTTTGCCTCCATAACATTAACGTCTTTTATCATACTAGTATGAATAAAAAGGTCCAGAATGTAAATGTGGTTGTTTATTTGACGAAACCTTGTCTGTTTGTGACTGTTTATTTCTCTAATACAACCATCTTTAATGCCCTCTCAACATTTAATCTCAACTTAACTTTCTATAATCATTCTTAGAACTATTCTGAAGGCTATTACAGATGGATTTGTTCATATGTTGTTAATTGTCTGATTTATGATACATTTTCTTCTAAAGAAACATGTAAAAAATGAATTGTTTAAGACCTATATGTAGTAGTTTTAGATTTATACAATTTTAAAAAGGCTGTATCCAAAACCTGTTCTGTAAAAACTTTGGACACTAATAGGTTGTATTGTATTTGCATATTTATTAATTATTATTTTTTTAATTTTTTTTAATAAATATATTAATTTTTTGTATGTAAGTAATCAACTAGTAAAGTTTCATGATGATACCTGTAGGTTCAAAATGTGTTCCCTATTCACCTGCAGTCTTAATAATTAAATCATGTAGTTTCCTCCAATAACCACAGGAGGGCTCCAAAACTCAGAAACTGATTGTGGGTTAGGATTTCACACTCAGAACTTACACCCCCTTCAAAATCATGTTTGGTAAAGCCATAATTAACTTCGAACACCACTCTGAAAAGAAAAACTATGCTGTGGCAAATAAGCAGTGAAGCTCAATCATGTTAGTCACACACACTGTGGGTCGGTGTGAGCATTCAGATCCATGTTACCTGCTGTAAACTAGGGTGGGGCTAGGGGCGCGTGCTACGGCAGTGTGAACAGTCACCGTTTGTGGTACGCGAGTGGGGGCGCTACATTAGCCCGGGACAGGGAACAGAGTCACACACATACACACAGAGACGACAAGAAAAACATACGAGTGACAGAGGAGATAAACCAGATGATTACCAACAGGAATATAAAGCATGTTGTGGCTCAGAAAAAGATGAGGTTGAGACAATAATCTTGTGTCAGAATTCATGGAGAATTTCACACAAATTAAATATCGCATCATGCCTGAAAATGAGAATGTATTATTTAGGTGAAATAACTCTTTAAAGTGCTAGTAAAGTGCTTGATTTACAGTTTATATAGAATAGTTTGGAAAAACCTTCATAAGAAGATTGGTAGTTCGCCCATGCCCGAGTGCTAAATATAAAGCAAGCTAGTTTTCAACGTTAGCTTATTTTAGCATACAGATTCAAAGCAAAGGAAACAGCTGCTGGCATGGCTGTGTGTTAAGTTAAAAAAATACATCTACAAGTAATTCTAAAGTTCACTACACGCTGTATTGGTTTGTTTGGACCACCAACCGGGTGGGAGCCTACAGTCTCTAAGCTAAGCCCCTCTTTACTCTAGCATCATACTTGTGCACAGACTTGAAAGTTGTATCAGTAATTTCTTCCAACGATGAAATTGTGCAAATCCAAAAATGTCCAACTGTTCCTTTAACTTCAATATTATAGGTCACCCATTAATTCAAAATGCACTTGTTCCAATACGGTGGGGTCTTAAAGGCACATACCGTTAGCCTCATAGCATAATTGCCTAAATCATATTTACTCTACTTTACTTTTACTCTACATCTACTCTACATCTACTTTACCCTACTGAATAACCCTTAAACTATGATGTAGGCAATTGTGCTATGAGGCAAATGATATGCTGAAAAAAGGAGATTCCGGGAATATCACTGTGAGAATTATAAAAGTTTTTGTTTTAGTAAGAAACCAGACTTAGGAATCTGGAAAAAAAAACATAATATGTGAACCTTTAAACAAGAACACCTTTGCAAAGACTCACGTGGCGGCGATGACTACTTCCTCGGTGGTGACCGGCTGGGTTCTGGATCTGTCCTGGGTCCGTCTCAGTCTCCGGTCCACCGCTGCGTTCCTGGAGCGGGCTTTGGGGGCTCCGCCATCAATGCTCCTCTCCAGTTCCTGAATGGAAAACATTGGGGAGGATGGGAAAATCATTACACAAAGCAGTGGAACATTTCACCTCACCTTAAAGACCTACTTCACTGGTGGAAATATGAAGGTGTATTGACTCTGAGATCATGTCGTATAAATGTGCAAAATAAATGTGTGTATTGGTTCATCCTAGCCTGAGAAAAGGCAGAAAGAGTGTGTTATGGTCTGACTGTCTAACCCTACATATTCCCATGTGTGACATCACACATGGGAATATGTAAATTTGGGGGGTATTTTGCTCAAAG
Source organism: Hyperoplus immaculatus (assembly GCA_949357725.1). Taxonomy (NCBI): domain Eukaryota; kingdom Metazoa; phylum Chordata; class Actinopteri; order Uranoscopiformes; family Ammodytidae; genus Hyperoplus; species Hyperoplus immaculatus. Next base: position 20,524,248 of record OX442369.1, read on the forward strand.
ATGCCAATACGCAACTGTTTATTTGAATACACAAATAGACAGGCACTGACCTTACAGTTGTCCAATTTAATTACGAGATCCTGCTGTGAAACTTTTTTTTATTTGGTGAATGCTCAGCGCCACCGTACGGAGCATATGCGACATGCGGATATGGCACAGGCTCCATGGGAAAAAAAAAAAAAAAAAATTATGATTTTTTTTTTTTTTTCCCCAAATCGGACGAATTGATTCGCGGGCCAGATCAAAACGTGTCGCGGGCCAGTTTGACACATGTGATGTAGGGGTTAGGATTAACAGGACAGCTGGGCCAAGGGAAGAATGAGGGAAGAAAAACCTAATTCATTATATTGTAATAAAATGATAGAACGCCGGTTCCGTATGGGTGAAGTATTCCTTTAACTAGGATGCTCTGTTTTTTTACAGACAGAAGTGGAATTTCTGCATTGAATAAACTAATCTGTGATTGAAAGTGTATTGTGCTGACTGACGTTGGCTTCTGCAGTAAATTATAATATGGATAAAAAGAAATGACCATAATGCGAGTGAAAACCAGAGAACATTAAGATTATGTTTTTTTTTTTCAAAGTTGGTTGGAAAATTGCAGTTGGAAATCTGCTGCCCTGAGTTTAACCTGACTGAGACTTCCGAGCATGTGTGTGTGTTTGTGTGGGGGTGGGGGTAATTTTTACACAGATAGTAGATTGAAAAGTGCTCCATTAAAGTGGTTGTTACGGTGGAATGCCTGCCAAATCATGAGTACAGTATTTCCAAGTGTTAATTTTTTCTAAATCCTCACCAGAATGAGACAGAAAAAGAAAAGAAATGTCAATGTGTCAATGTTTATGTCCTTGATTGGAAGCACATTTCTCCGTGGCCTGGTGGTGTGTGGAAGCAGCATGTGTTCTGTTAAGAATGAGAGGAATAAACAGGGGAAAATGTTGAAGCTCACCCTGAAGAGAGAGCGCTTGGCTGCTACGCTCAGCTTGGCCCGTTCATCAAGCTTTTCTTCATCTGCTTATGGAGAGAGGCAGAGAGGGAACAGAGGACAGAAAGACGTGGGCCAGGCCTTACAAACTGGTCAGCAACCTACAAGACTTTTTAAAGGTTCACAATTCAGTATGTTGAGGCTGAATGTCAGGGAATGCGTCTTAAAGTTATGTTCAAGCAAGGTATAGTATTTCAATTTGATGGGATGATGCAAGTTTTATTCTCAAGCGATTACACACACTTATTAATAAAACACTTGTGATTTTTTTGATTCTATTCATAAAAATTCCCTTTAAACACTGCACATTTAAGTGCAACATCCTATTTTAAGGGGTAACATTTTGGTCAATATATGACATGCAAATTCAATGTTAAGGTATTTGTCTTCTCTCAGAAGAAAGTCCATCTATTGTGATAAAAGACTCTTTTCTAAGTGACAGATTCACAGGTTGTGTAATGTTCCTTTAGGTCTGCGTCATTCTGTTTACCTTCACACCATTACATGCACATCGACATCTGGGGCTTTATAGCTGCAAGCAAAGGTAAACAACAACCCGACGCACAGCTAGACAGGTGTGAGAGGGATGGCTGCATTCACACTCACATACTCTCTGCAAGACATTACATCACCACACAACTATTCCCTTGACTGACGCCGCTGTGCTGTGCTCTAACTCTCTCTAATTCTCTTCAGTACAAATAGCCAGTCCCGGCTGAGTGAGTGTGTGTGTGTATGCGCTTATAAGAAGCAGATGAGCTGGATCTGCCTTTTTTAGTGTAGGCCGCTGTGCTGTTATGCTACTGTCAGCACCAGTAACGACTCCATAAACTACACTAAAAAATGTTGTGCCTTCCTGTTAAAAAAATAAGACTGTAAAAAAAAATAGGGGGAGTTGTGAGTCATTCAGCCTCCACCCAGCCTGGTGCATATTCTTGAAGCTTTGATGTAAAAGAAACTTGGAAGTTTAGGGTTTTTAACAGCGGTCAGTTCCACATAACAGTGTCGGTCCCACACAGGCTTAATTAAAAAATGAATGCAACTCAACTATATAATAAACCTAATTGGTGCCGTTCTACTTCGCCAAAATCCTCATCAGCTCAGCCAATCCAAAGAAAAGAAAAAAAGATGAAATTCAATTGACTCAGAGAGCTGTGTTGGTATCTAAAAATCACGAGTTTCCGCAGTAGGATTTAGGCATTCTTACCCTTTAAACTAGTCCCAGCCAAGCTATCCAATAGGTCTAACAAATACTTATAGCCGTTCTGATAACTCCACTAAAGCTAGACAAGCTTAATCAATTACTTCACCAGCACCTATGTGTGGAGGCTAACGTAGTTCATTAGCTTTACGTTTACTTGACATACATTGAATACATGTGTTTGTAGAAGAGTGCAATAAATCCTAAATCTTTAATAAGTCCTACGAGTCTATAATTGTGTTCATCAACAAATAACACATTCCATTCTTTTGACATTTGACTTTGCCACAATTAATAAAAGGTGAAGAAAAACACTTACCATCAGCGGAGACGAAGTCCGAACTCACACAGGACCTTGAAAAGTTAAAAAAAAAAAAAAAAAGAAAAAAAAAAGAAGACAATCAGCAAAAGCTAAAAGTAATAATAAAGGGCGGTGAGTAAAGCGAGTCACAGGGCGGGAGGTGATGCAGTGAAAAGCAGTCGTTTCTGGTTATGCTGGAAATGTGTTAGGAGAAGAAATAAAAAAAGGGGGAAACGAAGTCTAAGCTGGAGAATTAGACAGCATTATAGAAGTCTGTTCAGTTCCATGGTCTCCCGGAGTAATTACCAACAAAGGCCAATTCATGCTTCCTCGGTATGGTCACACGTGATGACCACTGCCAAGGCCCAATCAGGGGGACCTTTGGCCTTTTAACTTTACTGTTTTCTAATGTTGTTAGAGTGAGGGGCAAAATCAGGGGAAAGGGAGCGTGTGTTTATGTCATGCCTATTGGCCCGTGCTAAACTATGATCCAGCTCATGATATTAATCTGATTATGTAGTTATCGCGTGGTACAGAATTATGTATTGTACACTACACTCCATATATTTGATGTATATCAAATATAAGTATAAAAATGTATAACAAATATAACAAAGTATAATGCACCAAAACCTGATTCGAACCAACCATTGTTGTAATCATAAATAATAAATTCAATGTAGTGTTATAATTCCTATGACGTGCATGATCAAATGCATATTTTCCAGCATGCTTAACACTCAGCCATGCATTCTTGAGTCCAGAGCAGTACCTATCAGTCTCCTGGTGCTCAGCAGAAGTGATGGGCTGTGTCCTATACCTCTCTGAGGTCTTTCTACTCTCCCCGGGACAGATATACTGCCGGGGCCTGCGCCCTCTGTCCCTTTCCCCTCTCCATGGGGCCTCAAAAGCCGCCAGTGCCCTGTCCCCTTCAAGCTCACTGTAGGGGCCACGCGAAGAGAGGGACCAACAGATTGAGTACCCAAAGGAAAGATAGAATACAGTGTGGTGAGGGAGAGAGAGTGAGAGCAAGTGGAAGCAAATGTTTAAATGCAGCAGTGTAGGTTTGAATCCTTAGTCAAGCCCATGCATATACATTAGCAGTTAAAGTGGAGTCAGCGATTCTGGAGATTGCTTGTTGTCAAAATCAGTGAATATCTCCTCAGGATCTGCTACCAGTCCGTACCATGTGAACTGAAAAAAAGTGTTAATGGTGTTTAGCTGGTATGTCAACAAAATGAACGTTAAGGGCAACATGGATTCAGCGCACTCACAGTAGGTACAGATAGCAAATCCTGAGGAGGTATGCACTGATTTTGCAAGTGATTTTGACAACAGGTATTCTCAAGAATAGCTGAATTTCCCTTCAAATCATGCAGCATGTTCATTGGCCCCAGGTCGTAACTTAACAAGTCACTGTGCCAATACAGAAAAAAAACATTAAAGCTTAGTGTTAGGTGATCATTGCTCCAATGCCATATCTACGGATGGGAAAGTATGCAGTAGAACTTTTTTTTTAACTCCACTCCAGCGTTAGTTGCTTGTTAGTCATTCAATAGCCAGCCAATGTTAGGTAATAAGCATTTGTGCGAGGTCAGCAAAAGCCAGCGAGTAGCGCGCCAGGGTACTTTCCACCTACAGTTGGTTCCTGCGGCTGGTTGGAGGGGTGGTGGTGCTGCCCATGTAGGAGTGTCTGAGCTGGGCCACGGACACTCTACTATCCTGGGGACCCAAACAGTCACCCTCCCTGACCTCTGCTGGGTCGGGGACCTGGTGGCGGAGGTGCCGCGGGCTCCTCTGACTGGGCCCTCGTGGATCATCTGACAGAGAGCGGCTCAGGGCTGCTGTGCTGGAGCTTCCTGGGTCTACAGGTGCCACTCTGGGCCGGACGTGGGTAGCAGCCCGATCTCTGGGCCTGCTCTCTCGTGCTTGGAGATTGGAGGTGGTGTGCTCTGGTTCGTCCCATCTGGCTCTGCTCCGGTGTCCTACTCTCGCAAGATTCTCTGCTTCGGTCTGGCTGACAGTCAGTGCCCTGGACATCCCAAGCTCTTCCTCGCCCCTTCCTCTCCGTGGGTCCTCGGTGCTCTTCTCCCTGCGGCGGATCTCAGAGGGCAGCACTGCTTTCCTGCTCTTCAGAAGGCCTTCAGTCTTCACATCCTCTGACTCTTCGGCCTCTTCCTCCTGTGGCTGCTGTTGCCCAGGTCTGGATGTAGGACCAGAGGCCATGGACAGGTAGCTGGGGACTTCTTGCACTCCCGGTGGGCCACTTCGGGTGAGCTGAACCTGAGAGGGGTTGGGGTAAGCCTGCTGGGGGCCTGTTGGGTCCATTTGGTAGCGTGTAGAGGTTTGGGTGGGGTGTTGAAATTGTCTACGGTACGCCGAGGTTTCTGTAACATTTCCCGGTTCTGGGCTCCTCTGGCGGCCCTCCTCCTTGACAAGCCTCTCCCTAACTCTGATTCTTCAGGGAAACAAAGAACTGGTTAGAAAGTACAAGTACATTAAAAGACAAAAAAACTGAAAGAAAAGAAAAAGCACAGCCTAGGAGGCCAACTGCAAACACAGCTCCCAAACTGTAAGTCACTGATGTAAAGTCAATATTACTCTGGGGGAAAGAAGCAATTTCACATTATTATTAGATGTTCTTTCAAACATGTTGTTTTCACATGGGGATTAAACTGAACACAGCAACATGAATGAAGTTATGGTCCAAAGCCAAGGGGAACATGAGCGTGTTGTGATGAGGATGATCATGATGTGTCAGTGGACTCACAAAGCTCAAAGCAGAGGTTCTTAAAACATACATGTATGTCTTCAAATCAGACCAGGAAGAAGCGCTGCTCATTAGAATTGATGGGTTTTTGGTAAGTCCAGATAAATAGCAAGATGGCAGCCAGCTGATACAGGGGAAGAGAAACAAGCCTGGGTGTACCTCGAAGGCCAGTTGATGAGGGATTGGGTGTCGCCCTCAGCATCAGTCTGGAGGAACCAATCAGTGCTTGGATTCACACTTGCACTGTACCAATGGGAAAACCCAGAGAAATGTGAGCGGGTGGGTGGGTAAAAGTCTAGATTTAGCCTGTTTTCTCAGAGCATACAAAGACACATCACCTCATTTCACACATCATTGACTTCACATTGAGCTCGTCCAGAGTGAGAACAGGATTGGACACCAGCTGGATCGTGCTAAGAGGGTAAGTTCAACTCCCCAGTGAGACATGGCTGTTGAGGTGTTGAGAGGAATAAAATGCAATAAAATATCAACTGAAATGTTTTCTTTTTAAACGAAGAGCAATGACTACAAAAATAGAACTGTCCATTCTCTCAGCAGTCTGACCTGCCTTACTGTGTTCTTATCTAGCCAAGCAGTAGCTCCCTCCATCACGGAGGCAGACCATGTGCGTGGTGCATCAAGTTTCATTGAGCATGGTCCTGAGTACAACCACGAAGGAGAAGTTCCTTCAGTTATGAATCCTTGAGGTCTTGAAAGGACAATGCAGAGGGGTAGAAAGCATTGTAGTAAACCAAATATTGTCTGTGCTCAAGTCCAAATACAGACACAAAGTTGTATCTGATGGGAGTATAACTAAAAAGTAGAGCCCAAGCTGTGGGTCAGAGATCTGACCGTGGAGTCTCACAGAGTCGCCTGGTAACACAACACCCTCCCTGCACCACGGACACAAACATCGGCCAAGTATTGGGATCGGAGGGAGGGGTCGAGAAACGGCGATAGGGGGTGGGGGGACTGGGGGGTGCACACGGCACCGTTGGAAAGGGAAATGTCAGTGTTGTTGTTGAGTCATATCCATCTATTTGTTAGAAACACTGACTGTAGGGGCCAAATCCTGGTCAAGACCTGGGCTGGGCTAGCTGGTTGTAACATTTGAACAGAGTAAGAGACATACAGTATATAGATGTGATTGTGGTGATACTATCTGTGCCATCAGTAGGGGAGCCAAAACACTCCTTAATACTTACCCTCTGCAGCAGCGATGAATCTATCTGCTTCAGATAAAACCACTTATACACTTAAGATACCACTTGATGAAAATAAACATGTGTGATCTGTTAGGGTCTTTTATTAAAATCATATGATAAAAAATACTAAATATAGCTTTTTAAAGCAGAGCTCCTTTTTATCTCCTTGGCCTGAATTCCTTATTTTGCAGTGTTCTGTTGGGAAAAGCCCATGAACTATAACATGGTTCATGTTCATAATCATATATTTAATGAATGTCTGATTAAGTGTACACTAGACCTGCTTATCAGTTTTGGCTGAGCTGAGTGAAAAACAAGTCCACTACATTACAAATTGGGGTCTTATCTGTGTAGTTTGGTCCATTCCAGTTGTGGTAACATTACACAGAGCAAAGTCATTGCTGAGATCTTGGAAGAGGACATCATTGCTACAACAATTGAGTAAATGGATGCAACAAATGGCCAGATGTAGTCAAAAAACAATGTTGACACATGTTTATTGACGGACGTTGACAGATAACGAAACCTATACATGAAGCTTTGTGGCCATGAGGAAAAGTATAATTTTGGCCAAATTTCTCATTGTAAAATAAATAGTACAGTGTTTTTGCAGATATGGATTAACCCAGTAGGGTTCCATGGGTACAAATGGAACTATGGGCCACTGCGAGTCCCCCGTGACATGCTCCCCTGACCAATCTTTTTCCCAGAACATAAAAACTGACCAGTCTTTCCATAAGTTGAAACACTACCATGTCCTAGGTTTACCCTAAATCAGTCAGTTTACAATAACCCAATGACGCATAGTAATAATTATATTAATAATAAAAAAGTCAACATGCAACCTTTATAACCGTTAAATATTTAAGGTATTAAATCTAGATTTAGTCCCAGAGCCACACTAGGTCTTATAGGGGTCAATAACAATAACTTGATAACTTGACTACAATGTTGAGTATTAACAAACTGGACTATCCATATTTTTTTTTTTTTTTTTTTTTTTTTTTGTATTTGTATTCTTTATTTGATTTTAACCCTGTGAAGCACCTTGAGTGGCCCTGTGCCTGAAATGTGCTCTATAAATAAAATTGCCTTGCCTTGCCTTGCCTATCCTTTAAGAGCACACTTGCTGCTCGGATCAGCTTCTCAAAGCGAAGCAACTCCCTTTAAGAATGTGGAATCAGAAACAGATCCAGTGGTAAGACTCCATCCAAACAGCTTTCCTAACAGAATAGCAACAGCTTGGCCGGTAAGAGTTCCTTTGGGAATTTAAAAAAGCACAGCAATTTGCCATTCTCAACAGATGCACCTGAAATCTCTGGAATAGAAACACAACACATACGTTTTGTGTTAATCTGCCCTTGTATTTTGCAAGCCCAGCTGTAGGCCTCAGTGGGACTTGATTGTTTCCAGAACAAGCTCATGTTGCACGACCTGGTATGAAACCACACTCTTGCCAACAGGACGACCTTGGACATCTATGAATGAGAGGGACAGTGAGTCTGTCACTGTGAGACGCTCTATTAAAGGGATGATACAGCAACGTTCTGGCCAACATGGACAACATGTTCAAACCATGTGGATTTGAAGGGATGCTGGGGTCTGACCACTTGACACCTAGGTTAGGTTTAGTAAGATGTTTGCTATGAGTCAGCATGGAAGATGCACCTAGAGTGAACCATGGGCAAGAGGCAGTCAAAAATACAAGATTTTTTTTTGAGACTGAATGGTCCCTGTGGGGAAATTTGTTCTGGCCCCAGTGCATGATTGCTTCATATAAAATAGACTTTTGGGACTCAGACAAATGAGAGTTTTAAGAGATTTGATTTCCATCTTGGCACACGGAGTCTTCTCCCTGGCGGCAAGGTTCCATGTTCAGGGAAAAGAGGGTGTTGGGATGATTTTCTTAGCTTTTTTATTTAGCTTAGTATTGAGATAGAAAGCTTAATCAAATATCAGATGTAGTGGAGATTGGCCATATTCTCAGAAAGACTTCATATCTATTCAACTCCATGAATGGTGTGAAACACAAAAGAGGAACTTCCAAAATAATAAAAATAATAATAAAATGGGGATCAACAAAGAAAATTAAAAAAAAAAGGAAAGTGATAAAGACCACACTCACCCATGTCTGGTTAGGATCTGGTGGGACTGCTGCTCGATAAATAAGTCCCCGGGAGACACCCCGTATTTGGGTGAGGTTTGGGAGGGCTGCCTGCTCAGCTTGGGTGAACTGGGCGGCATCCCCGTGACTGAGTAGTCCTTGGCGGGCACCCTGGCGGCTGAGGACAACGAGGTGACATCCATGTAGGAGGAGGATGAAGGTGGCTCGAGCGGAGGAGCAGCTCTGCGTTGATTCTCCAGGTTCATCATCCTCTCCCGCTCTGTGAAGGAGTCCACCCTGGGCCGAGGGATCTCATAAGCCGGGTCTGGATGGCTGTGCTGTGGCGCCGTGCGTCCGCTGGTGTAGGAACTCAGGGCGATGTCCCTGCCTTCGTCTCCAATAGAATCCACTCTGTTACGCCTCTCTGAGCCATCCGACTCCTTGCGAGTGCGAGCGCTGTGAGAGGGACAGTCCAAGTCGGGCTCCTGATCCAAAGAGATGCCGTACCGCTCGGCCAGCTGCCGGCGCCTCTCCGCCTTGTAGCGAGCGATGCGTTCAACCTTGGACTCCAGCTCTGGGGCAATGCTGCTGCTGCTGCTGGTGGTGGTGGTGGTGTTGGTGGTGGAGCCTGAAGTGAAGACAGGCTCTGTGTGGATGGAGAGGGACTGGGGCTCAGTTCTGCATCGGGCTCGGGGCTGACGCTCTGGAGCAATCGGCTGCATTTCTGGGCTTTCAAATCCCTCCGTGCCATACCGCTGGACTGTAACTATCGGACAGAGAGGGGATACAAGTCAGCGATTAACATAGAAGCAGAGTCAAGTAAAATGTCTAGGTACAAGGGCTGTGAGATATCATGATACATATCGTCTGGCGAAATAAAAATGTAGGGGAGAGTGGCCTAAGTTGTGCAACTTTTCACTCAAAGTGACTTTAAAGTAAGGCCTTGACAGTAAAGTCTCCAACTCAAATATGTAGATATATTTCAGGGTGTTGTGCATCCCTGGCAATAAAAACTTTGGATCTGGAATAAACTGTTGAAGAAATATAGCTTTCGGAAAAAAAGTTGTCTTGGTGCACAACTTGCCCCCGGTGTGGTGTAAGTTGTGCGGTTGGAGAGAATACCATGGGGTGAATTGTGCCATTGATATATATCTCATAAACTGTAATGCAAGACAAATCCATTAGACAATCACTTATTTAAGGTGTATTTAAAGTAAATAGTTGACAAAGATTAAAGGACAATTTTCTTAAACAAGGCCTAGCAGATCTAATGGTTTTACCTGCAAAGCTCACAATGACAAAGTCACCATCATCATCTTTCTGGCCACCTGAACTCTCATCAGTGGTGTCGTTAAGTGGAATTGAGATGACACTCTCTTCTGAGCTACTGTAGACAATCACTTTCTTTTGGTGACCAGCGTATACAGCCATGCCACTGGCACAACTCTCAGAAATGTACTTTGCACTAGTTGCTCCGTGCTTGTGGAACCAACTGCCACCTGACAAATGTGATTCCCCTACATTTCTGCCTTTAAATCAAGGCTCAAAACCCATATGTACACCCTGGTGTTTCCTCCCCATTAACTATCTTACCTCTGCACTACTATCTGTGTTTATGTGGATGTATGGGCTTTACGTCTTTTATTTTGGTTATTGTTATTTTACCTTCATTGTTTACCTACTGAATGCACTATGTACAGCACTTTGGACAGTGCAAACTGTCATAAATGTGCTTTTATAAATACATTTTACTTACTTACTTACTTATAACTCACCCAGGCCCTTTGGCACAAATCACCCCAATCCCAGAAATTTGGATAATAAGCATGACGCAGCAGTTTAGGGCTGACATCGTGCTAACTATATAGACACAAAATGTAGCATACCAAAGCACTAAAACATGTGTCAAATGTTTTCAAACTTGTCTATAATTGTTCAGACACAATAATCAGAAAACCTTGATCATGGACATTTTACTTTGAAAGGCAAAACACAGTTTTTTGAGCTTAAATGTGCTTATATCTTATTCCTTGTGTCTCCCTTCTTTACAGGATGAGTCAAATGGATGGCTCTTCTTAAATATGTGGTCACATTTCCAATTTCTTCCACGGTTTTCTAGAAACAAGGGGTGGCACAACTTCCAAAATGCACAACTTAGGCCACTCTCCCCTATATCGTTTAATATGATGCAATATTGTTTATTTTGTTGTGTTGCCAGTCATACTTTTACAGCAATATTTTTTGTTATTTGGACGGACTGCACAATTCTGCTGTTTAATTTCACAGAGACACTGGATGATTTTAGTAAATTTGCAATACACGCAATACTGACCCCAGGTCAGAAAAACGTATTTTGCCAATTATGCTGCAGAATGGTCCCCTCAACAGGCTTCTACAGTTGAAGGGTGCTTTCTTTTGAAGCTTTTTTTTTTAAATATATTATATTAGAGTTTTGTAACATGCTTGAAAAATTGCACAAAGTGTTTAAATGAAAGTAGAACATATTCAAATATGAGTTTAATATATTCTATTTGTCAAGTATGTCATTTAGTAAGTAATGAGACAGGACTTTTCCATGTGTCATAATATATTAAATTCTAATTAAATGGATTAACAGAACACATATCAGCTATATCGTGATATGCTTGTTTATCAGGATATGAAACAACCTTTATCTGGATATGTGATTTGGTCATACATGCCCTACTAGGTATTGTTGTTTCCTCACCACCAAAGGGCTCACAGGGGTCAGAGCCTCTGGTGTATCGCGGTGTGTCCTCCTCTAGAAGCCGGTTGGCCACCAGGCTAGGCAGCAGAGATGGATGCACCACCTCGCCCTCTATGCCCTCCAACCGCCGAGCAATACGTTCCTTTCTACACATGGACAGCAAAGGAAAAAGATGTCAAGCTCAGACATCCTATATTCCACCGCAACATTTTACATCACAGAAATGCTTGCAACCTTTTTAATACACATATCTTCAACTCACCTGTTCATTTCACTGTCACTTGTGCTTGTTGTTACGCCTTCAAAACGTTTCCTCAATTCAGAGACTGAAAGAAGAACAAGAAACATAGCACGGTTATAGTAAACTTAAGGGAAACATATGTTCCTTATCGGTGTTTGAAATGTTCTTAAAGCTGGGGTGGGTAACTTTTTCACTGTAATATTTGGCAAAAATGTCATATTAGCCATTCAGCTATATGTAGGTGAAGTGGTCTGAGAATATCTACTCATCACTTTGCTCTCCCCTGCCTCTGTGTGCCGCCCCCAAAAATTGCCACCGCTCATGTACACTTTGACCAATCAGAGCGAGACTCCGATTCTCTGTTCCTATTGGCCTTTGGGACTGTCCATTCACTTTGGCACCGACGTTGTTGGTGTAGTAGAGTGTGTCAGGGAGGGACCAGAGAGAACACAAGAGGAGCGGTTGAGGTATTTGGATTCAAATCTCTATCCCAACTGCTATTTTCTCCCAAAATCATATACCCCAGCTTTAATCGAGATTGGATTGTTGTTGGTTGTATAAAGGCCAGGACACACCAGCCCGATAATCGCCGTCGTCAAAAAAAATGGAGTCGGCCGTTTCAGGAAGCTCCAGCTTCCCGTCGCTGCTAAAGAACACACCGAGACGACTGTTTATTTTCCGTACGCTCGCGGGACGTAATGTCTCCACAACAGCAGGCGGCGCTAATCTGTATTGTGGCCCGAAAAAATACGAAAGCCGGAAATGATTGGACATCTCTCTAGAGCATAAACATAGATAGAAATACGTATTTATATTTATGGACCATAAGAGCACAATTTTTAGCAGAGAGTGTCGAGCATGGTGTCGAGCAGTCAACAAGGGTTGATGCATGTGAGTACTCTCAAAACGAAACGAACAAACACATTAAAACGATGGCTAGCTGTTGTTAGCTGTTTGTGCTACCCGCCTCACTTCCGGGCTTCACTGATTCGCTAGCCCTCCACCAATCAAATTGCTCCAAATGAAAGACGGTCGGCCGCCGATTGAACATGTTCAATCGGCGGCCGACAGGCTCAAAACAAGCCCGACGACCTCTACGTCGGCCGACGTCACGGCACACACCAAACAGATTCGTCTTTTTTTTTGACGACGGCGATTATCGGGCTGGTGTGTCCTGGCCTTAAGGGTTGCAGCAGCATTTTGTTGAGTCTTAATCCGGCATTGAGTCCACTTTTAAAATGAAGAAAATTGTTAGAATTTCCTTTTGCTTTTGATATTTGGAAGTGCAAATTATTAATAAATATAACTGAATTTTTTTATTGTGATTTGTGCTTTGGCCAGCTTTTGTTGGCTGAAATGGCAGAAAAAAAGGCAATATCGAGTAGTAGCCCAATTAACGTTCCAAATCTGAAAATTAAATGAGCCTAAAGATGTGTTAACTAGACACATTGAAATAACAGCTACAGCCTATCTACCATAATACACCTCAATTTACTTGAGCTATCGGATACAAGTCCTAATCCACATAATATAAAAAGTAACAATCACATGCCTACATGTATGTGAAAAGTGTTGCTAGTAGTGATTGAACCCAGATCACCTGACTTTGCAGTCGCTCCTCACCTTTACAACAGTTGGCAACAACAGTTTTACAAGATGTTAATAGGCGAGTGTTGTGTTTACAGCTTGTTTTCATGGTGCCCTGAGTGGCTAGAAGAAGAAATAATGTCAGGTTTATAAAGCCTTTCATAAAAGCTAAGCTAATGTACCAGGCACCATTAGTTAAATCATTTCAGATGAGATGACTCAGTATGTTGGTGTTGTTACAAGCAAAAACAAACAATCAGGGGGATAAAGTAACGTTTCATTTTTCCACACACCAAACTTGCAGAGAATGTGTGAACTTAACAACAGACTGTGGTTACTATGGCATTAAATGGTACAAGCTACAGCTTATCCATTTAAATAAGGACAGTTTGATAAATGTTTGTCAGAGTCCGAGACCAGCGAACTGGGGTATCGTGCCAAAAGGAAACCAGATAGGAGATGAAACCAAACACAATGGAAGCAGCTAGGAACCCCAACCCAAATTATCTGAAGTCTTATTGTCAATTAAAAAAACTAAATACTTTCCCCTATTACTGCTGGGCCTATGGGCATTGGAAATTAGACATAATCATTTCAACTTTAAAACATATGTGTACATCACAGGAGATAGTGGAAGAAAACCTATCCATTGATGCAGAGCCAACAGTCTGCTATTATTGGCCAATAGTTGCTCTACTTCATAATTTCACATCGTTACGTGGACTTTTATTTTTCCCAAATGACACATTTTAAAGACCTTATCAACAGTGGCCTTCAACAGCTCATTTGACACATATTTTACAGTTAATGGAGAATGTAGCGGTTTATACAGTACAGTATGAGATGACTGGGCTAGTAGAAAAACAGGTTTTTTAGAAGAATCTTGACACAAATCCACCTGGCAAAAGTTCTGCTGTTGCACAACCAGTGACTTTCAGAAAAAAAACCCTTGGGAAAGCTGACATTGTGAGGACCATTTACAAGCAAGCACAAAACAAAGAAAACCCTTACTCACCTTTAGGGAGATTGGCCAAGAGACTAACATCTATATCCTTGGTGCTTTTGGCTGGGTCGTCTTTTTCGTCGTAGGAGAATTCTTTCTGGAAGCTGTGGGGGTGCAGGGAAAATACCAACTGTTATTGAAACGGGCTGAGCTGTGGGAAACTGGACTTGTTTAAAGACCAACAGTGTACTATGCAGTTGTTAAGGGGCTCACTGCACGAAACTGAATTTTAAAGTAGTTCAAATCATTTAAAAAAAAAACATTGCCAGAGGAGGGATTGGTTTTGAATGATGTTTAAGACTGTAGTCACTAAGCTTATTGGCTGATGGATGAAGCTAAGAAAACAAGCATGTCACTATCCGAACATTGGATTTGGATTTTTAAACCTGTACATTTTCATCATGTCTTGAATCCCACAAATATTTATCCAGAAGATTTCGGAGGTTTTTACTCCGGTCACGCCGTCTTGCCTCACACAGATACAAAGCAAGTTTCTCACTCAGAAACACACTGTAGTCAATTATGGATGTGAGTCAACCACAAAAAGTTACAGAAAAGCTATAAAATAAAATGGTATTGGATTACTGATGGGTGTGTGTGTGTGTGTGTGTGTGTGGGGGGGGGGGTGGAATCAAGAATCAGGAAAACATTACTTTGCGGTTTTTGGTCCATTCCAGCAGCCACAGAGTTGATACACACATTGATATACGCAGAATTTATAAGATCCCTTTCTCATTTCATTGTTTCCATGACTGCAATATTGCTCCATCTAATTTCTACATGCACAATGTTTTGAAGTCAAATCCACACACCCACACAGTTTGGTACCGACTGCCTCAAATGCCGGCTTCCTCGCTGTTGCTAAAGGAAACTTTTCTAAATGGAGCCCAATGTGTACGTAGAACTGCTGATGCATTTGACACGAGGCCAACAACACAATGCAGAGCAATCCTGCTAATGCCGCAGCAGGGAGGCAAAGGGAGCTTTTTCATTTACTTTCTCACTGAGCTTGGACACTGGACCTGACTTAGGCACACAAGCTGCATCTGATATCCTGCTATATGTTTGCTTCCACAATCAAAGAAATACATTAAAAGGATATGTTTATAGGGCATCTCCATTTCAGTCTAGGCTGGGGCTTAATACCTCGCTGCCTTAAAGTGAGACTGTATATCGTGTGAAAAAGAAATAGGAAATTATTTCTCTATTACCAGTAGCTTAGTGTGGCTAATATTAGCAAACCATAGGTTGTGCAGCATACCTGACATTGCTGAGTCAAGTTTTATTTGTTCAAACCTTTGCTGACATCTCTCATTGCACTACTGTTACATTATGTTTCAGCATTTACCATTACATAATGGCCTCACTTTAACTGTCCTTAATGTGGCATTATCAGAATCTCTTTATTGTCATTGCACAATAAACTCAGCATATATCAAACTCAATTGTAATTTGTGTATATTTGCAATATCTTGTTATAATTTCTTCAGCATCTGCATATGATTGTGAGACCTTTTGGTAAGTTTGAGCAGGAAGTTGAGTGGCCCTTTTATTTCCCCGTTCACACATACAAGCTATATCCCAATCCAGAGACCTACGCAGTCTATGAAGGCCATAGCCTGTGAAGGCCGAACAAGCGTTGTTAAACGAGCAGGTCTCCGTTTACGAGCATTTCCGGTTTGCGTAACAAGCCGTTGCCTTGCGTGACGACTCGCCGCTCCTGTGCTGCCTAGCAACCCTGATTGCTGAGACAGCCTTGTCAACGGAGGAAAAAAGAAAAAGAAGTTGCCTACCAGACGAAAAGAAAAAAAAGTAAAAACAAAGGAAGATAAAAGTTAAGAAGATGGAGCAACACGTTGCCGTTTTGTTATTTTTATTTTATGCCATCTCTGAAAAAAACTAAATTAATCTTGGGATATGTTGGGCCGCGAAGGATCCATCTGTTGCAGCCTTCAAAACCGTGAAACGAAGGCTGAATTTCTCGGCAGCATATGAAGGAGCCTTGCTAATGGAACAAGCCTTTGCGCGCTGCTATGACGCAATCAGTCTTCAAATGCAGCCTACGCAGGCTGCATCCCCTGAATTGAGATTCACCGTAAGACTCTTATAATAAAAGGCATTTTTATTGTGAGTGGAACATCCAAACAGAAGCCTAGAGCCTGCCTCCATGATTGAAGACCAAGAGCAGAGAAGAAGGTGGTAAAAGAGACCAACTTTTTGGTGGTGATGATCCCTTTGCTTTATGGTGCTTACATGAATATCTCTGAATAGAAAGACCCATTTGAGGAATAATAATGTGAGTGTTGTTCAGTCTGTAGAATTCCAAAGGCATATATTTTTGTTTGTAGAAGAAGCCCATTGGTAACTGGTTAAGTCTATACATGGCTTTTTCAGTGAGTATTTCGGTCTACCGCATGGATAATTCTTTATTACAACTAGGGTTGACCAAAGAGAGAAATGTTCAGATGCTACACATAGGGGTTTATAAATGCGATCATTTATTGACTGAAATTTTACACATGGAATCATTCTTATTTAAATCATCGCCTATACATTGGGTTACCAGGTTCTTATCAAAAACCGGATGAAACTGGTTAATAATTCAGCAACTCTTTCAATATTTCTTACCTCAGACTTTTCCTCTGTAGCAATCTGGGATTGCTTAGTTTAATGGGGGTCTCACTCCCAAGTCCTGTAGACAGAAGAAAAACAAGATTTTAACATTGAGCCATGTCACAATCCAATTTCAAGTTTGAACTCTAGAAACCTCAGTTTTAGCTTTTACTGAACGGACACACATTGAAGCGAGGAACCTTGAGGTGAACCAGCCAGTCAGTGCGCAGGTCCTTGGCAAGGAACCACATTAATTAAGTGGACTTCCGCAGAGAGCAAAACAAACCATGTGGAAAACCATAATCTGCCTGCCGTGCTGAATCACATCAAATAAGTGACCCTACAAAACAGCAACAACACAAATCAACACTGATACTTATGATGGAGACATTCACTGTCTCCGAAAGTAAAGTGATGTCTGTGTGATGTGCATGAGGTCATAACTTAAAGGAGTTTTATAGAAAGAGACTGTGTGTGTGTGTGTGTGTGTGTGTGTGGGTGTGTGTGTGTGTGTGTGTGTGTGTGTGTGTGTGTGTGTGTGTGTGTGTGTGTGTGTGTGTGTGTGTGTGAAGTCTGATCACATGTCAAGGTCTCAGTGCAGTGCAACTGGGCCTGTGCCAGGAAGAGCCAAACACATCTTTGTCGCTGGGCAGCACTTCTTATACTCGCCATGAATACAGATCGGGAACAGCATGAGAGATGCATACCGTCCCAACTCTCCAAACCAAACACACCGTTATCAAGCTATGTGATTAAAAACAATTACACACAAGATAAAAATCTAACCCAATAAAGTCGGGTGTCCATTCGGAAAATAGCCAAAGTCAGTAAACAAGGGCCAAACATGACATCTAACACCTGCCTTTACACAGGAAAAACGGCATTAGTGGGTATTAAGCATTGTAAGCAGTGAGGAATGCAAGTTTTGTGAAACATCTTCTGCTTAAGTTATTTGACTCTAAAACCTCAAGCGTGCGGTTTGGGCCCCCCTCGGAACTCTAGAGTGGCCAGAGCCAAGTAGTTTAGGGACAAACATGTGGTCCAACTTCCATCCCCTCTGAGTTCACCTCAGGGCCACGTGTCACCCCCTCTCTACCCCCCCTTACACTGCTCCACCCAAACCCCTAACCTCTCCCCGAGGCCGCCCACCCCCTAACCACCCATTCCAGATCTGTTAGTCCGTATTAAGGATGTTTGGGTTGATGCTCTAAATCCCTCCTACTTAAGCAAAACATCATTTGAGAAGGAAGGAGGCTTATTTGGGAAAAGGGCGCTGTGCCTGGATGTGTTTGGGGATGGTCGTGTATTGTTTCAGCTGGGTGAAATATGGGCTTGGGAAAACATGGCGCATTCCTCGCACGCCTCAAATGATATTCCTGGTGGTTATGTGAGCCCATTGTGTTTTCATTTGACAATAAACCAAAAAATTAGGCTGACACCATTCTAGTGGATGTTACAAAGTATGAAACAAAGGTAAGTTATATCTGGTGCACACATATCCTTTACTCAGTGGAACTAACATTATTATAAGGCCATCCAATATAACCATGAGTTCACAGTAGATGGAAATTTAACCTGGATCTATTTGAATTGTCTAAGTAATGTAGCCGATTTTGCAACATATCTGCAACTGGAAAAGTATATATATGTGTGTGTGTCTATATATATTTAATTTATAAGCCCTGAGACACAACATACACACATCATACATTACAATTTAAATTACACATGAACCTTTTTCTTTTTTGCTCCCCTTAATTTATGCTCCCCTTAATTTATGCCTAGCCTGTCTTGGCTAGGCTTGAAATGTAACACTGAATAAGTTGGGCTATTTAGAAATGAAATAACATTGCATGCAAGTTCTTGTATAACCATGTATTTACAGAGAACAATCAAATGGACCACTTTTGATTATGAAGAAATTTCTTTAAATGTTTTTAATTATTTAAAGTTCTTTAAATACATTTAAATTGATGATGAAGTAGCAATATCTGAAGTGAATAAAGAGTGCTCTTCAGTTAGTTCTGAGTGGATTTATGGACACCTACCATAAATTTACAAATTAAATTATCAGTCATTATAAGTCAATGCTGATTATGGAACTGCGTGTTGAATGCCTGTATGTTTGAGTTATAACCGAGAGGAAGTTGCGTCAGTCTGTTCAAGGACAATAATGGAACAAAACCAGACAACCCGCAACCCGTTTCTAATTTTCATATATTTGGCAATTATGACCATTAATCATGATAACATTGTACTCAGCCCTTTGTTGTAAAGATATTTTAAATACAAACCTCAGACAGGCACAACTTCCCATACCTGGTGTATAACAAATAGCATAGTGGATGCATTTGCTTTCCAGATGGTTTACCTGCAATATACACCCAATTTGTATGTTACTGTGAGTCCGTGGTATCCCATTGATTTAGCATGTTTGCATAGTAGTAAGAAGTAATCGCAAAGCTTTGAAATGGTACTTTTTATTATTGAATGCCACTTTTGGATAAATGAAAACACAAAGTGTAGGCAATAGTGCAAGATTTGCTATGCAGCAGGGCTTTCCAGGAGACTAGTTACTGTGTTTACTTCTGGCTCGCCTCAAAGACAAGTGTTTGCAATCATTTCATGTTCAACTGAAGAACTTTGGAAAGCTGGGCTTGGCTTGCAATCTTTGCCCAAAACAAGATGTTTTTGCCAGAGCCAATGTCTCCCAGAGCTACAATGCAAAAGGCAACAAACTGTTACAAATAATGACCAATAGTCATACAAAAAAGGTAAAAAATGTGACACCCCCAGTTGACAAATACCAGAATTTCCTATAGAGAAAGAGTGTGAAACAAAACCAGATGCCACAGTAAAGGTTAATTAGCTGCCAGTGTCAAAATAACAAAAGCATCTGTCCCTTGGGGGCGGCTGTCAAAGGCTAGTGTGTCAGGTCTAACATATAGAGTTATCCATAGCCCAGACCTGTACTCCTTTTACACTTCATACAGTCTATGTAGTGGCATTTGAACCCCCGCCCCGCCCCCCCCCCCACCCCCACCCCCCCGAAAATCCAAAGTGCCTCAATACATTCGTCATTCCAGACGCCGGCATAAAACCCTCCACAATGATCACAGATGTGGCAGAGCCTTTGATGCTGGCCGTAATCTACAGAAACACTGTGGCTGCTATAGGCGGTGAGTGAATGTGCTGGGAATTCCTCAGCGACGTGCCCCGTGTGTGTTGATGAGGCTGTAAAAGCGGCTTGACACTGATAAAACATGGAGGATAAAATGATTTCATGATTCAGTGGAGTGTCATTCAGGCGCTGAAGTGATGAAAGCCTTTTCTATGTGAACGTATCAAAATGTGTGAAGGCACAGTGATGCTACCACACTGAATACTGCTTTCAGAATGGTAGAGGTGGAACAAAAATAGAGGGTTGTTTTATCTCATAATTTGGGAGTCTCCAGCCACACAACCCATATTAATGTTGAAATACCATGAAAAGTGTATTTTCAATAGGTGACCTTTAATTCAATGTTGTACAACTAAAACACAACCAGTGAGGTAACCAAAGAGGCATCAGGGGCAGAGCATATGTCCAACTTGAAATACAGGATTAACTTCGATTCCTGGGATTAGAGCGAGCCCAAAAGGAAACGTGTGGCTCTTTAAATGTCTGCATTACATCACGCTAAATGTGCATGTGTAAGTCTTAACTCCATTCCCCTACCCTGTTGCCCACCTACTCTGGGCATCTCAAGTTGTTTCTAAAGCTTATGATAGTAAAGCATTAAAAAAAAAACAGATGGATAATCAGAAATTAAGTGAAGCCTATACACTGTAGACTTAACAAAATTATGAGACAATAAGCCAATTATCTGTTGAACATTAACAACAATGAGTACGCAGTCTCTTTCAGTTCTATTCTGGGTAGGAAACAGAGTGCTAAGGACAGCTACATGGCATATCTAAACCCTCTAAACAATTTTCAATGCATGCCCTCCTTCCCCCTAAAACCAGTCTCGCTCATCTAATAGCCTGTAGCTGTGGTGGGACACCTGTTGTGGAGTCTCCCAGTCAGTTTAGCATGGAGAAGCCATCTTTCAACACTCTATGGTTCTTGCTCAGAGAAGGGTGGGAATGAGATGCACTGTGAGGAGCAGTCAATCAGCGCTGCAATATCATCAAATCCCACACAAAGGTTGTACACAATAGGGCTGGATGACTTGATCTAAAAATCTACCAAAATCTTCATTTATTGTCATTTGAATAGAAATGCCTCCATGTGAATCATGAATTGAATTTGTGCTCAGGTCCAGGCAGTCCACAGTATTTCTAAAATCTAAAATAAAAACACGATAAATACAATAGATTGATGGATCAGATGTATAGATAGATAAATGGAAAGATTGATTGAAGTAGGTTTGTATTTCATCTGAACATAATATTATCTTCTAAAGCTAACTCTCTAAACAATTTATGTTGTTCTAGAATCTTGGCTACATAGTGGCTCTCATGGTGCTACAGTTGTTTGCCAACTGCTCGCTAGCAATCCAGGGATATGTTAGCACTAGTCAGTTACAATAGCTTTCCAAGCAAATATCTCTGTACCATGCTGTAACCTGACCCTGCCTTTTTCGTTTGGAAGTGTACATAATTTCATACAATATTTTCATGCAATTTCATTAAATGACAAAGAGGAACATCTCTGTCCTAGCTTGCTGTCAGTAAGTCAGCGTGTTAGCTCACGGGAGAATAACTTCCCATTATTCAAGAGATGCATTTGTACTATAAACTCTTCTCTCTCATTGCCGTTCATAACCATTACTCTTTTGCAGAGTAGCTCATACTTAGTCTATACTTTGTTTGGTTCTGATTTTTGAGTTTACTGGCTAGTTAAAATTCTACCTAGGTATAATTGAAAGTCAAATTATTTGGAATTCAGGCTACATTATATTATTGCAATGAGTAATATAGGTAAATAAAAGTCATAATGTCGCTAGTTTTATGAATCGCGTTTGTAACCCGGCCCCAGTTGTGCAGTTCGAGGATACATTCATACATAGCAACTACACTTTCCTAAAGCGGACTCAAAATAGCTTGCGGAGCCTAGAAATAGCCGCTTCCCTGAAACAGCCCACTGCGCTGTACAGAGTCCCTTATCACTGCTACGTAGTGTCCTTGGAGGCTACAGCTGCAGTGAAAGGACAGCTGGCTAGGGAGCAGCACAGTGAGCACAGAGAGGAAGGGAGTCTGCAGCCTGTGGCCTGGCCAACTTTTTAGAGCTCAGATTCCCAGCTCCAAACAACCACAGTAATAACCTGTCCCCCCCACACTAAAGCTCTCAGCCCCATCTCTAAATCTCAGCTCAAATCTGCATAGCCTCAAATCCCTGCTCTTACCTTGGCTGCAGAACTTCACATGAGACAGGTAATTGGAGATCCACGGGTTCCGATACATTTTGGCAACAAAGTATGGGGGAGAAGATAGAAAAGAAGTGAAAAAGAAAGAAAAGCTAGAAAGAGGTGATGCAGTTAGAGGGGAAAAAAAGCAGTTTGTCAGTGGAACAGACGGAGAGAGAGTCAGGTAGCGTTAGAGAGAGAGAGAGAGAGGCAGAGGAGGGAGGGGAGAGAGGAAAGAGAGAGACGTCCCAGCCGCAGTGCCGGTGCAAGTGAAGGTGGTCCTGCTTGGCAAGCGGAGAGACTGCAGCTCTGCCCCCCCTTCTGAGATCCACTCATGCGCTCCGGTTCCTCTTTGCTGACCGCTAACCAGTGCCCACCACCACCACCGCTCCAACCTAAAGATGGCTAAAAGCTGCTCAGCATTGCACTAAGCTCATTAGCAAAAGGCAAGCAAATTAGGCCCCATCCGTCCCTACTACTACGGCTTGGAGCAAAGTGTCCCGCACGCTTCAGAATGAGCCTCACTCACAGGCACAGAGAATAGGGAAAAAGGAGCGCAAGTGTGTATGTGTGGAAGAGACAGATAGTTAGGAGTGTCCCAGGAGAGTCAGTGCTGTCTTTCCCTTGGCTGACACACTCACTCTCTCTCTCTCACTCACACAAGCAGGATGCCAAAGAAACCGGTGCATAGCATCAGAAAAGGAGGGGACAGAGAGAGAGTGCATGCAGGGTGGATGGGAGTGGAAATAAAGTGAGCTAGGGAAGAGGAGAAAGCTAAAATGACCCTCTCAGCCAGATGAGAAATTCCAGTCATCTCTCAGCGGGGACAAAATAAAAGGAACAGCAGACAGACAGACAGACAGACAGAGAGAGAGAGAGAGGGACGAGGACAGGCTAAGAAAGACAGCAGTAGTGAAACAAGAGTCAGGAAGAGAAAGACAGAGTGTGTAAAAGGTAATGAGATAGAGAGAGGGGCTTTGAGTGAGTGACTTGTGAGTTAATGTATCACTGTGTTTAAAGGGATAGTTTAATATGACGTGTGGTTGTATGATGTGTTTATTCATAGTTAGTCTGTTACCTTATGGAGATGGTGATCAGCACAGTCACTATAAGGAGTTTGGAGGACACGTCACTGTAGCAGAAGTCAGCATTGTACTGCTGCAGAGCGGGCCAACAGAGAAAAATGGTTTTCACCAAGTATAGAAAGGCTCACCTGAAAAACGTATATATCCGTTCAATTGTACGCTAAATGCAGGATTTTTTCACTGCTTTAGTTCGCTGCCAGACACCTGTTTATTTGTTTGCACTATTTTTCTAGTGTAGTTCCGCCATGTATTACTACGCCAACTTGCACTGGTGCAGTGCAACTATCACTCTGACAATCAGCTGTTCGACTCAGCTATGGCAGCGTTTAGCGATGTGGTGAAAAAAGGTTTTTCTGCCGGGCCCTTTTGCAACAGAACAAGGCTGACTTCTCCCTCAAACTCCTTATGGTGAGATGTGTTTACAGCCATCGCCATAAGGTAACAGACTAACAATGCATAAGTACCTCATAAAACCTCACTTCAAAAATACTGAAACTATCCCTTTAACACTTTGATTCTTCCTAAACCAGCTGAAAAGATTGTGAGGGGAAGAGAGGTTGGTTGATTTATTGACAGTGATAGCATGAGTCACGCTGCGTATCTATAAACCCATTTCCTAATACTATTGTGCTTTGAGCAAATGACAAGAACTAGAACAAAACAATTGCACACACACATGCACAGCTCTCCTACGCATCAACGTGAGGATGACATGCTTATCATTGCACTGAGAGGGCATCGCATGGAGACTGGCACAGAGCCCAACGCCGTTTTTCAGACTGTCGGGAAGAACAGTGAGCGCTGTCTTATCTTTAAGCAGCATGCAGAGCAAAAGCTGTCGCCGCCAAACACCCAGCCTCCAACATAAAGCAGGTCTAGTGGATGGAAAGCGGCAAGCAAACGTCACTTTTTCAATTCAGCGGCTGAAGAGTGGCAAGAATAGCAGCCGGGAGAAGGGTTAAGCATTCTATTCCCTTGCTGGGATTCACATTCACAAGAAGTTGATTGTTCAGGTTGTTGGACCTTATAATAACACCAATACAGACCTGGCTTATCAAATCACATACATCCGTCAGAGCTGTGTCAATATGCAGCTGGACAGACCAAAGTTTACATACGCAGTCAGAGGTGGCATGTTTGAAACCCTCTCTAGGATGAGCTCATCAGGCTCAGTGTGTGAGCACACACATACACTCATGCATTAATCACAGACCTGTCCCGGCACACTGGCGACTGCTGAGTGGATGGGAAGAGCACTGCCTGCATGCAACGCTGTAGTTCATATAACTGCTAGACTGACAGCAAATGATTCATAAGAAAAAAATATATATTGATGTCATTGACCTTATATTATGGTGAATATAAATTGAAAAAAAGAAGAGAAAATTGTGATCCTTTTATATACATTCCATCATTCATCTTTTCATTTCACATAGCATTTAAAAAAGGTTCCCAGTCCTCTCAGACTGCTCAACTGCTGACGTTTTAGCAGTTTTCCATGAAACTGGAAGGAACTTTCTTCTTTGTTACTTTAAGTTTGTTTAAGACAGCTTACTCTATCCACATATGTAATATGTTTAGGCTTTTTTAATTATATGCCTTCAAGCAGCAGCCATTTTATGGTTTTTCAATATCAGCTCGTCTTTGAACATCTGACATCTATTTCAAGTGTGCAAGCAATATTTCAAAACGAGCGTGGAAGCTATTTATGCCAAAATGCCCTCTGAGGCACCTTTAATGGCATAAAATATGATCTCTGATGATGTTAATCAAATGCAAACCAAAACATGTCTCACCACCACAGCTGTCAGCACCTACAGCACTCCTACCATCTAACATCTGGCTGTCTGACATGTGTTTAATGTTTTGCTTGTCTCTTACAAGGATGACATCAGACCTACAAAACCACCCTACAACCCTGTCATTAGCACATGACGATTCTTTACTGCCAAGGACGGGCAAGACCTTACAGGTCGCTGCAATGATGCAACAGTGCTCTTGTTGTCTAATGTTTGTGGTGGATTGTGGGAATTATTCAGAAAGTGATAAAGGCCCCTGGGGTAAGGCAAAGAAGCGAAAACACACAAAGATGGATATAAATGGTATTTATGTGGTGTTCCATTCCATGCTTAAATATTGATTGATAATAAGTATGATGTGGTGCTGCATTAAGAGGGATTTACTTTTGCTACACATCACAGCCAGATAGTCCAACTGGAAGCCACATTACAAACAAACTGAGGAGCACCAGTGTTTACTTCAAGAGTAAGCCTTGATAATAATGAATGCAATCAAAAACAATCATTTAATTTAACATCTAAATTTGGCCAAGATTGGTTGTGAGGAAGAAGTTTCAAACTTGAATTCATAACCATCTATAATCATCCTTTCAATACAATACATCTTAGACTGAGACAAACATTCCCTACTTTGTTTGGCAATATTATTACAATATTGCTCTGCGTCTGTATATTCTCACTAATCATCCAACCAGATGTGTGTGTGTTAGGGCTGCACAATATATCGAATTTATCGCGATGACGATATTGGCTTCCCACGATGACGTGTACATGATTGTGCAATATTTTAAATGTGTGCTCAGCTGCAAAGCAAATCAATCACTCCCCAAACCACTCGCTGATCATTTGCCTGTCCATGCTCCAACCTGGCCACCCCAGGTTCCCTGAGAGCTGTCAATCAAAGTCCAGTGGCTCCGCCCCCAAAGTGTGAACAATTTTCTGCCCACATACACTCAACAAAAATATAAACGCAACACTTTTGTTTTTGCTCCCATTTTTCATGAGATGGACTTAAAGATCTAAAATTCATTCCAGATACACAATTGTACCATTTCTCTCAAACATTGTTCACAAATCTGTCTAAATGTGTGATAGTGAGCACTTCTGCTTTGCTGAGATAATCCATCCCACCTCACAGGTGTGCCACATCAAGATGCTGATCTGACATCATGATTAGTGCACAGGTGTGCCTTAGACTGTCCACAATAAAAGGCCACCCTGAAATGTGCAGTTTTGTCTCACAGCAAAATGCCACAGATGCCACAAGCATTGAGGGAGCGTGCAATTGGCATGCTGACAGCAGGAATGTCAACCAGATCTGTTGCTCGTGCATTGAATGTTCATTTCTCCACCATAAGCCGTCTCCAGCAACTTCGCACAGCCCTTGAAGAGGAGTGGAACAACATTCCACAGGCCACAATTGACAATCTGATAAACTCTATGCGAAGAAGATGTGTTGCACTGCATGAGGCAAATGGTGGTCACACCAGATACTGACTGGTTCTGAGTCCCCAGACCCCCAATAAAGCAAAAACATGCACATTTCAGAGTGGCCTTTTATTGTGGACAGTCTAAGGCACACCTGTGCACTAATCATGATGTCAGATCAGCATATTGATGTGGCACACCTGTGAGGTGGGATGGATTATCTCAGCAAAGCAGAAGTGCTCACTATCACACATTTAGACTTGTGACTTGATTTGTGAACAATGTTTGAGAGAAATGGTACAATTGTGTATCTGGAATGAATTTTAGATCTTTAAGTCCATCTCATGAAAAATGGGAGCAAAAACAAAAGTGTTGCGTTTATATTTTTGTTGAGTGTAGATAGAAAGCACTCCAAGAGCCGCGCGAAGAAGCAAGCTGCTGCTGCTTATCGCGCGAGCGAGAGCAGATATTTGCGCATGTGAAATCACATACATCCCCTTGTTAGTCTCTTTTTTTAGTGTGGGGCCGAATTTATAACCCATTATTACATGACACTTTGCCAGGTCTGTTATTTCCAGCAAGACAGACCGCTGTCAAGAGTATAATCATAGCGAACGGGTCACCTAAGGACCTACGTCATAGATTTGATGGATAGACGTCCACAAACAGGGCTACTACTCGTTCAAAAAACAATGGAATACTTTTTCAACACGACTTTGCATGTATCAGGAGAGCAGGGAACACAGGAGTCATGGTTAATGTCCGACAGGACTCCAGTAAGACGCCGTGAGTACGTTTGGCCGCATATTGACAGTTAGCCTATACAGTAACTTCAGGCTGCAGCCCGCCATGTAAATGTTCGGCAGTCATTTTCTCCATGAATTGTGTTATTGATTTTGGGGGCTATTGCTTTGTTAGCTAGATGGAGCTATTGTTAAACATGTTGGCCGATTACATTTACTGTTTGTACAGTGTGCGAGTCTTGAGTTGTGTTAGCAAAACAGTAGCTCTGTGGCTAACAGCTGAGTCTGAGCCTTCAGTCAGCTGAAGCAGACAGTCTAGCTGGGCGAGTAGACTATTCCACCGTTGCTAGTTCGTATGTCGTTCCTATTTACTGGCGTACTGAACTACGTTTTCATTACATAAGAACTTAGTGGGTTTGCAATGACTATTCCAGTTATTAGACAAGCTCTCAGGGTTGCTAATAACTCCATACAGTCAGTGCCTCGGCGTACACACGACCTGAAGCGAAGATGAAACCTTTTTTTTTCAAACTGCAGGCTTCGCAATGCAATCTCTATGGGTTACGGGGGTGCTCGCCCTAACGTGTTGTTGTCATACGTACAGTAAACAATGAACCAATTACAGTGACTGATACAGTCACATGTCCGGTCTGCTGCCCAAAGCGTTCAGATTCAAGACCAACATAACTAATATCAACTCAGGCTAGGCTGGCAAGCTACTTGATCATGTCATTAAAAGGACTAGGTCCTTTCCAGACAAAATGTAACCATCAAGCAAGTATCTACCAAGATGGATTGGGGATCGTATAAACGCGGATTTTCACGGGGCTCGTTTGAACGGCTAACGAGGCTAGCAGGATGCTAAGGCGCTAAGGCTCTGTTCTGCTGCGGCTGCATGATGATTATGGACTGTATACTGGCTTTTTATCCATCCTGATGGCAGCACAGACACCGCATGGATAACTTCGGTTGTCACCCCTATGCATCACGTCTCAGAAAAGGTAAAACAAACATTAAACATCAATCTGCATATGGATGAGCCAGCGCCGTTTAACAGCTGATCCATAGACTGTTTACTCCTGACAGCTGCTGTCCGTCCACGGCATAAACCCGCCTACCAAGTAACGGTGCTGTAGACAGCATGGACATATAAAGAAAGGTAGACAGTAGTAATGCAAACCAATGTGATGATTGCACATATGCTATGCCAGCATCCATTTTTGTTGAATCAGAACACAACTGTCTGAGGAGCACACTGGTAGCCTTGATGACAAGTTATCTGTGATGGCCACAGCCGGATAATTAAATCATATTAGAGCTAAATTAATTTTATTCAAAAAATTAACTAACTTAATGTCCAAAGATACTGTACAGTACAATGCTTGTCTAATGGTGCCAGAGTGGTTATGCCAGATGAACAGGAAAAACAAACTGTTAAATGCAATATGACATTGTCATATTAGCTATCTGATTTAGGTTAATTTTGGGTAATTTTACCCATCATGGCAACAATTGCCCCCCCCCCCCCCCCCCCGAGATTATTGTCAGGAGCCGCCACTGGTATTACCATATGTTGTGGGTACATGTTTCTGTTTACAAAGTATTTATGTGGGAACGTACCTTCTTTTTGGGGACAAAATGGAAGTCCCCTTAACGCAATAATGACACTTTAGGGTGAAGACTTGCTTTTAGGTGAGGGTAGACTTAGATTTAGGTTAGGGAATTGAATGTACGTATATGTAATGTCCTCTCAAGTGATGAACATTGTGTGTGTGTGTCTGGTCAACCTCACATGTGTATTCAGTCAGCAAGACGTTATTAGATAAACATTTCCAGACAGTCCATGTTTGCACTTAACATGACCTCCAGTGCAGTCCAACAGGTCTGCTAGGAGAGAACTGCTTAAAGGCCTACTTCACCGGTTTGAATATGAAGGTGTATTGAATTCTGATATCCTATGTAGTATAAATGTGCAAAAATATAATATTACTGTGATGTCACAGTAAAAGACATCACAGTAATATTTACAAAGTAAGTTTTTTTTTTAACCCTATATTTCTCTTTCTGTGATATCACGAGAAAGACAAATATAGGGTTAAAAAAAACACTCTTTCTGCCTTTTCTCAGGCTAGGATGAACCGATTTCAATTTTTTTCGCACATTTATACTACATAGGATCTCAGAATTCAATACACCTTCATATATTCAAACCGGTGAAGTAGGCCTTTAATGGCGGCATCACCTTCATGCTTGGAAAATCTTTGAGAAGACTGAGGAAAAAAAAGCATTAGCAGGGCTCATCTCCTTGCTCTGGGCTTCCTCACAGTCATCTTAGAAATAAAGTCCAGATGTATGCCCCCCCCCCGGGAAAGATATCCGTCTAGTCAGGCCAGAGAGTGGCAGTGGGACCCAATGCACACAGCCATGTATCTGCAGACACATAACAGAGGCCGGGCATCTGCTGCTTGGCCATAAATTCAGATGGGGGGAGGGGGAGCGAATGAAAGTAAAGAAAGTAATAAAGGGAGTTGGGAGGGAGGGGAAAACTCCATTGGCATTGTTGTTTGATGTATTTTTACTAGGTATGATGAGTTTTCAGTATAAGGCAAAACGATTCTTCTGATGTGCCCTCCGACCTCCGAGAGCAGAAAGTGTTTTGAGAAACAAAGTGTTCCTTACAACACCACAACGGTGTGGATCTCAATCTGGGGATCTAGCTTTTTTTGGGCTTGATATTAAATTTAAACATTGAACTTGAATTGAGTTTCCAATCCACTTGAACACAAGTCCTTTCAAATTTATCAAACCTTTTCCAGTTTTTTCGTTTCATACTTAGCAGTTGTGAACAAGTCATCCAAAACAATCAAACCAAACAAGTCAGCCTGATAAGATCTAGTTCCATCAGAGCCGCTGTGCCATTTGTCTGTGGTGCAAACGCAGAGCAGAGAAACTGCAGTATTGTGTGATAGCAGAACTCAATAGGCATACTGTTTACAATGTTTGTTCATCAACGAAACTGTCAAGAAAGTGATCTGTTTGGAAGATCATTAAGTAACCACAGTGACACTTAGGCACATCTGCGTTTTGTTGTGGCAAAATACACAAAATGTTTCACTTTATGCAGAAATATCAATCATTTTGACAATTTTACCAAATTCCTACAACATATATATTTTACAAAGCTCTAACCAGATTCAAAATAGAACAATCTGCCAGCCGATATGTTCTATTCTAAATGTAAAGTGTTGCAAGGCCTCTGAGGTCAGATAGGACACACCTCCAAACTTCAAGAGACACTCCTGGACAAGAGCTGTGAACCCCGTTATCGACTTCCCTTCATAACTGCCTCAAGTCTTTGAAACCTCACAGTCGCACTGGAAATAGACACACCGAGAGACAACGCCGACCCTCTGGACATTGGACAGTGCATTAACACACAGAAAGACCCACACAACTCAGCATGGCTTTCCACAATACAACAGATAAAGAGGTCTTAAGCAGGGGACTCACAGTGACTGCGAGTGAAACAGGCCTTCAAGGTACACATCGCTGGGACTGAGAGTACTAAAGAGTTTAAAATCTGGCCCTGGGCATCAGCTATTCCTCACTTAGACCAATGAAAACATTGAGGTGACATCATTTTCTCATAGAGTAACATGCCCTCAGATATTCCTTATCATTAAAGTGTTACTAATCTGTGATGGTTCATGATGGTCATGAATTTAAAACTCAAAGTCTTGCTGCTATTATCATTTTCATTCTGCCATTTAACTTCCCCAATGTTAAGTTAAATGGCAGAACTGTTGTGGCCAAGTATCAACCCAAACCACCACAAACAGAAGCTACTCACAGGGAGTGGACTATACATTTTCCATGCCCATAATTGCCATTTCCCAATCATGATTAATTGGTTATTATATAAGCCTTATATATCACCATCTGTTCCTTAATGTTGATGTGACCCTTGAGGCACGTGACGCACCTGGAATCCTGACAAAGGCATCTACAGTATCTGATTCAAACGCAGCCCTGGGGAAAGACATACTATCGAAGTCGGTGTGCACACATACACACACACACACACACACACGCTGTTAAATAAACACTTCAGTATGATAACACACGGCACATCTGGTCAGGAGAGAGACAGAGCTACAAGACCAAATTCTTAAATCGATCCCACTGGCCAGGGAATATGTTTCCATTCGCGGGTTCCACTGACACCTTCCCAAGAACTGTTTTTCTGGAGGATGGGGGAATGCTTGAAGGGGATGGAGAGACAGTGGTACTGTAAAGCCCATTTCCTTTCAGAGTCGACACATGTGTGAGGTGAGCCAGCAGAGAAGAGGCCACCATTGGTGAACGGAACCAAATGTAGCGGGTGCATCTGGCAGGATACCCCTATTTCCAGAATAAAAGAGCTGGGAACTCTGTGAACTATGAGCTCTGAAGTGTGGGTCTGCTATGTTTTTAAATAAGCATGTTCCCCAATATTATATTATAATCATAATTATCCATGGCTAATCAGTTACAAACATTTGATCAGCCAGCAAATTTGGAATACTCACAAACCTCCCCTGGACAGCCATTGTCGAAGCTTATCAATTTCCTTTAAAAACCCCCCAAAAAATCATAAAATTGTAAGGAATGGATTAAAGAGTGCTTTTGTTTATTCTGGCTAACTCACTCGCTACTTAAATGAGTATAACCTCCAAAGCCCAACAATAACGTTAAGTAAACTGTAACCCGACATGCTGATGTAAACTGTCCGGGAAGCCATCAGAGTTTGGGCAGATGAACACAAATGTTATTTCTCTTTAACATAACCCAATCTTAAATGTTTTTCTTCATACTCATCATAACACATAAGATTAACTAGCTCTACCTCCTACTTTCCATTTTACAGTATCCTTGTTTTAAAATGAGTCAGCTGGAAACATTACAAAGCTTGCCGGAGCCAGCGTTAATTTCAACCCACTCACAAAGCTAATGATAGCTTAATTAGTTTGAAAGCCAAGGCTAATAAAATCTACCGGTATCAGTTGTCATTTCAGTCAGCAAAATCCATTATTGCTGGCTAGAATTGAGGGGCTTTTTCTAACCCTGAATGACTACAAGAACCCATCACTGAAAAAGCTAAAAAGAATTGGCCACTGTTATCACTGTAAACAGAATATGCACCGCCTTAAATTTACATAGTTTCTCTGGATGTCTGTTTCACGAAATAAACCAAACCATGAGGATTTCTGGTTTCCACGCTTATCCTATCCCAAGGTTATCCAATTTGCTCATGAGTCTATCTACAAAGACTTGTCGACAGATTGTCAACACACACATGAGATGGTCTGTTCTCTCTCACTGTCTGTCCTTTCCTTCCAGCTACTTTTCATCTGCTAAAGCCCAATACTGAAAACCCAGTGCTGAAGATGTCTGAACAGAAAATTACAAGAAAGTCTGGCTAGACCTTATTCAATATGTCACTTTGTCTAGGCTGTTATCAATTCCAGGACTTGGTTTGGACCAGGCTTGTGATTTTAGTATTCTTATAAAAAAAAAATGACAACAACAAGTATGATACTGGTTAGAAAAATACTTATCAAAGTGCTAAGGTATCTGCAGTCTCTTGAGAGACAGTGAAGTGTTTGCAAAATAGTACCATTTAGTTTCACCTCTGTCTCCTTATGTTGTTGTACTTTTTGATGCTGTTTAAATGTAACATATTCATGAATACCCTCCCACAGGTATGTGATGTACCTCTGCCACTGCAGCTTGTGTCAAAGCTCAGATCTGAGGTCAACGCCAAGGGCTGAGACCATCGCTCAAAGTCCTACATGCTATTAGTGGCTCATAATAACCACCTCTAATTCCAATTTAAACTGGGACTGGTAGACTTAAAATAAAGATAAGGTTGTCACGGGAGTAAATATGAACTTAAGACCCACCACGTGAGCCCACCAGGACTAAAGCCTTCCGACCCAACACATCTGATACTACATAAAGCTTGGAGCTGGTACAGAGGGACACTTTAGCCTTATTTGGCTTTCAGGTAGAACTGGATCCAGTCGCAGTAGAAAGGACAGTCATTACTAATCACTGGTTTAGTTTCATGCAATTCCACATGTAAAAATGTCAAAACTGATATTTAAAAAAATTAATGTATACTTCAATGGATAAATAGATTTAAAGTTACACTAGTTTTGAATCAAATGACCACACACACTTACTGTCTAACAGCATACCTGGGCCATAGTACCACCAAAGCATTGACGTGCTGATTGGTTTCTGGGCAAAACATAACAAAGCTGAGTAGTTGTCAGGTCTACTTAAAAAAAGGAACATGATATTCAACACAATGTGATGTATGAATGTCGATACTTAGCCTGCTATCGGTGTATGAATGTGTGTGTGTGGAAGGTAACGTGTAAATGGGAACAGGTCTCCCTTGAAAAAGAGTCTCCGGTCTCATTGGGATTTACCTGTAGAAATAAAAAGGTTAAAAATGCATTTTTTATTTTTTTGCCCTGGGCCGTTTAGCAAGTCTTTTCTGGCCCTGCTGATCAACAGTCAGAACCAAAGATATAACCAAAGTGATGCACTCACAGAGAGTCATATCCTATCTGCATTTCCCTTGCGCTTTACAGAGTGTTTTATCAACACTTTATCTGGACCATTTTATCTAAAAAGGCTCTGATGAACCCACTATAGGCTACACTACCTGCTCTGCACCAAACATTACACTAACTAAAGGTAGCAACTAGCTGCTGATCCTTTCAATAATTGGCAGCCAAAGAACCAGATATTCAGAGAGCTTTACTGACATTCATCAATTTCAACCTAAATACATGCCACAGACTGTAGTGTCTGATGGATGTGCAAAATAAAATGTAAGCCATATCACATGTCAACATTTAACTAAAATAAAATACAACAACAATAAGTTGTGATGCATTTTCATTATTTTTTAACTTTGTAAATTCAAGATTAATCAATTTAGACTATATAGTTGTTAGCTGGAGCCTCCGCGTTCACATGCAAATAGTATGCATGACACCGCCAGTTGATACAGGAAAAAATAGTTTACTAAACAATACAGTAAGTTATGGTTACAGAGCAGTAAACAAAACAAAAAAAGTATTGGATCAGTCTACACCATATTTCACTTGCCCACCCTGTGTTTGGTCACCCTTGGTGCTAACAAGGGGCAGTCCAGGCTAAAATAAGGCTTTGGACAGCAGTATGAGGCATGTGAAGTCATAGTGCTTATATCAGTGAGACAATCCATCCACATACAGGCTAAGGCATTTTCCCCTGTTGTCTGTGTTCTGTGAAGGCTACAAATACACCTTTTTCATAAACCGTTCTCATAGTAACATGTCCTTTGATAGAGCAGCTCCTGGTAAACTGACAAAAAAACATCTGTCTATCTTGAAAGGATATGAATAAGCATAAGCTCAAGTCCCAAAAAAGGAAAACAAATACAAGTCTCGACTGTAGCTTTCTATGATTATACCTGAACCCAGACACAACATGGATACATGAACTCCGACACATGAGTACATTGCACTTCCTCTCAACCCTAGTAAGAGAGTAGTTGCTTTGGACCTGAGCCAATGAAATCACAGCAATTACCCCTACAGCAGTCTGACACCATGACAAACAGCTGAGCAAAAAGACGGTGACACAACAAGAGCCAACCACTGAGCATGTGTAACGGGAGACGGTCACATCATCACCACTGCACTCACCCCCAGTGCCGGAAATCAGATCAATCCCTCAGCCAATTAAGTGACTGAACTAGGGCTCATGTATATTTGGAGCGCTTGGTAAAAATAAACCATTCAGGGCTCAGGGCATAATGATTAAATGATTCATACAAGAAGCATATGCATAAGTGTTGTAATGTCATAAAATACATAAACATTAGAAGAACATTCTATTTTTGGTGCGTCTCCTGACAATAACGAACAACACAGGTTCCAAAATTAAAATGACAAAATCTTTAACGCATTCAGTGGAGGGAAGGGCGATTAATAATATGAGTTTAGACTGTTGAGTGTTAAGTATAGTGCTAAAAACTTTAGTGGATACGAGTAAAGATTAGAGATAGGGCAAAAGACACACACAAACTTTTTGTGTGTGTGTGTGTGTGTGTGTGTGTGTGTGTGTTGCCCTGTTAGGCAGCGCTCTATTTTTGTCTGTGCGTCCTGACAGAGTGAGAGCAGGTGCAGCACAATGAACAACTGTAGTGTCTCAGTCAATCACTTCTGAATGAATCACGCACTGAGGAGCTCACCAACCCCAAAATCAAAATATCACTTATAACACTCGGTTCCTAAACTGACGCACAAGTACTCATGAATGTACAGCAATACTCAAGGAAACATTTCAAGTTAAGAATTGGGTCAAACTCCACATATCTGAACATGTCGTGAGGGGAGTATGCTGCGATGTGTTTTTGAGCTGCTTCTCAAAATGCAGAATTCAACAGGGATCTGACGTCATTACAGATGGTTAAATAAACCAGACTATATTTGTAGATATTCCTGACCCTCCCCCAATCTAGACCACTTTTATTGAACATTAGAAATCTGCATTCCCTGGCACAAACCAAAATCGCTTATACTCCGATACATCTATAAAACAAAGTTTATTGAAGCACAATGTTTCACCACAAAAGTAATTTAAAAATGGATAGACAACTAATCCAGTAGCCAGTCATTAAATGATAGCCACATACCTTCTTTATGTAGGTTTTTCTTTCTCAGAGAGCCTTTGAGTCAGGCAGGTTGTTAGCAAGGTGTTAGCTCAAAGACTTGTCCTGTTCCGTTCAGAGGCGACTGGTTCCACAGTCCCTGAGAAGGTCAGAGCTCTGGAGGCTTGTGGCACAGGACTACTGGGACATATAGATAGACTGACAGGTCAACAGACCCTGCGACAGCTAACACCCACCCACTTTCTATCTACAACCCTCCTTTAGGGGCGCATGTGTTGTGGCTAGTAGATCCACAGCAGGCATGAACCTGAGGGGTGGGTGGCTGGGTGATAAATTTAGAACGGTGCTTTCCCACTCCATCAGCCTAAGGCCAGATCAATCCAATGACGAAAGTTGCAACGGGAAGTCACGACAACCCATATCTATGTAGTGGGTACTACAATTTTGTGTACCTTATTGTAAAGTGTTACCAAAGTGCTCTACATATTTAATTTACAGAGTCAAATCTAATAATTGCTATGATCTGCTGGTAAACCCCCTGCGAAAAACTGTGACCATGTGCTATAAAGTCACTGATATAAATTTAAATGAGCCTTGCTATTTGTAGTGAGTCAGAGCTGTAGAGAAAGCTAAGGTGTCTTACCGGACTACCAACACATGGTAAACACTGAGTTTATCCTGATGCGTCCGGACAGAGGTTTCCATATTCAAAGAGGGCATTAACAGTCATGCAGTCTTTTATTCCATCAGCTATTGGCTTCATTAACAAAAGGTTATTTGGCGTATTTTTGGCGTAGCTAATGGGTACCAAAAGGAAGTAGAACCAAAGATCCGTGGGGACACTAGAACGGCCAAGTGAAAAGCTGAATATTGACTAAAGCAAGACACAGTGGACATCAAAGTCTCTAAGTGCTAAACAGTGACATGAAGAAGACACAAACTGACTGTTGAAAAAGCAGACAAACCTCTCATTTATCATGTTGATAACGCATTTTGGGTTCAAAAGCACTGTGAAGGTCAACACCGGACAGATGGAGAGGAAGGAAGGGAATTGAACACACACACACACACACACACACACACACACACACACACACACACACAAAGACCCAAAGTTAAGGTTGGGGCTCTCTGTTTCAGCTGGCCAATGAACAAAGGACACACTGGGCAAAGGAGAAGACACTCTCCAAGTCATCACAATCATTGAAACTAGCAAGTCATCACTATCATTAGGAACAGACACTGACCTCAGACTGTGGTTTTGATCATCAAAGCAAAGAGCACCATCTAGTGTTGACAACAAGGTACCTCCACAATGTTCACCTGGACCTCAGTGGTCTGCTTTGTTTTTTGTTTATGTTTTTTTTATGTCTTACCTTCACCTCGTTCCTCAAGATATCACACCAAATGATAGGTTTATGAATTGTGTGGAAAGGTCAACTCTAAAATGGATTCATGGGTTTTTTCAGCTGGTTGGGCAAAGCAGATCTGGGCACAGGGCCAAGCGTTGAGGTTCTTCAGCAGGGCCTTTGTAATTGGAATGAGCTCGAAAGCGACGTAGGATTTAAACCACTTCAGAGCAAATTAGCAGTGGAGAAACATTAGTCTTTACCCAAGCCAGCAGAGAAATGTCGGAGCAAAAATGTGATTTCAATTTACCCCCGTTGTTAGGAGAGAGCTGAATGTTGATTGCTAACATGCCCCCGACCGCACTGAACTGTCAGCACAACGCAGAAGACTGAGGGGACAAAAGAACTTGCCTCCTGTTTTTCCATAAACAGTTGCAGATAGACCACAACAATGTCCTGGGATGCAGAAAAACTGGAAATGTGCACACTATTAAACCCTCCCCCTTTCCTTTACTGCCAGGGCTTTGATGAGGGTGAGCCATGCAGGCAAACTCACACTCAGCAGATTTTGGTCAAAAAGTAATATTCTGTATAACATGCAGAGCCCAAAATGCCATGTTAGCGGGCATGGGCGACCCCTTAGAAGGAACCAAACAGAGCAAACCAGACTAACTGTGTACAGACCTGAAACACCATTCACACAGTGCACTGACCATGAAATACCAGCTCCAATTAGACACAAACACAATTAAAGCCTGTTTAAAGTGACAGAAAACAAATACACAGGAAAAGGAGAGATAGAACTATGGAAAACAATTGGGTCATCCATTATTAACGCCAGGTTTAATATTGCACCCCTTTAATCCAGGATCATCAGCAGTAGTACATTTATGGGTTCAAAAGGATTGCAAAAATGTAGGCTAAATGATGCACATTCTTTAAGATGAAGAAGCCCTGCCTCTGAAAAGTATAATGAAACCCTTTTTTTCCAATAAGCGCACCAAACTTTAAAAGGCACTCAAGCGAGTAGTAGCAGAACTGTTGAAGTGGTAAAATAAATGTTCATTAGTTTGATGGTTTACCTCTGCTTGACTTGGCTTCTCGTTTACATCCATTAGTACCTAAAAAAAGTCAATTCAGCCAAGCTGTGCTCTCTGAGACTGCATGGTAAGCATACAGATGTGCCACAGGGGTTTTGATCAAAGCATTTTCCTTCTTATAAACCCTCTACTAAGTCCCCTCTCTAACTAATGCTGTGCACATCAGGCCCACACACAGGACAAGGCCTCAAGGGAAAGTTTACCCATGAGCACCTTTTAGTACAGCACGAAACACACAATTTCAACGTGTCACTCTGCAGCCAGTGACATAGCAGATAACAGCTTCAGAGATGAAGAGATGAAGCTATCATCGATAATAGGGTTAGTGGGTAAAAGAAAGAAGAAAACAAGAAATGGGGAGTAGAAGTGTGATACAAAGCACTGCACCAGAAACCAAGACAGTGAAGAGGAGAGCCAGATAAGACATTAAATATAGCAAGCACCTTATCTTGACAGCACCCATCCATGACAGGCCCAGGGGACCGGTGCAGAGAGTAGAGGGGCTCAAACCTTTACAGTCTGCTCTCCCCATATCATCCCATCGCCACCCTGCCATTACCTAGGTGTGTACTCAGTCAAAACGGCAGCAAAAATGGCTGTTACACAAACCAGACTGCGGTTTTCTACCAAAGCTTGCCGCCCAGGCTCCCAGCCCAGATAAATGGGCTTTCAAAAGGACATTAATGAGCGGATACATTCACCGCAGAGAGATCACTAAAAGCAATCATACAGCTGAAGTCGGGGAAAAATGGGAAAAAAACTGAAAGAGATTGGATGAAGAAGGGACTGTACCTTTCATAGCTGCTATGTTTTTCCGAAAATCAACTATCTTCAGTAAAAGTCAGCACCAGTAGAACACTTGAAGAACGACAGGGAGAAATCAAAAGGACATCTTACGAGGACATAGTAAGAGATGAACAGGACAGAGAAAAGAGAAAGACTGCCAGAGGGTAGTACTGGAAGGACTAGGAGTCACATGACCAGACTGTAAGCAACTGGTGGTGGTTCAACAGTGACCACATCCCACGAAACCACAGGGGTGGGTTTAGCTTTGATACAAGCGTTGGCTCGTTTAGGGCAGCAACAGCCTGGGAGTTGGTCACCAGGATCCAAGCCAACGGATTTATCACCGAACGAGAGAGACACACCTCGAGTGTGTCTAACGGCGCAAACGGACAGCCTGACAGCAATGAATAGAAATGGGAACTTGTCCTAATGAGCTCCAATGATGGTGGGTGGGGAGATTCGACTGAGTCACGCGGCCAGAGATAGGAAGGGGAGGAATGCCTTTTTGTTCCTTCCAGTTGGCCCTGATGAGGCAAACAGAGGGACAGTAAACCAGGGAAAGCAACAGTTGCAGAGGCAGAAGGGAACGACTTTCCCACATGGCTGAAGACCCGAAGGCCATAACAGACAAACACAGACACAAACAGGCCGGTTCCTGAATGGAGATAAGTGAGTGTGCAGCGTCACTCCCTCTGACAGTTTGAGGTCATTTTCCTTCAGGTTCAGAGTTTAAATGGACTGACCTGCTGCTGTGCTAACAGACTTCAAGGCAGACAAAGCAACTGGAGACAACATAAAGTAGAATTGCATCATGCGATAGACCGTTCTGCTCTTTCTTCAATTCCATAACTCATTTCCAAAACCCATTAAAGCTGCATTCAGCGGCATAAGCATTCAAGTGTTTTGATCCTGGCAACATGACATAATGAAGGTCCACTATCCTCTCCTTTGAACTTCTCGTTTAGTCTCCATTAACTCCTGGGGAACATATCTGACCTAGTTGCTGGATGCTCATATTTGTTTAGCAGATGGTTGCTAATAGTATTTGTCTGCCATTTGTTGCTGGAGGGATAGAGTACAGTAGGTTTACAAGATCTTTTTTTGTTTGTCTGGAAACGCCTACATGCTGCTGCTGAAAACTGGGTTAATGAAAGCGGAGTTTTCCAAACCATGAAACCAAAGCAATGATCTTAAAGAGGATGAAAAGTTATGTAGAGCCGACGTAAACGCCTTCCGGCACTGTCTGCCTAAGACTGTATGTTAATCCATAAAACTGGTCAGCCAGGTAACGGTGGTCACGGGCAGCAGATGTCAACTGTGACAATGCAACATATCCCACTGGTGTAGGCAGGAAGACAAAAGACAAAATAAACAACGTGGGAGCACTTCCTTGTTGCTAAATTTCACAAGTTCAACATCCATGTTAAGGGAGGATCTTTGAAAATAGAGGAACATGAGAACAGTGATTAGCTGACTATGCTTAGATAACCAATATCCAAATGTAGCAGCAACGATATAAAAATAAGTTAAATTGAACACTTTTAAAAGCATCTTTTCTGTTGGAAAACATGCAAACAGAGCAGTTTCTTTTCAATCTGACTAAGCATACCATCAGTCCCAGGTGGACAGAGGCCAAAGGTAATTTATTCAGGAAATTCAGTTAATGTGAACAAGCAAGAAAAGGGTCAACAACTGGTGGGAAACCATTTACAAAAACATTAGATAGTTAAATACAAATGATTAAGTCTTTATGTAAAAGATGGATTGGCATAGGTGATATAATAGGAAGCATTCAGCAGCTCTGTGGCTGTGCCTGGTTATGTACATGTACACAACAACAGCACACTCCTACCATCCCAGGCATTCTGTGCGAATGCTTTCCTATAAAAGGCAAGCTCTTAGCTCCAGCATGGCATTGGACCAGGGACAATGATGGGCAGCACCAGGTGTAGGTGTGTGTGTGTGTTTATATACGTCTGTCAACCCTAACACTGTGTGACCCAGTAAGACTTCAGCACTTCATAATGACTCCTCTTTAAGTCATCCCCCCACCTCTGATCAGTACTAACTGGTTAGACATGACACCTGGAACCACATGAGCAACGTGACCTCACACTGCCGGCTGCATAATAGTCTGTTATTTGACCTCGACATGGGTTAAACAGTAAATGTTGCAGATATTTTTATTGGATGATTAAACCCATGTGGAGTACCATATGGGTGGGGCTCTCCTTCTCAACACAGGACCAGATTGCATAGCGCTGCTAATCAGATGTGACTTAAGTAAAGTGAATTTCAAATATTTGGACTGTAACAACAAACACATACGACTTGTAAACTCAGTTTGATTCAGTCCTGCTGTCATTGGGAGTATCCCGTTGCAGCATGAGTCATGTCCATCTCCCTCGGAGGGCAACAAGCTTTCCATGGAGCCAACTGTGAATCTTTCCACATCACATACAAGGCGGGATGCAGCAAAAACATAGTTCAATGGGTAAATGTCAAAGATCGTTAGGTGAGAAGAATGTACAGTACACACCGGGCAAACACATATTATCATAATTTATAGAGGGGACATGTGTTGGATTTGGTGATGGAGTGATTGTGGTGGAGGTTTGTCAGACAATGCATTGAGTTTTAACACTAGAACCGCCATGGGGTCAATTTGACCCGTGGCTGTTTTTCAATTGCCCATAACTATGTTTTAATAAAAAATTGAAGTTCCCCACTCTTTGACTTTTACTAAAATGGTGTTGTGTTGCATATCCTATTGTTAAAAAAAATCAAAACAAATCCAAATGAAAAACACAGGCTTTTATACCTTGAAACGCCACAGCGGGTCAAAATGACCCAGTGTATTTTTCGCGGGTGTTGCGTTCGACGTTCCAGGTTGCTATGGCAACAACATCCTCGAGCGCGAGCCCGGACGTTGAGTTATTATCAAGTTATTACACAACTATATACAAACTATATACTCCCAAAATGGACAAAAGGAAACGATTTATGGATACCAGACAAGCACTGGTTCTCCTCAATGAACTGACTGATGGTGAGTCTTATGGTGGGGAGATATCAGGACTGAGTGAGGCGTCTTTGGGCGGCTCTTCACCTAATGCCAGCTCATCTGAGAGCGACCCTGAGCCGCTGAGAGAAGTACGGCCACTTGTCTCCGACTTCCCAACTGAAGACAGAGTCGTCCTAGGCCTCAATGAAGAAGGTAATCAGATATATAGGCTATATAAAGCTATACACTAGGTCTATTTCCTCGACAGAATAATATGAGCAAATTTGAAATAGGCTCAGTCTAATATAATAAATCTGTCTTATTCAAGATGGTCCTGTGGACCCACCAGTGACAGGGAGAGATGGCACAGAGTGGACATCTGTGGCTTCAAGCGGAGGGACAGGCCGACAAGGAACTCAGAATATCCTTACGGAGTCATCTGGTCCGACGCTAAGCCTACGCTAAGCGTAACATCAAAAACAAATGTACATAATTTCTTTGTATGTGCGATGAAGAGATGTTACAGCACATAAGAGAGTGCACTGTGGCTGAGGCACGGAGGGGAAATGAGGAGAGAGCATCCTGGGATCTTCCCTTGGCAGAGCTGAAGGCCTTTATAGCTCTGTTGTATGTGAGAGGGGCTTACTGTGCCAACAACATTGACATGGAAAGTTTCTGGTCCGAACATTGGGGGAATACTTTTTTCATTCAAACCATGTCGAGGAACAGCTTCGACCACAAAGAGACACGGCCCTGCCCGGCCGTCTGACGGAGACCAAGTTTGCTCTCGTCTCTGAAGTTTGGGAGAAGTTTACTTCCAATTGTATTTCCACCTACAAACCGGGACCCGAGATTACGGTGGATGAACAGCTGTTCCCCACAAAAGCGCGATGCCGTTTCACGCAATTCATGCCAAATAAGCCAGATAAGTTTGGCATAAAGTTCTGGCTGGCCGCAGATGTGGAAACAAAATATCTGCTAAACAGCATCCCATACCTCGGCAAGGATGGAGGAAGACCTGCAGAGCTATCCGTGGGGGAAAGTGTGGTCGAGCCCTTCGTCGGTAAGGGAAGAAATGTAACAACCGACAATTTCTTCACCTCCGTCCCACTCGCCAAAACCCTGCTGGCAAAAAAGACCAGCCTTGTAGGTACCATCAAGCGAAATAAGCGTGGGCTACCCCCTTGCGTGAATGACCGAGGGGAGTTGTTTGAGACGAAGGTGCTGAAGCACGGCAAAATAACTCTAACCAAGCCTCGGAGAAATGTCACCATCCTGAGCACTCAGCATCAACATGTGTACATCTCCACTGACACAAAAAAGAAGCCAGAGACGGTGTTATATTACAACAGGACCAAAGTGGGAGTGGACGTGCTGGACCAAATGGCTCGTCAATACTCGACAAATGGTTAGATCTATTTCTATTACTATTATAAAAGGTAGCTTATTTAATTAAGTAGTAGGCTACATATTTAGCCTTCTAATTAGGACTATGCCTATTAGAAAATGTCAATTTTCAGGCGGTTTAATAACTGTATGCCATTGATCAAATACGGCCTCTCTCTCTAGGTGGCACACGTAGATGGCCCGTTGCCGTCTTCTACAACATGCTCGATTTGGCCGGGATCAATGCGTGTGTGTTGTACCGGAGCTGCATGAAAGACAACATCCCCAGGAGGGAGTTCATCCTACAGCTGGCCCAGGAGCTGCGCGCAGAGTGGATGGCATCAAAAGAGCCACCACGCATCTCCGCGCACATCTCCGTGACCACCAGAGAGGAAGAAGAAGCGAGGAGAGTGACCTGCACGGTGAAGGAAAAGTGCAAACAAAATAAAACTTCCGTGAAGTGTGTGGAGTGCAGGAAAGCTGTGTGTGGGAAATGCACAGCCAAGGTGCTGCACGTATGTTGCAAGTGTGTGTGAGTGATATATGGCTTGGGAGGTGAAATGATTAATGTTAATGTTGTAAATAATGAGCCTATATGGAATCAGTTAAGCCTTCTTAAAATAAGTTTGTGTAAAGTTTGTTTTGTAATCAATTGTTATATTAGGCAATATATTTTAGGCAAATCAGTTAACTAAAACGTTTGATTTGTCTCCTATACCTA
Organism: Hyperoplus immaculatus; assembly: GCA_949357725.1. Lineage (NCBI taxonomy): Eukaryota > Metazoa > Chordata > Actinopteri > Uranoscopiformes > Ammodytidae > Hyperoplus > Hyperoplus immaculatus. The sequence continues at coordinate 20,568,490 of OX442369.1, forward strand.
CTCTGTTTATTAGCCTATATATTTTCGATATGATACTGTAAATAAGAATGTTTTAATTATTAGCACATGTTCAAATGATTAATGTTCAAACAAACTTCGCTGTGTGTAAACAGATTAATTTGATTTGTCACGTAACCGTTCATTTTGTTTTTACCCCGGGCCACTCTGTGTTATTATTTTCGATATGATCTTGTAAATAGAAATGTTTTAATTAATGGCAGATGTTGAAATGGTTAATGATCGCTTTCTGTAAATAAATTAATAAGTAGCCCTACTGGCGAATCTGTAACATAAAAATAAGTTTGATTTGTCACGTATCATTCTTGTTTTACCCTGGATGACTGTTTATTATGGTATGATCTTGTGAATAAAAAAAGTTGTAATTGTTATCTTAATTGTCCTGATGTTTTTGTAGACTTTTCATACATTGTTAAAATGCATAAACCGATAATTGAACATGTGAAAGGTTGCCATGACTTGGCAAGTTAAATCTCCCACACGCAGTTATATATTTATTTATGGGCTATTTTATTATTTAAATAACATTTATTTAACCTTTATTTTACCTGGAAAAAACCTATTTAGATTAAAAATCTCTTTTTCAAAGGTGACCTGGCCAAGACCGGCAGCAGCACAATGAACCACAGTTACAGACAAACAGTTACAGACAAACACACACAGGGACAAAATTAAAATAGCACTAAAAAATAAAGCAAATCAAATCAAATCACACTGCAACAATCCTAAATAGACCCATTTCTGTAACCAGGAAAAAAAACCTATTAAAACACTGACATCTTAGAGAGTCTAGCTCAATTTCCTTCATTTTCGACTTAAAGGCATTCAACGAAATTAATTCAACAAGTCCTAGGTCTTTCTGCAGCGTATTCCACACAGTGGGGGCAGAGTGCACAAAAGCCTTTTTACCCTGTTCTGTCCGTACATTGGGGACCGAAAGCAACACCAAGTCCTGCGAACGTAAAAAGTGTGGACCAGCACTTTCCCGCATGATAAGGGAGCATACATAGCTAGGTAGCACACCAAGTATCGCCTTGTAAATAAATGTGCAGTAGTGACTGAGCCTACGAGTGGACAAAGCAGGCCATCCTACCCGAGAGTACAGCTGGCAGTGGTGAGTCCGAGCCTTACAGTTTGTGATGAATCTCAGGGATGAATGGTACGCCGAGTCAATCATATTAAGACACTGAACAGAGGTATGCATATACAACAAATCACCATAGTCCAGAACAGATAAAAAAGTAGCAGCCACAAGTCGCTTTTTTGCATTGAAAGAGAAACACATCTTATCATGGGTTAGCCTTGTCTTTCTGATAATTTACCCAACTATGTAAATACTTTATTATAATATCCATTTTACGTAGCATTTTAGACTGATTTATAGGCCTAATGACAGCCATGCGACCCGATAAGTGTTTTACTTCGCTGACACACGGAGCCGGTGCGCAAGTGATTGAACGAGCGGGCGAGCGAGAGAGAAAGTAAGATAGAAACAGTAATGTCACCCTATAGCAACTGAAGCAATAACTGGTAGGCCTTGGCACATTAGCCTTTATTTATTTCTTAATAAGTCTATCTTTAGGCCAATGATCTTTTTCAGTAACTCCTTTCCATGTAGCCTAACCGTAGAACTGGGCCGGCTTCAATTATAGAACAAAAGCACCAAAACAAAGGTGATCATTTAAAAAAAATTAATTTCATGCCTTGATATATTTATTTGTGAATAAGATGCCTCACAAATACAATGAAAGAGTACTATTTTTAGAACTAGAACTGCGGAAACTGGGCGCACGGGTCAATTTGACCCACGTGGCAGTTATAGGTATAAATAGAACGCTGGCGGTTCTAGTGTTAAGGGAGCATAGGAGTTCTGGCAAACAGCAGAAACCTGTAAGAAACACATAGATGTAAAATCTGAAGAAAAAAAAAGTTTGTCCATCAAATGAACCAGTGAGGGTGATATACTATTAAAGAGGACCTATGATGCTTTTTGACTTTTATGACCTATAAACGTTGTTATGATGATTTATAGTCATGCTTAACCATACTAAATTATCAAATAATGACTTACATGCATTTCGACGTATTCCCTGCTGACCGTCTGGGGTGTCTGTGCAGAGCACTAAACACTATTCTAGCCAGTCGAGAAGTCACGTCTTCAAAGCGGTCTACCCTTTCATAATTTGTGACGTCGCATAAAACTTTGTGACGTCACCACGCGGATGTTTCCATGTATGGTAATGCTGTCACTTCCCTGTTCGCGTCTGCCTCGCGCCCTTATAGGTCCATGCTCGTGCTTCCCGCCACTGAAAGTGTTCCGGAAGGAAGGTAACCAATCACAACAGAGTGGGGTTTGCAGAAGGGGGGGAGGGGAGCGGAGATTGCCGAAGCACAGGCGGAGGGAGCCGAAGCACACACACTCAAGTGTTGACAGGACGTGCTGGATCGCCAAAATAAGAGAAAGAGCTTCCCGAAAATCTACATAGTTTTTTGTGATGTGATTCGTGTCAGGTTGCTCTATAGCAGTGTAAAACAAGAAATTAAGACCAGAAAAGTAGTATAATAGGTCCTCTTTAATATTAGAAGACCATGTCATCAGTGTGAAATTTTCACATGACCACCTCTGTTTTGGAAAGGGAGTTAAAGGCCAAAAATGGTCATATTGTTGCACAGATGCCCAATCTACTCACGAGTCACACCAAAACAGAAACAATCCAATCCATAATGTTAGCAGCGGAATGAGATAACATACAATAACTTTTAACTGCCTGGTCTGGTTTACGTTAACTAGGTGTCCGTTAGACAAGAGAGAATGTCAGCTCTGCAATGGGAGGGGTTGTGTGTGTACGCCAAGCCCAATTCAGCTCAGAGCAAGTTGGGGAGAAAGGAAACTGACGGAGAGGACCGGCCAATGGCCAACAATGAAACACAAACAGGCTTCTAGGTCAAGTTGCTCTCAAAGTTGTGAAAGACTCCTTTAGCAAGCAGGGAGAGAAATGGGGAGGGATTCTGGCAAAGCCTTTTAGCTCCACTGCTTAGGGATTCCTCTACACGGTAAACACAAGAACTAAAACTGAAATAGTCCGTGATTTGGGGAATATGCATATTCATGGCTGCATTAACAAGGGAGCTAAAGCAAAGAGTAAATTAGCTTTGTTTAGCAAAAACAAAAAAAATTGGAGCATGAGGAAACGGCTAGCATGGCTCTGTTCAAGGTTTTGTGGTTTTACTGAAAGTTACATGCTGAAACAATTTCTGGTTGGTCAAAGGGACCTCCTGGAATCTTAACTGGTTGCCTGGCATCCTCACAGTGCCAACAAAAATCCCCGTGAACCACAACACGTGGCTTTGACTTTTTAGTTTTTGGTGTGAATGTCAACAGTATGAACCTATAGCCAAGGTGTTTTTAGAACTTTGAACAAAGCCATGCTAGCTGGATAAAACCATCTTTATAATAATTCATGGTCTGAGGTTATTTGATTAAGTCATAAAAGTATACAACCCATACTAAAAATACAAACACTAGAATGATGCCAACTGGCAATATGTTAAGCACTTAAACATTTGCTAAAGCGATTCTACCAAAACCACATTAAAGAACTGAATTTAAACATAAAAAACAAGAGAGTCCAACAAAACGTAAGATGAACAACTAATGGAAAATTTAAAAAAGTATCATATCCATAAATGTAAAAGGCACAAAGCGAGACACAAACAAGCTGTTACCATGGCGAGGAGTGTAAACTGCACAGCAGTCTGTTGTTGATTCACTTCATCATAGCTACACATGATGTCATTGACAAATAGTTACCGCTGACTGGGGCACGTGATCTAGCAAAACAGAGAGTCCATGTAAAAGGTCAGCTCATGTCAGGCTGACCCGAAGGAAAGGAAAAGGCTCATATCCCCCTTCCTGCCCCGATCTCTAAGCTATGCTCCTCAGTAACATTGGCTACATTAGGTGATGTGTGTTTCTTTCCTATGAAGCATTCAGAATATCTGACAGAAGAATCGTTTTTTTGGTAGAAGAACAAATAGACTAATGTACTAACAAGATGACCATTGAGAGTTCAACTTCCTTCCCCAAAGAGTTCAGGAACACCAACATTCAGGTTCCTGACTACATTAACTTAAGTCACAACAGTGTTTTTCAATAGGTTCAACTAAATATCAAAGCTGTGACACAGTTTCCTCTTGCCATTAAGACAACATGGAAAACTAAGACCAGTCCACTTGTATACTTTTTTTTTTTTTACATGAAATAAATGGAAGCAAGCTGCCTAACCCCATTTTCACACAATGTAAACTGCTGGACTGAATGATCATTATTAAATTCCAATTAAATCAACATAATAAAAAAAACTTGAATATGAATGAGTGAGTGATCAAACCTTAACAAAAGCTATTTTCATATCACGTGGCGGTCAATTACTGGGCAGCACTACAGCATTGTTTCTGTGACCTATATCAGTCTACACTCACTAACAACAAATGGCAGATGCCATTGCATGTAAGGTCTTTGAAGCCGGTTGCCCCGCAGCCCTGATGCAATAAAGTACGGACGACAACGCACCTCCGTTAAACAGACAGCACAGCACCTTAGGAATTATAGTGATGCTTAAAAAATATAAATTTGGGGGATCTTTACGGGCAGGGAAGAGGACTCAAGGGAAAATCAGGAGCTTGATTTCACAAACTAGTGACACAATATGGGTGCAGATCTAGAAGGTCACACAGCCACTAGAAAGCATGCCGTTTCAGGCCAATGGGTTTTATATCCAGATCACAGAAGAACCAAAGAACATGACATTTACGAGATTTGACTTTTGTTTCCTCAAACAACAACGCACCAAACTACGAATCGACTCTTGCCAAACAGTTTTGTTTAAAGGAATATTTATGAGTTCTTCTTGAGACCGGTTTACAAGCAGTGAACAAGAGGTGGGGTTGTTTGTGGATTTTCGACCTAGAAGTCATTCACGAGTTGCATGTTTTCCTCTTTGAAGTCATGGCAACCAAGAAGCCCACCCAAACCATAAGTCAACTGATCAGCAAACGCCACGAACAGCAAAAGCAAACAACACATGTGCAAAAGACTATGTTACAGGTGGACCCTCCTCTCATCACCAGCACTGAGCCATGTCTCCCAGCAGGAGACACTCTGCCGAGCATCTGCTTCCAATATCTTCTCACTGCCTCTCCCCCCTTCTCCTCTGAGGGAGTCTGGAGGAGGCGAAGGACCCATCGGACCCATCTGAAGTCCGAGAACCCAGCTCTCTGGACCTGGGGGGCCCACGAAAAAAATAATGACATAACACCCAAAAGGCTTATGTAACCGAGCTCTGCTGGCAGCTTCTCACTGTTAAAACACGGAAGGTGGAGACCCTGGGAACACTCGCAACAACAAAGTAAATTGGACTGTCTGATTCAGAGGGTGCGAACACATGCACTTTATGTAAAAACAAAATGACTCAAACATTCAGTATTGGTAAGTCTAGTGTACAATTTGAGTAAAAGTGAAGTAAGCGATGTATTTGTGTTAATATAAGTGTTAAATCGCTCTTTATTCGTACAGTGATCACTTATATAGTGTGCGCGATCTCTCAGTCACTCGCTCTGCATGTAAATCGGCAAATACACTTTTCAGGGATCCCACTACTGATAACCAATCAGAAGAGAGAATGCTACAAACTGGCACCCGTCTCATTGCCGGTGCATGTGTAGAGCGACAAATGGGTGAATGTGTATGCGCCGACAATGGCGGAGCAGGTAAAAATCCTTCCCAATGTCTGTTTTGATGGTTTTTATTATGTTTTATCACACTTATGGATCTGAGATGATACTAGATAACTCGCTGCTTAGTCCGCAGTGCATTAATGTAGTGACGTGGGGACGAGCGAGGGGACTGCTAACTGCAGTCACTGACAGGAAGTTAGCTAAACTGACCATTCCGCTTACTGAACCTTTAAGGCATTTAACATTGCAGTTTGTAAGTTAATCAGTGCAGAACAACAACATTACAAACAAAATGAAGCAGAGACACATCACTATACATCTGCACAATTTCATGTTTTGAAATGCAGCAATTGCCAGACATGACATGGCACTGTTTGTCTAACTTGCTTACAATAGATACCTGACAGTGGGGTCATCTATGCACTTGGTATAAGAGGTGTACCAATTGGTTGGTTTAATGTTACTGAAAGCGCTATTTCTGAGAGGACGTGCCTTCACAGTGTGATCAGGGACCACCATTTTGGACCAACAAGCCAACATTTCACCATGTCCCTCTCAAGACTGCCAACTTACAACTGGGCCAGCCAAAACACCACACAGTGTTCGAGTGTGAGAGCCATGAGTCACACAAAATGTTTTCCATTATTTTTTTTTATCCAAAAACAAATTTGTATGCTCCAAACTCACAAACTAGGATGGAATCAACAAGAAGCATCATACACACACACACACACACACACACACACACACACACACACACCTTAGTGGGTCTGCAATTTGCTGGAGTGGATATAATTTGCTGCCACGGATCATCGCTAGATGGCCAATAACCACCACACAGACAACTACTAACGTATACAACAGCAGGTATGTTGGAGGCTTAATCATCACTTGGATCTTACTCCACCTGGATATTCCATTATTATTTCTTTATCCAAAAAGATACTGGCACTAATCATAACCTCCAACAGGGCATCAATCAATAGCCCTAGTGCCATCAAAGAACATTGAATAGTATTTTTCCTCCACAAAGAATGTTTCAGAGTTTTGCAATCTTAGACGGAGCAGGCCTAAAGTTCAGGCTGAAAAGTCAACCTTAGACTTGTCAACAGTATCCAAGAAGAGGAGCATGGATAAAGGCAAAGCTATACCCTTAAAAGCTGTGAGGACATATCTGAAAGTTGTTTGGAAGCATCAAAATCTTCAGCAAATCTTATTATTCCTGATCTACCGTGGGAAAAGAAACAAGTATATCAAAAGCTATCTTGCAAATCTGAGGGAAGGAGCTAAGTGCAAGTGAATGGACTTGATCAATCCACAGTCATTCCATTCTCTGGCCATTAAAGCAATCAAGCACAAGGTGCTCAAGTGTTGTCACAATCCCTCTGGGTTCACTGACCTCTGGTTTGGTGAGGGGAGAATGGATGCTAATTAGCTTCCACATGCACTTCCAAGTGTGGAGCAAAAACACAGAAGTAGACTTCCTAATTACCCACAGGTTATTCATCTTGGCAGATTAGAAGCACCTGACTACTTGCCAAAAAGCAAGGGAAGGAAAAATGTTTGCATGCATGCCGGTTTGTGTTTGTATAAAGTGTGTGAACAGATGTGTGTGTACATGCTCAATTTTTCAGATGTAGGCTATATGCATAAACTGTAGGCCAACTACATTAGCTGCAACAGATCTTACATGTTGGCAGGGTGTCTGCATTTAAATTAAAAAGCCAAACTCTATTTAAAAAAATAGAGTTTTAAAAAGGTGCTACAAGGAACTTTTAAATATTTCTTAAACAGTCTAATTTTTCCTCTGATGATCATAAATTACATGTAACTGCAAACGAGACCATCAGTGCAAAGAATGCTATTTTTATATAGTTTTTCACCCAAGAACAACAGTAAGTGTTGTAAAAACACGACCACTTTCGTCCAAAGGGGGTTCGTGAATAAACACAAACTGAAAGTTCGTCGGAGCACCTTAAAGATGATTTGGTCACCACCATAAAGTGCTTTAAAAGCATGAGACAATTTAAGAAGTGTAATAAGTTATCAGTATCGTTCGGTATATTCGGCAGTCAGATAATCATCCAAACAGCACTTACTAGAAGAATATTGGCAGTTGATTAGAGCTGATGAGAGCTAATAGTCTTTACCAATGGAAACATTGTGCAGATATAGTCCATGGGCCAGACCAGGTTTTGATGTGATATACCTTTTATATTGGTAGCCTTTAAGTGGTTATCCCCCCTAAAGTATTAGGCTACTGTTATGGAGACGAGACACTGCAGGTGAATAGGGTAAAAAAAATTAACTTATAGATATCATCATGAAACTTTGCCAGTTGATTACTTAGATAAAATAATATTTTTTTTGCATTACAATTTTTTCAGAAATTTTTGAAATTATATATTTTTTTTTTAAATTAAATGCCAAAACTAGGTGTCGGAAATAGAGTTCAAATCATTATTTCATTTTTGCAACTTATGTGTCCAAATATGTGACAGAACAGAATATGGATAAAGCCTTTTTTTATTTTATAAATGAAAAAAATACAATCAAAAAATAGTGTAGCCTTGTTTGGCATGTTTTAAGCAGAAAATGTATCATAAATCAAGCAATTAACAACATATGAACACATCCTTCTGAAATAAACTTCAGAATAGTGCTAGGATTTATTATGGAAAGTTTAGTTGATATAAGTGCTTCAGAAGTTGATTTGTGATACATATTCTTCTTAAAAACATGCAAAAAGGCAATACTATTTTTTTATAGTATTTTTTTTTATTTATAAAATGAAAAAAATGCTGTATCCATATTCTGTTTTGTAAAATGTTTGGACACATACGTTATAAAAATGAAATAATGATTTTAACGCTATTTCCAACACCTAGTTTATTTTCTTTTTTAAATAAATGCAAATGTACACATACTTCGTTGGATATTGCTAAATTTGCATTGGCTATTTGTTCAACAATTTCTGAAAAAAAAACTGGAGATACCTGAAGTCTTCTGGAAGTATATTCAGTGGACAGATTAGTCCAAAATGTAACTGTTTGGTCATAACCAAAACCACCATGTTTGGATGAAAATGTAACTCTGCCTACCACCAAAATAACCTTCTCCCAAGTGAAGAACGGTGGTGGCAAATGGTCTGCAAATCACTAGATGTAATGTTTGGGTTGGCTTTTACCTGAAAAGTCACTTTTCTTGTGACGCTTGTGGATATTTTTGAAGGAAGTCCACTTCTAGGAAGATGATCAGTCAATCTTAAAGCTCTCCATTTGTAGATGATTTTCCTCACGGTGGACTGATGGAGCTCAAACTTTTTTTAAATAATTGTATAGCTGTCCCCAGACAAATGTTCAACACCACAACTCTTTTCCTGAGATCCTCTGAGATTTTCTTCCCTCTTGGCATGTCTGACCTGTATGGGTTCACTTTGGTGAGCCTAAACTGACCTGGTTGGATCTCTGTTTTATCTAGTGCCGCCCAATTTCTTCCCTAAAGATCTCATTACATTGGTCCATTTCTTCACTCAATTCGGCCCACCTGATTGCGTTTACCTGCTCGATTTAAGCAATGCAGCTCAGGGTTCACAAAGAAATAGAAATAATATTATATTGAGCCAAGAAGATAGTCTCGATCTTTTTGCTAGTCATTTGCCGAAAAGAAAGCCAACTTTACTATTTTCCAAAATGTTTACAACGCTTTCTAGCTTTGCGTTCTCTCTCTACCTAGATGTTCATGCACCGACGTAGACCGTCACCATTATCCTCTCCTCACTGCTTGTAGCCTAGTATCCGTAGTATCGGATGTCATGAACAGTGTAACATAATATAGCCCTATTTCTGGCGCTGTATGCTCCGGTCAGAGATAACAAATAGTCTAGTGTGTGGCCTTGGGGCTGGGTTTCTCGTTCCACACCTTGTCTAAACGCAGACTCATGAGGACAGCATCGTTAGGCTACTCCACATTTGACTTCCCTTCTTGTTGAGGAGGCTGTAAACGAGTGTGAATTGTGTCGCCATGTCTCCACCTGTCGGGAGGATAGGCTCACCTGAACACTGTGAACGAACGAGGTCTTGAGGTTCACGTGTCAACAGCTATGGCTACTCTCTTAACATTTTAAGAAATGCGGCTACCATCATAACAAGTGAAAAGTAAAGCCCCCGCCTCGACGCTGCGAAGTAACCACTCGAAACGTGTTTTTGTTGCAGGTTTGATACATGGTTTGATAGAAACTTTTTTCCTCTTATCCGTACCTGTACGAGACCCCTCTACATTGAAATAACGTTAACGTTCTACCTCGTGTTAGAAAATAACATAGACCTGTTTTTTTTTTTAAAGCACACACATTCAGGTAATAGGCTAAATAAACTTACCGACGCTGTCCTGCAGGAAAACAGCTTCTCTCTGATGGCTGGGAAACCACCGCCACCAAACACAGACTCTTGAAGTATCCCGCGGACGCACGCGCAAGCAAACCGGACTGTCATTCACACAGATCCGCCTGCAGCTGTAAACGTCTCCACTCTAGTCAAGTCCACCAGAATAACACAACGAGATGCCCACACTGGAGGTTTCAAAATAAAAGCCTATTTGCTTCAAGAGTTAAGGGTTGATCAACTAAGATCCGAAATAAAGAGTGCTAAACTGTGTGAGCATTCTAAAAAATGTCACTTTCTGCTTTGTGGGCGTTCTGCGTGTAATCAACTATGATTCAATGCACAAATGACAAGAGTCGGGTATGTCTCCTGCCTGCCCGGAGCCACCTGCCGCCACATGACCTCATGACCCTCCCTTGAGGATTTTCAAAATAAAGTGTTTCAAATTGTTTTTAAACCAAGCCCATGGCTGTTCAATAAGAACCATTGCAGTATCACATAGCCTATTTTATTATTTTAGACTCCTATCAAAGAGTGTGCTCTTCAGCCCGAACTTGAGGAGCACAATAGCGCCAGGGTATGTGCAACTAACATTTTAAATTGATTGCACCTGAGGTACGCTTTGTGTGGGAGCGGATCTATGGTCCCACAGCCCTATATGTTGCCACATTTCTGAATTATCTTACGATATAATAGAGAATAATATGTGTGTGTGTGTGTGTGTGTGTGTGTGCGCGTGCGTGTCCCACTCCTTTTCTAACCTCTCCCTGTACCCTAACCCTAACCACCCAGCTTTGATGCCTGAACCTAATCGCCAATTTATGGAACATATAGGGCTGTGTCATTATTATAAAGGAAGGTAAGTCCCCACAATATCACTGTGTAAACAGAAAAATGTCCCCACAACATGAGTAATACCAGCACACAAACACACACACACACAAATGCACAGTGTTTCTCCTGCAGTGACTTATGAGGTCAGCCTCCAGTGCACATTCAAGCCTGCAGTGGACAATCAATTCTCAGTCTGCTCTTATGGCAGAGTTAACAGTGAACATACCCTGTCCATTAAGATGAAGCCCATATAAACATTCATTTTGACCACAGTCCGAGCTGCTCCTACATCACTTTATACGCTTGTAAAATGCAAAAAGGCTTGGACGGATATAGATGGCATCTCTTTCTGCAAACCGTAGAGAAAGAGAGGATGTATTATTTGGGAGGTTGAGAGCACAGTTTTCATTCAGAAGTGAGTTGCTGAGGTGGAACGGTAACCAATGTGACTTTGTGTGACTGACTTGTTGTGTCACCTCTGCTCTTTGTGTACACATTGCCTCTTTTGAATAGTCTCCACGGTGGCGAGTTTTCAAAGCCAGTTGCTAAGGGAAACAAGCCAATGGCAAACAAATGATCCCCGACTACTGCAGTCAGAATAGCTGATTAGCTTGAAGTGAATATGAAACTCACCAGCAGCCATATGGAAAACACAAGAGGCCGAGTTAATTGACACAAGGGGTGGGGGTGGGGGGGTTGGACTTGTAGCTGGGTAACAAGGCCCACACATTTCAATCCGACCCTTACGGTCCAGTGTAATGATATTCTAAGTTATGCAGCATTGTGGTTGCAAATGTATTCTCTATCTTGGTATCACAATTATGTGTTAACCACAAATAATAAAAGACTCTTTGTTGGCAAATGAGGGATGTCAGACACCATGCTTTTGTTGCTGCTGAGCTGCTACCAAATACCTTCAACAATGCTTTAACGGAGGACTAATAGGCTATGCCTTTCAGTGGGGCATTTTGTAATCGCCAGTTTAATAAGATATTAAAGTTGTAAATCAGACACACAGACAGTGGACAGCCAGACTACACTGCCAACTGACCTTCCACTGTTACCGCTGATATCAGACAAGACAATATCAGAACAGTTCTACCAGTGAACATACTGACCTGCATGTATCAAGGCAGACTGAAACACAACACATCGGAAGCATTGTAATGGATATAAATGAACTTTTTGTTTCTTTACTTTTTCTTCCTTTTGCTGATAACTGCTCTCAAATCATGTGTTGTCTGTGGATAACTGCTTAGTAAATTTCTGTTCATCTTTGCAAATTATTAATACATTGAGTGGTATGGAATTAAAAAAATGTAAGCTATAATAATCTCTCACCTACTGAGGAGCCCCTCTGGTGACATTTTGGGGGTAAAAAGATATTGCGTGCATGGTCAAAACTTAATGTGTGGAAACAAGATAATTATTGCGTGGCCACACTTTAATAATGCATGGGAACTACATCATTTTGTTGTGGCCACATGCCCTATCGTTTATGCACGTGTCCTAAGAAAAACCTCTCGGTAAAATAAAATGGAACGTGCCTTGTGCAGGTGTTTCATGTTGTTTCTGAAGCTCATTTTCCTGCTGTTGCTGTACGTTTACGTTGGACTGAAAGTTTACTGTTTGGGTTGCACATTTGGGTTTTGTATGCTACCTAATAAATAAGCCTACATGTGGATTTAACATGAAGTATTCATGTATCCCGGAAATAGCTAAATTTTACTTGTACTTATCAACAAAATGGATTGGTACAAAATGATAAAATCAAAAAAGGTTGATGAAGTTGTATGTGCCTGAAATATAAATACTCACCCTGCATGCTCTGCTCCTTTAGTTCCAAGTCTTGCAAAACCTTCGGTAATATTTAATTTATTTAATTAACTTGTGGATGTCTTTTCGAGGATACAGAGAAAAAGCCAGCTGAGTAGTGTGTGGGTGTATCTCATTGCTGCGAGCCAAATGAGTGTACATTCTTAGCATGGGGGTTATCGTGTTTGTATACAGCATATGCCACTCCGCCCATTGTCAACTCTGTGACTGGCAAAGAGCCTCAGTAATGAGGGCAAACTTGCAGAGTAGTCCGGCAGCTCTGGATACACTAACAAGCCCTCTTTTATTCCATTGTCCATCATATCTCTGAACAGACCGCACTGGTTTCAGCAGAGCCCCTTTCTTGCCATTAGTTTAAATTGCATTTTGCATTATCAGTGTCGATTTTGAGTGGCCCTGTTTTTTTTTGTTTCTGTTGATAAAGGAATGCAGTGCATGCCAGCAATGCTCATAAAAGCCGTATGAGATAAACAGACACGAGCAAAAAGGTTGTGTCGACGATTCTCCATCATCCAGAATCCTAACGTTGGACTCCACCAGCCTTCGAGCAGGGAAATGACCTGCGAGAAAAAAACTGGTCCGCTGAAAATTATACAGTTTTCAACAATGCACCATTCAAGTGTGGGAGCATTCTCACCCACTGCAATCTATATATTGTGTTTTAATTACAGTGGATGCCAAAGATAGCTTGATGAGATGTTATTTAAGGCCAACAAGGTATTCTAATGGGTATAATCTAGATAGCTTTGATTGTACCGTGCATTGCCTGGATCTGAACTTTGTCCTCCTCAATATAATGGTGAAGGCCAGCTGAGGTTCTTTATATGTTTTAGAAAAGTGAGAAGAAAGTTTATTTTTCAGACTTTAGTTTTAATCATATAGGCCTACCATTCTCTCACCGGGGGCTTGCACGCCCCTTTAGAGAAGCTATTGGAAGTGAGCAGCTTAGTGTGACCCCGAAAAAACACTAATCCAGGTGGACATATCCTTCAACAGACCAAAAGACCAGTAGCAGTGTGTGTGTGTGTGTGTGGGAGATGACCTATTCCAGGATGGATGTGATCCCTGCTGCAATTTAATTCCAGACTGACCCCATAAATTTCCGCTACATATTAAATCCTAGTTAATTAAAAGTGCATGCTTTCAACAGACTATGGAATCGTTTCTGGAAGGTAGTTCATTTAGATTTTCAGTTAACTTTTGACTACTATTTGACTTGTTGAGGCATGTCACACACAATACAACTGTATTGGCTGAGGCAATTAACAATACTCAATACTTGCAAACATCATATTTGCAAGCAAGTCCCCCCCCCCCCGAGTTTCTGAAATCATATACCATTCTAAGTAAACATGTCAATTTGATTTGATTTCAAGTCATCGGTGTGCTTCATTCAGATTATGCTCATGTTGTGATTTTAGAAATACTATCATTTTACAATGATGTCATGAACAACACCACATGGCATAGTTTTAGTGTACAGTCATCCTTTAGTAAAAGTAGAAATTAAAAACAGGTGTTGAAATAGAATCATGTTGAATTAAGGAAAAGTCTGTCAGAATTATGTTTTTTTTTCCTGGGTTGTTTTTCTAAGATTGGTTAGACCTGCAGCCAACCAATGAGATTCACATCTGCACGTGCTTATCGTAAAGTAAATAAATCACAAATAATGTGAGACAGTTTGGCTGTTGGCCAATGCACATGATATAACGCACGTTTCATTTTCAATAAGGTCATGGTTTATTGATAATCATAGACTTTTTTAAAGTGATTGTGGTGGAAGACATGCTCTTACCTGTCAACAGTTAATGCAGTTTAAACTTTAATACAATACTTATTCACACATAAAACAGGGTGGTTGAAAATGATGAATGTTGGCTTCATCAAAATGTACAAGACAAAATAAAATGCTTTTTTGTCTTTAAACATATTTTTAGACTTGTGTGATGCACCTGGATATACTTCCAGTCAGATCTAATGCACATGGCAATAATTAACCATTTCTGATTCATACTCAAACATTTGGCCTTTGTGACCCTACAGAAAATTACATGGTGTATCAATGTCTATCTAACCACGTCTGCAAAAGTCAAGTCATATGGAACACAATATTTGGGAAAGCATGTTCTTTTATCGGATCAAAAAGAGAAAAAATTACAAACATATAAATGATGCAACATTTCAGCAGGCTGTGGCAGATCACAGAGAGAAGTTCAATGACCATATTGTCACAACTGGAGGAATTTGCTTGTGGTACACCATGCCCAGTACAGCTTAGTTTCCAATGGATTAAACCTACATGAAACACACCAACAGTAGACTACTGTACTTTGTGTACAGTATGTACAAAAATGTGGACACTGGAAAGAAGAATTCATTTGAATGAATTGAGTGTCTATGTATGAAGCAGATTGTAGCTCTGAGCAGTGAGTTATTCATTCAGTGGAGAGCCAAAGTGTTTCCACTGTGTTCCCTGTTGGGTTTAGGAATACATATATGTCATAAGTAGAACGTCTCTATCATCCTGGTATTACAACAAACCGAAGATGTGAATTGTAGTGTAACAGCACAGCAGAGCTCTGACGCAATAGAGGCTCTTGTTTATACTTTTGCCAAATTCATATTCTAGCGTGGTTATGGAAGGAAGTTGCCATGGGACTTATTTGTGTGGGAATAACAAAAGTAGTGTGTATTTATTTACAAATATATGTAAGTTATAGTATTGGAAAACCACAATATTCTCCCCATGGGAAGTTCCTTAAGCTGTGACATAGGTATAAAGTGAAAGTAAAACAGATGTGGGAAAAGACCACAAAAAGGATTTTAACAGAGTAAATTGGATACATGTTTGTCAGGATTGTGCAGAGCCAGATTATGATTATGAAAGCAACAATCTAGAGATCTAAAGTTTTGACAGGACAAACTTGAGCAGATTGTCTCCCCAACAGACTGCTGCCATTACGGATTCTCCAAATCATCCATAATTCATGATTTAGCCTGTGCTGGAAGGCTGACTGGGCTTTTACTGTTTATGGCCCACTGTTAGCCAAGCTGAATAATTAAAGACAGAAGTGTCCTCCCCATTGCCATACAGTCTACTTTACTTAATTTCCATAATTAGTCAGGTGGAGATACAAAAGGAAGGGTTCTTACAAAAGAGCAGCTGGCCTTCCAAGACTTGGACATGTGGCAGCTGGTGTTGGTACACAGCATGTTATGTAAAGGTCCTCAGCTTGCCAGGCATCTGTGCTGCTCATCTGGGTGTACTTTCCCTTAGTGAGGTAATGTTTTGCAATCTGCTCACCCAAAAGTCTCGGAGCTAATCATTTTGCGATGTCATTTCAATGGGGTTGTTTTGCGAACTGTTCATTCCAGAAAATTGAAACAACTATGTCCTTTTCTTGGTTTGATCTGTGCCAGATGTTACCCTACTCTATTTTCTACTCTGCTCTGTCTGAAAAAAATATATGTATTTCTGCTCTCTTTAAGGTGTTAAGTAACTCTGCATAGCATTGCTTAGCCATGAAACAGGCAAAATAAAAAAATTGTTTTTCTTGATTTTTGGCCACAAGGTGGAGAGGATTGTGGTGGAGTTACTGGGAGTGGATATCCTCTTTCCGAAGTGGGAAGAACACAGTGGTTAACCACAGCTGGATCTTAGTGGTCTGGAGCTCAAACAAGATAGACACATTGTGCGACACAGTGGAACTAGCTTGAATAGACAACGGAGTAGTCCTTGCTACTGGGTGAAAAGTATCTTCGTCTGTCAACAGAAATACAAAGTTTCTGCAATGACCTCAACATCAATGCTCAAGTGAAAACAGGACTTGCTGTCTAATTGTTTGACAGACTGACTGTGTTCTTATACTATAAGCTCTTTCTGAACTGTTTCTCAGCCTCCAGATTATAATGCGTTTTTACGTCTGCAAACATAGACAGTACTTTTTTGCGCAGAATGAAAAGTCAGCACATCAAGTAAGGCCTTGACTTGAATGACTTGACTATGAGAACCTCTAACTTAGTGGTGGGTAACCTCAGGGTGACTTTAAGACGAATGTCAACCCTGCCATCTTGTGGCCAAGTTATGTAACTAAGACTGTTGGGTGCATTTAGAAATTCTTCATGATTGTAGAATTTGGGGAAAGATTTTCTTTGTGGGTTGTCACAGCCAAGTGGTTATTCCAACTCAACTGCCCTTCTCTCTCTCTCTGAAAAAGAATTAACCAATAAAGGGGAAGTTCTGGTAATACTGTAAAGTTAATGCCTGCATGCCTGCACTAGGCCTACTGTTACACATAATGTATCTAAAATATATATATATATATATATATATATATATATATATATAATTGGTTGTAAGAAGTCATAGGCCATTACAGGCCCATGTTCTTAGAGAAATACACACATCTGAATTCGATCACTTTCATATTGTTGAACTATAAAAATAATATATTTCTACACATGTAGGCCCATGTGTAAAAACATTAGGCCTGTCACTGAGTAGGCTTAATTGTATTAATGCAAAATAACAGTTCAACTGTTTAATCTTCACATTGGTAGACATATATTGGCGTGCAATATCACGTGTGTGATTCTTCTCTATGAAGGTATTATTGTAGCAAAAGTCTTTAGCACAGATTGCAGATTTAGCATGCGTACACCGAAGTCACAAATGTGTAACAGTACATTTGAAGTCGTAAATATTTATTTTGCATGTGTACTCTAAAGTCACTTGTGTAACAGTACATTTGAAGTCGTAAATATTTTTCTACCATTGATTCAGGAATTCAGATTCAGATTTTTTATTTGTCACATACACAATACATTGCAGTGAAATGTACACAGTCGGCTCCATGCTATATATATGCATAAACAAACATAACAAAACAGTAAATACATTCAATATGTCAGAGGGTTATTGCACAAAGTCTAAAGAGCGGGGGGGGGGGGGGGGGGGGGGGGGTAGTTACTTAAAAAAAATATATATATAAATAATAATAAATACATCAATAATAAATATTAGGGCTGTCAAGCGATTAAAAAAATTAATCTAATTAATTACAGGCTCTGTGATTAATTAATCTAAATTAATCGCATACTTGCAGGAAATGTGCACACACACACACACATACACACACACACACACTAGGCTCGTTCGACCTCCGTTGTGGCTCGTCTGGAAAGTAGACAAGAGCAGCCGAGTGCAGTCGGGGAAGTGACGAAAAAGCCTGACAGAAGCCGGACAGCTCGTGCCGTCGGAAGTAGCGTCCTTGTTGCGGATGCAGTTCGTTTTCTAGTTTTATTTTGAAGGCCCATTAGAAACATATTCGTAGAAGAGCTACACATGCTACAACCGATTAGAAGCAGAACACAACACAAAGATGAGTAAACACTTTAAAAGCGAGGGGCATTTTCAAAACAAGAAACAAGATATAATATCCCCATTCCCCACACATCTTTATCTTTCTTGTTACTTTACTAGAAAACCTACTTTACTAATCCAAATAAAGGAGGTTTAGTATTTCTCCCTTCACATAACGAATATGATCGGCCTAAATAAAGTTAAAGAAGGTCTAAGAAAATATCCCTTATTATTATTGTAGAGATGGCTATGATGAACTTTATTATGATGTGTAACAACAAACAAACTACTTGTTGTAGTTTTGGTCTGGCTTTGCGACACTACATGTAAAATACAATTCCCAGACCATTTAGATCACTGGAAATAAGCCTATGATTTAATCTTAATGGTATAAAGATATCACTTCACCAAGATCTTATGTGACTCAAGTTTGTGTTCACTTTTAAATAAATCTATACAGGAGAGTTACACATCCAAATAATTTCTATGTCAAGGGTTCAGATCAGTGGCGGAGCCAAGAAATTTTCATTGGGGTGGCCAGGATGGGGCCAGTGATAATTTTTGGGTGGCAAGCACAAGGGCTTCGGTTTTGCTTCAACATAAGTGGGGGTCTGGGGGTACTCCCCCAGAAATAAATGTACTTCAAACATACCATTTTGTGCATTCTGGTGAATTTTAATGTACTTATTTATGCCTTCTGTAGCCTATTTAATTATTATGGTGGACATGTCTACATTTCTGTTAAGGAAAAGACAACAGGCTCCCAGTGACGTAAACATAATGTTATAAAAAGCAGTAAGGCTCTCAGGCATCTGTATTGCTTTCAAATATTTACTCTACTGTATTGTTCAAAACATTGTTTTAGGACACTACTCATGACACAGCAGCAGTGTGAACTATTATGACACTTTAAATTTTGAAATCATAGGGGAATATGTATTAACAATTAGGAGATATATCAATGTTTCAACATCCTAAACTGTTATTTTTACCTCTTTTGGGGGAATAGGGTTGTCTTTCTTACTTTTTCAGGGGGAAAAATGTATCTCTTCTGATTATTGGGATAGGGGGGGACATCCCCTGTGCCCCCTTCCCCCGTGAGTTGCTGAAAAACACTGCACCACAGCTGCCACCGAAATGTTCAGACTTCAGAATTTGCATCAAAGCCCTAATGATCATAAAAACAAGATGCTTTATTTAAACTATGTCCATGTTTAGGTGGTGATTGTATTTTTTTCGGCTGTAGGCCTACTGAAACTAACGGAGGGAGTCAGGCGGCTCACTCTATAGGCATTTCCTCTTGTTGCGCTGTCAGTTCGCAATGCCTACATGGCTGTGTTTTCATGCTCGTGAAATGCAATCCGATCGCGGAAGCCTCCCCTGAACAATGTTAGCGGACATGAGATCCCCGGCGGCCGGTTATCATTTTAGCCGTTAAGCCACAGAGCTTTTCTCACCGGCAAGGTGATGACACCGTTACCCACAGTCAGTCTCACCCCATGTTTCACTGGGTGAATCACTGCTTTGCTCGCGCAAGGCTTTTGTGTTTCGGTTTAACATCAGTCTTGGGCGAGCGAGTGTTTTAACTTTATGCTGAATAACCATTGCACTGCAATCGCTGAAAGCGAAATAGTTCAGGCGGGGGCGGGGCAGAGCGGAGCGCACTAGTAGAGATGGAAGGGTTCGCTTACTTGCCAGTCGAAGCGTCAGGTCTGTAGTAACCATGGTAGTAACAGGCATTCAGGCTTGAGCTCATAGATATATATAGAACACTAGATACGTCACGTCAATGTTGAGCTCCAGTCGGCTGACGGCACACGCGGCGGCCATCTTGGAGAGGTCAACCTGCTGCCTAGTGCATTACACCATATGGAAAATTCATACAAACATGTAGCAAATTTGAGCCGTGATGGCTCAGTGAATGACACTAAAAACATCATAGTTGATGATCCATATTTGATTCTGAGTGGTAGGAAGATTTTTTTCCCTCTGTTACACAAAAAAACACACTTTTAAACACATGGCATTTTAACTTGCCACGATTGTATCTACTATCAGAAATGTTTTGCCATGTATTCAAACAAAAGAATGTTTACCAAAATATTTGCAGAACTTCTTCAGATTAGAAGATAACTGCAGACATATGTTGAAAAGCAGGATTATAACTCTCAAACCACTCTAACACTGCACCACACTGGACTTGAACCGGCAACCCTCCAGACTGAGATACAACTGGAACTATTGATTGAATTTATTTAACACATCAAATACAAATTAAACATATGAAAAATACAAAACAAAATGAAAAGCACAATAAAAAATATTTAATAAATGTACTTTCTGTGTTCCTTATCATTTTATACATACACAATTTGCTATATTTACGATGCTATATATTTACAATCAATACAACTTAAAATACTATATTTTTTATAATTTATATATTTAGTCTATTTGTTTAATTTCTTTACTATATTTACACTTTATATTATCAATACAATCCTTATCTATACAGTTTGGTACAGTATGTTTTTTATTATACATTTATTGATACACATATGTGTATATATATATATATATATACACAGGTGAAACTCGAAAAATTAGAATATCGTGCAAAAGTTCATTTATTTCAGTAATTCAACTTTATAGGTGAAAATAATATATTATATAGACTCATTACATTCAAAGTGAGACATTTCAAGCCTTTATTTGTTATAATTGTGATTATTATGGCTTACAGTTTATGAAAACCCCAAATTAAAAATCTCAGAAAATTAGAATATTACATAAAATCAATAAAAAAAGGATTTTAAATACAGAAATGTCGGCCCTCTAGAAAGTATAATCATGCATATGTACTAAGTACTTGGTTTGGGCCCCTTTTGCATGAATTATTGCCTAAATGCGGCGTGGCATGGATGCTATCAGCCTGTGGCACTGCTGAGGTGTTATGGAAGCCCAGGTTGCTTTGATGTGGCCTTCAGCTCGTCTGTATTGTTGGGTCTG
Source organism: Hyperoplus immaculatus (assembly GCA_949357725.1). NCBI lineage: Eukaryota > Metazoa > Chordata > Actinopteri > Uranoscopiformes > Ammodytidae > Hyperoplus > Hyperoplus immaculatus. The sequence continues at coordinate 20,589,667 of OX442369.1, forward strand.
GTGTGTATCATCTTCCTCTTGACAATAGTCCATAGTTTCTCTATGGAGTTCAGGTCAGGAGAGTTGTCTGGCCATTCATGCAAATGTGAGGCAAATCATCTACAAATGGAGAGCTTTAAGAGTGACTTAACATCTGCCTAAGCAGACTTCCTTCAAAATATATACAATTATTTTCACTGTCAGTTTCAAAATCCTTGAAACAGGATGGTTTTTCCCAGTTTCTTTCTGGTATTTCCTCTCTGCCAGGTAAGCGATGTTAATTTTGCTATGTGATGCAGCCGTATTCTCATGAACACAGATACAACCAGCGACAGTAGGAGGGACAAGTGATTATCGATGCCAAACTGGGTTTCTTCGACATGGCTCCCCAGTTCAAACACGTCCTCTGTCCCGATTTCTTCTCTCACAAAGTGGGCTACGGCGACCTCATCGGGGGCTTTCCCTGGAGATTGTCGGCGTATTGCCCTCTCCGCAGCTCTCACCACCTTCAAAAAAGAGAATTAGAAAATGTTAAAGCTGTAACTGTGTATGAGAGGATGGGTTGGGCTGTGGATCATTGTTGGGCAGAATGCTAGCTGTGTATACAGAAAGAGCTGATGGATGTTTTTACTGACCTTAACAGTTCCTTTTGAGGGAATCATCAGCCCACCGTTATTCCTAAGTTCCAGAAGGTGGTAGCTCTGATCAAATGTAACAGGGACAGCTACAGCATCTGTCACCAGGCTGGCACGGCACACATCACAGGACAGGCTGCGAAGAATACACCGGACAACGAACCCTGCAATGTAGACAAGAGCGTTGTCTACTAGTCCACCAAAGCGAGTAGGGAGGTAGCTGTGGTCCCCCACAAGGGCAGAAATGTTCAGGAATGGGGAAAGCAGCTCTTCAGCAGTGGAGGCATCTGCAGAGGACATCTCAGCAGCGGAAAGGGACACTCTGGTGTAGTGCTCAGCTGACAGGGTCACAGTATCATCCTGTCCTGTAACATTGCCAGAATCCACAGGCTTGACACCACATCTGAACATGAGCTTGCGGAAGATACCCTGGAACTGTCCAGCAGTTGGATTGTTATTCCAGCCTCCTTAAAGAGAAACAAACAGCAACATACAACCGTTTCAGATATTTCAACCTTTCGTGTTTTCCTTATATGATTAGAAGATACATGAGTGGTAGAGTAGGAAGGACATCAAACCCAACACAGGGCTACTTAACATTGAAGCAATTTACTTATACTGGACCATACACAAAAATGCCACAAAAGGGATATGACCTATTGTCTTGCTCCCTTTTATTTTTTGCATGAACCATGCCATGTTCAAAGTCACTTAAACCTTTCTTTCCCATTCTGTTGCTTGGATTTAAATTCAATAAGTTGTCCTGTCCCCATCTACATGCATTGCTTCCATGTGATTGGATGATTAGTTATAAGGGATAACAAGAAATTGAACCGCTGTACGTATGTGTATGTATGTATGTACAGTCTCCTCCAATAGTATTGGAACAGTGAGGCTAATTCCTTTATTTTTGCTGTAGACTGGAAACATTTGGGTTTGACACCAAAATAATAATATGAGATAATAGATCAACATTTCAGCTTTCATTTCCAGGTATTTACATCTGGATCTGATACACAGCTGAGAAGATAGCATTATTTGAAAAGGAACACCACATTTTTAGTTGAGTATGTATGTATGTATGTATGTATGTATGTATGTATGTATGTATGTATGTATGTTAGCTGCTGGAACACCTACTATTCCCTGCTGGGATGAATAAAGTATATCTTATCTTATCTTATCTTATCATATCTTATCTTATCTTATCTAATCTATCAAACCTGATGCTCTGATAGAATTGAAGAGAAGCTCCAAATGATCCTGGCTGAACCGGTAGGTCAGGACATATTGTTGCTCTTCCAGGAGTTGAGGAATCATCCTCATCAGAGTGTCAATGTTAATAACGAACCCCATGACAGACAGGTACCTTAAATTCCAAAATGTTTTGTAGAACTGATCATAGCAGACATGCTGGAGACTACATTAACTCTAAATGATCAACATTGTGCATTATTTTACCAACTCCACCTACAAAAATACGGAACTTCTTTAAAACTTGATGCAAAACAGCATATCATGAATCCGTGCGAAACAGCACATTGTGAACTCAGTGCATAATAGCATATCATGACCTCCATGCAGAACAACATGCAATAAGTATTTAAAAAGTAACCTCTTCGACTGGTGAAGGGGTTTTCCATCCATCATCACTAAATCAATCAGGTACTTCCTGGCTTTAGATAGGAACTCCAACTTATAACTCCAATTAAGGTTCCCAAGAGGTGCCTTGAATCCTCGAGCACGAGGGTTGCGGCTATTCAAGATGTCAAATAACCTGTCAATCGTCTAAAGAAATTTTGGGGTTAATTCTTCATATATCTAAATCACTGTGACAAGTTATTTGATGGTGGAGCTTTGACAACTAGAGGGAAAAATCTGATGATCCATAGGTATCAGATATCCAACTTAATTGCCTTTCAGTCAACATTTAATTAATATTGGCTTAAATGTGGTGAACATATGAGGCTGAAAGTAGGAAGTGAGTGAGAGAGGCATGCTTGTCAATATACTAATTACTTTTTGTATACTGAAAAAACATGTATACATGCCATGCAAGTATATATCACGACGGTGCGACAGATGCGTGCAGTAGGAGTGACAATTGGGTTCAAGTGATACATAACCTAGTGTTGCAGTACCTGAAGGAATTCCACTGTGGCTTCACAGTCATTAAATTGTGCATAGCCAAGATCTTTCAGTGTCCGGAGGGCCACTGCAACCGAGTTGCTTAATGTCTGGGCCGCCAGGGAAACCTTAATAAGAAGAAATGTATTGTAATTTGTATTGCATATTACAATTTAAAACAAATCTCAGTGTATCACACCCCTCCCCCCGCACACCCCCACACAAACACAAACAAACCTTCATTTTTTGGTTGTCGAAATGGACATGAGTGTCTGTCAGTTTGTTGGCTGCATGCAGCCCTGCCTTTTTTTGCACATTGTTGAGCTCAACAATGTGCTTCCACTCGATCCTGCCACTGCAGCTGTTGATAGTCCGGTATGACTACAGAAATTTTATCAGAATTATTATTTGTCATTAGTCGCACAAGTAGAACCACAATGTAAATATGGTTTTGGCAGCTACAGAGGGATATGCCCATCAGCAACTGCATTAAGATATGCGAAAGAATAGTAGATGATCTATAATGATAGTTCATACAGAGGATGGGAATATGAAGACCACTACAAATATAAAGAAAAACGTATTACCTCAAGCATATTGCGTGCTAGCTTTAGCATGTGGCAAGCATCCATGATCACAAAGACCTCATGGCTGGAAGAGGGATGTAAAAAGCTGGTCCTCAGGGGGTCTTTTGGGTTTCCCTTCAGATTTGTCCCAAGCAGGTTGCACATACCCAGATTGGTGGCATGTCCATCCATGGTAAGGCAGACAACTTTAATGGAACGCTCATGAAGTGCCTCCAGAGCGTGGACCATGAGTTCTTTCTGTGTGTCTGCTGTTAGTGTTTTTGTCAGGAAGTAGCCTATTGGTGCCTTCCAATGACCTTTGAGGCCAACAACCATCAGCACTAAAGCCTCTGTGGCAGGATCCGTTTCATTGAAACCATTTCCAAGGTCCACATATCCGGACATTCTTTTTGCCCTCGGATTATACTGAAGGTGTTTCTTAATGGACATGGCGTCGATCATTAATGAAACATGGCCATGCTTTTCAGGGTCTTCTTTATATTTACGCCCCAACATATTGAGCATCATACTGTTCAGGCCCGGCCTCTCATCAAGTGATGATAACCACCTTTAAAAAAAATTATTATATTATCAGGCTAGGGAATCATCAGTAATTTTCCTCAAGCAATTCATTATGATTGTACATTTTGACAACTTGGCAATTGATTTTAACCTCTCTAGACCGGACCATATAAAATTGTTGTTTAGAACTAATAGAGGTTGGATTTATTTAATTCTGGAAGAAAACATTACAATACCTTTGCAATGAGCGTGGATGAGGGAGAGGGAGTTGAAGCGTGCTTCTAAGGTAGTGGTATGCCTTAGGTCCATGGAGATGTAATGTGATGGCAAACTCCCTCTGTTCTTTGCTGTATTCATTGGCCTTTTTCTCAAAAAGGTGCAGTGGGAGATCTAACAATGAATACAGAATTAAGTCCACCGGTTGTCAAAGAAATGACCATTTTATTTAAAAAAATGCAAAAGGTTAAAAATGTTCCACACATTATGGGTGTGGGTATTCATAGCTTAGAGTAGATTACATCTCACCAAAAGTGTAGAGCAGCTTAAAATTAACAAATACAATTCCCAAACAAATTGGCCTCATGAGCACAAATTCAACTTTACATACAGATACAATGTCTTCGGGCCATACAGTAGACATGTATAAGGAATCAGACCTATACGTCATTTTACCTGCATACAATCCAAGCCTCTGACTGAGGTCTTCAGTCATCAAGTTTTTGTCCCTCAGCTCAATCAGCATATCCTGCAAGGAACTCTTTGCCCTCAGTTCACGCTTCCTTGTGTTCCTCTTTTCCCTCTGCAGTCTGGTTACATTGTCCCTTGCCTTAATGTACCCCTCCTTTAGAGCAGTAGGACAACTGGACAGAGCATAGGTGTGGTCCTAGTAAAAGAGAGGAAACATTTAGGATATTAATTTCTATTTAACTGCTCCACCTTCAGTTTCCCCCTTGTTGAGTATTACTCATCTGTCTGATCCCACTCATTCAATAAATAAAGTAAAATGACCCCCCCAACTCTCCCATGCACAGTAGGGGGCGTAAATATTTTTCAACCCTACTCACAACAAGCTGAGACTGTGGCAGAGCTGCAGGTTCAAGGGGGGCATCTTGAGCTCTGTCGATTGGAAGGCTGGCTCGCCTTGAAGTAGAGGTGGTCCGCTCAGTGCTGGCTGTTGACTTTGGTGAAATAACATAATAAATAAATAAGTTTCACTAACATACAAGGTAGCCTAAATAGTAGCCTATACCTACTCTTATAAGATGAGCGGGGAAGGCAAAGATGGATGGGACAACACCTGGGGCCTCATTTATAAACGTGGCGTACGCCCAGAAGAGGGCGCACGCCAATTTCTACGCAAACATTGGGATTTATAAAAAGCAAACTTGACGAGAAGATGTGCGGTCCTCTACGCAAACTCTGACCCATGCGTACGCACAGAAAGTGGAGAAAGGAGAAACGGCGACTCCGTCGGCACATGTATGAAGTGCGAGAACGAATGTGTTTGTGTAAAATGAATCCAGATATAGGCCTATTATAAGCCATGTTGGTCTATCATATAGGGAGTTCCTTTGCAAAACGGATGAAGCCATTCTTACAACTAATAAAAGAATGCCTCCACGGATTTTTCCATGGAGTGATACCAACAAAAAACAAAACGAATTAGGATCTTAAATAGCCTACAAACGGAGATATGAGTGCAAATTAAAAAAAAAAAACGTTTGAATAAGCCCTGCATGTTATTGGATTAATTCTGATAATATTGAGGTGGAATACAACCTTTTACTTTTACACTGACGCTGTTCTCGATACCTCAGTCAGGCAGACAGGAGTGCACAGTTTCATACACTAATCACAAGCCTACTGTAGCCTACATCATATACTGTGCTAATTTTTCGCGGTTTTTAGTCCGTTTTATCTATGTGTTTTTTTTTTGTGTTTAAGCACGTCGTAACTGTGTTTTGAAAGGGACTGTGAAGTTTATTATTAACCCTCCGCCGCCCGTCACTGCCCCGGGATGAATTCTCCGAATCTGTATCTCATGGGGGGTCTCAGTGTCCCCCGCTCGTGGCACAAACACTGCTGTGTGAGGATATGCACTTTTTTGCGTCCACTTTTATGTCGGATCGCTTCTTTTTATTTCGACCACAGCGTTCACAGAGATCGCCACAGGCTGCACTCTGACGCCTTTACCCTCACACTGTGCCACCAAACTATATTTTCCCTGGTCGCCACTTCTCCAACGGGTACTTCGGCGTGACCGCAGTGATCCACACCGTGTGGAGTCTATTTTTCCATTTCCCTTTCAGTCGGCGATTGCCACTACCGCCTTCATGCACTCAGTAAATTATATTAATTCGGGCGTGTCAATGACTATGTATGGGTAGATATGGGCGTTACGTAAAGCCCGCAAAGGCTGCGCCACATTTAGAGTTGATTGTGATTTATAAAGGAAAACAGGCGTAGGACGTGAGTGCGCACTGTTTTATAAATCAGAATATTTTTGTTCGCACGTACATCCTACATTTCTTCCGTACGCTAGCTTCCACGTGAATCCCACGCAAAGCTTTATAAATGAGGCCCCAGGTCTGATCCTGACAATTTGACCAGTCCGGTCAAAATTCTCTTGCCTGAAATGTTTACTGCAGAGCATACTGGCATCACTGGCAGCATACCCCTCTCTTTTAAGAGCGACTTCCCATTGTATTCGCTGGTCACCAGCTTTGGGAAACCTTAAGGAATAAGAAAAGAGGAAAAAGAAGTTACCATTTACCAAAACCAATTTACATGTCAAGCTAGGGTTAAGGAGGAGTAAATCATTTCACTTTGTAATGACCTTCCACATTTCTAAAAATGTTCAAAAGTTGGTCTTGTGTTAGGGTAAGGTAGCCCTTCAATTTTGAGAGAGGGGCGACGTGAGCATTAATTGAGTTTGATGACAATATTTAGGATATTCATTTCTATTTAACTGCTCCACCTTCAGTTTCCCCCTTGTTTCCGAAAGTAGTAGCCGTTTGACACACAACCGGTAGCCGTTTGACACAAACCGCTACTTTTTTCTCAGCGAGAGTCAGTCTAAAGTCAGATGATCACTTTGAAGTTAAACAGTAAAATTATAAAATAAAGATCTCTCGGCCTTACTCTGTCTATCAGTCTGTCTTGTCTGTCACAAAGAGAAAAACATCGCCCCTCGCCATACGAAACTAACATACGTATCTACCTAGGCTACATGAAAATATTGCAGTCGTTAAACCGTTAGACATGTTTGAAAACGTTCACATCTCTAAACCATACACATTTAAATTGGAATATAGGTTACCAAACTTAAGTTAAAGGGGAAATTGAACTGTGTAATATTAAAGTAAGCAGACGTTTAATCAGCGATACAATGTTACTAGCGCGAACGGCGAACAATTCACTTTTCACCGTAGTTCTCCACAATAAGCTAGCTAATGATGACTAAAACATTTAGGCTACTTAACAAATGTATGTAATGTAATGTAAAATGTATCTCACCTGTGGAAAGTGATTCCCTCTCGTCGGGTGTGTACTGAACGACGTTGTACACACCCAAAAGCAGCACAATGAACCGGCATTATTATCGCTGTCTGACAGTCGAGTACATACAGACCTCAGACTGATGCCCCACTCAATATGGCGACTCCGTGTGCCGCGGCTGAGAGGGGCGTGGCGTATCTAGTGTTCTATATATATCTATGCTTGAGCTGTTACATGATGTGTGCGTGCGGCTAAAAGGGCCGACAGTGTACTAGCGGTGTAAGAAAGGTTCCGCATTTTTCCACAGCCGCCAAAACTATTGACGGCTGTGATATGGCGCTTGGGGTGGCCAAAGGGGTGGCCGAGATTCTGCGGGGGGTGGCCGTGGCCACATAAACATTTTTAAATTAAAATCAAAAAGAATGGATCGTAATTTAATTTTGAGCGGTGATGTCAGACTTTTGCCTAACCAATTGGGGAAACGCATCAAAGGCACAGGGTTTAAACTCCCAATTAGCGCTCAGCTCCGCCTGTCAGCAAGACGTTTCCCATCTGACATTTCGCTCCCGCAGCCCGTGGGGAGCAACTGCAGCGACTTGCTCCAGTGTCTGTGTCCGTCTTGATTCCGCGGGACTTCAAAGTCTCAAGCAGCCGAGCCGCAGCCAGCCGCGGGTGCAAGTGGGACAAAAAGTCTAACCATAATGCTGTGCGCTCAGCAAGACGAGTGTCATAATTGCGCAGGTCTTAGCAAGACGGCGACAGGTCGAACGAGCCTACTGTCTTTCTGTGGCTGTATCCCATTACAGAGACCGCCTCCTTAGTAGGACGCGGTCTATGAAGGCTATAGAGCTGTTAAGCGGAAGTGGCGGAATTACGGGGCATGGGGCCTATCGGCTGAAAAAAAATGAATGGGAGTCTATGGAAAATAATTACTATTTTCTGGTCCCAGTCATTAAATGCCCTGGATAACATATATGTTTTGTATGGGTCTAAATGATAATTTTTCATGTGAAGAGTTTGACGGTATGTTGTATAATTATTTGTCTAACGGCTTTTGAAAAAATGTTACGAGAACAACTACAAGTCTTGTCGCCTCTGTGACGTCACCTCAACACATTCCCTCCACTTCTCGACTGACAGTGCTAATGCTAATGGCTGGCGTGGACAACGCCAACAATCTCCCCACTCGAGAAATTGAAACTCTCCACATGTCCACTTGTGTAGTGGTTTTCGCCACGCTGAAGACTTTTGTCTTGTCATTGAAAGAAGGCGGTAAAGTGCATTAAAGACACAGCCATGTTTCTGAGCTAAGCGGGGGCCAGTGGTGGTGACGTATATCATAAGTGTCAAGAGCAGCGAAGAGCTGTAGTCCACAAAAGCGCTCTGCACAAAACCTGACCGTATCCAGCTTCTACTCGCCAAATTGTTCCATTCTTTGCACGAAAAAATACCATCTAAATCCATACAAAACATATGTGTAATCCAAGGCATTTCATGACTGGGTCCAGAAAATAATAAATTTCTTTCCATTGACTACCGTTGTAATTTTTCGAGCCGATAGGCCCCATGCCCCGGAAGTAAGACACTTCCACTTAACAGCTCTATATCTTATGAAGGCCGATTCGAAGGCCGAACCAGGGCCGAACGAGCGTTGTTAAACGGGACGGTCTCCGCAGGTCTCCGTTTACGAGCATTTCCGGTTTGCGTAACAAGCCGTTACCTTGCGTGAGGACTCGCCGCTCCTGTGCTGCCTAGCAACCCTGATAGCTGCCAACGGAAACAGCCTTGTCAACAGAGGAAAAAAAGAAGAAGTTGCCTACCAGACGAAAAGAAAAAAAAGTGCAAGAAAAAAAGAAAGGAAGATAAAAGTTAAGAAGATGGAGCAACACGTTGCTGTTTTGTTATTTTTTATTTTATTGCATAGCTGCCAAGTCTCACTCTTTGGCCGTGAGACACACGCAATTCAACCCGTTCACACTCTCGCACGCCACACCTCAAATTTCTCACGCGGAGAAATTAATCCCCAAAATAACATTAGTTTTGCGGGACTTTTATTTTCAAATTCTTATTTTGAAAAGCTAACAAACATGAGTGCCGTGACTTCCTCTTTCTGAACGCGCATTAACGTTATGCTATGATGTGCACTGTGCATTCGAAGCGGGAGGCGAGCCCATAGACATAATAAATAGACATATTATGTCTATGGGCGAGCCCCCTACCTGCACCTTCTCTTCCGAGGTGTGTGATAGCCTGCCAAGTTACCGCTGGTAAGAATTGTGTCCTCGCCGGCCGGTGAGCGCGCGTGCATCAAACAAATTAACCCTTCAATTTCACTCAAGTAAATTCAGAAGATCTGTGGATCGTTTTGTATATTGTTTTTTGGTAATTTAGTTTGAAAATTAGGTTTGCAAAGTAACAAATGGCTCATCTGCCAATAAAAATCTTTTATTCTTCTGTGTAATGAACTGTAGCCTATGTATTGCACATTCATAGCACTTTTCATAACACAAATCAAGGTAGCCTAAGAGGGGGGGCGGACGTTCATTCCGACATGCTGCCACTCCGACAATTGACTTCTTGTTGTCGCAAAGGCGGCACTTTATTTAATTAAAAAGGGGTCGCGACTCCGACATTTTAAGTTTCCTTTGTCGATAAGAAACGGCCCATCATTCCGACAAGCGATTCCTTCTGTGTCGCCGGTCATATCGCCTCTGCCTCTGTGTCGCTGTTCAATTAAAGGTGCTGATTTCAAGGTGCAGGTGTAGCTTTTGGGTGCTTCATAAATGCGTCTGTTTCGCTGTTCAGTTCATCCTAGGCCTACTAATGAAAGAAGCAAACGTAGGTCTAATGGACACTGTGCTTTTTTCCCCCCCTTCAAATATTTATATCCTAAAATACAACTCATAGGCTAGCCTATTTGCATTTGATTAAAACCAAACAGGACTCGCTTTGATTTTCTAAGAAACAACCAGGGGCTCAAACGGTTTATATTAATGCCGAAGTGCGTCTGTCAAAAAACTGACTGTCCCACAAGCATCGGGATGAAATAGTCTCCGTGCGTTTTTCTGACCAAATAATTAGATAGATAGATAGATAGATAGATAGATAGATAGATAGATAGATAGATAGATAGATAGATAGATAGATAGATAGATAGATAGCAGTCTCAAGACAAAGACAAGACAGACGGATGCATAGCCTACTACCGACGTTATTTCAGTGATGGTTCCCTGGGCCTAGAACCATCATTTCACGCCTTGTGATTTAATTTTCGTTGCTCTACAGTATTTCGTATATTATTTTGTTGTAAATATTCATGTTTGGCGGGAAATTGGCGCAGAAAACCGTCATTGTAAAATAGTGTAGGCCTAAACAATCGCCTGCCGTTATTTGCGCTGGGCGCTTATTCAGCAAAACGGTTTTCCAGTCGCTTAAAAAAACGAGGCGGCTATCTACATAGTTGGGGAAATAGGCTACAGGAAAAATTATTCTGTCGGAATGGCGGTACGAAAGTGTGTCGTAGTGGGGGGCTGGAGGAATGGAAGTACGTCGGAGTGGAGGGATGGAGGAAAGAGGGGCTGTCGGAGTGGGGGCCTGTCGGACTGTCAGCATGCACCCCCTAAGAGGAGGGACCAAGTAACCCAGATGTTTTATTTTAGCCTAGAAGTTTGCATTGGTGCTCCCTAATTTTTTTTTCTTTGAATAAAGTCTAATGCTGCTAGTAAAATACCATACTCAATAGTAGACATGATATAGAATAATTACCTTTATTACAGTTTAACCAAATGTTTTAACAATAGGCTACAGGAGATATTTGAAAGCACAACACATGAATTGAATGCTATTCAATAACATTTGTGTCAGCGAAACCGTGAATGTTCTCTTTTACTTTACATAAAAATTAATGGAGAAAAGGCACACATTGCTTCATAAAAAATCACCAGAATGCAGGAAATTAAGTGTTTAATGCTACAAATTTTCTGGGGGGGGGGGGGACCCCAGACACCCACTTATAATATGTCCACACCCAATGTTTAATTAAAACCTGTCCTACGACTTTGCAATTCATGAATTAGTTTATTTTAATAAGATTTTTGATGTTTTATCACATTTTCCAATTGTCTTTATTTCTGATTTATTATGAATATATAAACTTGCAGGACACTAGCAAAAATTATTGGGTGGGAGAGAGGACACGGTTTTGGGTCCCTCGGCCAAAAAATCTCACTCCAAACTTTTGGTGAAACTTGGCAGCCCTGTTATTGTATGCCATCTCTGAAAAAAACGCAATGAATCATGGGATATGTTGGGCTGCGAAGGATACATCTGATGCAGCCTTCAAAACCGTGAAACGAAGGCTGCATTTCTCGGCCGCATATGAGGAGCCTTGCAAGGAGTCTTGCAAATGGAACCTTTGCGCGCCACTATGACGCAATCGGTCTTCAAATGCAGCCTTCGTAGACCGCAACCCCTGAATCGAGATACAGCCTCTGTGTCTCAGTCGAACTAAAGTAACCTCTCTGTCTCCCACTCCACTACAAGTTTTTTAAAGGAAAGGCGTGTGCTTGTGTGTGCCAAAAGGTTTGAACAGAGGATTGTGCATTCTCTCTCTCCCAGATGTTGAGGCGTTGCTATGAGTCAAAACCAAATATTCCTCCTGACAACAGATGCCTCTCCTCACACACACACACGTTTGTAAAGCTATACTTGTTAGGACACTCATTGACATAATGCATTCCTTAGCCCCTTACCCTAACCATCAAAACTAAATCCCCAACCCCAACCGTTACACTAACTATATCCGATTCCATTTTCAAGATACCAGTATCAACGCACATGATTTATCACTGACCAGACAGATGAAAACACAAGACTTTTTATATTATTTGGGGAAATTTTATTGAGAAAAATATTAAAAAAAAAGAAAAGAAAAGAAAAGAAAAGAAAAGAAAGGGGAAAAAAGTGAGAGGGTAAGAGTTAGGGGTATGGGGTTAGGGTAACGGACACACAACACTGAGTAAGGGAATGGTAAATGGACTGTGGGCAACTTATAAAGCACTTTTCTAGTCGAACTTGACCACTAAATTCGCTCTATACAGTCTCACTCACACATTCACACACACACACACACACACACACACACACACACACACACACACAGAGCCGGCCCGAGGCATAAGCGAACTAAGCGGCCGCTTAGGGACCCCGACTGCCTGGGGGGCCCCCTAAAAAAAAATATATATATATATATATATATTTTTTAGTTTGTGTGTTTGATCAGGCCCGGATTAAGAGGAAAGATTACACTAGGCATACTGCATTTTTTCGGGCCCCCTCCAAACGGATACTTCACGATTTAGTGACAAAACTACATACATTTGAACTGCCACAAGAGTATTATGCTCATTCATTTGTTTAAGAGTTGCGCGTTTGTAAACGGGAGTAAAGAGAAACGTAACCGTGTGCGACTTCACGTCTGTTTGTGAGCGCACTGCAGGAGCACTTCTGTAAAGAGCGTGCAGAGTCCAGTGTGCAAGGACAGATTAACATGACCACGGGCCCTGGACACAAACCAGCCATGGACCCCTACCAACACGCAAATACACGGACTAGCACACCGTGCAATCCACAATCACACACATTATAATGCAGCGCACAGCCTAGAGAGAGAAAGAGAGAGATAGAGCGAAATACAATTCTATAAAGTCTCTCTGGTGCTGCGCAAGAGAAAGAGAGTCTTTGCGCCGGAGTCTACTAGACAGTTAGATTAGGGCAGAGACACCGACGATGCGAGCGCGCTCTAAGCGCGCGAACAGATTGTTTTTGCCTTTGTAAGATCTCTGCGCCTGCTTTTTCGCCCCCCTCGGAGCCTACACTCAATGTCTGAGCGAAGCAGCGCGTCACCCCGTGAAACGCTGTGTTGGTGTCTTCACAGTGAGACAGACACACTCTGTGGTTTAAAACTAAATGATCACAGGGGATTCCTGCACGTTAACGGGTGTCGAGGGGACAGGCTCCGCGATCTGATTGCATGTCCCGAGCCTGGATACCCCAATCCCCAATCTCACTGCCGACTAACTGTAAAGTGAAACAACCGCCTCGCTCGTTACACTGGTACTGGTGCGTAAAGGGGACGCACAGTTAGCACACTTTCCTCACTACAACTGCCACAGCAGAAAAGCCACGGTAGGTCGATCGCTTTGTCGATTCGTGCCTCTGACACGTTGACTCGCAACATAATGAGTCGCGCACACACGCTTGTCCCGGCCGAATATAAGACCCCGAATATAAAACAACCCGACTTTTTACGACCCAGGGGGGAAACCCCCGTCAAATTTTTTTAATTAAAAAAAAAATTCAAGGGCCCCCCTATTGGCCAGGGCCCTGGACATGTGCCCACTTTGCCCATGCGGTAAGGAGCAATTTTTCAAACTGGATGAAAAACAGTGCAATGCAATGCTTTATTCAGCATAAAGTTAAAACACTCGTGCAAGCCAGATTTAAACACAAAAGCCTTGCGTGAGCGAAGCAGCGATTCACCTGGTGAAAACTGGCGTGGAACTCTGTGGTGGGTAACGGCGAAATTCACATTGATGAGACATCGCCGGTGTGAGCCGCCGCACAGAAAAACTGGTTTGACGGCTAAAATAATAACCGGGAGCAGAGCCGGCCCAAGCCTTCATAAGGCCCTAAGCCGAATTTGATTAGGGCCCCCCTCTCCAATGTTATCGTGGCCAAATGATTGACTATTGTTAAATGTCATTCACACACCCAGTTCATTGCTAGTGCCTCCAATGTCCAGCTTAGTGAAAATAGTGGCTAGCCGAGATCCTGACTCTCCTAGGGGGGTCCGGGGGTATGCCCCCCCGGGAGATTTTTTTTACCTTTTTAAATTGAAATGCATGAATCTGGTGCACTTTGAGAGGGAAATTAAGAGGCTAAATCTGAGGATTTTTTTGTGAACAAATAATTTGGAGATACTGGCTCAAATGAAGTAGAATTAAAAGCTATTGAAGAAAGACATATGGATTTTCCATAAAAATATTAATATAGAAAAAATATAATTCAGTGTCCTCTGGGATGGGCTTGGTGCTTTTTTTTCTTTTATGGGACATATTTCTCTGTAATTTAATGAATGCATTTAAATGCAGTGAGAGGAACGTAGCAGAAGAACTCTGTTGTCCAGCTATCTTTTTTTTCCACAGATGAGGCTGAAATAGGCTATAGGCTAAATAGACTATACACAGTGCATGGGCAACTGAGGGCAGCCCCATTTCCAATTTTTTTAAATAAACTCAATACCGAGTGATAAGTTAACCTCGGATGAACTGATTCAATTATTAGGCTATTAACTATCCAGACCAAAACATTGTATTCATTTTTTTGTATGATAACTTACATTTGCATAATATGATGTTAATATCAAACACACGTACTAAAAAAAAAAAAAAAAAAAACATTTTTTTTTTTTTTTTTTTTATCCTTCTCACTGGGCCCCCTAGTGGAAATGGGCCCTAGGCACGTGCCTAGAATGCCTATGCCTAGATCCGGCCCTGTGTTTGATATTAACATCATATTATGCAAATGTGAGTTATCATACAAAAAAGGAATAAAATGTTTTGGTCTAGATAATTAATAGCCTAAAAATGTAATCAGTTCATCTGGGAGGAAATCCGAAATTATCTGATCATGTCACGTTCACATCCATGCACAGTGTGTATTGAGTTTATTTAAAAACAATTGGAAATGGGGCTGTCCTCAGTTGCCCATGCACTGTGTATAGTCTATAGCCTATTTCAGCCTTGTCTGTGGAAAAAAAGATACAGTAGCTGGACAACAGAGTTCTTCTGCTTCGTTCCTCACACTGCATTTAAATGCATTCATTATATTACAGAGAAATATGTCCCGTAAAAGAAAAAGAGCTCCAAGCCCAACCCAGAGGACCCTCCATAATATTTTATTTTATATTAATATTTTTATGGAAAATCCATGTGTCCTTCTTCAGTAGCTTCTAATTCGTCTGACCCAGTGTCTCCAAATTATTTGTTCACACAAATTTCTCAGATTTATCCTCTTAATTTTCCTCTCAAATTGCACCAGATTCATGCATTTCACTAGCCTGGAAATCCAGACCCAGATATCTTGAACGATAGAGGGTCTGGCCACGATCGATAATTTCCAACTCAAGGGGCGGCTCCTCCTCGTGCATTTCAAATGCCACTGCACGCAGTTGGATAGCACTACAACCAATCAGAGCGATGCACAAGGCGACGTAAGCCCCTTTCGTTTAGCGAACAGCTGTTAAACTGTTAAATTAAACGTTTGCCGTTGTCGGTCGGCAAAATAGAACATTCCACTTACTTGCTAATGAAAGATTTGAGTGCCGTCTTCCAAATCGTTAAGGGTCGAGGCCAAAGCAGTCTCAAACTCACACAACATATCCGCAGCCATCTTTGATGTTTACTATCAAGGCTTCGACGTCGCATGCACGTCACTGTCGTCACCCGGTTACGTCCGCCCCAGAGTACCATATAAAGGGCTCTGGTGCGCCCATATTAGATAGAACCAATTGAAACCACCCACCAGATCTCTGGCTTTCTTGATAAAGCTTCAACGGAGCGTGTCCAGACCAACACGCGCAGCAAATTTAATTTGCCAGCGCCTAGTGGCAGGTCTGGGAATGCCAGGCTACTATATACCCTGATGTTCATCTAATCTCACGATGGCCTATTTTTTAAACCGAGCTGCAGCTCCCCTCGTAAATATACAATCTTTGAGCTGCCCCCGCCCCTCTCTGGAAGCGACGGGTCCATAGCCTGTAGTAGTAGCCTGTCCACAGTGCCTGTACTTTTAGCCGTTAGCACGGAAGCTAACGGCTAAAAATATCACAAAAATCAGTGAAAGAATGAGCTTCAAAGTTAGACTTAAACTCTATTACCTTCCTATGCTTTGTCTGGCTAAAAACGAGGCATTTTCAGACTGCTGTGGAGAATGTAAAGAGCTTGTTATGGGCAAAATATCAATGCTTTTCCCAAAGCTAGCTCGGAAGCTAACGGCTAAAAATATCACGAAAATCAGTGAAAAAATTAGCTTCAAAGCTAGACTTCGACTCTATTACCTTCCTATGCTTTGTCTTGCTAAAAACGAGGCTTTGTCAGACTGCTGTGGGGAATATAAACAGCGTGTTATGAGCAAAAGCTGGTTGCTTGTCCCAAAGCTAATAGCTATACACCAGGCAGGCAAAAATACCAATAAAAACAATTATTTTAGTTTCACCGTTTAGAAAAAAGCACAAGTAGCTTCCTATCCGTTGTGTTATTAAAAACGAGGCATTAATAGACTGCTATGGTTAAGATAAATTAGTGGAGTATGAGCAAAAGCATTCTGTGTTGGTGTATGTAACATTCAGGCTATACTATGGGCATCTTGTGGCTTAGCGGGGAAAGCAACATGGCTGTCGCTCGGAAAATTTTCCATCGGATCTCGGGGCCGTGGACCAATAAGAAATGGGGGGGGGGGGGGGGTTATCATACGGTGGACGTTTCTGGTTGCTAATGTGGGGGGAAGTATGGACATATAAAGAAATTATGGGGATGTGGCTGTGCCGACTATTACGTAATAGTCGGCGAGAATTCTGACTGGAGTATATTGGGGGGGAGGGGTGGGGGTTTCAGAAAGGGGGAGAGTGAGAAAAGGAGAGTTTGTTATTTTTTTATATTTTGGCAGTCTCTAGGCACACCGTGGACCCATGGATATGTTAGAACACATTTAAAAAGTGCATTTAGCATAATATGTGACCTTTAAGTAATGTAGAGATGAAGATTTAAGAAAAATCCAGACTGGTCTCTTAATTTGTTCCGGAGCTGTACATATATATTCAAATTCATTCTATCTGGTCTAATAGATTTGCTTCAATACCTTGGAGAAGATTTTGAAGATTTTTGATGTTTTCTTCTTCTTGGCCTTGACGTCATTTCCTTCACTTATCGAAGCGGCCATTTTAAACTCCTCCGACAGCAGTGGGCTCCTGTTGTTCCTGGATCTCACCCAGGAGGTCTGGTCCTGATGTTCTGGACTGACGGAGGAGCGTTGACGTCCAGACGAGTTATCTCCGAATTCTTCCCTCGTCTGCTGCTTCTGCTTGGAAACCTTTGTCTTTAGATCCTTCAGACTCTGGAAGCCGCTCCACCACTTTGACTGCCTCTGGTCCCCTTTGGTTCTCCATTTCTTGGTTTTAGGGTCGAATACAATCTCAACATCTGAATTGTTGTCCTGGCTTGACATTGACTCCGTTTCGACCTCAGACTTTCTGTGTTGTCTAGGTGGTTGTTGTGAAAGGCTAGTGGTAGATGATAGCGCCTCTTCTGTTGTTAAAGAGCAACGTGCAGTTAAACAGCATATAGGAAAAAAAATTCAACTACTCGACTTAAAAAAAAATATTTAAAAATATACATCACAGTGGCCTCTGGAGCTATTTTTGTGCGAGAATTGTTCATTCGCATCTAAAAAAAAGGTACAAGGCCGTGACGTCACGGGAGGGACTGCGGTCCATTCGAACAATAGAAATGAATGCGTTTTAGTGATATTTTGGACACTTGTAAAAATATATTCATGTGGATATGACGGGACACACACTTACAATTGTGATCCGTATATGTCTAAGAGACCAGGACAAGTCAAGGATCAGAAAATAAAACTAAATAATAACAGAAATATGGACGGGAGTGATGGCATGTTTACAGGCTGACAGTGATTTACGAGCGTTAGCTAAGGATATGCTGTGTCCACGTCGCAGCCAGACTACCACACGCCTACACTGTGATCACGTTGTAAATGGTTGCTATTGTTTCAGCACTAAGTGAACTAGTGTTGTGTAGGTTATCTAACACTGACAGGAGTAGCCTATTGATACATGTTATGAAACTATAGTCTCGGACTAATTGTAACTCCACATGCTGCTGCTCTAACGTTCCCGCACGGGAGAGAGAGCGGGCGGGCGGGCGAGCGAGAGAAAGAGAGCGAGTGATTTATCAGATTTTTTCTACAATACGAATAAAAGCATTGAGGATCAAATTAAAGTAAATACAGCATACAGTAAATTGATTATGACTATGGATTATGACTTGTTAGCTAGTGGTTATGCTGCCAGCAATACATTATAACCACACGTTGCTTCTCTCACCATTGAAATTAGTATGCTGACTAACTTTGGAAGTTTAAAAACATTAGCAAACAAGACTTACAGATCATAGTTTCTGTGGGATGAATTTCTGACGGCTCCGTGTCCGGTCGGCCCTAGCTAGATCCTAGGTCTGTGTCCCACCGTGTGTCCGTGACCGTCAGTCCAGCTGCGGCTCGGGACAGAGATTGTGAAGCAGCTCAGCTGTTTATTAAACCACGCAGGTCAGGTGTTGTATGGGTATCCCCTCCTCAACTTCACCGTGTCGCATAATAAGCCTCCTGTCCTGTCTAAAATGATCACCGTGTGTTTCGTGAGGGAGGCGGCTGCGGCAGCGATGTAGTCCCGTCTCTTCACGTCTAAACACACCCAGTGACTACAGCTAGCTAGCGCGGCTTATGTACTATTACAGACACCGTGGACTACTTTTCCTCAAAGGCTGGAGTACACAATGCTTCTCCATTATTTTAAAAATGCAATGTAAAACTACAGAACAAAAAGGAACACACTAAATGACAACAGTTCAATTCACTACTACCTACTAATGTGCATTAGGTTGAAGCTGTGGTTCGGTCAGGTTCTCACGAGTCCCTCACGTGACGTATTCGAATGCTGTGAACTTTTTAGCAGCGTAGCTCAAAAACGCCACTTTTCTCTCAGAATTTACATATTTGTGTTTTGAAAAACATATAAAATCCTTCATACTCTTTTTGAATGGGTATGTCCAGAGTAGGTTATGAATCAATCTCGTTTTTTTTTAACCTGCAAGTTGCTCTTTAAATCAACTCCATCGCTATCACTCTCCACTGATGAAGAGACAGTGCTTGTGACAGCATTTGTGTCCTTAGTGATGCCACATGAAGCAATAGGAGACATCTGGTGTGGGCTGAAGGTCTTAGAAATACCCTCCACATTATGGGTGAGGGGAGCTTGCTTAACTCCCTCCACTTTATGGGTGAGGGGAGCTAGCTTAACTCCCTCCACATTATGGGTGAGAGGAGCTAGCTTAATCCTAGCCCTAGCCATCCAGGCTCCCACGCTTTCCTCTGCTTCGTCCTCATACCAGTCAATAGGAGTTGGAGACCTGATCTTTTCTTCACAGGATTTCTCCAAAATGGCGCCCAGATTTTGTTCGGCCTCCATTTGGATATCGTAAGTTTCTGGTTCATCTTCCGAGCTTTCTGGGCTGTTTACCCTTATTTCAAGAGGTTGGGTAACACGGATCGGTTTCGGTCCGGTGACAGCTTCGAACAACGTCTGAAAAAGAGAATTAAACAACAATTAAGAAATGTTTTTATTTTTGGCATTTTTCATGCTTCATTGAAAGGGCAGAGACATTAATCCAATCCAATCCAATCCAATCCAACTTTATTTATAAAGCGCTTTCATCAAACCAGAGCAGAGACAAAGTGCTGTACAGGCCTAAAATAAGGTACAATAAAAATAGATAAAAATAAGTAAAATAAGGTACAATAAAAATAGATAAAAAATGAATAAAGCTAAGGTAAAAATAATATCTAAAATAACAAAAATAAGGTACAATAAAATAACATCAAAAGTCTCACACTGGGTCGAAAGCCAGCGAGTAAAAATGGGTCTTGAGGTGTTATTTAAAAGTTGTGATTGAAGGGGCCTGTCTGATTTGGAAGGGCAGATTGTTCCACATTTTTGGAGCAGCGATGGAAAACGCTCTGTCCCCTCTCAGCTTCCTCTTTGAGCTGGGTACTGCCAGGAGGAGCTGATCAGCTGACCTCAGAGAGCGAGCAGGAGAGTACCGGTGAAGCAGCTCAGAGAGATACGGTGGGGCAAAGCCGTTTAAGGATTTATAAACAAATAAAATAATTTTAAAATGGACTCTAAAATGCACAGGGAGCCAGTGGAGCGAGGCCATTGGTGTGATGTGATCCCTCTTTGGTGTCCCAGTTAAAAGTCGTGCAGCAGCATTTTGAATGTGCTGAAGACGGGAGAGGGAAGACTGGCTGACTCCTAAATAGAGAGCATTGCAGTAATCCAGCCGGGATGTAACAAAAGCATGGATTACTGTTTCGAAGTTTTAAGTGGACAGGATGGATTTTACCTTTGCCAGCTATTAAAGGTGCACTATGTGACTTTGGGTGTGTCAGAGAAGTGAACATTTATTTAGATATTTTCTCATAACCAAATAAACAAACATTGGATCCCTGGAACACTGTTTGAAGTTAACAGGTTCCTCAAAATAATTTAGTTATGATTTAAGATGATAGTATTATTCAATCCTAAGAATTACATGTAGAGAAAATATGTTTTGTAAACTAACTGCAGGCTCTGTGAATGTAAACAAACCACCCTCCTCTGAAACTGCATAGTGCACCTTTAATACTATTACTATACTCACTTTACAATCCTCCTCTGGTTGTTGGGATGAGACATTGAGGGAAAGAGTCGCGGGAACTCTTTCGGTCTCTGGTTCAATTTTGTTGTTTTCCCTGCAACCAATGAACTCCACAACATCACAATCTCAGTCCGAATCAGAGTCCCATCCTGAAGCCTCCTTGGCTCCACAGATTTCCTGGAAGTAAACGGTTTATTTTTAATAATATTTTTTTAGTAATATTACATTACATTACATGTCATTTAGCAGACGCTTTTATCCAAAGCAACTTACAACTGGAGCACACATTCATACACCGATAGCAGCAGCAGCTACCACGCAGGGTGCAAGGTAACTATCAGGAGACATTTAGGGTCCAGTGTCTCTTTGCCCAGGGACACTTGGGCAGGTGGTAGGGAGACGGGGGATCGAACCACCAACCCTGCAGTTGTGGGTCGACCACCCTACCCACGGAGCTACATCCCCCCCCATTTTCTATGTGTATTCCTGATATTAAAATCTGTTGAAACTGACGGAAATAAATGACTATTAATACTCACGTTACAATTCTCCTCAGGGAACAAAGATGCAGGAACCGTTTCTGATTCCGATTCAGACTCATCGGAATCCCACCCTGATGGAGTGAGGACCAACTCCTCCATTCCACAGATTCCCTGGAAGTAAACAATTTATTTTCCTGATGTAAAATCTTTTTATGCAGACTTAAAGGTGCTACGAGGAACTTTTAAATATTTCTGAAACAGTCTAATTTTTCCTCTGATGATCATAAATTACATGTAACAGCAAATGAGACCATCAGTGCAAAGAATGCTATTTTTATATAGTTTTTCTCAATGCCTTTGTCATGGGTAAACTTTTCATACGGACTGAAATAAATGACCATGAATACTCACGTTACAATCCTCCTCTGGTAGTATACAAGAGAGGTCATGGGAGAAAGGTGCGTCGACTGTATTTTCTGATTTAGGTTTGCAAATCAAGAGGTTGAACTCCGTCTCGGGGATTCCACAGATTGCAGCTGTGGACATGTGTCGACTCGCTTGATTATATTTCGAGAGTTCCTCCTCGAAATCAAGTTTAGAATTCTGTGGAAGTAAATGCTTTATTTGTACATGTGTGTGTATTCCTGAGTGAAAAAAAAACTGGTAACACTTTAGAATAAGGGTACATTAATAAGCTGTTAGTTTATGCTAAGTAAATGCTATTCATGATTAGTTAATGCCTATTAAGCATCAAGTAAGTAATGCTTCATTAACTAAGTTTAGCATAAATTAAGCATAAGAATTAGTTAATGTTTATTAAGCCTTAATTAAGCATTAACTAATAGTTAATTAACAAACCCTTATTATATTGTAAAGTGTTACAAAACATCTATTCATACAGACTTGAAATAAAAGACTATCCTATTTCTATACTCACTTTATACTCCGCCTCCTGTTTAATGGACAAGTCGATGAGGGACACTCTTGCGACGACTTTTTGGGGATTATTTCTGACCACCGTGCTGTAGACACACTCAAACGGCTCCACTTTGGCCTTTGAGGTTGGAGCCTTAATCGTCCTCACTGAGACACCTGGAGTGATCTCTGAAACACATGCAGAGACACATATCGACACAGTCTTGACCACATCATTACCTACCTGTTCCGTGGATGTGACAGGGGCCCGGGTCGGGGTTGTGTTTGCGACCCTGGGCATCACGCAAATCACACGGGCCTTTGAGTCGTTGTTCTGGGTTGAAGTAGAATCGGGGACCGGATTCTTAGTTGCACAGTCAGAGATCTCGGTGGTTCCTCTGCTTGCTGGTGGCATGGAGGGCATTTCGTTCTCCTGATTGTACAGGGCGAGTTCCTCCTCAAAATCAAGCTCCCCCGCTGTTTTTGAACCCTGGAAGTTTTATTTCCAGTTAAGTTATCTTTATTTTTAGTCAATTTTACACAAGGTTACATTTAAATTTGTCTTTTCTCATCTCCCCTCTCAAGTTCCCCACACTCCAGAGGGGGTCAGAGCGCAGGGTCAGCCATAGTACAGCGCCCTGCCTTCACCAACAGACAAAAGATTCACTTTACAACATCACTAAACGCTGCTGAGTGCTTGTTCGTTAATTGTATATTTACCATGTTGTTGCGATCTACATCTTTTGCACTTCATATCATTTTATAATCCTTGAAGAAAACGATTTATTTCTATGTGTACTCTTGAAATCTTTTTAAGTTAAGGACTGAAATAAATGACTACCATTACTACTCACGTTATGATCGTCCTCTTGTTGATTGACGCCTGGCTTAGTGTCAATCCCGATAACATCAGAAGAGGAGACAGGGACGGTTTCAGAGACTTCTGTATTCTTGTCTCCACATATGGTCTCAGACTTCTTGGCCTCACAGGTTGTTGCTGGTGGTCTAGAGTCTGATTGAGTCTCCATGTAATACTGGAAGAGCTCTTCTACCTCCTCTGGCTGCATGGGGCTTTGAGGGAAGAAGGGCAGAAAAAAATGGAAAAAAAGTAGAATAATGTTAGGTTAAGTTATCTTCAATTCAAATGATTAATTCAATACATGTAATTTGTTTATTTTTTATTTTTTGCGTGAAATAATTTAAACATAATTTTTTGTTTATAGTATTGTCATGCTTTTCATTTTGTTTTGTATTTTTGATACGTCTGAAATGAATTGAATCAATCAATCAATCATTATTATATTATATTAAAATAAAAGGACCAAATCACTTACTTCTCCTGTAGGGTCGGGCTCTGAGGGGCCGGTGAGGGAGGGGACACAGTTGAGGCCTTTTCCTCCATAGTGACATCACAGGGATCCCCACCAATCAGCTCAGCGATCCCCCTCATCTCTGCCTCAAGCTCCAGCTCAGTTCTGTCCTCATTCTGTTGGAAAGGAAGTGGAATATTGTTAAGTTAGTTAGGTTAAGTTAAGGTTACCTTTTTAAGTGAATTTACACGAGGCACATTAAAATTAGTCTTTTTTTGCATCTCCCCTCTCAAGTTACCACACTCCAGAGGGGGTCAGAGCACAGGGTCAGCCATAGTTCAGCGCCCCTGGAGCACTTTGGGGTTAAGTGTCTTGCTCAGTGGTGTAGTGGTGCCTGGAGAAGTGGGTATACTCTAAATTGTATTGCGCGCGCAGCCGCTTTTGCCGGTCCTACATTTCCCATAATTACGCTGCCTCACAGCCCCTTGCGAGCAGGGGTGGATTACTGCACGGGCACACCGGGCACGGGCCCAAGGGCTCAGGGGGGCCCTTAGCAAGAGATACTGATAGTAACTTTTCATGTTGCATAGTCAAAGAGCTCGGTCACTGATGTCAATAACAGGGTCCAAAAAGGAATAGCCTAAATATAAGGACACTCATTAAAATGTAACAAGATAGAAATCATCATGGGCCCCTCAACTAGTAGGGGAGAAATACAAAAGCAAGTTAAAAACAACAGCATTAGTAGCTCTGTCTTAGGGGCTCCATGAGGGGCCTTGAAGGCCCCCTCACACATACAGAAATAAACTTTCTATGTGTGAATTCTAAATTGTTCATAAAAAGTAGCTATCCACCCTTTATCTGTTGAAATGGGCCCCTCTATCATAAAAAAATAGTCTGCAGACCAATCTACTGTACTGTTTTTACAGTTGCAGAGTAAAGAGTGCTGCCTGTTTAAGAAACATCTGAAAAATAATGTTCCTTCTGCATCTCAGGATTTGATATAGCCTCTAAAATTTCCTCTCAAAGTGCACCAGATTGATGCATTTACTTTAAAAAGGACCCCCCAACAAGGTACAGGGTCCCTCCAACAGTATCCCAAACTCCTGTGGGAAACAATGACTTCCTTAATATGTTTTTGCAATTAATTGTATGTATATGTGTGGAAAAGTCAGTGTACCTGACTGGATAGGGACGAGTGGGGGGCCCTTTAAGAGTTTGTGCCCAGGGGCCCATTATCTCATAATCCGTCTATGCTTGCGAGTAGTGTTCCAACACAGTCCTAAATTAATGCATGAATATAAGATATATTCAAGATGAGGCAAAAATGGTGTTTCAGTCAGAGATTAGTTTATTTTGAACAAACTGATTTAAAAAAAATAAAATAAAAAGCATTCACAAACCAACTTTAGGAAAGATTGCTCTGGGTGTACTGCAGAAAACTGATTTTTAAACATCATGTAAAAAAAATACTTAAGAGGTTAAGTACTGATATGACAATAGCAGAGAGGGATAACAGGAAATATTATTTATCATACTGTGGCAATGCAGCTTTGTTCATATTTCACCTTAAATAAAAAACACATCCTCTTCCACACATCAAAAATGCACAGTCCTAAAACTGAAAATGAAATAAATTATTTGGTTTCTATAGCTGAATACTATTTATAAACATCAGGCATAGTACCTGTTAACAGATAAATCATCATAAATAACCTAATTCAAAGAATCCAACAACATATTCAAAACAATATAGACTATAAACAACAAATCCAAATTGAAGCATGCTAAACAATAAGATTCACATAACAATAGTATTCACATCTGTATGTGTAGTGAACACACACACACAGACACACACACACACACACTCACACTCACACAGTGATAAACAAATATTTTCACATGTCAACTGTTATCGAAGCTGCCAAACTAACAACCTAAACTTACCCAATTTTTTGTTTTTATATCGTAACCAGGTAACATGGCTGTCCACAGGTCTGGCCAGTGAATGAAATACAGGCTATAAATGTAACTATTTAATTACAATTAGCCTCCTGAATTCTGTTCAGTGACATATTTTCAGACAGACTCGCGAAATGAATTGGAACGTACAGGTAGGCTAATGTTAGATGCCAAAACAATAGAGCAATTGAGGGATGAATATTATATTGAAAACAGGCTGTCTTGTGATGAGGTATGCATTTTCTTGGGCCAGGTAGGCTACACTTAAAATTTTAAGTTTTCATTGTTTTAATATATGTTATTAACATAATTTACAAGGTCCCTGCTGCTATTAAAGTGCTCACCGTGGTTGACGTCTTTATATAAAGTTGTAGTCGAAGGAGCAGCGACATCACTTTCTGCATCGACATCCTCTCCGACTCCGACTGGGCTGGGACTGGGAGACGGAGCAGGTGCCGGTGCTGGGCTGCTTGCTAACAGCAACGGCGATGTAGCAACGCATGCTTTTTTATTCACAAAGCAGATTTTTGTCTGACTAGTTCGCTTCATATCTTATTGTATCATGCCTTCGCGTCATAGGAAACAAAATGTGCTCGGAAGCGCTCGGGAAGCGCTTGCACCAGCATTTATCCGCCGGGAGAAAAAACCGCCGGTTACTATCAAAAATGGTTTCGAGCAATCTAATTGGTCGAGAGAGCGTAGCTGGCAGAACGGCACAGCCATTAGGGGGGCGTTCACTGTCCTGACTCACACACTTAACACATTGGCAACAGTGGAAACGAATGGAGGCGGCCGTTAGAAGTGGATATGTCGCCTGAAAAATAAGTGGTTATACACCGTATACCTGCGTATACCCTCCACTACCCGGCCGTTAGAAGTGGATATACGCAATGTCGCCTGAAAAATAAGTGGGTATACGCCGTATACCTGCGTATACCCTGCACTACACTACTGGTCTTGCTCAAGGACACAATGGTAGAGATGGTGGGCACCGTAGAAGTAATACCAGCCACCACTAGTTTTACTACGTACAAAATTATCATACTTTACTTTAAGTAAAAGTATAAATTACCAGAATGTCGGGCTTGGTGGCCTCCCCTCTAGAGTTGATGGGGGGCAGAGACTGAGGTGAAGGCAGGTTAATACTCTCAGCTATTTCACCGATCTCTCTCTTCCTTCTTCTTGAGGATGTTTTTGTTCTTCTCTCAGTGCCTTCTGCCTCCACTTCCAATAAAGGAGGAAGAATGAGTCTGGGCCTCTGTTGGGGAAAAGTTGAAAACTGTCAGATGTAGTTATCACACTTGATATGTCTGTCTGTCTAGCTGAGTATTACTGTACCTCTGTCAGTTGAGAGGTCTGCAACGGATATATCGGAGGCAGAGAGAGTCTGTGATTCTGTGGGAAAAATGTTGAAGAATGTAAGATGTAGTTATCACACTTGATATGTGTTAATGAAATTTAATTTGCATTATGATTGTATAATGTTTTAATGCTAGCATATTTTATATGCTTTCTGCCTGTTGAACTTTGTCCCAGTAAACTTAAAGAACTCCAAAGTGTTTTTACTACAACTGTTGTTTAGCCTTGAAGAAGAAAACTGCCTAATGAGAGTTTGAAAAAGCATGGCGCTGATGATATTATTGACCCTATTAAAATTAATGTGGCATTTAGAGACTATTATGGAAAATTGTACAGCTCAGAAAGAAATTCAGAAATATCAGATCAAAGTATGTTCTTAAGCAATTTAAACATTCCTAAAATCTCGGAGGAGGAGAGGGTGGCTTTGGAGGAAAATATCACTCTAGAAGAAATTTGTTTGGCAATTAAAGGCATGAAATCTGGGAAGGCTGCTCGTCCAGACGGCCTGCCCATCGAGTTTTATAAGAAGTTTGAATCTAAGTTAAAGGCGCCCCTCCTCGAAATGTTTATTGAATCTTTTCAGGAAGGGATTCTTCCTCCCTCCCTAAGGGGTGCTTTGATCACACTTCTCCCTAAACCTGGAATGACAAATGATAAATGTGAGAATCTTAGGCCAATAAGTCTCCTAAATTCGGATTTAAAAATACTGTGTAAAATTTTAGCCAAAAGATTAGAGAATTTATTACCTGGAATAATAAATGGAGATCAAAACGGACTTATTTTAGGTCGTCAGGGGTTTCATAATGTAAGAAGAGTCTTAAATATTCTACATAACCAGAGAGAGGTACCAGATACAGCCTTACTGTCACTAGACGCAGAGAAGGCGTTTGACAGGGTGGAATGGGCATTCTTGTTTGAAGTACTCGATAGGTTCGGGCTTAGGAATAATTTTTGTAATTGGGTGAAACTTTTATATAGAGAGCCATATGCAGAAATTGTTACTAATAATAATCTATCCAAACCAATTCAAATTAATAGGGGTTGTAGACAGGGTTGCCCATTATCACCTTTTATTATTTACGATTGCAATTGAGCCTTTAGCTATTGCAATAAGACATCACTCACTGATCTCAGGCATATGTACAGGTCAAGTCGAACATCGTCTGGGTCTTTATGCCGATGATGTCATTATTTTTCTAAAACAATTGGATATATCTGTTCCAGCGCTTATGGACCTTATTAAAAGATTCGGCGATATTAACACCTCCAAATCCTCCATTTTATTGTGTAATTTGAATGATAGGAATAACCCTCCGACTAGCGTAAGTCAATTCAACTCAGTCAACAGTTTCACATACTTAGGTATTCAATTCACTCACAAAATTGAAGAAATTGTTCAAGCCAATTACAATCCTGTTATTGCATCTACTTGTGAATCACTTGAAAAATGGTCAACACTTCCAATCTCCCTCTTAGGTAGAATCAATATAGGGGAGAGTGGCCTAAGTTGTGCATTTTGGAAGTTGTTCCACCCCTTGTTTCTAGAAAACCGTGGAAGAAATTGGAAATGTGAACACATATTTAAGAAGAGCCATCCATTTGACTCATCCTGTAAAGAAGGGAGACACAAGGAATAAGATATAAGCACATTTAAGCTCAAAAAACTGTGTTTTGCCTTTCAAAGTAAAATTTCCATGATCAAGGTTTTTTGATTATTGTGTCTGAACAATTATAGACAAGTTTGAAAACATTTGACACATGTTTTAGTGCTTTGGTATGCTACATTTAGAGTCTATACAGTTAGCACAATGTCAGCCCTAAACTGCTGCATCATGCTTATTCAAAATTCTGGGGATGGGGTGATTTGTGCCAAAGGGCCTGGGTGAGTTATAATTAAGTAAGTTAGTAAGTAAAATGTATTTATAAAAGCACATTTATGACAGTTTGCACTGTCCAAAGTGCTGTACATAGTGCATTCAGTAGGTAAACAATGAAGGTAAAATAACAATAACCAAAATAAAAGACGTAAAGCCCATACATCCACATAAACACAGATAGTAGTGCAGAGGTAAGATAGTTAATGGGGAGGAAACACCAGGGTGTACATATGGGTTTTGAGCCTTGATTTAAAGGCAGAAATGTAGGGGAATCACATTTGTCAGGTGGCAGTTGGTTCCACAAGCACGGAGCAACTAGTGCAAAGTACATTTCTGAGAGTTGTGCCAGTGGCATGGCTGTATACGCTGGTCACCAAAAGAAAGTGATTGTCTACAGTAGCTCAGAAGAGAGTGTCATCTCAATTCCACTTAACGACACCACTGATGAGAGTTCAGATGGCCAGAAAGATGATGATGGTGACTTTGTCATTGTGAGCTTTGCAGGTAAAACCATTAGATCTGCTAGGCCTTGTTTAAGAAAATTGTCCTTCAATCTTTGTCAACTATTTACTTTATTTACTTTAAATACACCTTAAATAAGTAATTGTCTAATGGATTTGTCTTGCATTACAGTTTATGAGATATATATATCAATGGCACAATTCACCCCATGGTATTCTCTCCAACCGCACAACTTACACCACACCGGGGGCAAGTTGTGCATCAAGACAACTTTTGTTCCGAAAGCTATATTTCTTTAACACTTTATTCCATATCCAAAGTTTTTATTGCCAGGGATGCACAACACCCTGAAATTTATGTACATATTTGAGTTGGAGACTTTACTGTCAAGGCCTTACTTTAAAGTCACTTTGAGTGAAAAGTTGCACAACTTAGGCCACTCTCCCCTACTATTATATACACTTTTATGTCAGTGTTTTCAATGTTTGCATGAGTTGCAGTTGAAATAAAAATGTGTCTGAAACAGAACATGAACATAAACCAAATGTGATCAATACAATAATACTATATCATGGCCTTATCATTGTGCAAGGTGTGAGTATCAAAACGTTTCTTGTTAAACGTCCGTGAATTCTGCTACTGTTTGCTTATCACTGCACCGTGTCACTACACGATCTGAGAAGCCTGCACGATATGAGACATGCGCAGAACGGCCGCCATGTTGGAAAGCCTGCAGTTGCCTAAGCAACGCACGTCAGCGTCCTCACCCCCGCCCCCTCCTAAAGTTCCCCGTGAGCACACACATACACACACACAAAGTCCGTGGGTCAGCGGCCCCGTAACTGAATTTAATTCCAACACGTAATCAGTATCATGATTCATTGTTCTATCTTCATAACAAACTAAATTTCATGAAAATCGGTTCAGAATTGAGCGAGTTACAGTCTGTTTTTAGTGCTGTCTGTGGCTCTCCAAAACACTTTGGGCTAAGCGGGCTGTCACACGCGCAGGCTCCTCAGATCATGTAGTGACACACCGCACAACATTTGCCACTTAGCAATAGTCTATAAACATCATGGCAACAGCTGAATAATGCTGAAGTTTGTTAACCGTGGGAGGAAAATGATTCTCCCGGGAAGAGAGAGAGTTAGAGAGAGAGATGAGTGCGCGATCCAAACAAACGGTAGGCTATACAGCTGTTTATAATAATCATATAAATGCATCTAACCTATATACATATTGATATGTGCGTGAAAACATTATTGTAGCCTATCCATGCAGTTCAGTACATTACTGAATGGAGTTAGCTGCTAATCTTTGGCCTGAACTGGGCTTGAGAAACACTCTTGTGTTTAATGTTTGGAATTCCAACTGTCCCTGAATACGTCCCCAGCAGTATCCCGCACGTGCAGCTGCCAAGCTACAGTTCTTCGCTCGGTCTGAGGTGAGTCGATTAACGTCCAACTCTTTTACCATAAAACACGAAGGCTGAGTTGTTTAAAATAATGTTTTATCAGTTATTGACTTGATAACTGATATGGGGTTTACACATTGCAGGAAATACTGTCATGATCCCGTTTGGGCTCCTTGGCCTTAGATGTGTTTTCCCTTTTCACCTGTTTTCTGTGTGCTGAGCTAATTGCAGGGGTGGAGCCAGGTGTGCTGGAGTCAATCAACAACATTCACAGCTGCCTTCAATCCTCATCAACTGCTCTACTTAGACCCGGGCCTACCTTCCAGACACTGCCAGATTGTAGCTTCTGTTCTCACACAGTCAGTTCACCCTCTCGCTCACCTGTTTTCAGCCATGCTCTGTTGCACGTTTTCCTGGGTAACCCTTGTTTCTCTACCACAGTTCTCCCGGCCTGACTCCAGCCACCAGCTTCAGCCCTAGCTCTCCAGCACTACTCCTCGGACCCCTCCTGCCTGCCCGCTCTAGCCTGCTCCACTCAGCCCCCTGGACTTGCCCCGTTGCTCTCTCCCTGGACCCCCATGCCAGCCAGCTTCCCTCCCCGGATCACGGTCCTAACACCCTGCTGGTTTTCTCCTGAAATAAATCTTCTTTTACTTACACTGTCTCTGCGCCTGTGTCCTCCAGACCCAACCGTAACAAATACACCCTCTCAGCAGCATAACTGGTGTTGTTTTCATGCCAACGGCTTTACAGCCCCTGATAACATTGTTGGCACTCGACGGACATTTAGCCGCTAATGTCAACTTTAGCTTTGTAAATTAACAAGGTCAGCCCCCTAACAAAAAAAAGAAACGTCTTCTTGTTTACTCTCTAACACTAAAACACCAAAGTTAAGCTGGAAATTCAAAAATGAAACCTGTCTGTATGTTTAGAGTATCATAAATACCAGTAAATCCTCATATCCCCCCAATAAAAATTAGGACTGGGTATCGTCAAGGACTTCGCGATACGATACGTATCACGATACACTGGTCACAATAAGATATATCACGATATATTGCGTATCTTGATATATCACGATATATTGCGATATTCTATAAACAAGTTGCCTTGTCAAACATAACAGCACAATATAGTGATAATTGTACAGACAAATGAAGTCAAAACTATTTCTTTCACAACTTCCTTTACTATTTTTTCTTCCTTTTTTTGGTTTTGGCAAATTATCAAACACTGCTGCAGCTGCCATAACATCAAAATAACAAATCCAATTCACTCTTGTACTAACTGTACAGGACACAATGAAAATGAAAACACATCAGTGTGCTTTTGTGACACAGTGAATCTTAAGTATTTTTATAAACAAAACTGATCTAACTTCAATAGCCAGTATCTTAGAGGCTCAGGCCTGACAGCAGACATGGGTTTGAATCTGACCCGTGGTTGTTTCATTCCCTCTCTGCCCCACTTCCTATCTGTATCTCTGCACTGTCAATAAAGCCTTGAAAAGCAAAAAAAATCAATAAAAAAAAATCGATATTTTGATATAAAAATCGATACTGATATCGGGAAACTAAGTATCGCGATATATCGATATTTCAATTTTTTGACACAGCCCTAATAAAAATGTTGTTCGCCGTTTTTGGTATGTTAGCATGACAATGGGCTTTAAAGCTAATGCTATAATGCTAATACTTACAGTAGGCCTCCACAGGGCATTTTTTATAGAACTTCGAGCAGATAGTACTTTGTCCTGCGTGTGTGTATGTGTGCGCGCGTGTGTGTGTGTCACTTGGAGAGAGGGAGAGAGACATGTTGCTAGCTGTTTAACGTGCATACTAATGTAGAATAATGGGTTTTAATGCTGAGGGTATTTTGTGTGTGTGTGTGTGTGTGAACTAGCTGTTAGCATGACCAATGGACTTGGATACCAATACAATAATTTCAATAATAGGTTTGTTTACATTAGGCCTATATACAGGGTATTTTTAAAATATCTGTGGGTAGCAGATAGTTGTAGTGTGTGTGTCATGTTGCTAGCTATCTAACATCTTTTTTTTATCTCCTTTTAGAAAAGAACAAGGAGAAGAATCTGTGCTTAATTGGTGAGGCAAAAATCATTGACTGTGGATAATTTTACTTTTATTCAGTCCCTTTTGTATAATCACCAAACATTTACACATTGATGTACAAAATACACGTATCATACGTGAATAGTTTGTACCCCTAATTTGCATTATGCCCAGGGGGCAAAGTAGGTTTGTAGACATGGAATGTTTTTTCACCAGAAAGTATATCTAGGACATTCAAGGATCACAACCTGGGTGGACAACCAGGTAATAGCAAATCAGGGCCATGGTTTAAGGCGAGATACTGCAGGTGAATCGGGTAACATATTTAACGTATAGATATCATAACACTTTGCCAGTTGATTACTGACATTAGAACAGGTATTTTTTGTATTTCTGTTTTTCTCATATGTTGTTCATTGTCTGATTTATGAAACATTTTCTTCTTAAAAACATGATCAAAATGCATTTTTATGACCTGCACATAGTGTTTTTGGATAAAGCCTTTGTGTGTGTGTGTGTGTGTGTGTGTGTGTGTGTGTGTGTGTGTGTGTGTGTGTGTGTGTGTGAGACACACACCGGCCACTTTATTAGGTACACCTCTTCAATGGCTTTTAAAAACAAATAGCAGCCAATCAGCCAATCACATGGCAGAAAATCAATGCATTTAGGCATGTAGACGTGGTCAAGAAAAGTTAAACCGAACATCAGAAAGGGGGTTTAGGTGACTTTGGAACGTGGCATGGTTGATGGTGCACGGCAGGATCAATCCATACATTCATGTTGTTTATGCCAAAGTCTGAACCTGCCATCTGAATGTCGCAACTGAAATTGAGACTCATCAGACCAGGCATGATTTTTCAATGTTCTATTGTCCAATTTTGGTGAGCTTGTGTGAATTGTAGCCTCAGTTTCCTGTTCTTAGCTTAGACAGGAGTGGCACCCGGTGGGTTCTTCCGCTGCTGTAGCCCATCTGCTTCAAAGTTGGACGTGTTTTGCATTCAAAGGTTTTCTGCATACCCTGGTTGTAACGAGTGGTTATTTGAGTTACTGTTGCCTTTCTATCATCTCAAACCAGTCTGCCCATCCTCCACTGACCTGTGACTTCAACATGGCATTTTAGTCCACACAACTGCCGCTCACTGGATATTTTTCCTTTTTCGGGCCATTCTCTGTAAACCCTAGACATGGCTGTGTGTGAAAATCCCAGTAGATCAGCAGTTTCTGAAATACTGAAAAACATGTCCTTGTTCAAAGTAACTTAAAACCCCTTTCTTCCCCATTCTGTTGCTCGGTTTTAACATCAATAAGTTGTCTTGTCCAGGTCTACATTCCTAAATTGAGTTTCTGCCATGTGTTTGGCGGATTAGTTATGTGTTAAGAAGAAATTGGACTGCTGTACCTAATAAAGTGATGATGTGTGTATATATAAAAAGGATACATATATATGTATGTATGTATATATACACTCACCGGCCACTTTATTAGGTATATATACACATACACACACGTGTGGGGGTTTGTCGGGTCCCGCTCATCTCTGTACTATGGACGTATTACCTGCTGCTACTTCACACTCCATCCTCACACTGGGCCTCATTGCGTTCAACGAGCGCATGCATATGGCTATTATAAGTTATATACTACACATAATATACTCTGGCTTTACCCAACATCTAGATAATTGATTTTTAAAGACATGCAAATATACACATAATTAGTTGGATATTGCAAATGTGCATATGTATTCGAACCTTTCTGAAAAAACTACAGAAAATAATTGTTCTGTCAGTAATCAACTGGCAAAATTTCATGGTGTAAGATACAAATGTTACCCCTCTTGCTTTCCAGTAGGTAGCTCACCAGGTTGTCCACCCTGGTTGTAATCCTTGAGGGTCCTATATATTATTTATAGAGAACAACCTTTTACAACAATCCATGTCTGTTTTCCGAAAAAAGGGTGTTTTGCCCCCTGGGTATTATTAACCTAAGCTCCTTCATGGACAAAATTAGGACTGTATCAACAAATCCATAAACATCAATTTATAAAAGTTTCATTATTGATTCATTGTGTCGCATGATGAGAGTGGAGATAGATAATACACAAACAAAGCATGATGTCTGCATCACTGCTTCAGTGTCCCACCACCTATCCACTACTGCTAGAGGGGCTGGCTGTGCATTGACAGCGCTGAGCCAGCCATGTGTATTAGCTTATTATTTAATTTAACACGCTAGTGTACTGATAGTAGGAAGTTACCAAGACGTCCCGCCACAGTGAAAAGCAGGACCAATTCACACTTGATTTGTACCTGTACTTCATGAAACAGCTTTTTGATAAGAGTGTAAAAAGTCGCTGGCAGCGGGCTGTGTCTGCAGATGTGTGTCTCTCCCTGCTGTCAAACAGAGAAACAGAGAGCGACGTGGATGATAGGCAGCCATATAGACCTACTAGGTATTCAGTCCAACACCTGTTGTTCAGCAGTTTATGTGGTGGCACCCACCCGCTCTATTCATTTACTAAATGCTGTTTAACAGTGGCGCAGCACCGCTCCTTAACGTAGGGAAAAGACTGTTAATTACTGCTCAATGAAATAAAAATAATTTGCTGACAAATTGTATTGTAGTGTAAGCTAATGTTTTAAAAAAAACCCAATATAGAATATTTGATCTATTATGGCCAGCCCTACATGTATTTAGGGCAACTATTGCTGCAATTGCTAGGAAGAATGTATTTCAAATGAATAATTGTTTTCCACTATCTGTTTTCCAGACGCCTGGTTTTGTACCCTGATTCTCCCATCCCAACCCCCAACCTTTTTGACCGCTTCTAGTTGCAGATTCATAGTCTGGACAAGTGGTCGCTTTCTGCTCTGTCTGTACTCTCTGCTAAATCTGTCTTCTCTCTCCCTGTGTCACACTCTGACTTAGAAGTACTAGTCAGTATTCCCGGGGACATTCAGCTCTACCTCCCCAAAGCTTGCTTGCTCTCTCTACCCTTGTATCAAAGTCCAGATTTCTCTCTTCTTTTATTCACCTCTGACTGAGTCTGAGACTAGTCAGGTTCCAGAAAAAAACATTCCAGACAAAAAACCTTTGAAAAGAAAACCTTTCCCTTTTGAGAAAAAACCTTTCTCAAACGTTTTCAGAAAAAAACCTTTCTCAAACGTTTTCAGAAAAAAACCTTTCTCAAACGTTTTCAGAAAAAAACCTTTCTCAAACGTTTTCAGAAAAAACTTTTCTCAAACGTTTTCAGAAAAAACCTTTCTCAAACGTTTTCAGAAAAAACCTTTGATAAGCAAACAAAGGTTCAAAGTTCTCAAACCTTTTGAGAACTTTGAACCTTTGAGAAATCAGAGACCATGCCAAGAAAAGGAAAGCAATCTCGAGCTTCAAAAGTACGCTGGCTGAAGTTAAGTGAGTTTCTATCCTCAAAACAATCTGAACCTGTGGAACATTCTGATCCTTACAGCAACAGAGAGGTAAATGTTTCTGAGCCTTCTAATGCTAATGTGACATACAGTGTGTTAGCATCCCGCAGCCAGAACCATTATACATATCATGATGCCAACAACAGTCAGTGCTCCTGTACTTCCTGAGGTTGTATTGGGCTACAGACTGCAGCACATAATGACAAAATGTAACTCAATGTATGGAACGTTTACATCTACTCCTGCAGAAGGCGACTTCATAAACCTTGCAGCCAGACTTTAGTGCTTGTCATCTGGAGTGAACTCCGCTCTGTTGGTAATGAGCAATGTCTTCGTTGCTGTTTTCCGAGACCAGCAAGCAAGGTATGGCTTTTTTGACCCACACACAAGACGGCCTGATGGCCTTCCCACTGGCCCAGACGGTACTGGCACAGCTGTCATGGTAACTTTCAACGATTTAAGACATCTGCAAACCAAACTTTGCACAATCTTTACCATGTTAGGCACCAGCCCAGAGGCCCCTTATGAACTAATCCCTGTGCTTTTTCAGAGTGTAGATGAAGCCTATGTGAATGAAAATGTTGTTCACGTAAACTCTAATGCAGACACTGCTATTTCACACACAAAGGGATATATCGATAACACTAAGGTCAGTGTTACACAGCCTGACATTGAAATGTCTTTGCCATAAAGCTCAGTTACAGAGTCCGCACCCTGTGCTGACATGCAATCAGATGTGGTTGTTCAAAGTGTAGAGGAAATCTCTGTAGAAGAAAATGTGGCTCATGTCGATGCAAATGCGGAAGTTTCACACATGAGGGAGCAGAACTATTTACTAGTTATTTATTACTAGTTCACACTATTTCCAGTGTAACACAGCCTGAAACTGAGATGTTGTTGCCATCATGCTCAGATACAGCCTATACCCCCTATGCAGACGTTACATCAGATTCAAGTGAATTAATACATGTGTGTAGCAATGCAGGTTCAGAATGTTATACATTAGATAATCCAGAAAATGACCACAGAGCTATACCAAATCTATCTAAACTTCCCAAACAAGCAAGGATAAAGTATAAAAAAAGAATGATGGCTGCAGAGAAGGCAAAGGCAAAACATGACAAAAACACTGAAAATCCCCTCCAAAAGAAAAAGAGGAAAGAGGGAAAGGTACGCTAAAGAAGTGAGCAAATCCCATGACAATTCTTACAGAAAAAGAAAGAAGTCTTGCTAGAAGAGAAGAAAAAGAACTTCTCGCTATCAACACGACTCCGACTTCCGGCAGAGGCAGAAGCATAACTTAACAAATCGTTACAGGCACGACGAAAGATTTAAGGACAAGCGAAGGTCGTATATAACCAACCGTTACAGGCAAAGCGAAAGCTTCAAGCAAAAGCAGAGGTCGTATATAACCAACCGTTACAGGCAAAGCGAAAGCTGTAAGCAGAAGCAGAGGTCATACACATGCACCCGCTATCGCTTAGATGCTCGTTTCAGACAAAGGCAAGGCAAGGCAAGGCAAGGCAAGGCAAGGCAAGGCAAGTTTATTTATATAGCACAATTCAGACACAAGGCCACTAAAAGTGCTTTACAGGGGCAAGATTAGAATACACAATACACATTATAAAACTCGATTTAAAAACATTTAAAAGCAAATAAAATGAAAATTGCAGGTTAAAATGGAAACAAAAAAGTCTTCAGACTCGATTTAAAAGAACTGAGAGTTGCAGCAGACCTCAAGTTCTCTGGGAGTTTGTTCCATATTTTTGGTGCATAATAACTAAAAGCTGCTTCTCCTTGTTTAGTCCTAACTCTAGGGACTGTAAGTAGACCTGTCCCAGACGACCTAAGGGCTCTGGACGGTTCATAACGTATCAGCATATCAGTAATGTATTTTGGCCCTAAACCATTTAGTGCTTTATAAACCAACATCAGTATTTTGAAATCAATTCTTTGAGTGACTGGAAGCCAGTGTAAAGACCTCAGAACTGGGGTAATGTGATCTACTTTTTTGGTCCTAGTGAGGACTCGAGCAGCAGCGTTCTGAATTAGCTGAATCTGTCTGATAGATTTTTTTGGAAGGCCAGCAAGGACACTGTTACAATAGTCAAGTCTACTAAAGATAAATGCATGGACAAGTTTTTCTAAATCTTGCTGAGACATAAGCCCTTTAATTCTTGATATGTTTTTTAGGTGGTAGTAGGCTGATTTATTAATTGATTTTATGTGTTTCTTGAAATTCAAGTCGGAGTCTACAACAACACCAAGATTTCTGGCTTGGGGTGTGGTTTCTAACATAACGGATGTAAGCTGTGCGCTGACTTTTAATTGTCCATCTTTGGCACCAAAGACAATTACTTCAGTTTTATCGTTGTTTAATTGAAGGAAATTTTGGCACATCCAATCATTGATTTGTTCAATGCACTTACTCAGTGCCTGTATCGGACTGTAGTCTCCTGGTGATATGGCTATGTAAATTTGTGTGTCGTCTGCATAATTATGGTAGCATAATTTGTTCTTATTCATAATCTGAGCTAGTGGGAGCATGTAGATGTTAAATAGAAGAGGGCCAAGAATGGAACCTTGGGGGACCCCGCATTCAATATTTGTCCGCTCAGATGTGAAATTGCCTATTGACACATAGTAGTCTCTATCCTTTAAGTAGGATTCAAACCAGCTTAGTACAGTTCCAGAAAGTCCAACCCAGTTTGCTAGTCGATCTAGTAATATGCTGTGGTCAACTGTGTCAAAAGCGGCACTGAGATCCAGTAAAACTAAGACAGAACTTTTGCCACTGTCTGTGTTTAAATGGATGTCATTGAGGACCTTAACCAGAGCAGTCTCAGTGCTGTGGTGTTGTCGAAATCCTGACTGGAAGACATCAAAGCAGTTATTCATTGCTAAGTAGTTATTTAGCTGTTGATAAACAGCTTTTTCAATGATTTTACTTAAAAATGGTAGGTTAGATATGGGCCTATAATTTTTCATGAGTGATGTATCTAGATTGTTCTTTTTTAGGAGTGGCTTGATGACTGCTGTTTTCAGGGCCTGGGGGAATACACCTGTCTGAAGGGACATGTTGACAATTTGTAGAACATCTGAGGCCATACAGCTAAAAACAGTTTTAAAGAAGCCTGTGGGCAGAATGTCAAGACAACAGGATGAGGAGTTCAGGTGTTGTATAATGTCCTCCAGGTTTTTGTGGTTTATAAGATAAAATTCTGTCATTGCATTTGAATTGATTTTAAGAGGGAATACATATGTTGAACTTGGTATTGATGCAGTGACAGCTTGTCTAATTTTGTGAATTTTCTCAGTAAAGAAGGAGGCAAATTCATTGCAGGCCCTCGTGGAAAGATGCTCAGACGCTACTGGCACAGGAGGGTTTGTTAATCTGTCGACAGTAGCAAACAGGGCACGTGCATTGTTCTCCTTGAAGATGTCATAATGAACCTGGAGATTTGTTTTTCACCACCTGCGTTCTGCTTTACGGCACTCTCTTCTTTCTATTCTGACCGGCGGGGCATTTCTCCAAGGAGATCTTTTCTTACCAGAGACAACCTTCATCTTAGTGGGCGCAATAGCATCTATAACACTTGTAAGTTTGCCGTTAAAGTTGTCTAAGAGCTCCTTAACTGAGTTACAGGGGAGGGGTGGTATAGAAGAAAATGCTTGAATGAATGTTTCACTGGTATTTTCTGCAATATACCGCTTTTTGATTACTTTTGATTGATCAATTGTGTGCATAGACATTTTACTCTCAAAAAATAAACAGGAATGGTCCGTGAGGGGACCCATATCTGCCACTGTTATGTCTGAAATGTTCATTCCTCTGGAAATGATAAGGTCCAGCGTGTGCCCTTTGTTATGAGTTGGTTTGTCAACATGCTGATTTAGTCCAAAGTTGTCAAGGACACAGCACAGTTCTTTCGCACATCTGTCCTCTGGTTTGTCAGTATGAATATTGAAATCTCCGACGATTAATACACAGTCAAACTCAGTACATATTACAGACAGCAGTTCAGTAAGTTCATCAAAAAAGCTTGCATTGTATTGTGGTGGCCGGTAGATATTGATGAAAATAGCTCTAGAGGCTGAATTTAACTGCAGAGCCACATACTCAAATGAATCAAAATTTCCATAAGACATCTTTTTGCATTGTAGAGATTCTTTAAACAGAATAGCAACCCCCCCTCCTTTTTTATGCACTCTGGATTCACTCACAAAATTGTAATTTGCGGGGGCGGACTCTATGAGAACAGCTGAGCTGTTATCTTGGTCTAACCAAGTTTCAGTTAAAAACATAAAATTAAGATTGTGCCTAGTAATAAGATCATTAATTAAAAATGTTTTACCTGCCAAGGATCTGATGTTTAATAAAGCTAAATTTAGTGTGTTCGAAGCATTGTCAGCCCGATTTATTTCAGCACACTGTGGCTGAAGAGGAATGCTTATCAGATTTGATACATTTACAGGATTTAAGAGTTTCCTGTTACTTGAGATACACTTTGAGAAATAGGGCCCCAGCTTATACTGTGAGTCGTAGGCGTTAACTATGTAGCCGCGGCCCGGCACATATCAACAAGTGCTGACATCATCAGTCTCCCAAGCCTGATGATGATAATGTCGCAGTGGGATCAGAGGGATTGTGCGTGGAGGGGTGAAGAGCCGGGCGCTGTGGCTTAGATTGGCGAGTTGAGGGGGACGATGACTGTTGGGGGTACATATAATTTCCTTAAATCCCAGATCAGGAGAGGATGGAGAAAGGGTGGTTGTAGGAGAGGGTGATGACCTGCGGGGTCCAGGGGAGACGGGGATGGGTGGAGCCCCCTCCTCTCTGCCCTGATATCTCTCCTGGTCTGAGCTGTCATCTGGGGCCGGCAGTTGTCCTTCGGCGCTGCTGGTACGCTGTGTTATCTTCTCCTCCTGGGCCTTGTCCTTGGCACGAACAGATTGGTGACGTAGGACGTCACTCCAGCGTTATTTAGACAAAGTCCATCTGTCTTAAAAAGCTGCTTGCGGTTCCAGAAAATGTTAAAATTGTCAATAAAATGCACTGAGTGGTCAGGGCACGCAGTTGAAAGCCATGTGTTCAGTGCTAACAGTCTAGTGAATCGCTCAGGTCCTCTTCTGATTGGTGGCAGAGGACCACTGATAAGTGAGTATTCAGTGAGCTGACCGTGTTCAGGAGATTCTTAAAGTCCTGTTTCAACATTTCAGACTCTTGTCTTACAACATCATTTGAACCGATGTGCAGAATGATGTTCTTTACAGTTGTGTGTGCAGCTGCAATTTCCAGGATTCTCTCTTCTAGGTCCGACACCATATCATTGGGAAAGCAGAGTACTTTGGTATCAACACTAAACATGCTTTTCATATCTCTAACAGAAACCTCTCCAACGATCAGGTTTTCAGGCCCGGTCGTTAGCTTGGTTAGCCCGGTTGTTAGCTCTCTCTGTGGCTCTTGGCTTTCGGGCCTTACCTTGTTGTGTGAAGGCGCTATGCTATCTTGGTCATCAGAGGGAAATCCAGGGACTTGCATCAGTGGAGTAAACCGGTTCGACACTTGCACACTTGTTTGCTGTGGAAGTTTGTTGTTGTTACCTCTCCCCCTTGCAGTAATCCATTGCTGCGGCCTCCGAGGCGCGGGGGTTGAGGAGGCACCGTGCCTGAGTGATAACGCAGGCCAGCCATCCAGATCAGTCATCTCATGGTGCTCGGCCCTGCCGGTTATCCGTCCTCCCTGTTCCAATCTCTTTGGCCTTCCACCAAGACGATTCCAGGGAGGGTTATCACTAACCTGGACACGGCCCTTTTGTTTCTTCATAGCCTTGTCAGTGCTAGTTAGCTGTGCGTTAGCTCGATCTTGTCCACTGTTTAAAGTCACTGGTAGAGTGTTGTCGTTCCCACATAGTCCATTCACTTCAATGTTCATTTCTATTCGATTAATTTTTGTTTCCATTGCTGTAATCCTCTGTAGGAGTGTTTGATAGTCCTCGTTAGATAAGGGAGGCATCTTGCTGCTAATTAGCTTTAGCTTAGCGCCTCGCTTCCAGTCACCACAGGCTTGTCCTGTTGTTAGGCCCCCCTCACGTTCTATTGAGAAGGTCGTAAAAGTGTCCAAAAATGCCTGCAGTATCTATAAAAGTAAAAATATATTACAGTCCCTTTGATTTGTATGTATCCAGGAGCTGCTGCTAAATTTATTATCGAGGAAAAATAAGAATGTAAGCAAAAAGTGCAAGAGGAGGAGAGAGCAAGCAGAAAAGCGTCTGCACAGTAGGAAAGCAGGAAGCAATTGTAAACTAAACTAAAAAGTCTAATGTAACCACTCGTTATGCAAAGGACCCTACATTTATATCCAGACAGAAAGAAACAATGAGACAACGCATGAGAAACAAATACCAAAGCAATCGTGCATTTGGAATGACTCATCGCATGAATTGTGCTATGACTATAAGACAAAAATACAGACGCATGCAAAGAAGGCAAAACCAAAGGGATGACAGTCCTATTAGAGATTCTACGGATGACAGTCTCATTAGAGATGCGATGGAAGACATGCAGATGCGAGATGCTATAGAAGTTTTTCGATACAATATCAAAAAAGGACCAATATATGCCTGTGCGGTTTGCCACCGAGCATTGTTTCCAAATCAAGTGAAATGTTGCAATAGATCAAAGTACAATACAAATCCACTTGTTGCTCAAACCTGCCTGACAGGGAAGTTTGTTCATGTCTGTACTGATGAGTGTCAAAATGCTCAACAATGCACAGTACCAGCTGAAAGAAAAAAAGAGTGGATCTGTCACACTTGTCATGAGCACCTTAAAACTGGAAGTATGCCACCACTTGCCATAGCTGACAATCTAGTGCTAGCAGATATTCCCACTGAACTTTGTGATTTGAACATTTTGGAGAGGCATCTCATTTCCAAATGCATAACATTCGCCAAAATTATCCCACTCCCCAAGGGTGCGCAACGCCAGATTTGTGGAAATCTGGTCTGCGTCCCATCAGAAGTTCAAGAAACGGTAAATGCCTTACCGAGACTAAGAAGTGAATCTCAGGTGATGAGAGTAAAGCTTAAGAGGAAATTGTGCTATACCGGCTATCAGTTGTTTCAAATGGTAACATGGACTAAACTAGTGAGGGCTTTGCTTAAACTAAAAGAGGTCCATCCGCAGTACACTGACATAACAATCCGAGATGAGGAAGAGCTTTGTGACCCATTAATTGATGAGGAAGCAAATGACTCGGATGAGGAAAACATGGATGATACGGACTATAATGTTGAAGATATGATGGAAATTGACAGCTTTGAGAACAATGCACTCTTTGAGGCAGAAATGGATTCTGAGAACGATGAACAGGATACAAATAGTCAGTTGTCTGATGGTCAGCAATCACAGCAGCAGTCTGAAAATATTGAACAGGAGAGTGATGAACCTAATGGCGCCGTTGCTCTCGAGTCATGTCTACAACCAACTAATTTGACAGATGAAATATTAAGTTTTAGTGAGGGAATCTACTCGGTTGCACCCGCTGAGGGAAACAAACCAGCAAGCTTTTTCAAAACTCCTAACCTAGAGGCAATGGCTTTTCCCGTTCAGTTTCCCACTGGTAAAAACACTCTAGACGAAAACCGTCGCAAAACAATAACACACTGCAGTTATTTCAAAACTAGACTTTGCTGTGCGGACGACCGTTTTGCTAGGGATACAAACTATCTCTTTTTCGCTCAGTTTGTAAGCGAAATACATCAGGCCACTTCCAGCATGTCAATACAGCTGCGTAAAGCAAAACCTTTTACACGAGATGGTCGCAAAATAACCAATGCAATGTTGCAGAACAAGCATGAGGTTGAAAAACTTGTGCGTAACAAAGATGCAATCCGATTCATGACACCACTCGGGGGCTCCCCGCCTTTTGGGAGAAGACGACCAAAGATTTATTTTCGATGATTCGGCAGATGGGGTCGCCAACGTTCTTTCTTACATTTTCTGCTGCTGAAATGCGCTGGAAAGAGGTTATTACAGCCATTAAAGCTCAACAAAGCGAACAAGTGAATTTTGATGCACTCGATTGGCAGTCGAAAGCGTCCATCTTAAGATCAAACCCGGTGACCTCTATGCGACTTTTTGACAAACGTGTTGAGGCTC
This sequence comes from Hyperoplus immaculatus, assembly GCA_949357725.1. Lineage (NCBI taxonomy): Eukaryota > Metazoa > Chordata > Actinopteri > Uranoscopiformes > Ammodytidae > Hyperoplus > Hyperoplus immaculatus. The sequence continues at coordinate 20,633,991 of OX442369.1, forward strand.
TGTTCAGAGATTTGATACTGTCACCCGCTCAACCCATCGGTAAAGTGGTGGACTGGTTTACGAGATTAGAATTTCAGCACCGTGGAAGCCCACACATACACTGTCTCGTATGGGTAGAAGGAGCTCTTGTGTTTGAGGTAGACTCTGATTAGACGGTTTGTGATTTTGTTTCCAAATACATCACAGCTCAGTTGCCTGATCCAAACACACAACCTGAACTGCACAAAAAAGTTTCAGAAGTTCAGATGCACAGCAAAACACATTCAAAGACATGTGTTAAATATTCCAATGCCAACTGCCGTTTTGGATTTCCTAAAATCCCAGCCCCAGAAACCATGATAATAAGATCTAAAGTTTTGGAAGATGAAGATGAGACAGATTTGGTGGCAATAAGAAAGCTCAACGCACTAAACCGGTTAAACGATGTACCTGAGAGCGCATGTCTGACTTTAGAGCAGATGTTGGCGTCATGTGACCTCGCGGTTGAGGAACACATAGAATGCCTGTGCATTAAAGCCAAAGCAAGTGAGGTGGTTCTAAAGCGTGATCCAAAAGACTCGTGGGTAAATGGATACAATCCTGCCCTCCTTGAAGCCTGGGATGCTAATTTAGATATACAGTTCATTCTCAACCCTTACTCGTGTATCATGTATATCTGCAGCTACATCAGCAAAGCTGAACACGGTTTAAGTGAATACCTCAAATCAATGATTCAAAATTCAAGTCATGAAAATGTAAATGAGAGTGATGAGATGAAACTGGTAATGCAGGCGTACTCTAAGAAAAGAGAGGTCAGTGCTCAAGAGTGTGTGGCCCGTGCATGTGGTCTACGCATGAAACAGTGTTCACACAAGGTCATATTTGTACAGACTGATGACAACGCGCTAAAAATGAGTTACCCCATGTCCTTCCTAGAGAACAGAACACCAGACTCTGTTAATTTGTGGATGAACGGATTACCTGACAGGTACCAATGCAGACCAGAAACTCCAGACTTTGAGGCAATGTGCTTGGCCGATTTTGTTTCCACTTGTAGAATTGTCTATGGCAAACAGGCAAAAGGTCCCAACGTACTGCCCCTACTGAATGAGATGGGATTTGTTCAGAGAAGAACAAACGGTAAACCCGCTGTTATTAAATATCGTTGTTTCTCACAGGAGAAGAATCCTGAGGAATTTCATGGCACACTACTAAAGCTTTACGTCCCGTATCGCTCAGAGACGGAGCTAAAATCCATACACTACCCCACCAACCAGTCCTTCCACGAACGTGCTGCCGTTTGGATACGAGGTACAGAGCGCCCTGAGATGGCGTATTGTGTCGTGAAACGAAACCGAGAAAAATATGAAAAACACAGGGAAGACATTGATAGTGCCATCGCAGAGTTTGAACCGAATGGTGTTATAATAAACGAATGGTGTAATCTGGCTCCCGAATGTGAACTACAAAGGTTAGAATGCATTGAGAAACTTGAAGCAAGACCAGCTGATGAGGATAACGTGCAAGAGAACGTGCCAGACTATAATCTGAGGTCAGAAAACAGACCAGAAGTTGCCATCATGAGAGAAACCCCTGAGATAGATCCCGCAATGTTGCCGCAAATGTATAAAAATTTAAACCAAAAGCAAGCGTCCGTTTTCTACGCCATCAGAGACTGGAGCATAAAACGCGTCAGTGGTTTAAATGTGGAACCGTTCTTCTATTTCATTAACGGTGGTGCTGGAACAGGTAAGTCTCATTTTATCAAATGCATCCACGCAGAAGCATCCAAAATATTGTCTAGGCTTCCTCGTAATGCAGAGGAATCGGACATGTCAAAACCTACCGTCCTGTTAACCGCGTTTACTGGCACCGCCGCTTTCAACATTTCAGGCACAACATTGCATTGTCTCCTAAAGCTGCCAAGAACTTTAAAGCCTCAGTTCAATGGTCTTGGTAATACACTAGATGAAGTCAGGGTAGAGCTTTCAAATGCAGAAATACTCATAATTGATGAAATCAGTATGGTTTCAAAGTCTCTCTTTGCCTATGTCGATGCCAGATTGAAACGGTATGGCGGCTGATCATTTTAGACAGGCACTTTTGCTGTCCAAAGAAGACAAGCAAAATGTAAAGGTCCAACTGGACATGGCCGAAGATGAGGTGGACAGAGAAGGCCAGATAATTAACTTTTACAAGACCCCAAACATTGACTGGGAAAGACCTTTTCAGGCCAAATTACAAGGTACAGTCAGAATCAGAATGCGTTCTATTGTAATTGCATCTAAAGTACAACAAATTAAAAACAGTTATAGGTTGATATAGATAGAATTGAATACCTTTTGAGACCTTAGGTGCTGTAGACAGTAATTTGTTGATATCTGAATATTACCCTACATTGCCAATGTTCCCCCCATCCATCCCAATGGCTAAAAACAGGGAACACTATAATGAACAATGGACCCATTTCTGTAAGCATGGCACACTGATAACCTTGTAAACCAATTGGTCTAAAAATGTTTGCATCCAGATGTGCTTGTTTTCAGTGTGTAGATCCTTAAACCATAACAAACCGGGTGGGGGAAAAAAGCTGTCTTCCCAGAATGTTGTCAAAATATGGGGGATGGGAAGGGTGGGACAATTTTGTTGGGAGGGTGGATATTAATCAGAAATGTTTTTTTTTTGTTTATTTGTTTAAGTGTTTATTTGGTTAAGAAAAAATTTAAATGGAGAACTGTCTTACTTCCGGTAAAATGTAAAATTATTGATCCTCCAATAAAAAGAAAAGAAAAAGAAAAAAAGAAGCATGGCACACTGGTTTGGGCCAGACATTTCAATGTTTTAACACCCATCTCAAAAGGGGGGTCTTATGGCCAGCACTGTGTGTGTGTGTGTGTGTGGAGCGGAGCATGGACAAGGAGTGACCATAGTGACTAACTATGATTGACGGATGTTAACACCTATCATATGAGCTTTGACGGTCATTTGGCCAATCAGAAACAGTGTTTGTCATTGAGGGGCGGTGACATCAGTCAGTCAGAGCGTCTGCAGGAAAGTACTTTTTTTTTCTCCGAGTCATTGGAGCGTTCAAGTAGCCGCAGCCGCTGTACTATTATTTTACCGTGTTAATGTGCCTACTAGTGTTGCCACCCGTCCCGTTTTTCCCAGAATTATTCTCTTTTTTCACCAGCTGTCCCGGGAAAAAATAAATCTCTCCCGGGACACAAATTATCCCGTTTTTTGGGGGGGAAATGCCAAAACCTCATTTGATTTGCTTCGTTCAGTAGTTAAGGCCGTTTCACACGGGCCGAGGCATTTGTTGCGCCAACTAATGCATTCAATGGAGGCGAGCGGGGCCGGGCAGAGAGAAAGCGCAGCGGGCAGGGGCGGTCTCAACGATCTCGGGGCCCGTTTCAAATCCCAGTGTGGGCCCCCCCCCCCCCTTTTTTAAATAAATAATGCTTGTGCATGCTCCCCGCAAAAATTGAAAAAGAGATTGTGTAAACCATTTGGTTCATATACGGATTATGAGATAATGGGCCCAGACTCTTAAACTCTTGCTTTTCTATTATTCACCTACTAGTTGAGGGGCCCATGATGATGTATTTCCTTATTTTAGGTGATACCTTTTTGGACCCTGTTATTGACATGAGTGACTGAGCTCTTTGACAATGCGACATGTAAAGGTACTATCAGTATTTCTGGCTTAGGGCCCCCCTGAGCCCTTGGGCCTGGTTGCATGCAATTTTCTTCTCATAGTGCACCAGATTGATGAATTTTACTTTAAAGGGTTGCATTTTTTTGACTCCCCTACAAGGTCCAGGGTTCCCACCTCAGTCTCCTTATATATCCTACTGTAAAAAGCACTGTAGGTGTTTATGGTTATTATAGGTCATTAGACAGGTCAGTCTGAACTGGTAGCCTAATAATGGCCGAGCCCTCCGCCCCAAACATCAAGTGTCCCTTTTTTTCCTAAATCCAAGGTGGCAACCCTAGTGCCTACTCGGTTTATGTGAATTACTTTTTAAATAAATTCACGGAGTTTGCCAACCGTTGTTTTACGGCCATTTGCATTGCTTTATTCGCGCGCTGATTAACGGCCGCGGTTGGCGGATTGTCACTGCAGATTAACGTGTCACCTCAAGTTAATAATGTGCTTTTGTCTATTGCTGTTTTCACGGTTTTTGAATGGTGCGTGGTGTTCTGGCCAGGCCCCCAGGATGCTGCCTTCTCCGAGCAGCCAGCATGGACTAGAGGCCAACCCATTGGTACTGCATGCTGTGAATGGGAGCTTATTTTCACAGGAGCCCGGACGCAGATTTTCCCCGTCCACACAATACAAGCGGCGAACAAGATTGTGTCTCCGCAAAATTTTTCTGGATTTCAATCATAGGCTCATACTTATCTTTAGACCATGTACTAATAAAACTGAAGTTTTCTCATTTCAAAACGCCACCTCAAGCGTTTTATTAGCCCAACGGCTTTCAGTTGGTTTTCGCGGGAGGAGGAGGGGTGGGCAGCCGTGGGCAGCTGAACAGAGTCGTAGTGAAACAAATGTTTAGGTTTTCTGCTCCGGTGACTTGTCATTTTCTGCTACCTATCAGATTTGGCTCCCTAGTGGTTTTGCGCATGCGCATTCCGAAAATAATAATCCTGCGTGAGCAGCCGTCAGATTCTGCTACCTTTTTGGCTGATGGTATTTTCTTTAAAAAAAAAATTTAACTGCGCAATTATGCTACACATATGTTTAAATTGCGCCTTTTGACCTGTGAGCATGTACAAATGTGCATGTAGATACTAGCTTTGCTGCTGAATATAGAAATAAAATGATAGGCTAGGCTAGTGTTAACTTTACCGGATTCAGAGTGGAGAAAGTTTTCGCCGGTGGTGGGAGGGAGGGTGTACATGGGTAGTGGTGTAAAATAACGTGATTCTGTAGTGGGAGCATTATTTGATAGAAACAATTGATCTCACATTATACCCTACTAAATCTATAATAACGTTATAAAGGAGCATCAAAATATGCTCCCCAAGCTTTCAGTGTAGGCTACAAAGGGTGAGTAGTGGTGTAAGTAACGTGATTCTGTGTTGGGAGCATTATTTGATAAAGACAATGGGTCTCACAAAGCCTACTGTACCCCTGAAATATTCAATAAACACGTTATAAAGCAGCATCAAAATATGCTCCCAATATTCCTACAGTGTACATTGGATGAGTAGTGGTGTAAAATAACGTGATTCGTACTGGGAGCATCGTTTGATAGAGTTAATGGGTCTACAGATCAAATACATTTTCTGATAGGTAGCAAAATCTGACGAGGGAGCAGAAAATGTCAGAACACCGGCCTCCGAGAGGGCTCAGTGTTTCTTTATAGGTCCATGACTCGCTCAGTGCCAGGTGCACGGCTCTATTAACTTCTCGAGTCTGAGGTTTTTCCTTTTACTTAACATGAAGGACGATGATGATTTTTAGGCATTTTGGTGTCTTTTTAACACTTACAGTCGCCGAGGGATTTGTAGACTGGTTCAGCTGTTAATCGCGTGAGCTTAACTCTCACGTTCCTCTGCTTGCGATCGTTGCGATTCACCATATTGATCCATTTATTCAAAAGATCCATAGGCAAAGGATGGGTGCATTACGGGATCATGGTCAAAAATGAGTTGCTCACCCAGCCTCACAATCACCTCCAGCTGTGCTAATGAGCTCTAATATACTATGCCATTTTGCGCTACCCATGGTGTGGAAAACACCAAAACACACATAGGCTATCATTGAAATGCCTGTAATAGGCACGGACGTATTGATTACTTGAATGAGTATGGGAGACCTACGTATTTTTTTTATAATATTCTTAGTGTAATATAAACATTTCAGTTGTGTTGGTTTTTAATTTGCAGTTGCTTGTTAAGTTTTTAAGCTTGTGTAATTTGTAATATAACAGATAAATACCCACAGCAGGAAAATAAAACTAATTCTAACCCATTCTGATTAGACAATTGCTTTGACAGCCACACATTTGGTCTTTTAATTAAACTTTAAAAAGCTCACTTAGACATTTGAACATTTCTTTGCTTTATTTCAATAGAGCACAAAGAACTTTGCTCACTACCTAACAGCACACGCTACGAAAACAGTGCTAACCCACTAGCTGGTTTAGCTTACATTAGCTAATAGTGCTGCCCTGATGGCAGGAGGAGTCTTCGTTTAGAACTTGTGAATCACTATATTACTTAACAACAACGGGGTGTCATTTTAAGATTACATACAGAGAATCATCGGGGATATGTAATTTATACTTCCATGGTAGATAAACAATACAACTGTGCTCGTCTCCGCTTAGCTTCAGCTTAGTTTACGGCATAGACATATTAGACTGTTACACTGCTTTCTTCATCCGAGAACGTCAGTGAAACGTACAATGCGCGTCACGCTTTAGGGGCGTGTTGGCACCGTGTACGCGGAAGCCGAAGCCAGGAATACTTCCTGTATGGTTGCCCTGCGCCAATGAGCAGCTTTCATAGGAATGAATGGCTTCAACATTCCAACGGTTTTCAGTCCGCTGTCCATTTCTTTATAGGTCCATGGTTCTGGCAAACACACATGAGGTGAATGTAGTGATTATAGCAGATCAGCGCCGAAACAACACACTCACCTGCTTCCTCCACTATCGTCCCATTTTGCACCATTATGTTCCTGCGCACGAGGTGTGTGTGTGTGTTCGCGTGTGTGAGTGCGTGAACACGAGAGTAACTATGGTGACAGAGTGTATTCTTATGTGTTATATTGATGGTTGTGTAACAAAGATAAGGCAAATCCTGTTTGCCACAATATAAATAGTTAGTTTATTGTAAGGGAATTTGATGTTATTTTCTGTCTTATTTAAAGCTGGTTTTGCCAGCATTTTTAACCGTTTTTCAAAGCTGTTTTTAACGTTTTTCTTGGTAAATAGGCTACCTACACACTTTGTATTGTAAACGTCAAGAAGGTTGGCTGACTAACTTGTTTTGCACATTTCACTATTCATCTGAAAACGTTTTTTTTGTCCTTAATTCTCTTCACCAGAATACACCAAATTGCTTCTCTTAAATGTTCAAATCACAAAAAAAATCTTCTGGGGGGTGCCCACAGACCCCCCTACCGGTGTTTGTTTTCGGACTTCTCACCTTTTTCATGGCTTATGAGTTTGCATGCCTGTAATTATTAATGCAATTACTATAATAACTGCAAGATAATGTTGACAAAGAGCATTTGACAGATATGTACCTCATCAACTTGGTCGTCAGAGGAGTGGTATTGGCCTGATTGGGAGTGCGATTTCCCTCTGTTGACAGAGGGTGATTGTCCCAGAATTCATCCAGTCTGGCTTTCAAATGTGGAATGATCACATAGTGGCAACAGAAGTGGTTGGGATTGCTAGACAAATCCAGCAGGCCATCCTCCTCTGCTTGGTACAGGGCAGTGTAGAAGAAACATGTCACTGCTGTGAAGACAGTCAATCTGTTTAAAACACATGAACACACCTTTTGAGTTCAAACATAATATACTTATTTATATTTATAAATTACTGATAAGGTCTGAAACATTTCCACAGTAATTCTTGTTGTGTGCCTAGTCTATGGTGAACCAAAATTAAATTTTAAGTCTCAACAAGGAACTTTTCAGTATTTTTAAAACAGTCACATTTTTCCTCTGATAAATGACCTGTAACAGCGAGGGAGACCATCAGTGCAAAGATTGCTGTTGGGCAAAATCTGTGCGAGTTCACGTGGGCGGCAACAGCTTCCAGTGAACAGCCTGTTGCTCCTTTTAAATGGGGAGTGAAAGACTTTAACCTCAGACTAATTAGGCAACAGTTGTCATTGTATAGCCTGATTGATTCATTACCAAATCCATCTTCCTCAAATAATCACAGTTTGATTGATTAAATAATTTATGTAGTCCTATTCATATCATTCTGGGCTAACACTAGAGGACATTTAAAAGACTGAAGACTGACACCTGACAACTCACACCTGAAGACAATTAGTCATTAGTTATCTCAGTGAGTCACAGAATGAGACTTTGAAAAGACAGTGGACTCGTATTGCAAGACTAAAACTAGATTCCTTTTGAGATTAATATTAGGGCTGTCAAGCGATTAAAAAAATGTTTCTAAATTAATCGCACAATGAGACTTTTATGCCTGTTTATAAACAGCGGTATAGCCTACAGTTTGTTTCTCTCTCTCTAACTTCTATCTCCTCACCTCCGCCAGGTTTCTACATGAAATAAAATTAGGAACTATGGCTGAATTTTCTACTTAGAATATAAATACAAATTTTGTTTTTAGCAGGTAAAATGGACTGGGTGTTTAGTAAATATTAACAACTATATGCCCTTAATCACGTAGGCTAAATGTCATGCATGATCACGTTAAAAACTGCAAACGAGATTGTGATAAAAAAATAAAATAAAAAAAATTCAATATTCCAAGCGGTGTACCCCGCTTGGAATATTGAATTCACTTTAATTTTTTTATACTGTAGGTATTTGACCAGCTTTATTTGCTGATCTCTTCCCCAAAAACTCTAACTCCTAACCCTAAATTTGACATTAAAGCGTTAAGGTTGTGCAGTTGTCAGCCTGGTTCTCCAGCCGAGAATGCTAGGTAAAAGTGTCCGAAAAAAGGGCCTCACAGTTCACGACTAATGCCGTTCCTCCTGCGTCGTGTTTGGTGCTGGAGAGAGTGTGACAGTGTTTACGTCATTTCGCTTGAGTCAACCCCTTAAGACTAACAATAATATCAAACCTGTTTGATAATGTCGGAGTGTCGAGACGGGAAGAAGACTAAAATCGGGTCGGATGACCACCTTGCACCAAAAGACTAAGATCACGGGCGCGTGCCACAACTCCAGCAAGACTCCTGTGATTTCAGTCTGACATTGGAAATTCATCTGCGACTGTCAAATAGTGTGAAAAGTCCTGTAATATCTGATTACATCAAAATATTTACATTTAACATGGAACAGCAAATTGTGATTTCCAGAGTTAACAAGTAGATACATGCTCATATAACTCTGTCCAGTTATAAATTCACTCAAGGATACTGTTCACACACTCAAATTATGGTATACCGTTTAGAATAATAGTGTGTGGGTATGTCAGTCTTATTGGCCAAGTTATTGTTACTTTCCTCAAGTGTCCCTAGCAAAAGATGACAAGTTACAGCAGTGACAGAAAATATTCAGAATGGCCGGTCTTAGTTGAAAGCCCAATCCCCACGACAAGGTGCAAGCCACGAGTGGGAACATTTAAGACAGGACAAACATTGAAAAATTAAAGGCACAAAAAATTGACAGCTGTAAGTAATGGCTAGCTAGCTGTCACTTTCTACTGCAACCACAGACTCGTTGGTAAGTAGGGTTGCAAAATTCCAGGAATTTTCAAAGTTGGAAACTTTCCATGGGAATTTACGGGAATTTACTAAATTTAAAGCAACCCAAATGCACTAAATTCTCCTAACTATGTTATTTCAGTCCAGGCAAATGTTCTAGACAGTAAAAAGCAGTTTTTTCAACTAAGTTTTAATACATTTATGAACATTTAATTTCAAATCAGATTTTTTTAAAGTGTATAGAGACACCCAATTTGATATCATATATTGATTTTTACTAGACCAGGTTTACAGAGACTTAAACTGTGACTTTAAATATAGTTGGGGAAAATATATTTTAGCAGAATCTTGACAAAAACAACCAGATTGTATGCAAGTACACTTGGCAAATTCAACATAGCACACATCCTACTGCAGGGGTACTGAGGCCATGCCCCTGACGTGCATTCCTCCATCTCATGGGGGGCATTTGACTTTATTTATTGAATGGGTGGGGCCAGACAGTTGAGTAATATTTTACTCAACATTCATCTTTTTGTGAAATTATTGATTGTTCATAAAATAATCAAAACATGATAAAGTTCATCTTACAAATAAATCTGTTCAAATGTAATGTTTTTAATTGTATTATTTTGCATGGATATCTGCCTATGACCAAACATAGTGTTTAAATGTTTAGATTTATGTTTGGATATGAAAAAAATATATAAAAATTACCGCCATGTAGTTAATTCCTATAATTTCCTATTTTGAATATTTCCAAAATTCCTGAGCTAAAGTTCCCTTGTAAAGTTTCTGGAAATTTACCGGAAACTTTCCACCCCTTTGCAACCCTAGAATGGTAAGTAAATCCAGAAGTAGCCTACACATTAAAGCCACTACGAGTGACATGGCACGTTGGCGTCCCCTTAGCGGTAGTATTTCTACGACGCCCGCTGTCGCAAAGCTGTTTTCTAGCTCGTGCCAGGCGTGCGAGTGTGAACTGAGAAGGGCGCAATATAGTGAATGTCCGTGTGTTGAAAGTGTGAGGACTCTTTTCGGCTCCGTGAGAGTGGTTTTGACACTGCATCAACTAATGCCAGTCAGTGCTACACACACCTGATTGCAATGAGTTGAAGCAGCAGCGTCACCTAACTACTCTCTCACGGAGCTGAAAGATTACGTGTCCTCACAGAAAGCGAATGAACGAGAGACGGCAGTTAGTATGGATCACGATGAGGTAATGTGTTTGTGTTGTTGATGTAAATAATGACTATTTCAGATAATGGTTATCTGATGATGGTGAAGCAAAGCAAACTTTGTGTTAGTATCAACCGCTCATTCATTTAGGAGTAAACACTCCAGTCTAGTTTCGCTCTCGTGAAATTGTATACACGTTGCTTGGCAACGCCCTCGTCCCGCCCGTAGCCTATATCACTCTCCCTTCTAGCTTTCCTTCATTGCATTCTCTTTTTTTTCTTTGATGGTTCAGCCCCGTTATCAGTCATTATGACGACAAATAACTGTCTCAAACAAGGCTCCCGCTCCCCTTCCCTCACCTGGAGGGATAGGCTTATCAAATATTTATTCTATTCTTTATTGTTCAAAACTTCTACTTTATTGTTAAACACCTTTTGGAGTGTTTTTTTGTAGGACTCACTACTCATGATGCAGCAGCAGTGTTAACTATTATGACACTATACATTGGAAATAAACAGGGTGGGCTATCAGCAGTCAACTAGGCAGATAGTTCCATGGCTATCAGCAGCAAGCTAACGTTAGCTTGTTAGCTAAACTTTAGGCAAAGGAGTTAGAAACCAGATAATGTTAGCATCCATCCTTAGACACTTGACCTAGGTTCTAATTCACCTTGAAGGTGAGAAAGTGCATCGTATTGGGCTTGACAAGCTCACTATCAAACGACTTACTTTGGGACCACTACACTGCCTGCTGCACTGCGGGAGGCTGACCAGCCGTCTGCAACGAGAGGCAGAGGCCAGCTGAACTTCACAAGATGGTATGGTCCACTTTAGGAGTGTTATTATTAATAATTCGGGAATTAATATAAACAATTAGGAGGGATATTTAAGTGTTTCGACCCCTGTAATGTTTTTACTGTTACGGGGGACGCATCCCCTCCGTGCGTTTCAATACATTTAAAAAAAAAATTGCGGCCTAATATTTTTTATTTATTTTTTATAATTCATAATTCAATGCGGGCCGCCAGATATGAGAACCACTGGTCTAGAGAATGGGTGTGATAAGAGCATTAAAATGAGAAAACATAATGGGACAAAAAAATCAAGGGACATCTAGGTTAGAATAGATATAAATGTGCGATTAATCGCGAGTGAACTATGACATAATGCGATTAATCGCGATTAAATATTTTAATCGTTTGACAGCACTAATTTTAACATCACAATTGTCAATATTACATCATACAAATATAATTAGAATCCCTACCTGTACAATTTTCTCACTGTCTACAGTTTGGCCAGCCTTTGCCCTGTGGGCCCCAGACACTGTTGTTCGCCATGTCAGTGAGGCGACGGATGTTATAATCCTCCATCCGTGATGTTACAAAATCGACCAGCTGTGTAACATTGTAGGCCTTCAGTCTGTGGAGGACCTTCTCCTTTAACACTTAAAACGCATTTCAACATAGTTGTTTGTGTGTTTCCCCCTTGTGAGAAGAGTATTTCTTTCACAGATGGCCCACTCCTCATGTCTTCCAAACACCTGTGGTGGTCACAAAACAGAAATTAAGTCCACAATTTTCCTGCTGTTGGCGATAGCTACACTATTTAGGAAAATGGTTATAGTATGTTGCAGATATTGTGATAAGGTGTCGTCAAATGGCTCAAGAAAAACAACACACCTCTTCCAAGTGGTGGAGAAATTTTGGATATTGCACTGCAATTTGGTCAGCAAGGCATGCATTGTACTGTGTTGTCAGTGATGGCCTTGACTCAGCGTATACCACATTTTTAAACACATTCATGAGCTGAGGACGGTCTTTCTTCACCACATCATTTGATGCACTCCACAGCCTGGCTTCCGGAAAAACAGCCTGGAGGGACTGTCAAAGGGCTCTGCAGCCATCGGTGATGAAGACTGCAGGCTGTTCTTGTCCGAAAAAGCTGCCACTCGGCAAGAGGTTTTGGAGGAGCTTAAGTCCAGGCGTTATAGTGGACTGGCTCTCGGATGTTGTTATGGCAAACCCCCAGCAGTGGAGTGCGTTAGCAGCAGAAATATCCAGTGGTTCTGGCGGTCACAATTCCCAGATGAGTCTATGAAGACTATATCCCCACTCTCTCGCACCTTTGAGTGCACCCTTTGCATGACGGGTGCAAACTGCAATGACCAGCTGCCCGTCATTCGTCCTTTCCATGGCGGCACTTGACACTGCTTGAAGCAAGTTATATCTGTCTAAACTGGCCTTGAGGTCTTTGAGCGTCGCCTCCCCTGATGGTGCACCATACGCTTTCTTAAAACGCTTATAGTAAAGCCTGAATAAACACAGACAGAAAGAAACAAATTAAGCAGGAACAATTAACCTTCTAGTGCCAACCCGTGCACATAATTGTCTTACGATGCTGCATATCTCAGTTTATACACATTCATGCAGACGACAGTCTATACAATTTATGTGGGTGGGAAAACTAAGGAGTATATAAACCCTGAAAAAGTGTTAAAATCAACTATGTAGGAGTTGATTCAACGCTGGACTTTTTGCTGTGTACCCTTTAAAATTCACCTGTATTAATAATATTCTTTATCTAATGGCTAGCTTTATCAGTAAACACTATATTCATCGTATTAAGTGTTTGTATAACGCTTTTCCAACTCTAAAAGTGCTGTACTTAATCATATTTCTAACCTATAGCAGAACTGCACATCTGGGCAGATGGAGCGGTCTGCAGCAGCATAGACGTAGTTTTCTCCTTCCTGCTCCTGAAGATCATATTTGATGGTCTGTTGTGCAGAGGACGGGGAATGGCCACTCTCAAATAACTTCTGCAGCTTTTCTCTTGTCTCACCCAAGACAACTTGTGGTATTCTCCTCACGGTACATTCAACACACATTGACCATATCAAGCCAGGTCTCTACGGCACTATATAGGCATACATGCGTTCAGGAACATAGGTTGCGTTCCGAATCGCATACTCTTTCTTTTTTCTATTCTACATACTACATCCGACGATAAAGTTAGGATCTAGTTAGGATGCAGTAGGCATACTATTGGGACATACTTTTCTCTCTTATTTCATCATAACATTGCGCCTTGATCTTGCCTCTTGCTTTTATATCCGTCGCATCCCCGTTTGTTTTCATATGGAGGCTTCGTCGATGTTACGTCACTTCACGTGCGCACTGGATTGTGGGTCAGAATCGCCCAAAAAGGATGCACTTTTCAACACTAACAATCTTGGCCGCATGAAGTAGGACAGGGTACTTCTAACCATCCTAAATCTGGCCACAAGAATCGGGACATCCTAAATCTTTTTTTACATACTATATAGTAGAAAGTATGCGATTCGGAACGCAACCATAGTCCGAGATTCCTGCCTACACCACCTCCTTACAAAATAAAGAATATTAAACGGAGACTTAACTCGTAGGCTGCACGAGTTACTTTTATCTTAGCGGAGAAGCATATTCTTCTTCTTCATGTTCAACATTACATTCCACAACAAACAAAAGGAGTCGTACACAGCAGGAGAAGCAACTTAATTAAACGTAATGTTTCGCAATACACTACTACTCCGTAGATAGTTGAGGAAGCAACCTAACTAAACGTTTCGTAATACATTACTACTCCGTCGATAGATAGCCATTACAAACCCAGGGCAATAAATAATAAGTCAGTCAAACATTCTACAACCCAAAATAAAAGGCAGAAAAGTACATAGTTTCATCCCATTTTAATACCGATACTGACCAATACGATATTATACATTATTTTGTTGATGGTGAAGAAAAGAAAACAATTTCAATGTATTTGAACATATTTATTTGAACTTATTCGAAAGATTAATAAATAACTTTAAGACAATTTGAACTCCCTTCACAAGGTTTTTAAAGTTTAATAAGAAATATTGAAATATCCACAAAAAAAAAGCTGCTGGTTGCTTGCCTCCAGTTAAAATGTATTTGAACTTATTTAAAAGATTAAAACATAACTAAACAACATTTGAACTGCTTCACAATGTTTTAAAAGAAAAGAATAAATTAAAATATCGACAAACGGGGATCACGTGATGCCCCGACCCGGGTATACGTGGGAAAATCAGCTCCCCGCTGAACTGCTATAAACTGCTATAAACTATAAACATTTGATTTACAATGTCACTCGACACATTTTTTACGCACCCTGGGTCGAGCAAGAAGAACGAAACAGTTCGTAAAAAGGAAGCTAAAGGCTAACGCAGCCGCTAGCCAAACAATGAGCTTGATTCGGAGGATGAGGCAGATGTAGCGTTCGGGACCAACAACAAAGAGCTAAGTGAACAACGAGACCAAAGCATTGTGGACTGTGTTACTGCAAACATAGAACGGATGTTAGACCGCAAACTAGCCAACATAATCAAGCCAGTTAGCGAAGTCTCGGAGAAACTTGACAGTCTAATACAGAGGATGGGGGCGGTCGAACAGCGGGTCTCGGACCTCGACGATGTGTCGTCAGCATCAACACCCCGGATGAGAGACATGGAAGTTCAACTGCAGAAGGCAATAGACCGTCTGGAATCCTATGAAAACCAGAGCCGACGTCAAAACGTGAGAATAATCGGCCTGAAAGAAGGTCTCGAGGGCAAAAAAACGGTAATTTTTTTTGAAAATGGATACCAGATGTCTTGGATATGCAAACCGACCGCATCCAGCTTGAGAGAGCGCATCGCACGGGCCCGCCGACAAGAGAGGCCGGTAAAGCGGGACCGAGAGCGATCTTGGTGAGGCTCCACGATTATACTGACAAACAGAAAATTCTGCAAGCAGAGAGAAACAAAGGTATGCTAAACATCGACGGCAGCAACGTGTCTTTCTACCAGGATTTCTCCACGGAGATTGTGAGGAAGAGGAAGG
The DNA here is from genome assembly GCA_949357725.1 of Hyperoplus immaculatus. Taxonomy (NCBI): domain Eukaryota; kingdom Metazoa; phylum Chordata; class Actinopteri; order Uranoscopiformes; family Ammodytidae; genus Hyperoplus; species Hyperoplus immaculatus. The sequence continues at coordinate 20,649,411 of OX442369.1, forward strand.
AATCTGCAGATGCCCGTAAACACCTGAGAGAAGCTAGAATACGCTACTCTTTTCTGTACCCTGCTATCAAAGTATTCCACCCCAATGGCACCAGCTCCTCTTTTTCCACCGTTAAGGAAGTCAACGAATACATCGGCAAAATGACTGCATCAAAATAATCTTCTGAATATGTTGGTCTTCACATCTGATCAGTCTCAGGTATGATTGTAAAGTGTTTTATTTATCTATTTTATTTTTCTTGCTAAATTAATATCTACAAGCTGGTATTTTACAGCGGCAATTCAGTAGGGGGAAACTGAACTTTTTATTTGTGTAACTTCTGATCCTTATAGCTGTACTTATTAGGATTTAATAGTACAACTAGGTAGGGGAGAACGGGGGAATCTGAGGCATCGGGTAATGTGAGCCACCCCCTGTATCTAGGCAACGGAAAACATTTGTGGTCATGTGAGATATGTTTTCAAGCCCCTCTCATTTCCCCATGGCCCTGAAAGAGTGGACCTCATGGTGCTGTGGTAAGCATGTTTTTTTCACCAAAAAAAATGTAAAAGTATATGTTCTTGCTGTCAACTTAATCAACTATTGTGCCAAAGCAAATGTATTCACGTAGAAAAACGTCTATCATACGTGTTGATGAACTACCAACATATGAAACCATGTGATGCTGATAACTGAAGATTAGCCTGAAATGCTAAGAGAGGTAGTTTTTTCTCAAATTGTCGTGGTGGGGGAAAGTGAGCCAAATGCTGTGGAGGAAAGTGAGCCACTGTCTCACTTTCCCCCACTATGAGGCACAAGTTAAGTTTAGTCTTTATTAAACATATATTTTAATGTAATATTACATGACATATGTTTTATTTTAATGTCATACACATTGTAGAAAAGCCATCATGCCAAGGAAATACACCAGGAAGACGACCTGGGGCAACTACACGAAAAGAGCACCTTCTCATCTTTCCCTGTAACCTTCAGGGCTGGAATGTAGAGTAGGCCTAGTTGTAGAGTATGACAGGCTGATGTTATAATCCAGTTGGGTCTTCTCCTGTGTCCCAGGCTGTTCTCGCTGGTTCTGATTTTCCTATGCTTTGACCCCCAGACACTAGCTTGCTCTAAGGGTCTTGTGTTCTGACCCCCAGACTGTGTTCTAATCTAACTGGTTCTATCTTTCATTTGAATCTTATTAAAACCTTTTGAATTATAATATGTTGTATTTGATTTTGTATTTTGTTCAGAGTTACTTTCAAGTGTTTAGAAAATTTGCTTTGCTTAATTGACCAAACCCCATCATTCTTTTACTAGTCCGACATTAGTTCTGGAATGTGTGGCTAGCTTACTGTTACAATATGTGTTATGGTAGTTTCAGAGTTGAAAAAGTAGGTGGATCAGTTTACCCCACAGCTGGGGTAAAGTGAGCCACATGACAACTTTTTTTAAAACAATCATATTTTCACTGCCCTTTGTCTTGAAAAAATTCTGCTAATGCCCATTTCTAGGTAATATCCTGAATTAATGGGAAATGTATAAATTTGAGTGATTAATCATTTTAGCTCCCTTAGAGGGGAGCAAATGTAAAAAGTGGCTCAGATTACCCCGTTCTCCCCTATATAATTTTGTTTTCTCTTTTTTAAACAGACGGAGGAGATGCGTCCCCGTAACAGTAAAAACAGTACAGAGGTATAAACACTTAAATATCCCTCCTAATTGTTTATAGCAGGGATTCTCAAACTTTCGATAGTTGAGGGCCAATTTAGGAACCCAACATTGGACCGAGGGCCGCCAAAGGAAAAATATTTAATAAACTGAAATCATTTCAATGGCCAGGTTGCGTCTTTACAGTTTAAATGGATTGGTCTGCATCCAGTAATGTGCAATTAACAAATTTTAATTAATTAATGAAGGGCTAGGTTTCATTTCAACATTGGAGGGGACTCATTAAAAGCGGGGGTCTGGGGGTAGTCCCCCAGAAATATTTGATGTTCAAACACTTCATTTTGTAGCCTGGCTCCGCCTGCCTACCTACATCCGGCAAAATTTCATTTTCCCTTCAGTGGTCAGTCTGGTGATGGGGCGTATTATTGGGATCCTGCTCGAACAGATTTCTGTGTGTCCAATCAGCGAACAGAGCGAGTGGCTGAGAACGATGACGTCGAAGTCGCGCTCCAGTTTCAGTTGAATGCTGCGTTCCTTTATACTCGGAAGAAGGAGAAGTATGGACGCCGACAACCTTTCTCGTCCAAATAACTAAACGTTAGGCTCTAACAAGTTACCGTTGCCAGGTACTGGTAGATCCATAGACCACAACATGGACATACACTCAACAAAAATATAAACGCAACACTTTTGTTTTTGCTCCCATTTTTCATGAGATGGACTTAAAGATCTAAAATTCATTCCAGATATACAATATTACCATTTCTCTCAAACATTGTTCACAAATCTGTCTAAATGTGTGATAGTGAGCACTTCTGCTTTGCTGAGATAATCCATCCCACCTCACAGGTGTGCCACATCAAGATGCTGATCTGACATCATGATTAGTGCACAGGTGTGCCTTAGACTGTCCACAATAAAAGGCCACCCTGAAATGTGCAGTTTTGTCTCACAGCAAAATGCCACAGATACCACAAGCATTGAGGGAGCGTGCAATTGGCATGCTGACAGCAGGAATGTCAACCAGATCTGTTGCTCGTGCATTGAATGTTCATTTTTCCACCATAAGGCGTCTCCAAAGGCGTTTCAGAGAATATGGCAGTACATCCAACCGGCCTCACAACCACAGACCACGTGTAACCACACCAGCCCAGGACCTCCACATCCAGCAGGTTCACCTCCAAGATCGTCTGAGTCCAGCCACTGAGACAGCTGCTGAAACAATTGGTTTGCATAACCAAACAATTTCTGCACAAACTGTCAGAAACCGTCTCAGGGAAGCTCAACTGCATGCTCGTCGTCCTCATCGGGGTCTTGACCTGACTCCAGCTCGTCGCCGTAACAGACTTGAGTGGGCAAATGCTCACATTCGATGGCGTCTGGCACGTTGGAGAGGTGTTCTCTTCACGGATGAATCTCGGTTTACATTGTTCAGGGCAGATGGCAGACAGCGTGTGTGGCGTCGTGTGGGTGAGCGCTTTGCTGATGTCAGTGTTGTGGATCGAGTGGCCCATGGTGGTGGTGGGGTTATGGTATGGGCAGGCATCTGTTATGGACGAAGAACACAGGTGCATTTTATTGATGGCATTTTGAATGCACAGAGATACCGTGATGAGATCCTGAGGCCCATTGTTGTGCCACACATCCATGAACATCACCTCACATTTCAGCAAGATAATGCACGGCCCCATGTTGCAAGGATCTGTACACAATTCTTGGAAGCTGAAAATGCCCCAGTTCTTGCATGGCCAGCATACTCACCGGACATGTCACCCATTGAGCATGTTTGGGATGTGCTTGACCGGCGTATACGACAGCGTGCACCACTTCCCACTAATATCCAGCAACTTCGCACAGCCATTGAAGAGGAGTGGACCAGCATTCTACAGGCCACAATTGACAATATGATAAACTCTATGCGAAGAAGATGTGTTGCACTGCATGAGGCAAATGGTGGTCACACCAGATACTGACTGGTTCTGAGTCCCCAGACCCCCAATGAAGCAAACAAAAAAAAAAATACTCAACAAAAATATAAGCGCAACACTTTTGTTTTTGCTCCCATTTTTCATGAGATGGACTTAAAGATCTAAAATTCATTTCAGATACACAATTGTACCATTTCTCTCAAACATTGTTCACAAATCTGTCTAAATGTGTGATAGTGAGCACTTCTGCTTTGCTGAGATAATCCATCCCACCTTACAGGTGTGCCCAGGGCTGTACGCTTATTTTTTAAAGTGGTAGCACTGGTGCTAGCAAGCAAAAAAATTCAGTAGCACAAAAATAAATTTGGTAGCACACAAAGTATGATCGAAAACTTGCATGACCCTAACCCTTGCATTTAGCTCTAATTACCTTTGAGCATGTCATCTTGGTTTTATTTGAGATGCTCAATGAATATGATATCCTAGTGTGTGCAGTAATAATTGTAGAAAAATGAATAGGGGTGCACTGATTGCAATTTAGACAAAAGAGTCTAACCTGCCAATGGCAATTTTTTTGCTGATTCAGAATTATTTCCCCCCCATAGAACTATAAAAATAATGTCTATACCTATATATTTTTATAAACATATCATTATTATATTAGGCTAATAATAACAAACATTTTTAGAACATTTCATTCTTTTAATGAAAACCATACTTTAAAACATTGAACATATAGCCTATTAAATAAATTCGTAAACATAGTTATACAATTTAGGCCAAGTTAAATAGGTTGTGTCAATCTTTGTTTAAATCATAGGTAGTTACTGCTGTTGACTGCTTTCTTTATAGGTCCATGGTTGACTGCAGGGCTGTGAAGCGCTAACTTCCTGTTCTTACCTGCTTCAAAATAAGAGTCAACTCGCATTTGGCTAGTAACTGACTTTTATTGTGAAGGCGTACAGGAAATGTTCTGTTTGCACACGCACTAACTTGACCGCGTTAATGTAAAGAGAGCGGTCTCCTTCCTGTTTTAACCGTTGGTGAAGTTAGACGCCATAATCGCCGCACAAGCACAGATCCCGAGCACACATCTTTCACCAGCCAAAGTGGAGGGTAGACTTAATAACTTACTCGCCTAAGACTACATTCACCCGCATTTGGAGAGTGTTAATGTAGAACCCTCTAAGCAGTATTTTTGCATAGCTCCTCTGTGTCTCAAACAGACAGCATCTGCTCATTAGCACTGGTGCGACTGGACTTGTATTCATCATCGCACGTGATCAATTTCAGTAGCAAATGCGATCAAAACTGTCGCACTGTACAGCCCTGGGTGTGCCACATCAAGATGCTGATCTGACATCATGATTAGTGCACAGGTGTGCCTTAGACTGTCCACAATAAAAGGCCACCCTGAAATGTGCAGTTTTGTCTCACAGCAAAATGCCACAGATACCACAAGCATTGAGGGAGCGTGCAATTGGCATGCTGACAGCAGGAATGTCAACCAGATCTGTTGCTCGTGCATTGAATGTTCATTTTTCCACCATAAGGCGTCTCCAAAGGCGTTTCAGAGAATATGGCAGTACATCCAACCGGCCTCACAACCACAGACCACGTGTAACCACACCAGCCCAGGACCTCCACATCCAGCAGGTTCACCTCCAAGATCGTCTGAGTCCAGCCACTGAGATTGGTTTTCAGCAGGAATGTCAACCAGATCTGTTGCTCGTGCATTGAATGTTCATTTCTCCACCATAAGCCGTCTCCAGCAACTTCGCACAGCCATTGAAGAGAAGTGGACCAACATTCCACAGGCCACAATTGACAATCTGATAAACTTTATGCGAAGAAGATGTGTTGCACTGCATGAGGCAAATGGTGGTCACACCAGATACTGACTGGTTCTGGATCCCCAGACCCCCAATGAAGCAAAAAAATGCACATTTCAGAGTGGCCTTTTATTGTGGACAGTCTAAGGCACACCTGTGCACTAATCATGATGTCAGATCAGCATCTTGATGTGGCACACCTGTGAGGTGGGATGGATTATCTCAGCAAAGCAGAAGTGCTCACTATCACACATTTAGGGCCAATCCCATTTCTCATTTTCACCCCTACCCCTACCCCTTGGCCCTCCAAACGGAGTGTGGAGGGGTAGGGAGGAAAATCTACCCCTATGAAATGGGACACCCCTTCGCCCTCGATACGTCATCAATAATTTCCGGTTGCTTTACTACGTGAGTACTACGTAAGCAGCGCGACGTGTTTATACCATGGTTTATACCGGCGATCCAACTGTTTTAAACCGCTTTTAACGTATTAAAAGTTTTTCGAACTCGTAACAATGCCGTCTTCCGCCACCATTGTAGCTATTTCTTGGGCAATGTTCATTTTTTCGCATCTAATTTCCTCCAAACTGAGGGGTATTAGGAGAAGAAGAAGCGTCCACCGTATTGCTGTGATGGTGGACCGATTTGCGGTAAGTTCAATCCTTCTATTATGTTTTAGCATTCAACTTGTATCATTAGCGTTTAGCTTTCCAGCAAATGTCCAAAATGTGGACGTTAGTCTTGATTTGGATTATATTAAATTAGATAAATTGCGTTTTAACTTTTGACATATCGAGTCTGTCACTACTGTAGTAGCTTATTGAAATGAGCCAGACCCCTCACTCACGGTCTGAACGACAAAATAACAAAAACCAGCACTAGGCATTGTAGGAAAGGGGCGGTCCCTACAATAATATATACAGCTCCGGAAAAAATTAAGGGACCAGCCTGGATTTTTCTTAAATCTTCATCTCTACATAACTTATTGAAAATGATCTTAATGACAACAAATGTATTGGAATTTAGTAGAAATGTTGTCAGTAGTTTACATTATAAAACCATAATGTTCATTCTACTCAAACATATGCCTATAAATAGTAAAACGAGACACTGAACATTTATTTTTTCCAGAGGAAATGCCACATTTACACATTTTCATATAGTAAAGGTCAACTTGTTTCTTTTTACAGAATGGTGAACCTATGGCATACTGTAGGTTGAACCACAACGTGCCAATCTTGCGGTTGTGGTTCAACCCTGAGGCTGAGCTGAAACAGGACTTCCGTCTAACAAGGATAGCTATCCACAGGCTGCAGAGGCTGCTTCAGAGAGACCAGGACCATGGCTGGGGCCAGCAGCTGGAGGTCCTCATCTACCTCTACTGATTGGCTCATGGGCTGTCCTATAGAGTGGTGTCTTGTGTATTCAGTGTGCCACGCTCCACCGTGCACCGGATCGTCCACATAGTGGCAAGGAAGATCTACCGCAACCTGAAGCGTGCCATAGCTTTTCCTCAAGCAGGAGAGCTCCATGATGTTGGACAGGGCTTTGTGCAGCTCTCAGGAAGCCCTGCCTTTGCTAATGTTGTTGGAGCAATTGATGGCTGTCACATCAGAATCAAACCCCCCACACTGCACCGGATCGATTTTTTAAATTATAAAGGTTTTTTTTCAATCAATATGCAGGCAATTTGTGATTCCAATGGTAGATTTTTTGATATTTTTGTAGGTTACCCTGGATCAGTTCACGACACCAGAATCATGAAAAACAGTTCCTTTTTTAAATCATGCCAGTATCCCCCACCAGGTTATGTCCTCCTGGGTGATGGTGGCTATCCGTGTTTGGACACACCTGTCTGCCTTATAACACCCTATAAGGAGCCCGTTATTGGGCATATACAGGGGCGCTTCAACCTGCACCATGCCAGGGGGCGCAGCATAATTGAAAGGGCGTTTGGCATGATGAAGACAAGGTGGAGGTCCACACTCTTCAAGGCTCTGGAAGTCAAGCCGACCTTCTCCCCTCTCGTGATTGCCACCTGTGCTTTCTTGCACAATATCTGTCTCGACCACGGAGACATGCTGGAGCCGGATGAAGACGTGGCTCTGGACATCCTCGACCCCCAAGGTCCCCGCGAACCCCTAGCGGGTGAGGAAAGGTCCGGCAATGCCTCTAGGGACAGACTGGCGGCCTTGGTCAACAGCTTTGTTTGACAGAGAAAGTTTGCTTGTTGTTCTGTAAATAGTTGTTGTTTATGTTTATACAGTTTGGAAGCTTTTTGATTTATTTGCCAGACTTGTAAATGTTTTTCAGCCCTAATATTTGTATATTTTATGTGATTCAAATCAGTTCTATTTTTGTAATATAAATCTTTTCAAACTAATATTTTGAATAGGTACTCTGCACAGTTTGGAAGCTTTTTGATTTATTCGCCAGACCTGTAAATGTTTTTCAGCCTTAATATTTGTATATTTTATGTAATTCAAATCAGTTCTATTTTTGTAATATAAATCTTTTCAAACTAAAATTTTGCATAGGTGCTCTGCATAGTTTTGAAAATTTTTGATTTATTTTGCCAGATGTGTATGGTTTTCGAACATCAATATGTTTTATTTTTATAATGTAAAGCTTTTCAAACTAATATTTTGCAGTACAGTTTGTTTGTTATGTTTACACAAACTTCCTTAATCGCACAGACGATGGCTTCTCACAGATGAATACTTGTATTATCTTGTAATACAAATCTTTTCAAACTAATATCTTGTCTCCAGAATTTTTGTTCTGTTTATCTTAGGAATGTAATTACTAGCTACATTAGTGAATAAGGTATCAATGATAACAATCTGTTGTAAACAATACATTTTTATAAATCATGACAAAACATTAATAAATCTAAATACATAAATAATCTACATACATAAATACATTAATAATCTAAAAACATTCAAGAAACTATTTACATGAAAAAAGTGACAATCAATCAATCAATAAATAAATAAATAAATATTCACAAAGTGCAGTTTATAATTTATCAATTAATTTTTCAAATAGCATTAAAAAACGCTCCGTCTTCGCCTCGGTAGCCTCATGGCGCTTTTGTTCCTTAGAACTTTCTCCTATAAGGAACTCTAAAATTGGGTTGTTATTTTTTTTTCTTTTTGGGGTTGGGGAAGATGTGGCCGTGGAAGTCGAGGCGCAGGCAGATGGCACAGGAGAGGAGGAAGAGGGGGACGGCGACTCTACTACTGGCTCAACCATCTCCTGAAAGTAAAAATAAATTAGATGGAATTATAAGGCAGCCATTACATAGCAATGTGTTACATACAATTCTATTCTGAAAATATATATTTCTGTCGGGAAAAATTTAATAATAGACTGGTTTCTCAATTACAAGTTGTTAAATATGATTTTAGCTAGTATTCAAACCTTACCATAAGGAGTGTTATTGGGTCATTACAGGAGGCAATGATCATGGGCGGCCGGATGGAAGGCCTGGCACCTAACACCTCATCCATCTCAACAAAATACTGCCAGGTTGCAGCAGTCGTCTCCCCCCCGTCTGTCCCTGATCCCGTTTTGGGTGTTTTCAGCTCCTGCAAGACACAGAAACACAAACAAATCAATTCGTATGGCAAGGTTTGAATACTAGATGAATACTACAATCCAAAAATAACTTCTAATGGAGAAAACAGTGTATAACATAATAGGCCTACCATACAAATGAAAAGAATAACACATAGGTTGTGGTGGAAGAGGGGATGACATACATCAATTTAAATTAAACTTTATTTCAGTTTACACAGGTCCATATCATTACCTTATATTTTTTTTTAGGTTCTCCCACTTCTTGGAGACCTGTTGGGGAGTGACCTTCCCCTCCAGGCCTAGTTCTTTGATGAGTGTCCTTTATCAAAACAAAAAAATAATAATGTTATAATACAATAATATAACAAGTAGGTCTACGAGGTAAAGCATCTCAAATACAAATAAAAACTCACTCCCACAGCTGTTTTGATGCACTCTTTGACCTGAGGAACTGCTGCTCATTATTGGCCCTAAACCTAATCAGCAGTCGGGTTTCTTCTGGAGTCCCTGGAATATGAATCACATGAAATAGGAATGGTTTAATACAATCAGACATAAAAAAATAATTGGCATAGCGTTGTTATCATGTAATGCAAACTAATTAGCTACATAATATCGATCTATTTTATGCTTCATACGCTACACTCATATCTGTGTGTGTGTGTGTGTGCGTGTGTGTGTGTGTATATATCCGTGTGTATGTGTTTTTGGTCTGACGGGGCGTTAACGGTTCCGGTTAACAACCGTTATGTGTTGTTAGCTAGTTACTATCGATCTTTTTTTGACGTTCTTGATCCGCTAAACATCATAACGACGAAACATATATGGCAAAACTAAGATAATAAGATGATAATCGTAATTTTTACATCTTTATTAACTTAAGAAAACACTTACATTTGTGGCTGTCAATTCTCCCGTCCATCTCAGTTGGCAAATACGCAAAGGCTTCTGGGATATTTCTTTTAACCCTTCGTTTGGAGTGTGGGTCCGGAAAATCTCCGTTTGGAGGGCCGTTTGGCCCTACGCCTACGCCTACCCCTTGATTCCAGAGGGAATTGGGACACCCCTACCCCTTCACGTGAACGCGCAATTCGGAGGGGTAGGGCTAAGGGGTAGGGCGAAGGGGTGAATTGGGATTGAGCCTTAGACAATGGTACAATTGTGTATCTGGAATGAATTTTAGATCTTTAAGTCCATCTCATGAAAAATGGGAGCAAAAACAAAAGTGTTGCGTTTATATTTTTGTTGAGTATATATACACTCAACAAAAATATAAACGCAACACTTTTGTTTTTGCTCCCATTTTTCAACAGCGAGGTCAGCTGTTCAGCTGCATGTCCATGTTCCAGGCTGCCAATTTTTCCTGCAGTCTGGATGGCCTGGCTGCAGACTGGTCTGCTGAGCTGAGCAGCACAATGAAGGCCCCAAAGGTGCTGTTCCTGCAGCTGTATACAGACAGCCCTCACAGGAAGATTTCAAGGGCCTTCTGCCACCCTGTGAGTAGCTGCATTGATACATGCGGGCACATGCACCAGGCAACTGGGGCAAACATGCTCCGAAGAGCTCATGAGCATCTTTTTGGCATGAAGGAGCTTCAGCACCTTTAAAGGACCAGGCCGCTGGTGGTCCCCTTCAGGGACACTGCAGACGAGAGTGGGGTGTTGACCGTATTGAAGGTGGTCACCAGCCACTATGTGGGTAAGCTATGGGGCCTGTTGAACAAAATGTAGGGACTCGGGGGGGTTCCTCTCAGCCTGGTCCGCGTACCAGGCTGAGCTGGCTCTGGAGGAGGTGTTCTGGGGCCACATGCTGTGCCAGGAAGACCGAATGTATTCGGTCAGCCTGGGGACCACAGGCACTGACTTTAACTCCCTCACCCACACCAGAGGCTTCCCTGCCCAGGCCCTCCATTCAAGTCCGAACTTCCAAGTCCAAACTTCCGAGAACGGGAGCACACACCTGCAATTGGAACGGCAGCGGACTCGATTACGTCACCACCTCGGCTCGTCTGTTAACTGTGCTACATCCTCATGTAGGCATATACAACGTTAACAATAAACACTTAAAACAAAAACCCCAGCCTCTTTCTTTTTAAAATAGTAAATATGTAAATATTTTATGTAATTCACGTGTATGTAGTAGTAGGCTAGTAATAGTACGTAAATATTTTGAATGAATAGGCCTACATTTGTTATATTTTTAAAATGTTCCTTTATAGCCTATTAGTATTGCTTTAACACTAATATTTTAAGAAACATAGGCCTCTATAAGAAGACTATACAGTATTTTTTGACAGATGTGCGTGTCATATGTATAAATGAAAATATATGCGTGCGCACATCTGTACCCTATATATACGAAGTCATTGGCGGGAAAACGATTGAGGAGTTATTGTTGGATATTTATTTATATATCAGAGTACATACGAACGAGATTTACGGTTAATAACATAGACAAACACACATGGATCGTCGAGCCAAAATTTGTGCTGCCCTGGCGATGGGCTTTCTGTATGAGCGAGCGGAGGAGGAGGCTGCTCAATTGAGGAGGCGGATCGCCGACCGGGAAGCTGGGATGCGGCGGAGGATGCTGAGGAGACGAGCCCTCATCAGTTGTCTGTCCCACGTATGTGTCCTATTGATATGGCTTTTGTTTTAACCTTTCAATGTATCGGTTCATATTGATATAGAAACTTGACTGTAATGAGTGAATTTGTCATTTTACCACGGGGTTGAAAGTTGAAAAGCTACACACAACATATAGAACAGGCTGAAACGATTAAGAAAAACCTAGGCCTGTAATAATTCACAGGCCTGGAAAAGATTCCTTTAGTGAATTTACCTTAACTTTTTTGCTGATCAAACAAGTAAAATGTTAATTTTTAATTCTGCTAGACTTTAAGAATTCATGGCAGACAACACATTAAAGAGGACCTATGATGCTTTTTGACTTTTATGACCTATAAACGTTGTTATGATGATTTATAGTCATGCTTAACCATACTAAATGATCAAATAATGACTTACATGCATTTCGACATATTCCCTGCTGACCGTCTGGGGTGTCTGTGCAGAGCACTAAACACTATTCTAGCCAGTCGAGAAGTCACGTCTTCAAAGCGGTCTACCCTTTCATAATTTGTGACGTCGCATAAAACTTTGTGACGTCTCCACGCGGATGTTTCCATGTATGGTAATGCTGTCACTTCCCTGTTCGCGTCTGCCTCGCGCCCTTATAGGTCCATGCTCGCGCTTCCCGCCACTGAAAGTGTTCCGGAAGGAAGGTAACCAATCACAACGGAGTGGGGTTTGCAGGAGGGGGGGGGAGGGGAGCGGAGATGGCCGAAGCACAGGCGGAGGGAGCGGAGATGGCCGAAGCACACACACTCAAGTGTTGACAGGACGTGCTGGATCGCCAAAATAAGAGAAAGAGCTTCCCGAAAATCTTCATAGTTTTTTGTGATGTGATTCGTGTCAGGTTGCTCTATAGCAGTGTAAAAGAAGAAATTAAGACCAGAAAAGTAGTATTATAGGATCTCTTTAAATAGATAATTGTAATTAATTCAAATATATTTGAATATATATTTGTACATTCAAATATATTAATAAGCATAGGCATATACCTCTATCTATCTATCTATCTATCTATCTATCTATCGCAATAGTAAATATACATACACACACAATAAACACAAATAATATAAATAGTAAATAACTCAAACGATGTTTAAAGATTATTTTTATTTTATTCTAGTATCAGGACCAGAGCAGCTCACAGCTGTACGCACAGCTCAACACCACTGTGCCAATCCTGGCTGTGTTTTTTGCTGGAGGGGACCTGAAGCCAGCCTTCAGGCTCTCCAGGGAGAGCTTTGGCTGGCTGCTGGTCTTGCTGCCCCGGGAGAAGGCCCATGGATGGAGCCATGAGGTGGAGGTGCTGGTGGCGGTGTACTGGCTGGCCTGTGGTGCATCCATCGCGTCATTCATTTCCCCAAGCCGGAGGAGGTAGGGGCAGGCTTCGCTCGCCTTGCGGGTCACGAGGCCTTCAGATCTGCAGACGGGGCCATTGATGGGTGCCATGTCAGGATTGTGCCACCTGCAGAGCAGAAGAAGAGCTACTTCAACAGGAAGCTCTTCACATCTATAATTCTGCAGGGTATCTGTGATGGGAGCAGCAAATTCTTAGATGTGTACATTGGGAACCCGGGCTCAGTGCACGATGCGCTGGTCCTCCGCCGTTCCCCAATGTACAAAAAGGCCCTGTATCCACCTGCTGGGTACTTCTTGCTGGGTGATGGAGGGTACCCCTGCCTGCAGCGTCCCGTGGCCATCATCACGCCATACCGCCACCCTCTAGCCGGTAAGAACCCTCTCTCTGTCTCAAGAAAAACATACAGAGAAACAGATTGTGACTTTGGCTGATACACCCATGTGAATTTTGATTACCAGGTCATGTTGAGGCGCGATTTAACAGGCAACACGCCAGAGGGAGGAACATTGTGGAGCGGTCCTTTGGGATGCTGAAAACCCGCTGGCGGGCCATCTTTTTAAGGGCCCTGGAGATCCGGCCTCTGTTTGCCCCCAAGGTGGTGGGTGCCTGCTGCATCCTGCACAACATATGCATGGCAGCAGGGGATGTGTTGGAGGAGGAGGAGGAAGATGGCCCTGGTGACCCCGTGGAGGCAGATGACAGGGACCTGTCTGGCACCGTGTGGAGAGCGAGGCTTGCTGCCCAGGTTTCTGCTCCTGTAGCACCGGTCGTTTGCCTGGGAGAACACGACTACATATAGACACACACATACATACACACACGACCACAACCCCCCCCCCCCCAAAAAAAACAAAAAAAAGCAATAAATACATGTTTGTATATATTCCTAGCTTTGTAAATAAATGTACATATTTGTAATGATTTATGTTATAATTTCCTTTGTATGTACAGTTTTTAATATTTAAATTTGTTGATTTTAAATTGCTCAATCGGTTCAGTAAGGGTTAATTCCAGTTTTGATGAGTATATAATAATTGTATAGTGTTGGCTAAAGAAGCTATATTAGATTTGAAAAATACCCTCATACTACTCATGTTAATAACTCTGTTCTTCAAAACTTATGTTGTGTTGGCAGGTGATGCCGCAGCAGTTGGGTAGATCGTAAATAGAAAGGTTTAATGAACAAACACAACCAAGAACAGTAAATAAAGCTCATTGTGTTTCACAACACTAGACGATATACTGTTGGTCCTGCTATAAGAAAAAGTCCAAGCTAAAAGGAGTGACAAATTGTACTTGTTTGATATTCATATGAGTGACCAATGATTGGAAAACATGTGACCAGTCAGAAGAATAAATTATGGAGTGTGTGGAGCTTAACCTTGTTTGAAGACTTTATAAAAAAAAACTTGATGCTGAATGAGTCTCAACTTTCAGCAGAAATCTTCTTGTTTTTTTATGCTAAATAAAGCAGCTATTTTCTTCTTGAAACTCTTGCCTCCTGTTCCTGAGTACCACTCTGAATTTGCCAGAACAGTATGCATGTGACATGTAGAATAAAAAATACACTGTTGCTACCTAAAATGACCAGATAAGGATGATTTATCATTTTAAATAATTTATTTTTACAGTTTATCAATTAATTTTTCAAACAGGGCGAGATATCGCTCAGACCTGCCAGCCGCCACCCTCTCCCTCTCTCGCCACCGCCTGCCTCTCTCTCTCCTCTTCTCTTTCTCCCTGCTCTTTTAAAAGGTCCAAAAGACTCTCCCTGGGCCTCTTTCTGGTGGCCTAGCTAGCCTGGCCAGTGGTCTCCTCGGCAGAGGCTGGTACGCCTACCACGCCACCGGCAATGGCAGAAATGTTTGCCGCAACAAGCAGGGGCGGGCTGATGGAGTGTTGCCGCTGGAGTGCGGCATCCATCGCAGCATACCACTGCCAGGTGGCAGCAGTAGCCGTACCGGCCTCTACCCCTCTGCCTGTCGGTGGGTCCCTAAGCTCCTGAAAACAGGGTATTGATTACTGCACTGTCAAACTTATTATTTTCATTTAATCACACTTAAGTACACTTACTCTATTTAAAGGGCCACTGATATGGTATTGTGTGTAGGTTAATTTATATATAAAGGAATCTGTTATGGTTTGGTACTGGACCCAAGAGCAGACAGAGGCAGTTGTTGGATATAATAAAAAAAGGTTTATTTAACGAGTTGGGGAAGCAGGTGGGGAAGCCGGGGTGGAGAAGCAGGTGGGTATGCTGGAGAGTGAGGTCCGGGTAACTGCAGGCAGAGGAAACATAAGTTAGAATGAGCACAAAACAACAGGAGGCTAGAGAGCAAGGTAGCGAGTAACACTAGAGGCAGGCACGTATAATTACCACGGTAGAGAGTAGTACGCTCTGGCAATCGTTGCAGGGGAAACAGGAGTAGATATAGGTGTGTTGATTGCAGATGCAGACCAGGTGTGGAAACGGAGACAGACAGGGGGCGTGGCAGTAGGAGGAGGAGGAACACACACAGCAGCCAGCCGTGATCACCACAGAATCCCTGGAAAGCTCTATCAGTATATAATACAAAACAGATAAACAGGCAACTTATACTTACTTTATATTTTGCCTTCATATTATTCCATTTTTTCTTCACCTGCTTTTGGGATATCCCCATGGCAGACGTGGAAATGAAGTCCCTGGTAAAGTAATAATACACAGCCAGTTTAATAACAACAAAAATATTATTCTTTATAAATGAAGACTACCGCCACCCTATTTGAACCGTCCCCAAGACATACAAGCACTTAAAATCAATCAATACTCACTCCCATCCCGTCTTCGAAGAGTTCCTGAGGCCAGTAAAAAGGGCCTCATTGGCGGCCCGCCACTCAATCAGGGCCCGCGTCTCTTCATTTGTCCCTTGATAAAATATAACGTGTTTATAGGCCTATATTAATTGAATGCATAATAAAAGCCATCATATCAGTTTTAACAATTTATCATCATCATCATCATCATCATCAACCGCTTATCCGAAATCGGGTCGCGGGGGCAGCAGCTTGAGCAGGGAACCCCAAACTTCTCTTTCCCGGGCCACATCAACCAACTCTGACTGGGGGATCCCGAGGCGTTCCCAGGCCAGTGTGGAGATATAATCTCTCCACCTAGTCCTGGGTCTTCCCCGAGGCCTCCTTCCAGCTGGACGCTCCTGGAACACCTCCCTAGGGAGGCGCCCTGGGGGCATCCTTACCAGATGCCCGAACCACCTCAACTGGCTCCTTTCAACGCAAAGGAGTAGCGGCTCTGCCCCGAGTTCCTCACGAATGACTGAGCTTCTCACCCTATCTCTAAGGGAGACGCCAGCCACTCTCCTGAGAAAGCCCATTTCGGCCGCTTGTACCCGCGATCTCGTTCTTTCGGTCATTACCCAGCCTTCATGACCATAGGTGAGGGTAGGAACAAAGATCGCCCGGTAGATCGAAAGCTTTGCCTTACGACTCAGCTCTCTTTTCGTCACAACAGTGCGGTAAAGCGAGTGCAAAACCGCCCCTGCTGCTCCGATTCTACGGCCAATCTCACGCTCCATTGTTCCCTCACTCGCAAACAAGACCCCGAGGTACTTGAACTCCTTCACTTGGGGTAAGGACTCATTCCCTACCTGTAGTAGACAATCCATCGGTTTCCTGCTGAGCACCATGGCCTCAGATTTAGAGGTACTGATCCTCATCCCAACCGCTTCACACTCGGCTGCAAACCGATCCAATGAGAGCTGAAGGTCACAGGCCGATGATGCCATCAGAACCACATCATCCGCAAACAGCAGAGATGAGATCTTCAGCCCACCAAACTGCAACCCCTCCCCACCACGACTACGCCTTGATATCCTGTCCATGAATATCACAAACAGGATTGGTGATAAAGCGCAGCCCTGGCGGAGGCCAACCCCCACCGGAAACGGGTCTGACTTACTACCGAGAACCCGTACACAGCTCTCGCTTTGAGTGTACAGAGATTGGATGGCCCTCAGAAGAGACACCCTCACCCCATACTCCCGCAGCACCCCCCACAGTATCTCCCGGGGAACCCGGTCATAAGCCTTCTCCAGATCTACAAAACACATGTAGACTGGATGAGCAAACTCCCAAGCTCCCTCTAGGATCCTTGCGAGAGTGAAGAGCTGGTCCGTTGTTCCACGGCCAGGACGGAATCCGCATTGTTCCTCTTCAATCTGAGGTTCGACTATCGGCCGAACCCTCCTTTCCAGCACCTTGGAGTAGACTTTGCCGGGAAGGCTGAGAAGTGTGATACCCCGGTAGTTGGAACACACTCTCTGGTCCCCCTTTTTGAAAATAGGAACCACCACCCCGGTCTGCCACTCCTTCGGCACTGTACCCGACTTCCACGCAATGTTGAAGAGGCGTGTCATCCAAGACAGCCCCTCCACACCCATTGCTTTCAGCATTTCTGGACGGATCTCATCAACCCCCGGGGCTTTGCCACTGTGGAGTTGTTTGACTACCTCAGTGACTTCCACCAGGGAAATTGACGATGATCCCCCATCAGCTTCCAGCTCTGCCTCCAACATAGAGGGCGTGTTAGTCGGATTCAGGAGTTCCTCAAAGTGCTCTTTCCACCGACCGACTACCTCCTCAGTTGAGGTCAACAGCGTCCCATCCTTACTGTACACAGCTTGGATGGTTCCCCGCTTCCCCCTCCTGAGGTGCCGGACGGTCTTCCAGAAACACTTTGGTGCCGACCGAAAGTCCTTCTCCATGGTTTCTCCGAACTTCTCCCACACCCGCTGCTTTGCCTCGGTCACGGCAGAAGCTGCAGCCCTTCGGGCCTGTCGGTACCTTGCAACTGCCTCAGGAGTCCCCCGAGATAACATATCCCGGAAGCACTCCTTCTTCAGTCGGACGGCTTCCCTGACCACCGAGGTCCACCACGGCGTTCGAGGGTTACCGCCCCTTGAGGCACCTAAGACCTTGAGACCACAGCTGTCTGCCGCGGCTTCAGCAATGGAAGTTTTGAACATCGACCACTCGGGTTCAATGCCCCCAACCTCCACAGGGATGCTAGAAAAGCTCTGCAGGAGGTGCGAATTAAAGATCTCTTGAACAGGGGCCTCCGCCAGACGTTCCCAGTTCACCCGCACTACCCGTTTGGGCTTACCAGGTCTGTCCAGAGTCTTCCCCCACCCTTTGACCCAACTCACAACCAGATGGTGATCAGTTGACAGCTCCGCCCCTCTCTTCACCCGAGTGTCCGAAACATGCGGCCTCAGATCAGATGATACGATCACGAAATCGATCATCGACCTTCGGCCTAGGGTGCTCTGGTACCATGTACACTTATGAGCATCCTTATGTTCGAACATGGTGTTCGTTATAGACAAACCATGACCAGCACAGAAGTCTAACAACAAACGACCACTCGGGTTCAGATCGGGGAGGCCGTTCCTCCCAATCACGCCTTTCCAGGTGTCTCCATCATTGCCCACGTGCGCGTTAAAGTCTCCCAGCAGAACTATGGAGTCCCCTACCGGAGCCCCATGCAGGACTCCGTTCAGGGTCTCCAAGAAGGCCGAATACTCCGAACTGCTGTTCGGTGCGTACGCACAAACAACAGTCAGAGTCTTCCCCCCCACAACCCGGAGGCGTAGGGAGGCGACCCTCTCGTCCACCGGGGTAAACTCTAACGTAGTAGCGCCCAGCCGGGGGCTCGTGAGTATCCCCACACCGGCCCGGCGCCTCACACCTTGGGCAACTCCAGAGAAGAATAGAGTCCAACCCCTGTCCAGAAGTACGGTTCCAGAGCCAAGACTGTGCGTGGAGGTAAGCCCCACCAGGTCTAATTGGTAGCGCTCCACCTCCCGCACCAGTTCCAGCTTCTTCCCCCACAGCGAGGTGACGTTCCACGTCCCCAAAGCCAGCCTCTGCCGCCCGGGTCTGGTCCGTTGTGGTCCCCGCCCTTCACTGCCACCCTTTAGGCAGCGCACCCGACCCCAGCGGTTCCTCCGACGAGTGGTGGGCCCATCGGTCATAGAGGGGGTTGGTGCCACGTAGCTTCTTCGGGCTGTGCCCGGCCGGGCCCCGTGGCAGACCCGGCCACCAGACGCTCGCAGGCGGGCCCCCTTTCTGGGCCTGGCTCCAGACGGGGGCCCCGGGCTTCCTCCGGGCAGGGTCTCTCCTCCTCTTTGGTGATTTTCCATAGGGTCTTTTTGAACCATTCTTAGTCGGGCCCCTCACCTGAGACCACTTTGCCTTGGGAGACCCTACCAGGAGCACTAGGCTCCGGACAACACAGCTCCCAGGTTCACAGGGGCACACAAACCTCTCCACCACGGTAAGGTGATGGTTCCCGGAGAGGAACAATTTAGCACAATATAACTGTTTCCCCTCCCTTATCTTTATAATCAACATTGTTAATGTATGTGATTGTATTTTGACAACAATATTATCTATTAAAAGAAATATCAAATAAGGGTTAATGCTCCAGATTTGACAGTGTCCCACATTAGAGCATTTGCGACAAGCTGGCTGTCCCAAGCACACACACACACACACACACACACCTGCCTGAGGCTTTTTTTAATAGGCAGATGACTGACTGCTGAAGCTGGCGGGACGAGCTAGATGTCCCGGGACATCTCTAGCTCAATATAATAGATGGACACATAAGACAATCAATAATCGGTACTTGTTATGGATTTATTGTACAAATTCCCTGAAAACAAAGATGCACGTTCCAGGATGAATTGAAAAGTCCCGTAAGGGCTGCGATGGCAGAGAGGACAGCTGATTTGGAATGGAACAGCAGCTGTTCACAAAGTCCATGGGGAAAAAGTAAGGAACTCCAATTTACTTAGGCCTACTAATTAACGTTCAAAAGCTATTAAATCTTCAACAAAACATGCAGATACTGTCAAAATCGGACATAGGGATTATTAATTTTTTATTTTTTTTTAATCTTGTTTTTGATGGTGTGTTTTTCTGGAGCAAATATCCGAATATTCGCTTGGAAAAACCAGCGAATATTCGAAGCCTGAAAAATGGTATTCGGGCCAGCCATAGCGGACACGCAGCAGTGATTGGTTTGATTTGATTTAAATGCCGTGACGCGACTCCAGGGACACACAACACAATTGCGTTACAGGACCTACGGAAGAAAAAAAACGATGAGACTCGATAGTGGTATCGATAAGCCCAAATGTTATTGATTTTCGGGTTTTGAAAAAAGTGGAACCGGGTCCTAGATAGAACCGGGTTTCAATCCCCATCCCTAGTTGGGATAGAGATTTGAATCCAAATATCTCAACCGCTCCACTTGTTCTCTTTGGTCCCTCCCTGACATACTCTAAAGTCTACACCAACAACGTCATGCCAAATTGAATGGACAGTCCCAACAGCCAACAAGAACAGAGAATCGGAGCCTCGCTCTGATTGGTCAAAGTGTACAGCTCATGTTAACTTTGACCAATCAGAAATCATCAGACCTGCAAACTCATAGGAGGTGTAAAAGGTGACTAACACCCGACCCTTCTAGGGTGGTCGGATGTTTGTGCTGTCCAAATTATTGACTGTTGTTAACCCTTATGCCCTGTTCAAAAAAAGTTGCACTGGGTCTGTTCGGTACATTTTGTCCTTTAAACTAGGGTTGCTGGACGGGTCCCGGGATTTCGGGATTCCCTGCGAAATGAGTCAGTCCGGGAGCACCGGAAATTGGCCACGGGACCCGTCCTCCCGTTTTTTAATTTTTTTTTTATTCGTTTAATTCATTAATAGTGGCCTTTACTAATAAAATATACTCTCGCCATCATGGCCTTTTCAGAAGGGAGGCTTTTGACATGCGAGTGGAGAGAGACACACTACCGTTCTACAGACGTGGCGACAAGCGGCCGCACTAAACTGTTGTTACGTCTGTAACGCAGCAATTGACATGCGAGGGGAGAGAGTCCGCAGTTCTACAGACGGAGCGACAAGCGGCCGCACTACAGCTAAACTGTCACGTCGGTGCTCCTCTCTCTCACACACACACACACACACACGCGTTGGCAGCCTGGCACAGCTGAACAGTGTTTTACTTTTCTCTCCTCAATGAGATGGTGATATTCACCATTCTTCTGTATTCAAGTCAAGATTGTATGATGAACATAAAGCAGCCTGTTTCTTTTGCTGCTTTCTCTTGTAGCGACATGAATCTAATGAGATGAAACAGGAGCTTCGCTGTTCGCCCCGTTCTTTCCACCAAACACTAAAGTGAAACCTAGACCTAATCCACAAAGTAGACATTTAAACCAAACCAAACTGAATAACTAATCCACTTATTAACTAAACAAATGTTAACAATATGAGTAGATATTTAACAGCAGCGACACAGGGTTGTAAACAAAAGTTGTTTCCATGGTTACCGCACAGCGTTTCCTCGTAGAGCCTCCCATCTCCGCCGATCCATATTGAGTGCACCTGTAGACAGAACGTCTACTCCTGTCTAAAAACGCCTTTAGATGACTTAACTTTTAATGCCCTTAGTTCATTCTAGAGCTAGCATCCAGTTTGCCCTGCGCATATGAGGCTATAACGTGCCCAATAAACCACTCGGCCGAGTACGTGGGTACAAAATAAAGTATTAAAAAGGCACTTCAGGTTTAACGGGAATTCCTGGGATCTCCCGGAAGGAGGCTCCTTTTTCCCGGGAATTGAAAAGGGTCAATTCCGGGAATTTTCAGCAACCCTACTTTAAACTGCAATAAAATTACGAAAGCTCAATATTTTTTCCAATTTTTTTTTCTTCATTTGTTTCATGAAGGGGTTGTTGTTCAATGTATGTTGTGATTTAATTAATCACAATTAAAAATTAACCCTTTAGATGCCATTTTTGATCATATACCACCAACTGCTTTTTTGAAAAATACACTAAAATTCAATAATATATTTTTTTTCACTTTGATTATTATTAGTATTACCGGCTTACCCATCTGAATGATGGGTGAAAAATTTTACTTTGTTGTATTTATACTTTTTGTATAATGTCAGATTGAATCAAAAAGTTACACTGGGTCTGTTCGGTACATTTTGTGTATTTTGACCTTTAAACTGCAATAACATTATGAAAGATCAATATTTTTTCCCAATTTTTTTTCACCTTTTTCATGAAGGGGTTGTTGTTCAATTTATGTTGTGATTTAATTAATCACAATTAAAAATTAACCCTTTAGGTACCATTTTTGAACATATACCACCAACCGCTTTTTTGAAAAATACACTAAAATTCAATATTCAAATATTTTTTTTAACTTTGATTAGTATTAGTATCACCGGCTCACCCATCTGAACAACAGGTGAGACAATTGAATTTGGGACATTATTACTTTTTGAATAATGTCAAATTGAATAAAAATAGTTAGATTTCTACCATTGACTTACATTATAACAAAACTTTTTTTTGCCTCTGATTTCTCATTTTACTGCAGAAAACACAATGCAATTGGGTAAAATGAAAGAGAATAGTAAAATTTACCCATTTTTATCACCTCTTTTATCATCGTCTTTATTTCAAAATATGAGTTTTTATGATAAACCACTCACTAAAACTACAAAATAACAGCTTTTTTTGTGTGCATGTGTAAGTGCATGTGTGTGTGTGTGAAAGTGTGCTTGTGTATGAGAGGAGAGAAATTACAAGGGGTACAGATTTGCAGCCCTAATATCGTATGACACATGCAAACACCCCCCCCCCCCCACACACACACATATACACACACAATCTTATTTTGTCATGGACATGCAGACATCAGTCCATACGATCCATATCAGAACACCTTTGACATTTTTCTTTAGATGTTTTTGTCACAGTGGCCAGTAATCCTGAAGTTTGACAGAAAATATGAAAATTTAAATTTTTTCCTCGTTTGTGTCATTTGGCATGTTTGTTCCTCGGTTTGAGACCATATGAAATGAATAAATCAACTAGAAATGGGTTAAAACCTAAAATGTGATGCCTTACCTTCAAAATGAATGCAAAAAATTATACAAAATTCAGATTTTATCTTGCCATTGCCAAGGAATCAAAAATACTGGTTTTATGGCTTTTTATGAGTTTACGAAATGGCATCTTTTTACACAAGGATTTCAGTTTATGTGATTTGAGTTCACACAGACTGACTCCTGGAAAAAAATTCACTTCAACCATTCTGACTAAAAGAGGTGTTCACTAGCTACACATCAAAATCATTATATTGTATTTTTTAATTATTTTTATTGGTTTGCAGCCATGAATTATAAAAGGATGCCAATTTGTTGTAAAGGGTCACCATAGAGGTCAGTGGGGGGGGGACTAAAATGGGGCATTTTTTTTATTGACCTTATTTTTACTTAAGTGTATCAAGTTTACTACAGAGAAATAGGAAATTACAGTCAAAATTATTTTTCACTTTAATTTTAAGGGGGGGGTCAAAAAATGTCATTATAATGGAAGTCAATGGTACAAATCGTGTAGCGAACAGACCCAGTGTAACAAAAACATCTCACAGTCAAAATGAAGTGGAAATGGATGAAACTCAGAATATCAAATCTTCATTGAAAAACACACCTCCTTACCAAATTTTATGGCTAGGGGAAAATCACAGCCAAAATTATCTAAAAAATGCAACCCCAAATACACAAATCTCCACGAACAGGGCATAAGGGTTAAATGTCATTCACACAACCAGAGTTTTCCCACTATTGCCTCCAATGTCCAGCTGGGTGAAAACAGTAGCCAGCTGAGATCCCGACCCTCCTAGGGAGGTCCGGGGGTATGCCCCCCTGGGAGATGTTTTTTTAACTTTTTAAAGTGAAATGCATGAATCTGGTGCACTTTGAGAGGGAAATTAAGAGGCTAAAACTGAGGAATTCTGTGTGAACAAATAATTTGGAGACACTGGGTTGGATGAATTAGAAGCTATTGAAAAAAGACATGTATTTTCCATAAATATATTAATTTAAAATAAAATATTATGCAGGGTCCTCTGGGTTGGGCTTGGAGCTCTTTTTCTTTTACGGGACATATTTCACTGTAATATAATGAATGCATTCAAATGCAGTGAGAGGAACAAAGCAAAAGAACTTAACAAAGTTCTTTTGCTTTGTCCAGCTATCTTTTTTTCCATAGACAAGGCTGAAATATGCTATACAGTGCATGGGCATCTGAGGGCTGTCCCATTTCCATTTTTTTTTTAAATTAACTCCATACACACTGTGCATGGACGTGAACGTGACATGATCAGTTAAACTCGGATTATCTCCCAGATGAACCGATTAAATTATTGGGCTATTAACTATCTAGATCAAAACACTGTATTAATTATTTTGTATGATATAATAATCTGATGTTAATATAAACACACAAACTAAAAAAACTAAAAAGTTTTTTGGGGGGGCCCCTGTAGGTCGGAGGCCCTAAGCAACCGCTAAGTTCAATTATGCCCCTGGCCCTGATGTGAGCGCACTGCAAGAGCTTCATTTCTGCAATATGCGCTCATTTAAATGTCAGCTTCACTTAAGAGTCCTGTGTGGGTCAACAGTGCAGTGAAAAATATGCAGCATAAAGTTATAACATTTGTCTACGACCGTGATGTTAAATCACCTTCACTCAAAGCCTCCACCCGAGCAAAGCAGCCAGTCGATCGCTGTGACGGTGAAAATCACCGGGAGACGGAGACCTCGCCAGTGTGAGCGAGTGAGCCGCCGCTTAGAAAAAACTCTGTGGTTTGATGGATAAAATGATAGTCGGGGATATCCTGCCCGTTATTGTTGTCTACGGGAATGGCTTACGCAATGTGTTTGTATGTCTCGAGTCTATGTCCATGTTGGCAAACTGACAGCGACGAGTTGGCAGGTATGATTATATACCCCAGCTTTAATTTAACAATGTTCCACTTTCTTTCCAACAGAATTACACTACAAATGAGCTGGACCTTGAGGCAGAGATCAGGGCGATCAATGAGTTGATTGGTGAGGATCCCTGTGATATGTCTATGGTGAAGAAGGCTTCCGCTGTGTGCCCTCCTTCCCTGACCCCTCAGAGCCCCATGCACCCAGAGGAAGTAAAAGAGCTCTACCAGTACTACATGGAGACCCAATCACACTCTACACCAGCAACCTGTGTAGTCACAAAATTGGAGTCCATCTGCGTAGACCAGAATTTAGAAGACTCTGAGTCAGTCCGTCTCCACTTCTGATTTCTGAGTTACGCCGATGATGGAAATCAAACAACAGACCATAACAGTCGACGCAACTCTGTCCCTCAATGGCTCGAGTATCCATCCAGAGGAGGACCGTTAAGTGAGTAGTAATAGCAGTAATTTGTTTCCTTATATACATTTTCCATCATGAATTCACACAGATAGGGTGGTTACTGGTTTTTCCCAGTAACCATGTTGGATTAGTAGTAAAGCTATAGTGGTGGCTGCTATTACATTCACAGTACCCACCATCTTTACCATTGTGTCCTTAAGACACTTAACCCCAAACTGCTCCAGGGGCGCTGTACTATGGCTGACCCTGTGTGAGGACCGCCTCTGGAGTGTGGGAACTTGAGAGGGGATATGCGAAAAGACTAATTTCAATGAGCGTTGTGTAAATGTGCTAATAATAAAGATAACTTAGCTTAACTTGAAATAAAATCATTTACTTCCAGGATTCATAAACAGCGGGGCAACTTGCTTATGAGGAGGAACTCGCCTTGTATAATCAAGAGAATGAGATGCTCTAAGCTAAAGTCAAGCAATGGAACCAAGAAGTCCGTTTGTGCAACCAAGAATCCGGTCCCCGATTCTTCAACCCAGAACCACTACAAGGCCTGTGTGATCTGCATAATGCCCAGGGTCGCACACACAACACCGAATTGTCACACGGACGGAACAGGTAGGTAACGATTTAGTCAAGACTGTCTCCATATGTGTCTCTCCGTGTGTTTCAGAGATGACTCCAGATTCCTCAGTGAGGATGAATAATGTTCCAACTACCAAAGCCAAAGTGGAACCGTTTGTGTCTGTGTACAGCAAGGTGGTCAGGAGGGTTCAAGAGAAAATCGCCCCAACTGTGTCCCTCGCCGACTTGTATATTCAACGGGAGGAGGAGCTTAAAGTGTAGTTTAGTTTATTTGAAGCTATAGCACTTGCTTGTTTCAAGTTGTTCTTAGTTTGTACCTTAAATGGTTAAATGCACTTAATGTATAGGAATAGAAGTGTTTTATTTCAATTCTGCACAAATAGATTTTTTGGTAACACTTTACGATAAGTTAATGATCTGTTAGTTAATGCTTAATAGGGGGCTTAATGAGCATTACCTAATTGTTAAAAAAACGCTTGGTAAACGCCTAATTAACAGTAACTAAGGATTAACTAACTGTTATGCTTAGTTTAGGCTTAGCTAAGCATTAGTTAACGAAGCATTAACACTTACTTAATGCTTGATAGGCATTTACTACGCATTAACTAACCATTAATAGCATTATCTTAGCATTAACTAACAGTTAATTAATGTACCATATAGTAAAGTGTTTCCATTTTTATTTTTTTCAATCAGGAACACACATGAAAAAATTAAAGCGTTTACGTCCACAGGGTTCTAACATCAATTTCGAGGAGGAACTCTCCAAATATAATCGAGAGAGTCGGTACATGTCAACAGCTGCAATCTGTGGAATCCCAGAGTCAGAATTCAACCTGATTTGCAATTCCAAATCTAAAAATACAGGCAGGTAGGGATGTTAAACGACTCATTATTTGCGTGTCGACGTGGCATGAATTGACAAATCGATCGATTTACTGTGCCATTAAAATAAAAAGGCAGCAGCACGCAATTGTGATGCTGATATACTGCGCTTTCCTTTAAACAACACTGGTGCAGCCTGCTGTGTGTGTTCAGACTTCATCTGCATCAAAGACTTTTTGATAATAAAATGAGAGTCTTTAATTTTAAAAACGCTGTCCATGCGTCAGAGGTGAATGTAACTAATGTTTATTTCTGTAATTTTAGGTTGCCTTTTACATATCTGGCAGGGGACAACAGATGAAAACTAGCCTCTTAGGCTAACTGGCTCACTAACATTTTGAATGTTGATTAGTGT
Source organism: Hyperoplus immaculatus (assembly GCA_949357725.1). Taxonomy (NCBI): domain Eukaryota; kingdom Metazoa; phylum Chordata; class Actinopteri; order Uranoscopiformes; family Ammodytidae; genus Hyperoplus; species Hyperoplus immaculatus. The sequence goes on from OX442369.1 coordinate 20,676,497, forward strand.
GCCAATGCTGGGCTTACACTACACAACTTTTCACGCGATTTGACAGTTGCACACAATCTTTCAATGTCGGACTGAAATCACGGGAGTCGTGCTGGAGTTGTGGCGCGCGCACGTAATCTCAGTCGTTTGGTGTATGGTGGTCTTCTGACCCGATTTCAGCCAGTCTTCTCCCTGTCTTGACGTTCCAACATTATCAAACAGGTTTGATATTATAGTTAGTCTTAAGGGGTTGGCTCAAGCGAAATTACGTGAACACTTTCACACTCTCTCCAGCACCAAACACGACGCAGGAAGAGCAGCATTAGTCGCGACCTGTGTCCAGCTGTGAGGCACTTTCTCCGGACACTTTCACGTAGCAGCCTCGACTGGAGAACCAGGCTGTCACGCGCAACCTTAACACTTTACCGTCAAATACAGGGTTAGGAGTGAGAGCTATTTGGGGACGATATCAGCATATACATTTGGTCAAATAACTACAGGATGTCCCCCGCTCGGAATATTGAATTAACTTTTTTTAAATTTAATATAATCACAATCGCGTTTGCAGTTTTTAACTTGATCATGCATGACACAAAGCCTACATGATACGTCCATTTGACTGCTAAAAAAAAGTTTTATTTCACTGAAATCACTTTTAATCCCCCGTAGCAGGATTGGAAATTATATTATATTTCAAAAGGAATCTAATTGTAGTCTTGCAATATGAGACCCCCTGTCTTTTCAAAATCTCAGTCTGTGACTGAGAACTAACAACTGATTGTCTTCGGGTGTGAGTTGATTGTCTTTAGATGTGAGAGGGTGTCGGTCTTCAGTTTTTTTTTTCCAGAGGAAAAAATTAGACTGTTTCAGAAACATTTAAAAGTTACTCGTAGTGTCTTTGAGTTGTTTACATCAGGAATAAATATAGAAATAAATTGTTTTCTTCCAGGAAATATGTGGAACCGAGGAGTTTGCCCTCATTCCTTCAGGGTGGGATTCAGATTCTGAATCAGGATTTTAATGTGAGTATTAAGTCGTTTCTTATTTTTATTTTATCATTTTTGATCACCTTGTTTTATCACCTGTTCCCATTCACACATGCATACACCTTAACTATCCAGAGTAAATCAGGGTTCAGTTTCTCTTTGCTCATCGACACTTGGACGTGGAGACGGGGGATCGAATCACCGACCCTGTAGTTGAGAGTTGACCGCCCTGCACACTTCGCCACAGACGCCCTAGTATTATTAGTCATTTATTTCATTCCTTTTCATCACATTTTCACATCAGGAATTCACATAGTTTTGTTCAGTTTACTTTCATCCCAATTTACACATTGACAAAAAACATTTACCTTCAAGACCAGCATGCTTCTTCTTCCGCTCTGACCTTTTCACATTTTTAAGCTTGCAGATGTCCTTGATCCCACTCAAAATTACAAGAGGACAACTTAGAGCAGAAAGTGCTGAAGAGAGGATGGTGCTCTTTGTTTAGGCCAGATGAGAAGCGCTGCATGAAGTGGAATATATCCAGCTTCACTTTCAGCAACAACAACCTTTAAATATCTCCTATTATACTACTTTTCTGGTCTTAATGTCTCATTAATGACTCCTATGGAGCAACCTGACACGAATCACAGCACAAAAAAACACGTAGAGTTTCAGGAAACTCTTCTTCTCATCTGAGCGCGAACAGCAGTCTCTGTCCACACTAGGCTTTGTGCTTCTCCGCCCCCTCCTGCAAACCCCACCCCGTTGTGATTGGTTACCTTCCTTCCGGAATACTTTCAGCAGCACGCGGGCAGATTTGAGCAGGAAGGTGGGGGCTTGGCCATAGCACGCGTTGCAGCATTACCATACATGGAAAAATCTGGGAACGTGACGACACGATGGCAGGAAATTTGCACCGATTTGAAAACGTGATTTCTCGACCGGCTGCCCCAGGCCCCCAGGACTCTGCCTTCTCCGAGCAGCCAGCATGGACAGGTGGCCACGCCTGGTATTACACGCTTTGACTGTCTGGGGACGGGTCCGTTAAACAAAATGGAGATCATAGGGTGCCATGCCCATTCATTCCCAATACAATTTAGCCAAACAAGAATGTATCTCCGCTAAATTTTTCTGGATATGAATCAAAGGCTCATATTTTTCTTTAGACCATGTACTAATAGAATGGAAGTTTTCGCTTTTCAAAACGCCACTGAAAGCGTTTTATAGCCGTTTTATTTTCAGCTTTAGCCTTTAGGCGTGGAGCCGCTAAAAGGAGTCGTAGTGAAACAACCGTTGCTTCGGCCGGCCCTGCCTCCGATGCCGGTAGGAATCTTTGTTTATCACTATATTACTTTACAACAACGGGGTGTAATTTAAAGATTACATATACAGAATCATCGGGGATTAATAATTTATACTTCCATGGTCGATAAACAATGCAACTGTGCTTGTCCCGCTTAGCTTAATGGACGGACATATTATAACGTTACACTGCCCAAGAATGAGTAACGTCAGTGAAACGTACCCTGCGCATCAAGCTTTAAGGTGCGAACACACTACACGTCTTACACACGTACAGACGCATATAAAATCGGCAATTTTTCCATAGGGAACCATTAGTTTACGCGAGTACATGTCGCGTAGATGCGTTACTCGCGCTACAGCAACACTTTAGCCCCGTATATACGCAGCTACGTGCGGAGTTCAAACAATTTAACGCGTGTCGATAACGTGTGCGTTGGCCAATCAACGTTGGGCTTGATCCGACGTCACATACATTGGCACGTTCGGAGAACATTGTACACAGAGGCTGAGAAACGCAGAGGAGGAAAATGTATAGCAGGCAGCCGAGCCGGTGCTCAGGAACAGAAGACAGCAGCTCGGGAATAGAAGACGTGGGTTAATTCAGTGAATATGTGACGCTGTGCTTTAGCCGATAAAACAAGTTAGCGCCGTATAGCATTAGTTAACTCATATTATGAACCCAAACATGACGGCTATGTCCGGGGGACTTTCATGACAAGTACAGCGAAGCATCGGTGTTGATCTATGCCAGCCACGGTCCCCTGTCACAGCCAGGTAGGGTAATGTTGGCTACTTGCTTTTATGTTGTGCTGCCGTGCACCGATGCTGCTGTAACTGTGTTTGTTATGTAGCTGCCGTGAATATGCAATGCCGCTTTAATCCTAGGCTATTTGTACTGTTCAGTTTGTCTTTTGGCACAGTTGTTGGCCGTGTTGTTGTTGTTTTAGAGCGGACATGCACGCTGTTGTGTCGGGTCGGGTCTGATCGCAGCCATGGTTGATAAGGGGAAATACATTATCGGGAGGGAGACTAGGCACGTTACGCGCATAGAACCATTTGACACAAAATTATCAAGCAACATTTTAGCTGTGTTACGCACGTACAGCATATGCGGGTAACGTGTGTAGTGTGTTCGCACCTTTAGGGGCGTGTTAGGCACCCATGAAGCAGAAAGTCACTTCCTTGTTGCTTCTCTGCGCCAATGAGCAGCTGTCATAGGAATGAATGGGCGCCATGTTTCAATACGGTGTCCATTTCTTTATATGTCCATGGGCTGCCCTAGTGTTTGGCGCTCTGCACAGCCACCCCAGACGGTCAGCAGGGAATACGTCTAAATGCATGTACGTAATCATTTGATATGCTAGTATGGTTAAACATGACTATAAATCATTACAACAATGTGTATAGGTCATAGAAGTCGAATAAGTGCAATAGGTCCTCTTTAATAAACACTTGAGTGAGTGATTGAGTGAGATTGTGAGAACACAGAAATGTCACTTAGGAAACATCGTCGGTTCTTCTTCAGGAAAATCAGCATTTCTGCTCTCTCTGCTGTGAGTCGGTTCCTCTTTTCATCAACATTGTCTGATGCTGTGCTAAACAGTCTCTCGCTTTTAACACTTGTTGATGGGGCACTGAGGAACTTTAGTGCAGTGGCAGCAAGGATGGGAAAACAGGCATAGTTGTTTTCCCAGTATTTGAAAGGGTTGTCACTGCATTGTTGTTCTGTCTCTCAAATAATTCTTCATATGGACTGCAGCACTCGCTGTGGACGGCACAAACAACGGGGCTCCGCAGCTACGCTATGCACCGAGCTAACCGGATGTTCGGAAAGAAAGTCAACAATTCACGTTCGAAAATTAGGTGAAAAGGCTATGAGTCAATTAAGGGAAAAACTACTTTACCCAGGGGGAACTACTGCATTGCCAGGGTGCACTGTGGTGATCACCGGGTTACATTTGCACTAGTCTGCGTTTGTCGGTGGCTAGTCATAGTAATGATATGAAAATGTTAAACTGGCTCCATTTCTAAACTCAAATGACTCAACATTACCTTTAGCACCGCTAACGATAACCACCAGACCGACCTGCGGCTTCGCAGCGTTAGCGCAGCAAACTATGACGTTAATAATAACGTGGTGAGTACTGCAGATGAATGGCCTGACTGTTGGTCAAGTGACCAAAGGATGTATTTTTTTTTAATCACGACTGGCTCATTGCAAAGGGAAAAAAAGCAGGGACTGAGGCTGTCACCTTAATGGAGCTGATGTTCAACCTCTGCCTTTGGTATTGACAAGGCTAAGAAAATCAAGGAACACATAGATTCCAGATTCCATTTTAAAGCAGCGGAGATTGAAAATAACTCAGAACGTAATTACATTCACCAGAAAATCCAAGACATGCATACGGCTAAACACGATACTAGTTGCAGAGTGTTCCGAACACCCTACAAAATAGGTAAGCATGGGCATTCATCACAATACCGTACAGCTCTAATCACTCCGTCACTCCGCTCTAGGGGTTAGGTACCGGAACCAGATCCAATATAGAACTGATATTTAGTCTCAATTCCGCTTTTCAATTCCCAAATGTCCCTCAGTGCTTTCTGTACTGTGTGCGGCAGAGCGGTTCTTTTTGTGACAGCTCACATTCGTTCCGCCAAATGATGTTCGGGAAGCGTTCGGGAAGCGCTCTAAAGTATGGTTAGTATTTACTAAAAAGAAGGATCGGCCCAATGCAACAAGTGTGCTAAGAGCAATCTCGTGCAAGACCACACATATGACTAAACGCCTTTGCTAGCACAGGATAGAGACCCAGGTTAATACTTTGAATCCGAAGTACACCCCACCTACTAGAGACCACCTGGGAAATAAGTTCATTCCCTCCTGGTACCACGTAGAGAAGGCCAATATAGTTGCTGACCTTAGCAAGGTTAGCCATGTTGCCCTGACATGTGACGGCTGGACTAGCATAGTACAGGACCATTACGGTCACTGTACATTACTTAGTGGAGGGCAAAATGAAACAGAAGGTGCTTGCATCAAAGCCTGTCTATAGGGCCCAGACAGGAGTTGGTGTGGCAGAGGAAATTGGCGATGTCCTCACCAATTTTGGTCTTTTTGATTAAGTGGTAGCAGTCGACAATGCAGCCAATATGGATGTAGCCATAAATGGGCTGAAGTTTGTCAAGCTGGGCTGCTTTGCCTCAAACGTTAAATTTAGCAGCACATCAAAGATCTGAGTCATCATCGTGTGGATGAAGAGGTCGTCCATGGCAAAGGTCGTTCTACTGAAGAAGCAGGTTCTACTAAGTAAGAATTACTTAAATTAATTAAACTGATTTACGTTAATTTGACCCTTTTTGCATTTTATCTAATCAAATAATGCCTTTTAGTAATACACTGTAACATATTACATTGTATAACAAAGTATGTGTAAATACAACTACAGCGTGTTGATATGTCATCATTTCTCTATGCATTTGTGATTTTCTTGTCTGTGTCAGCGCTGCCACAACACTCACTAACACTTGATGTGAGAACACGCTGGAATTCTCTCTACCTAATGCTGGAGAGATTCCTTGAGCAATACCCTCCAATTCAGGTAGACAGATAGGTAAGACGGCTACATCTGTTGTCAGGAGGCTAATCTGGATCACTTGCTTCAGGGTGAGAGCTGTATAACCTTTGGAAGGTCATACCAGATGCTCTGCTGTGAGAGGGACGTCTTGTAGCTATGCTCTTCCTACGTGAAGTCCCTTCGACAGCAGGTATGCTAACTTTAGCGAATGTTAGCTGTAAAACTTAAGATTGTAAAACGGAATGGACAACATTAATATTGAAATGGCGGTATAAATAGTTGACTTAAGCTTAGTCATTACTCTTATTTAAAGGTCACATATTATGCAAAACGCACTTTTTAAATGTGTTGGAACATAACTATGGGTCCACGGTGTGCCTAGGGACTGCCAAAATAAAAAATAAAAAAAATCTCTCCTTTCCTCACCCTCCCCCTTTCTGAAAACCTCTCCAATATACTCCAGTCAGAATTCTCGCCGACTATAACGTCACAGCCGCTTCCCCATATTTTCTTTATATGTCCATGCTTCCCCCCCACATTAGTAACCAGAAACTTCCACCGTGAACCCTTGTCCCCCATTTCGTATTGGTCCACGGCCCCGAGATTTGATGGAAAGCGACAGCCATGTTGCTGAATGTTACATACACCAATACAGAATGCTTTGGCTCATACTCTACTAATTTATCTTGACCACAGCAGTCTATTAATGCCTCGTTTTTAATAACACAACGGATAGGAAGCTACTTGTGCTTTTTTTTAAAACGGTGAAACTAAAAGAATTGTTTTTATTGGTATTTTTGCCTGCCTGGTGTATAGCTATTAGCTTTGGGACAAGCAAACAGCTTTTGCTCACAAAATGCTGTTTATATTCCCCACAGCAGTCTGAAAATGCCTCGTTTTTAGCAAGACAAAGCATAGGGAGGTAATAGAGTCGAAGTCTAACTTAGAAGCTCATTTTTTCACTGATTTTAGTGATATTTTTAGCGGTTAGCTTCCGAGCTAGCTTCGGGAAAAGCATTGATAATTGCTCATAACAAGCTGTTTATATTCCCCACAGCAGTCTGAAAATGCCTCGTTTTTAGCAAGACAAAGTATTGGAAGGTAATAGAGTCGAAGTCTAACTTTGAAGCTCATTTTTTCACTGATTTTAGTGATATTTTAGCCGTTAGCTTCCGAGCTAGCTTTGCAGTAGCCTTCATCTTTTGCTGCATTTTTATTGTGAACATGCCGTTTCCATTAGCTTGTGGCTGTCAGTGCATCTGTATGAACATAGTCTTTCATGTAGACAAGGATCGGTCATGTCAAACTGTTCAAAGTGCGGGTGAGCTCCTGCGTTACTAGCACTAGACGTGGTTCTTCTCAGGCTAAACCTAACATGCAGTGCCGGCACGGCAAGCTATGGACCTATGGGCAGACGCCAATGGCTTCGCTTCCAGACAGGGGCGGGGGGGAAATCATCAGAGGTGGGCAGAGTAGCCAAAAAATTTACTCAAGTAAAAGTAAGTTACTTTAAGATTATAATTACTCAAGTAGAAGTAAAAGTACAAATAATTACTCAAGTAAGAGTAAAAAAGTATGCAGTGAAAAGACTACTCAAGTACTCAAGAGTACAAGTAGGCCTACTGAATTACTCAGGATTTATTTTTGAAATATACAGAGTAACACAAACGGTACAAAATAGACACGAACAAAATATAAAACAGCAATGTTCAAATAAAGATATTTTAAATAACATCCTTTAAAATGAAACAATAAATAAGGTTTTTAAAAATAAAATGAATAACCCTTGAACAAAAACAATAATACATAAATTATTTGCCAAATTAAATAGCCTACATCACCCTTCAAATACAATTATAATAAATTAGATTTATCCAAAATTATATTAATTAAAACCAATATACTTATAACATTGTTTTGCACATACACATTTTTAAACTAATTCCTACAATATGTCACAGGCCCTGAGAAAATTATCTAGGTTGTGTTGTGTCAAAAATATAAAACACACAAAATTAAACTTCGTTACACATCAAAACCTGCTGGCACACTCACTTAACGTATGAAACTACAGAGAGGCTGAAAAAGAGAAAAGAAAAGAGACAAAGAGAAAAGAGACCACTCTCAGACCGTCACACAGCCAGACTGGGGGCCAGTGAGTAAACTACAGGGAGAACAACAGGACATGTGTCAAAGAAGAACAGTGTCTCTGTAGGCCTAATTGCGAGTGTGTGGGAGTCTGTGTATATGTGATTGTGAGTGTGTGATTGTTATTTTGTGAGTTTGTGTAATTGAGAGCTTGCGAGTTTGTATGTGAGGCCAGGGGTGTGGTTATTGCTCCTTGGAATCAGCGGTTTCTTCCATTTTCTCGACTCACCCAGATAGTCTGTAAAATCTGCATGGAGCCTACATGGCACGGCCACGGACACAACATCGGTGCGGAACCGGACCGGTGTGAGGACCCCGAGCCGATCTGGCAGCCGAGCACATCTGGTACTCACACCGGAGCTGTTAAAAAAGTCCGCGGACATTGTTGAGCCCTATGACAACATGACAACACTTGTCATGTGACTCAAGTGGCTGCATTTGATTGGCAAGCTTTTGTAATGTGGTTTTTATTGGTTAAAATAGTCACGTGATAGAGATGTTGGCTGAAGACGTCCCCGGGGAGAGAAATCATGAGAGAAATGGCTCTCGCATGTAATAAAAAAATATATAAAACAATAAAGTAACGACCGTCACGTAGCCAAATGGAACGGCGTAAAAGTACCGTTCTTTCTTCAAATATTTACTCAAGTAAAAGTAAAAGTATGTTGCAATAAAACTACTCCTAAAATTACAATTTATTCAAAAAGTTACTCAAGTATTTCTAACTGAGTAAATGTAGCGCGTTACTACCCACCTCTGGAAATCATAGATTGTATATTTACGAGGGGAGCTGCAGCTCGGTTGCAAAAATAGGCCATCGTGAGATTAGCTGAAAATCAGATAAATGATCTGAACGTTTTTTTCAGCAAACAACTAAAGAGAAACGTATTAGGGACCTCTAAGACCATATAATATTGACAAAAAAGTGTATAATATGAGAGCTTTAAGCACTATGCACTCATCGGTTTTACCGATCAAAGTAACGTTAGTTCATAAATTGTGACGATAGTAGCCCTTAGCTAGCTGGTGATATTGCCGGTTTGCTAGCTAGCAATAGTAGTAGAAGATGGTGTGGTCCTGATACCAGGGCTATATCAACTATAAAATCGTGTTTGTTTGTTCGGATATATGGAAGAAATAAAGATGACTGGAAAAAGTTTCAAAGTTCTCAAGAGGATGTTTAATGAAGTGATTATCACAGGACAGTTTATGTAGGCGTTCAGTGACAAAACAAAGTGAGTCCTCTATTGACAGTCTCCTAACATATCTTGAAACTGTCTATTGATTGGTTGATCTCGTTGTCTTGCGTTTTCTCTGACCAATCGTTGTCTTCTCCTGAAAAGAAGAATTATGCTCCTAACCTTGGATATTACTTCTTATCTATGGTAGACAGTTGAGTCAGGCCTGTACAGTAGGCCATTGTTTAAAGAAGACCTATTATACTACTTTTCTGGTCTTAATTTCTTGTTTTACACTGCTATAGAGCAACCTGACACGAATCACATCACAAAAAACTATGTAGATTTTCGGGAAGCTCTTTCTCTTATTTTGGCGATCCAGCACGTCCTGTCAACACTTGAGTGTGTGTGCTTCGGCAATCTCCGCTCCCTCCGCCTGTGCATCGGCCATCTCCGCTACCCTCCCCCCCCCCTCCTGCAAACCCCACTCCGTTGTGATTGGTTACCTTCCTTCCGGAACACTTTCAGTGGCGGGAAGCGCGAGCATGGACCTATAAGGGCGCGAGGCAGACGCGAACAGGGAAGTGACAGCATTACCATACATGGAAACAGCCGCGTGGTGAAGTCACGAAGTTTTATGCGACGTCACGAATTATGAAAGGGTAGACCGCTTTGAACACGTGACTTCTCGACTGGCTAGAATAGTGTTTAGTGCTCGGCACAGACACCCCAGACGGTCAGCAGGGAATACGTCGAAATGCATGTAAGTCATTATTTGATAATTTAGTATGGTTAAGCATGACTATGAATCATCATAACAACGTTTATAGGTCATAAAAATCAAAAAGCATCATAGGTCCGCTTTAAGATAGACACATCTGTCTTTTCTGGCCTTGCTCTCTGGGAAACCATTCACCGAACTTTCCAAAACAAGTCATGTACCTTTCCCTCCCTTCCTCCCTCTCTCTCTCTCTCTCTCTCTCTCGTATCTGAAATGAGAACATTCAGATCACATGTTATAAATGTATGATTGTTTAGTTGATTATATAAGAGTAAATGTAAATATTATGTGGTTGGCTATAACATCAATAATATTTAAAATATAAATCCTGACAGCTACAAACTTACAAACATGGGGGGAAAAACAGGCTGGTGGAAGAACCTGAAACACCTCTCGAAAACATCGCTACTAACAAAAAAATACTGGCAGCCGTAAACAAGCTATTGGACCGATTTGATGTCCAGGATAAAAAGATGGAAGAGCTCTCCAGAAAAATGGAAGAAAACTCCAGCATGGTTGCTGTGTTTAGATAAGAGGTAACGGAATACAGAGTTTAAACGGATAGACTGTAGTAGCACGTTAGCGAGCTTCGAAGTGAACTGAGGATGTTTGTGGATAAACACAACGAACAGGATAGGTACAAGAGGAAGTGGAATCTCCATGTAAAAGGCCTTAAAGAAAAGGAAAATAAGTTATTAGGGGAACCGTTATCTTTCTTGTATCCAATATTGCACCCGGAGTGCCGTGGAATGTGGATGACATGGTGGACAGCATGCATCGTATCGGCAAGAGAGAGCAGAATCGCATGTCATCATTCAATTTGTCAAGCGTGAATGCAGAGTCAAGATCTGGAAGCTTTCCAAAGATGCTGGTGTGTGCAAACAAGAGGGCATCCGGTTTGCAGAAGATTTAACGAAAGAGGACAGAGCTGCCCGGGAGCTCATGTCGCCCAGGATTAAAGAACCAAAAGTACTAACCGATCAGCTGGGGTAGCCATCTGCTTAAACAACTGTCCAGGGAACGTCAATGAAAGTAACGGTGATACAGATGGACACTGGATTGCTGCAGTTTTGAATGTTGAAGGGATTCTTCTGAATGTTTATAGTTATAATGGGGAACATACAAATAAAATGTTGCTGGGAAAAATAAATAAATGTTGGATTGAGTTTAGGCGGGAAATGTTTCTTTTTGTACTCCCTGGATAAAAAGATCTTCTGTTACCCAGGACATGTCCTCTGTTATCCAGATTGGACATGGTAATGAAGATAGTTTTTGTAATAGTATTTGTCACGTTACAAGTAAAGTTTCATCCATAGGTTTACACTCATTTGTAAAAGGACAAAATGTTTTAGTTAGGCAATGTGTCAAAAATATGGTAAGGGCCATTTCTTAAGGAGCCATTTTGAAGGTAGCCTAATTAATTAATATATAATATAGGTGTTGTTAGTGATCTATCCCTTTTAATTTATTTCAAAATCTGTGATTACAATCTTTATCTATTGTTATTTTTGTCACTAGCTTCTACAAATACAAGGACAACTCAAAGCCCAAAACCCAGTAGGGCTGATGACTCCCTCCGCCGCAAAGAAGAAAAGGGATCAGTGGAAGACAAGCTAAAGGAATCAGAGAGAAAGATTGACGGCAGGCCGATGAAATCATGAACGATACTCCAAAGTCGATGAATGAATCGATTGAAGAACCACAACCGGAGAATGCACAGCCACTTGCTTCATCTTCCCCAGGAGGTAATGAATGCATCAACTCAACGTGTTCAGAATAATGAAAAGAATCAACTGAAGGATGAAATCATCAAAATGAAAAAGCAACATGAATGGGCACATAAAAAATCAGAGAAACTACGAAAAACGTCTAAAAAGGCCAACAAAACCAAAATTGTCAGTGAAAACCACAGGCAACAGGGAGCCAAGAAGCTTGCTGCACAGAAGAGGGCACAGGTTACAAACTTCCTGTGTAGGGATGAAAATAGCAGACTACTAGCAGCAAAAAAAGAGACAGTGACCAAAAACAAAGAGAAGGTGCAGAGAAGAGTCCTCCTGAAAACATTGAAAGAGATCAATGTGCTTTACAACAATGAAAAGAAGAAATAACTCACAATGTCATATCGATGTTCTATGTTACAGAACCAAAAACGAGTGATTGTGACTTTTGCATGCATCGACCATGAAAATGTCCAAATCATTGCTGACAAACTAGCCTTAAGTGGCTGTTGACAACATTAAGCGTTTCAGACTTGCTGGCTGCTACAGTGTGCGACCCAAAAAAAGAGGATTGTGTGTGTGTGTGTGTGTGTGTGTTTCAAAGAAATAGATTTTCAAGAAGAGAGCAAGTTCACCACATGACAACATTGGGAGAGAGTGAAGACCATGTGTGGTGACAAGGGATTCTCAATGAGAGACTTGACAAACATAATTTGAACTGGCTCCAGCAAGTTAAGCAGTGCATAGAGCTTAAAGAAACCATCAGTGACACTGAAGTGGTGTTTCATATGGATTTCTCTGAGAATTATGCCTGTAAACCCATAAACACAATTGTTGTCTACACATCTGAGGGGATCCAGTCATGTGCAACAATTGCATACAGCCTTCGGCATGATGAGAGCCGTGCGGGCGCACATAGAGCCAATTCTAAAGGACATCAAGGTGCGTAACCCCTGTCTGACAACTATCCACTTCATAAGTGATGGACCTGTCACTCAGTACAGAAACAAAAACTTCTACCTTCGGAGCACGCTTCCCTTTATCATGGGCTTCAGTAAAGTCACTTGGAATATCTCAGAAAATGCTCATGGCAAAGTTGCACCTGATGGAGTGGGTGGCGCTGTAAAATGAACTGCTGATGTAAAGGTGAAAACGGGAGCTACAAGCTGCAATCAATAATGAAATTAAATGTTTTTCCTATATGGTCATATAGTACTCGCAAATGTCCTTGAAATATCATAATTTTGAGGCATTGTCACCCACCCACGTGTGTAGAAAATTTGAGTATTGTTATTAAATCATAATTCAGTTATTGTCCAATTTACTAACATGCAAAACTCAGAAACACAGAGCATGGGGGCGCCCTTAGCTCAGTTGGTAGGGCGTCCCCCCCCGGGCCGGGCCCAGCAGCAGACCCGGGTTCGATTCCCGCCTGCGGTCGTTCTCTGTAATCAGCGCAGAGTTTAAGAAATCTCATAACAACGTTACTTAGAATTATGAACTTGATTTGAGACAGCAGGAAATATGTTGCAATAATCAAAAACAAATTTAGAATATTAATAACATTTTAAAACAGTTTGAAAAGTTGATGCAGAGTTAGGTCTTACAATTTTATTTTTTATTATTAACCTTTATTTATACAGGTAAAATCTCATTGAGACCCAGGGTCTCATTTACAAGAGAGACCTCTTCAGGTAGACATCAGCAGCAACACAAAGTTACAGACTAATTAAACATACAGGAGACACAACACAGAACACAAACGGTAAAATAACGCAGTACAAAGGGCAAAGAACAAGTTAAGTACAAGTTAAGTTATGTACAAGTGCAGACCCCCACGGACTGTCTCAACTACTAGCAGTCTAAAATCCCCTAAAGAAATAAAACTGGACAGCTTCAGCCTCTGCTGGAGCTTGTTCCAGGTTGCAGGGGCAGCGTAGGAAAATGCCTTCTTACCCAGTTCAGTACGGACTGACGAGATGGCAAATGAGATGAAGTCCAGGGATCGGAGGCTGTGATCGGACTGTTTCCGTGCCAGATACATTGACAAATAAGAGGGGAGCAGTCCGATAATGGATTTATAGATAAAAAGATACCAGTGAGTGGTTCTGCGCATGGAAAGTGAAGACCAGTTTGTGAGAGAGTACAATGTACAGTGACAATATATACATGACAGAAGTGTTAATTTTTTCTACTTATTTATTAACATATTTAATCTTGCTATCTATTTGTTTATTTTCAGTGAGGTGCAAATCTGCTCAGATGTCTGGCCACTGAATCAGCTTTATCAGGCTTCTGAACACCTTTGCTCTGGGCCAGGGTGACTGTTGTGTCCTTTTTTAGCTGTCGTTGTGCTGCACGTATGGGCGAGGACTGGCACCTGCGGATCACACCAGACACACTGTCATTTCTTAATGTTTAGTCTTTGGCTTTCAGGGTGTAACCACAAACTGTGGTGCACCTTTAGAATATTGGTGTTTGTGCTGCAGCTGCCCCGTCTTTATTTCTGCTGTCTTCCTGTAGAAATTCATGTTGCGGCCCATTGCAGCCGCGTGAAGACGAGCCTCAAAGCTTTCTCGGAGGAACATCTTTCTTTTGGTGGCATACTTTGTGTACAATGAGTGAAGACTCTCAAGGTACTCTGTATAAATGCCTAGGGTTGTTTTCTCTCATTTCTGCAGAAGCAGCTTGTCGAGGACTAGGTGTTGATACTTCCGCATCATGGGAGCGATGTATACAAGAGCATTTTCCACCAGACCACCAAACCGAGTGGGGAGATATAAAGTGTGGTCACACACAAGGGCCGAAATGTTGGGGAACTGCGGTAGGTTCAGGAGAGGACATATCCACAGCAGTATCGGCTGCCACATTGCCTGTCTCCCTTTGTGAGACACCACACCGAACCATCAGACGCCGAAGATGGCCTGGAACTGGCGTGCAGATGGGTTGTTATTCCAGCCACCTGTATGGAAAAAAGTCACACAATACCTACATTACTCACAACAAGACATAACACAGATATCATTAGGTATATTTTCAGAATTTATTGTAATTAAAAGAACATCAAACCTACCGGACGCTCTTGATCGAATTAAATAGGAGCTCTAAGTGATCCTGGCTGAACCTGTAGGTGAGCACATACCGATTGATTTTATTTTATTTGTGAATGGACATGACAATGACATTGGACGAACCAGATGCAATGTTTTCAGTGTATTAGCATAAATGCTAGTTTACAACACGTGTCCACAGGAGGCTTTTAAAAACAACAAAATAAACAAGTCAAAACAAAAACAAGATCAAAATACTGATAAAAACTGACAATTAAAAGAGTAAAAATGCAGAATACAATGGAGTACAGAGCAGCAATATAATGAGTCAAATATATATATAGGCTACGTAGAGTAAAACAAAGGCAGCATGATCAAACAATACACCAGTTGTAAATTATTTGTGTGAGTTGATTTGATTTGAGCCGTTGTTTAAGTTCTCTGTTAAAAGTGCTGCTATTAATCTCTAGTTTTAGACTAGTGGGCAAGAGGTTCCACAGTTTTGCCCCCTTTGCAGAGAAAACAGACTGACCGAAAGATGTCTTGTGCATTGGAACAAGACAATCACCATTGATGGAGGCTTGTGTATTTGCCCGACGAGAGCTCTGACGTCTGATGGCCAATTCAGACAACAGTGGTGACACATGGTTATTTACACTCTTGAAAAACAATTTAAGATTACTCAAATGAATAAAGTTATCAAAGGTGAAAAGGTTGTGTTTTTTTTAAGAATGCCACAGTGATGCCATCTCA
The DNA here is from genome assembly GCA_949357725.1 of Hyperoplus immaculatus. NCBI lineage: Eukaryota > Metazoa > Chordata > Actinopteri > Uranoscopiformes > Ammodytidae > Hyperoplus > Hyperoplus immaculatus. The sequence goes on from OX442369.1 coordinate 20,691,976, forward strand.
TGGGTTTCCGGTCCATGACTTTTATTATCTCTTCACTCTCGCAAGGATCCTAGAGGGAGCTTGGGAGTTTGCTTATCCAGTCTACATGTGTTTTGTAGATCTGGAGAAGGCTTATGACCGGGTTCCCCGGGAGATACTGTGGGGGGTGCTGCGGGAGTATGGGGTGAGGGTGTCTCTTCTCAGGGCCATCCAATCTCTGTACGCTCAAAGCGAGAGCCATTGCCTCACAGTCCTTAAACTGAGGGTACCCAAGATCCCTCAGGGCTCAACGCTAAGGTTTTTTTTCACTTGCCCGACTGGGCAAGTGGGTCTGAATTCTACTTGCCCGAAGTCAATTGTTACTGGCCCCTATATAATTTTTTTTTTATTAGTAGTGTACAAATATTTGTTATATTTGCTCTTTATTTACATCGTATAAACACATCATGGACAGTGTTATAGATGAGTTAAAGGTCATACTGAAAGTGGAGGCTATTATTAAAATATTATTTGAGTTGAAAAACTGACAATAACTGCAAATTTTATGCAAAAAAAAAACATGGTCACAAATGTTTTTTTCTTTTACCTTATTCTTTTTACAACAGCAATTCTTTAAAACTTTTCTGTAAGACATTTTTTTTAGGCCTACAACAATCTGTTTTACACGTTTTTGTATTCCGTTTTATTCAAAATCTCAAATTTTGGCTTAGGACAGGCTGTTTTGATCACTTTTCGAGTAACCTAGTTTCAAGCTTCCACTAGATGTGAAGTGACACCTCTTGCCCATTTACATGCAGGCTGTAAAGATGTTCCTCTGCTAATGATGTTTGTGTTGATATGCACACATTAACTGGTAGTAGGCTACTATCAGCAGAGCTAACGTTAGCATCCTCGCTACGCTAGATTCACGTTGGATGCATTTAAAAAACGCGGATATTTTTGCTGCTTTTCAGACGGCTGGTGTATACTTATTTAGGCCTACTCGTTGGCTTTTGGACTTTCTGTCACACCAACATAACGCGTACACATAGTTCTCTTTCCTATCTCTCTTACTGTGTGTTAGTGAAGGGTCGGTCGCGAACGAGCCGGTTCAAAGAGCCGGTGTTCTGACATTTTCTGCTCCCTTGTCAGATTTTGCTACCTATCAGAAAATGCTACCCTGCGTCATTGGTAGCGTATAGACAATTACCTCTATCAAACGATGCACCCACTACAGAATCACGTTATTTTACACCACTACACACAGTGTAGCCTACAGTGTAGGAATATGGGGAGCATATTTTGATGCTGTTAGTGTTAAATAGCCTATATCAAATCATGCTACCCTATCAGAAAATGCTACCTTACTCTCTATCAAACGATGCTCCCAGTAGGCCTACATAATCACGTAATTTTACACCACTCATCCACACTGTAGGAATATTGGGAGCATATTTTGATGCTGATTTACAACATATTTATTGAAGATTTCAGGGGTACAGTAGGCTTAGTGAGACCAATTGTCTCTATCAAATAATGCTCCCACTACAGAATCACGTTACTTACACCACTACTTACCCCATGTAGCCTACACTGTTAAGCTTGGGGAGCATATTTTGATGCTCCTTTATAACGTTATTATAGATTTAGTAGGGTATAATGTGAGATCAATTGTCTCTATCATATAATGCTCCCACTACAGAATCACGTTATTTTACACCACTACCCATGTACACCCCTCTCCCCCACCACCGGCGAAAACTTTTCCGAGTCAGGTAAAGTTATCACATAGAAAAGCCTATCATTTTATTTCTATATTCAGCAGCAAAGCTAGTATCTACATGCACATTTGTACATGCTCACAGGTCAAAAGGCACAATTTAAACATATGTGTAGCATTACGCAGTTAAAAACATGTTTTAAAGAAAATACTCGCCATCAGCCAAAAAGGTAGCAAAATGTGATGGCTGCTCACGCAGGATTATTATTTTCGGAATGCGCATGCGCAGAACCACTAGGGAGCAAAATCTGACGGGTAGCAGAAAATGACAAGTCACCGGCTCTTTTAAGTGAACGATGGGAGTCGGCTCCCAACTAAGCCGTTTAAAAAAATTAAATAATATATTTTTTTTAAACATAAAGTTTGCCAAAGTCTGTATAGGTGTTTCTATCCAGGCCACTTTGTGTATCAGAGAGGTCTAGAAACAAGTCAGTGCATTTATTTAGTGGTTTCAGAGTTACATGGGTCTGTAAATGCAACGAAAAAAACGGCTACGCAATGTACTATATTGATATTAGAAAATGTAATTTTTACTTTTGAATACTACTGTACAATGGTATTGGATAATTGCAGTGATATATGCCTACACGTACTCATCAGAAGTCAAAACAGGGCTACTTTTGGCTGAATTATAAAAGGTACAATATGGTAATATGGAGAGCTGTTTGGGAGCCAAAAGAGCCGGCTCTTGCTGGTGAGCCGATCCAAATGATCCGGCTCACAAAAAAGAGCCTAAATTCCCATCACTACTGTGTGTGCGCATCAGTTTTTTGCCGAGATCTGTGTGTGTGTGTGTGTGGGCGGTGGAGCCCCGCCCTCTTCACAAAACAGCAGAGGAGAGAGATGCAATGCAGCAGACACAACTACTCGCACATAAATTAGATAAATAACATAGGCCTAAGCGTTTATTTAATAATGAGCACCAGCTCTATATGGAAAAAGACCGTGGATAGATGTATTTGGCGCTATAAAAAATTAAAATATTATTATTATTATTTTTCAATAATTTCGTGGAGACTCTCGGTTGCCCGATCGGGCAAGTGGGTTGTCATAGTCACTGGCCCGACATGGCGTTTTACTTGCCCCGGGACGTCGGGCAATCCTTATTGTTGAGCCCTGTCCCTCATTATGCGGAGAGCCACTGAACTCGGAGTGACTCAAGGTGAATCTCAATCCAGGGGTTGCAGCCTAGGAAGGCTGCATTTGAAGACTGATTGCGTCATAGCGGCGCGCAAAGGCTTGTTCCATTAGCAAGGCTCCTTCACATACAGCCGAGAAATGCAGCCTTCGTTTCACGGTTTTGAAGGCTGCAACAGATGGATCCTTCGCGGCCCAACATATCCCAAGATTCTTTCAGAGCTGGCATAAAATAAAAATAACAAAACAGCAATGTGTTGCTCCATCTTCTTAACTTTTATCTTCCTTTCTTTCTTGTACTTTTTTTTCTTTTCATCTGGTAAGCAACTTCTTTTACTTTTTTCCTCCGTTGACAAGGCTGTCTCCATTGGCAGCAATCAGGGTTGCTAGGCAGCACAGGAGCGGCGAGTCGTCACGCAAAGGCGACGGCTTGTTACGCAAACCGGAAATGCTCGTAAACGGAGACCTGCGGAGACCGTCTCGTTTAACAACGCTCGTTCGGCCTTCGAATCGGCCACAGGCTATAGCCTCCATAGAACGCGTAGACAGCGTCCTTGTCTCTGGATTGGGATATAGCTTCAGTGTCTGTGCAGCCAGGTTCACCCTCATCTTCTGCTTCTCAAAGTAGACATGTTTGTCTGTAATTGCATTGACAGCATGCAGTCCATCTTTTTTTATCACATCATTGCGATGGTTGATGTACCTTCAATTGATGATCATCATGTCCAGACATACCTGTGCAAATGGAGAGACAAACCATAATATTTAGATAACAACGTTTAGCTGCAGATGCACAACTTGTACAAATAGATCTACAACGATCACCATTTACCTGCCCATCCATTGTTACAAATACCACCCGAATGCCCTGTGCATGAAGCTCCTCCAAAGCCTGACTGACAAGGACCATTTGTGGTTCTGGAGCGAGAGACTTGCTCAGGAAGTATGCGATGGGAGCCTTCCAATGTCCTTGTAGGCCAACCACCATGAACACAAGAGCCTCAGTAGCAATATCGGTCTCAGTGTTTCCATCACCCATGTCTACAAACCCAGACATTAACTCTGTATGGGGAATGTATTGAACTTGTTTTCAGATGGACATGGCATTCAACATGAGTGAAACACATCCATATTTACCCTGGTCACCCTGGCATCTTCTCTCCTGCTTATCGAGCATCATCTTGTTTATGCCAGGCTTGGCATCCACCGAACGCTGCCACCTGTAAAAAAAATTGAGAAGAAGTTATTTAACGTGTTTGCATCAGTAATTTAACAAATATTCAATTGGACAATATTAAGCCTACCTTTCTAACGTATTAGGGATGTGGGAGAGTCTCTCTTAGGTATTTGCGGGTTTACATCTATCTGTGCGTTTACATCTATCTGTGCGTTTTCATCTATCTGCGGGTTTGCATCTAACTGCGCGTGTGCTCTGGCAACTTGTTCAAAGTATACTTTGTTATCACAGAGTTGGGAAATTTGTTTCATCTGCTGCTAAGCAACTAGAGTTTTGACCGGTCCAAGATGGCGGTCGCATTTCTTGCTCCCAACGACCAATGCAGCTTTTACTCTTTATTATGTCTTTGGTGGGACCTACGACTTTTATCTTACAATGCCCGAGGACGAGAATATTTCTATATCATCCGGAATGCACTTGGGGCCTTATTCTGATCCTGTATGTTTCTCTGCACCAATGAGCAGTTTTCATAGGGATGAATGTGCGCCATGTTTCAATCCGGTGGTCCATGGCCCACACCAGGACCCTGGAGCAGTGCCTTCTTCCTCAATCCAGCAGTGCTCAGTGGCCAAGCCTGATCAAAAATCATATACATTTTATTTGTATAGCCCAAAATCACAAATAACATTCGTCTCAGTAGGCTTTACATTTCATAAAATACGATACAATATGACACCCTGCCCTTACACCCTAAACTCGGCTGAGAAAAAACTCCCTGTAAAAATCCTTTACCTGGATTAAAACAAATTGAAGAAATCTCAGGGAGAGTCAACAAAGTAAGGGATCCCTCTCCCGGGAACGACATACTGCAATAGATGTCATAAGTAGAGAAAATCACAAAGGAATTTGATCATTGACCAGATGTTTACATGGTAATACTAAAGTAAAGTGTGAATAGTGTGGATGCAGGAAGACTTCAGATGCTGCCAGAGGATCCACACCGTCTCGTCTCCACCAGGGAAAACTAAGGTTTCCAGCGCCGGGATTACGTCCCACGTCTCCAGGTGGCGTCCTTAACCACTGCAACATCTTCCGCGTTGATTCATTCTCAGATGTTGCCAAAGGGCAAGCGGCTAACAGAAATGTGTCTCCACAAAATTTGTATGGATATCAATCAAAGGTTCATACTTTTCTTTAAACTGTGTACTGGGGGGCGCCTTTAGCTCAGTTGGTAAGGCGTCCCTATCCCGGGCCGGGCCCAGCAGCAGACCCGGGTTCGATTCCCACCTGTGGTCGTTCTCTGCATGTCACTCCCCTCTCTGCCCCATTTCACCTCTGTCTCTCTGCACTATCAATAAAGCATAAAAAATGCCCAAAAAATATCTTGTGTACTAAAACGCAAAACGCCACCTCAAGCGTTTTATTAGCCGATTGATTTTCAGTTTTAGCCGTTTTTTTTTTCCGCGGGAGGAGGAGGGTTGGGTAGCTGAACAGAGTCGTAGCGAAACAAATGTTCCGGTTTCGGCCCGGCCTCCGAGAGGGCTCAGTGCACTGCCCCGTTAACTTCTCGTGTCTGAGGTTTTTCCTTTTACTTAACATGAAGGACGTTGATGGTATTAAGGCATTGTGTGACTTTTTATATTTAGGTTAATATATTTACGTTAATATAAGTATTAAATCGCTCTATGTTCATACAGTGATCACTTATGTAGTGCACACGTTTCCTACCGCCGATCTCTGTCACCCGCTCTGCATGTAATCTGCAAATTAAATTGTTCGGGATCCCGAAAGTGGTATCCAATCGGAAGAAAGAACGCTACAAACCGGCACCCTTCTCACTGCTGGTGCACCCGCCGAGCAACAGATGGATGAATGTTTATTCGTCTACAATGGCGGAGCAGGTAAAAATCCTTCCCAATGTCTGTTTGATGGTTTTTATCATGTTTAATCACACTTATGGATCTGAGATGATGCTAGATAACTCGCTGCTTGAAGACATTAATGTGGTGACGTAGGGACGAGTGCTGCAGCTGCTCGGCCCGACGTGGGCCCGAGGAGCTACATTCGATGGGGAGCAGAAAGAACGGCAGGATGAGCAGCTTGCAAACAGTTTATGGCAAAAAACCTCAATATTAGACCTGACACTGAGGGCAACCCTAAAGACCACCTTCTCCCGACCTTCTTCGCAATTTTTACTCCCTTTGAAGGTGGTCTCTAAGGCCGTTAAAAATGTTATCTATGAAAAATGCCATTCCCCGAGGAGATAATTCTCTGTCGGCTAAAAAATGTTTGGGACACAGGTGCGGACCAAGGGGTTTCTAAGTTATCCCCAGAGGGATAACCACTGAATCGCTAAAGCGAAGAATGGAAGGGGGAGAAAGCAAAAAGCCACACAGGCTACTTTACAATATCAAACTAAAGTGAGAACAAAACCATCACTGCCAAGCAGCTGAACGGACAGACAAACACTTCAACAATTATTTTCTCTTAAACTCAGAGGGCTCTCACTACCTCTTAAGGTGAGACAATGAGCAGCACAGAGCACTGGGGTCTCAGGGCATATATAATCTCTTCACACCTGGGTTCAATCAGCCAATCAGTGCACACACACCTGATTGCAGTGAGGAAATCAGTCACCATTCTCACAGAGGCGAAAGATTCCGTGGACTCACAGGGCTGAAATCTACCGTTTCCTCACACACTCCTAACCAAGTCGTTGCCACCGCAGTGAATGACTAGGGGCCTATCTGAAAAGTCCAATCTCCTAACCTATAAACCTCCTTTCCTATACCTTAACCCCTAAACGTCATCGGGGTTAAGGAGAGATGAAAGGTGCTTCCTATCGAACATAGGAAAGGACAGCGCTGTTTCAAATGAATTCGACACCACTTTTCCTAACCGACGTCATTTCGCGACGGCGAGTATTGCTGACGTGAGTTACTAGCGTGAAACTACACTATTCTCCGAAAATTGACTACAACAAGCGCTCGTTTGATCCATGCGTTCTTTTCATATTGATTTTAATCAGGTGGTCGCCAACAGTGAGAATCACTCCCATATATCCCAATTCACATGTGGAATAAAACGAGGCTACACTTATGTTGATGTTGAAATGAACTGCCCCCAGTAACTTCAATAAATGTGAAGTTGGTATTTTATTTTCTTATGGTGTAAATTATGTGCTACGAAAATGACTATTATGATGTTGGTCTTTTATGAGTTCTTTATTATCTTAAAGAGGACCTATGATGCTTTTTGACTTTTATGACCTATAAATGTTGTTATGATGATTCATAGTCATGCTTAACCATACTAAATTATCAAATAATGACTTACATGCATTTCGACGTATTCCCTGCTGACCGTCTGGGGTGTCTGTGCAGAGCACTAAACACTATTCTAGCCAGTCGAGAAGTCACGTGTTCAAAGCGGTCTACCCTTTCATAATTCGTGACGTTGCATAAAACTTCGTGACTTCACCACGCGGATGTTTCCATGTATAGCAATGCTGTCACTTCCCTGTTCGCGTCTGCCTCGCGCCCTTATAGGTCCATGCTCGCGCTTCCCGCCACTGAAAGTGTTCCGGAAGGAAGGTAACCAATCACAACGGAGTGGGGTTTGCAGGAGGGGGGGGGGGGGGGGGAGGGGAGCGGAGATGGCCGATCACAGGCGGAGGGAGCGGAGAATGCCGAAGCACACACACTCAAGTGTTGACAGGACGTGCTGGATCGCCAAAATAAGAGAAAGAGCTTCCCGAAAATCTACATAGTTTTTTGTGATGTGATTCGTGTCAGGTTGCTCTATAGCAGTGTAAAACAAGAAATTAAAACCAGAAAAGTAGTATAATAGGTCCTCTTTAATGGGGGGGGGGGGGGTATTTTGTTTTAGCCGAGTTAAATCTTCCTCCTCTTCTCCTCTCCTCTCTTCTGTTTTACCTCTCGTTCGTATTCGTGTAGAGTCGGTAAACTCCGGCGGTGGCCTGTTGCTTTAAATCTTGCCGCCGTAAAGGATTATGGGATACCACTATCTCCTTTCCTTTCGCATAGGTTGGTCCGGAGTAACCTATGCTAAAGGAGGGTTAAAGGATGAATCGAGGCTCCTTTCCTATGCCTTTCCTAAGCATTTTGAGAATTCGGATCACCTATCCGCCGAGTACTTCCGGTTCATCTCGATAGGAAAGGAAATTTCCTATGCAAAAAATACTTTTCGGATAGGCCCCAAGACATCCGGCACTTCTCTTCCTTTACCAAGAATATAAAAAAAAATAGATTGAGAAGGCCTCCCCACCGAAGCCCACCCTTCCCAAACCAGCAGACGTCCATATCTTGCTGGACCCTGCCTCGCGCTCCCTGGGCACCACGCCGGACATAGCTGTCCCCCAGGACCCACACCAGCGCTGTGGAAACAAAGTAAATGTTAGCTCCATCATTAGGGATATTACAAAATGTATTATAAGCAGTGGTTGGGTTACAATAATGGGAATGTTGAAATCACTTGGCCAAGAAGTTTTCTTACTATTTCTCCTGCAGCCACTGCTCCTCTCTCTCTCTCTCTCTCTCTCTCTCTCTCTCTCTCTCTCTCTCTCTCTCTCTCCTCATATTAAGAATTATAATACCTCTGAATGTAGGCCTAATGAACGGCTTCAGCTGGGAAGCATTGACCTTCTGCTTAAGCTAAACCCCTGTCCGGCTGCTCAGCGTTGCCACACCCTTTACTGACAAGGAGGAAATGACGTATGGCCCAGACCAGTTGTCTTCGAGTTTTCCTCCTTTTCACCCTTGCTTTCGCATGTTGGCCTTCATTACCTCATCCCCATTTTTTAATGTGAAAGACTTAACTTTCTTCCCCTTCGCCTGCTCAAAGGCCTTCTTCTGCCTTTGCTGTACCTTTGCATGCAGATCTGCCACTTCTGCAGTGTGTACCTCAAGCTGTTGGTCACTTGGGTCACTGATAGACTTAAAACAGTCCCCGTCCTTCTCCAAATTAATCATCCCAGGGGAGCGAGGGTGCCTCCCAAAAAGGGCACAGTAGGGTGTGAACTTGGTTGATCTCTTAATTAAAAGGGAATATAGTATTTTATTGAAAATCTGTTGTTGTTGAATATTGTTTCCATTTGCAGTTGTTACCTAATATTACCTGCTTTGAGGTGTTTATAGGGGAGAACGGGGTAAGTAGGCACACTTTTTACTCTACTGAGAATTGCTCATCACCTAAACATCTTTCGATAGTCATTCCTACATTACATTCAAGCTTAAAGTGTTGGCTTGAAATGTGTACCCCTCACTTTTTCTATCTTATTGTAATAAAGAAGAAATTAATCATCAAAGACACCCTAACACATTGTGACAATCAACCCCATCAAGGGGTCGGTTGTCATACACTATGGGGTTGTTTGTCACAATGTTATCTTAATGGGAATAATCTTGAAAAGAAGGAAAGAAAGTAGAACTAAATTTGAAAATGCAATTGCATTGTCAAGTTGACAAATAGGCCTATATAACTTACTGTAGCCTTGGCAGCTTGTCTAGTTTGGGATGCACTGGGTTGTTTTGATTTTGTTGCCCTTTTTTCCTTTGCATGCTAGCTGCCTTTTCCTGCTCTATTCTTTCCTTCTCTGGGGTGTTAGTGAGGATACAGCTTGACAATTTATTTCGTTACTGGGTTCCTTTTCTGGCTGTAGCCTTTAGATAACTTGTGACAACCAACCCCCCCAAAAATGTGACGACCAACCCCAACTTGAATTTTTGCTAGCATCAATGCCAACAACCATCTGACAACTAATTAGCTTGCTAACCACAATCTAAACTATTGTTTACCCTTCACACTTTTTATGAGAAACAAGTGTTTTGTTATAAACCCATTCTGTAAAAGCCTAGAAGAAAAATACTGAGGAGCTAAATATTTTCAATTTGACATGAAAAACACAAACAGTTCTCTCACCTCAAATTCAGCAGTCTAGCTCCAAGGAAGACTATGTAGGTGACCTCTTATCCCAATTCTGGATATTTACATACCAAAATTTCACAGACAGCGCCTTCTGGTTCCGAGATATAACGATTGTGACAACCAACCCGTGTGACAAATTACCCCGTTCTCCCCTACTTGCAACAATTCCCCTTAAATGCAAATCCCAGTCATCCTGCTCTTCCCCACAGTATTTGGCCAGGGCTGACTTGATGTTTTTATTCGTCCTCTCAGCTTGTCCATTGGCCTGGGGGTGGTACGCTGAGGTGATGCAGTGTTGCACACCGAGGGCCACAAACACCTCATGGTTGAGCTGTAATGCATTAGTTTATGTAAATTAACTTGAAAGATAGGACTGTGGTGGCAGATTTTGCATATGATATATGTCTGGACTCAAAAGTTGGAATACTTATTAATGCAATAGGAAACATTTGTTATTATCTTGTATAGACTTATAAGTAATGATATATATTGAATGTGGATTAGTTGTAAACTGAAATGTAGATTCCTCAAATGCGTATCCAACAAACCACTCAGACGGGCCACACCTCTCCTATTGTACCGTGCTCAGAAATCCCCCGGTGCCATCTTCAAACTGTCCCACCCACCATTCCCCCTCACATGACTGGCCAAATTGAGAACAGTGCATTGTTGTTATGGTGAACTGAAGCCATTGTTGTATCTTAAACCTGTCTGCCTCCCAAACCGTCTCCCCCTCCTTTCTTCCACCCAGCTTACCTCCCCCCCTGCCTGTTCCTCCAACTCAGATCAACCTGACCCCTCCCATGGTTTACAATAACAATGTATGTATATTAGAACTGTTTACCTCTCAGCCTGTCTCCCCTCCGAACCCACTGTTAGACGCCTCACCCCCTGGGGGGCTAATGTTCCTTAAATAGATGACGATTTAAGGAACAAATTGTCACTCTTTGCAACAACTCACATGAGTTGGAACTAGTGCACCACTCCGCGGAGTTTTCTTGCTATATTGATTGAAAATAAACCTTTTGCTACTACAACGTATCACTCTGCTTAATTTCTCACCACAGGACTCAATGACAAATATTCTATGCAACACATACACTGTTTTATAAACATAACTGTACCTCATTGACAAATTCCCGTCCTTGGTCTGTAAAGATTCTGTCGACCAGACAGAAGTTGAGGAGAATATTCACTATTTTCCTTGACACCTCAACAGCCGTTTTGTTGCACAGCGGTTTTGCCACAACCCACTTTGTGAACAGGTCTGTTGCCGTCAGAATAAATCTGCAACATAAAAGGCATGTTATAAATGTAGTAATAATCATTAATAGACATTCCATCCCTGTCATGAATTTTCCTTTAAACCAAATCTTTTGCATTGATTATCTTTAAATGTGGTTACACATACATCAGCAATGAAGCTACCTTTTGCCCTTTTCAGTAGTGGGAAGGGGACCAATTTGGTCAATCCCAAGGACACTCCATGCCTTGCTGACATCAATAGGATAAAGGACAGGGGCAACGGTCTTCATCACTTCCTGGCGCTGACAGCGGGGACATTCATCAACCTTTAAAGCAATCAATTAAAGTTCCATCAAGATCTAGTATCATGGTAGTGCATGAGTATGACAAAGCAAAAAAAACAAGTACTCTGTATATGTGTTGCAATTTAAGGTTACAGGAGATGGATTAAAATACTTCTACAGAATGTCATAAAAATATTTAAAATAAATCCATCTCAATTCAGTTTCATAAGTCACCTTTCAAAAAGTCCCAAAACTCACCCATTTGTTCACATCCTCTCGCAAGGTTGCCCAGTGGTAGGATGCCTTTATCTTGTCCATTGTCCTGCGCCTCCCTGGATGACCTCCAGTGCCCAGGTTGTCGTGGCACTCCATGAGGACATCACGAGCCCGCTCATTGGTGCACCAACCAACCTTATATGGTTTTGGTGCCTATAATACAGCTCCTCATCTGATGCAGCGGGAAAAAAACATTCATTGTAGGGCTGCCCCGACTAATAATTTTCCTTCAACTAGTAGTCCTCATTTATTGCCATTAGTCATTTGAAGGTTAGGCCTATATTGTATTTATAAGTGCACGTCACAGATGATACCCCCAGACTCCCCTACAAGAGTTTAGTTAACAGATGTCATGTCACCTTTTTCATGGCTTATGACTGTGCACCCCTCCTCACAATAATTGTAATTTTCAAGTGCAAAATGTGTTTGTATTAAGGGATATTTGTTCAAATGGTTTTAATGTAATGGGCAGCTGGATTAGATACGAAGACAAAGAGTTTATTAGAAGTACGAATTAAGGCGAAAAATCACACATGCACGATGGGGTACTTTTAACATGGCAACCAGCTTTAGGGGGTACACAAGTCATAAAGGTTGGGAACCACTGGTCTAGAGTGAAACATATAGGTTTTTAATGATTTTGACAAAGCGCGGTTACTAAGTTTCAAGTCTGTTTATTTTTCATTTTTCCTAAAGAGTTTTCTTTCTGTGACCTAGCAACCAATTAAATCTGGTCTGACGTATAACCTTTCTGATAGACTAATGTTTTGGTCAACTATACTTTGACAGCCCTACTTCATTTAAAGAGGACCTATTATGCTACTTTTCTGGTCTTAATTTCTTGTTTTACACTGCTATAGAGCAACCTGACACGAATCACATCACAAAAAACTATGTAGATTTTCGGGAAGCTCTTTCTCTTATTTTGGCGATCCAGCACATCCTGTCAACACTTGAGTGTGTGTGCTTCGGCTATCTCCGCTCCCCCCCCCCCCCTCCTGCAAACCCCACTCCGTTGTGATTGGTTACCTTCCTTCCGGAACACTTTCAGTGGCGGGAAGCGCGAGCATGGACCTATAAGGGCGCGAGGCAGACGCGAGGCAGACGCGAACAGGGAAGTGACAGCATTACCATACATGGAAACATCCGCGTGGAGACATCACAAAGTTTTATGCGACGGCACAAATTATGAAAGGGTAGACCGCTTTGAACACGTGACTTCTCGACTGGCTAGAATAGTGTTTAGTGCTCTGCACAGACACCCCAGACGGTCAGCAGGGAATATGTCGAAATGCATGTAAGTCATTATTTGATAATTTAGTATGGTAAAGCATGACTATGAATCATCATAACAACGTTTATAGGTCATAAAAGTCAAAAAGCATCATAGGTCCTCTTTAAGAAAGTGTATGTACAATCTGTGTTAGGTAACATTATGAGTAAGTAGCTTTCAGGAAATCTAGTGAAATTGACAATTGAAAAATATAGGTTAAATACAAGCAAATATGTTCGACAGTACTTGGAGGGTAAAAAAGCAAAGGAATATTACCAATACAGAATACTTCAGATAAACTGTCTCAAATGCGTTTGACACACTGTGACTTACCCTTCAGAAGGTAGGTCTTTGACACCTTCCTTATGTAGCCCTTCCTGCCTTCTGGGTTGGGGGTGGTTAGGCTGTGGTAGCTGTGTAGCTTTAGGTAATGCTTAACCTCAGTATAAAACGCTTCCATTTCTGTGAAAATAAATGTAACAAACAAAGACAGTTTTCGGAATTAAGGCCAGAAAAAAATTAATTCCCTGGTATAAGGGATAGGGTAAATAACACCTACAAAACTAATCCTGTATTGATGAAAGCCCCCCACCCCCCCGCTAATAATAAATAAACGTTTATTAGTTCACGTTAGCTATCAATCTAAAGCCACAAATATTATCTTAATCTTATCAAACGGTCATGTTATACAACGTATGTCTAATTTCAGTAATTTGACAAGCGTATGACTAAGGTTCATCTTTGTACATTAGATTATTATTCATAGTCTTGAATTAGAAAATCATTAGAGATCGTTAACCTTAATACTTACCGGGATAGCGGGATAACCATAGTGCATGCGCATTTAAAAGACAACGTTTACAGGAAGTGCGTCATAATCGCGCATCTATGACCCCGAGTCAATCTGGCAGCCGAGTCGATCTGGTACCTACACCGGCCGTGCAACTGTCAAATGATTAGGATGCAGTATAGTACATGTCCGTGTGTTGAAAGTGTGAGGGCATGAACTCTTTTCGGCTCCATGAGAGTGGTTAGTGACACTGCATCAACTAACGCCAGTCAGTGTCACTTCTCACAAAGCTGAAAGATTCCGTGTCCTCACAGAAAGCGAATGAACGAGAGACTGCAGTATGGATCACGATGAGGTAATGTGTTTATGTTGTTGTAAATAATGACTATTTCAGATGAATAATCTTTATCTGATGATGATGAAGCAAAGTAAACTTTGTTTTCGTAGCGCTCATTCATTTAGGAGTAAACAACAGTTATATAAATGATAAATGTCTTCACTATTACAAATGCATGTTATCACAGTAAACAAAAAAAACATAAAGGTTGGCTTTACTACATTTAGAAAAATAATATTGTAAAGCAGAGTTTGTGGACAATGAAAAAGTGTTCTAATCAATAGCCAAGAGACATAACTGGGTAATGCAGGCAAAGAGCGTGTTGTTTTGTGGGGTGTTTTTTTGGTGGTGTATAGCACTCAGCCGCGTTCTCTCCCTCTCCTGTAAGGGCCCTGTGTCCACACAGTTTCTTTGTGTAGTGAGTGACAAAATGATGTCCAGAAATTAGACTGGAAAGGCCGTTTTTGAGAGCTGATTGGGCTGAATAAGTTTATGAGTGTTATGTTAGTAACTACACTTCCCAGCACCTTAGCGCCAGGATGCGACGTCATGGCGGAAGTGCGAGGGACTGTTTGAATTTGGATAGCAGCCGCGCAGTTCGAGAGCCAAAATGTTTGACAGACTTGCCAACAACACACAAAGAGGACCTGTGCTTGACAAGCTTACGCCACCTTTAAATGACAGCTATCACTGGGGCTAATACACTCAGAGGCATACTTTAATGTTACCATTGAACTCCCATGAAAATGAAGCTGATAAAAAAGAGCTGCAGCTTAGCAACGGTTGCCTTCTTTGCAGCCGATCGCATAATAACCAAACAGTTTGTGAAAACTAAAAAAACAAGGAGTTTAGAAAAGAAAACCTAAAACGCATCAAACAAAATGGATCAAAATACGGAAGTTGTCGACATTAATGGAGCCGTACCAGTTCTGACAGAGGAGCTGCCGCAGTTTACAGTGGACGGGGTTCGTCCACTTATAGAAAACTTTTTTGATCTTATGACAGAGGAACAGTGGACACTTCTAAAATCAGGTACCCCTGAGGAGGCCACTAAGATATTGTTGGCCGACCTGCTGTTAAATGTTATAGCAGCAGTTGTAAAGGCCCTGGTGATGGCTCTCAGGGGCATCAATGTAATTGTGTCTGTGGAGTGTGTAGTGACTAATCTGGGCAACACATCCCTCAGTGCTTCGCTGAGATTCTCCACGTAACGGACCAGGTTGTGAGTGACAGCTCAAAGCGGCTCACGGACCTGATGGGTCAGGAGATAGCAGATAGTGTAAACTCTGCCATCTCCAGCAGTCTGGGCAGGGCAGAGCCTATTATTAATCAGCGTGTCATTCCCCCATGCAAACTCAACGCTATGGTCAATTATGCCTGTAAGATGGTACAGGCATTCGGGGGCAAGCTGAAGGTGCTGTGCTCTCCGCGACCACTTAGACAGAGAAACAGTCAAGAGAAACAGGAATTGGTAGTAACTGATGACTGCTCTCAATCAACAGTCGGAACTGTAAGAACCCAGACCCTGAATAAAGTTTCTTCACACGACAGCTTTGTGACAGCAACAACAAAGGCTGTCCAGGAGCTGATTAAAAAGGAGGTCAATGACATGATAGAACCTCTTTTGGATGTTTCGGACGCTGCTTCACAAAGAAACCTCCATGGAGATTGATTCTGCAGCAGATGATATTGCTCAGATCATAATTGAAAAGAGTACAGAGGAGGCAGAAGCAAAAGATGCAAGTCCAGAGTCAGAATCCACACTGAAGGGAAAACCAGCCATGAAAGGTGTCGGATGCAAGGTGAAGAACTTCCTTTCGAAGCGCTTTGCCAAAGCTACAATCTATCACATAGTGACAAAGCTTAAAACAAGATTCAACCTTGACCCAAAAGTTAAAAGTACAAACTCAATGGAGTCACTGATAGCCAGTGTCAACTCTCTGCTCATGATAGAGGAGGGTGGAAAGGAGGTTTGTGTGTTCCGTAAATTTAAAATTGTTTCCAGCGATAAAATGCTGGTATTTACTCAAGGACTATCAGATCTCCTCTACATTCACATTACGGATGAGATGACAGAGATCATCCCAGAAACAATTAGTAGAGGGCAACCTGCAGGAATGTGTCTGTTTCTCCATCACATGACGACATGTATGTGACAATAAAGACCAAAGTGTGGGGTTTTGTGGCACTGATGAGCTGGTGGGTTAATACCCCGGTCCTCCGCAGTAGAAGGGTGACACAGGCCTTAATGGAGGCTGGGCCACCAGCACAGTTGCTAGAGGTCACCGCCGTGGAGGTGAGTGACCCTTTGCCAACTGAAGTTGTTATAGATGTAAAGGCGCAGATAGATGCAGAGGAACAGATAGACGTAAACACACAGACAGATGGAAACGTGCAGACAGTTGTAAACGAACAGACAGATGTAAACGAACAGACAGATGGAAACGAACAGACAGATGTAAACGAACAGATAGATGTAAATGAACAGATAGATGTAAACGAACAGACAGATGTAAACGAACAGACAGATGTAAACGAACAGATAGATGGAAATGAACAGATAGATGTAAACACGCAGGAAGAAAAACGTAAGATGTGTGTCAGGGTTTTTGTTGAGAAACTAGTTTTGCGTACATTCAGCGAGGCTAAAGTAAGCTGGACGATTGGTAACATAGAGGTCATCATCCAGCGTATCTCCGAAAACACATGGGCAGAAGTTGAGGGAACAGATTTTAACATGACCCAAAAAAGATTTAAGAAACTAGACAAACTTTTTATGAAGGACTTGTGCAAAAAGTGGGGCTGTGCAGAGATGGTGCTGGTGTCAATGTATTTAGGGGAACCAGAACTTGAAAAATGCATTGCCTCATTTTTCGGGTATTACTTGATTGTACCACCAACAAAGCATGGCATCATCTGCAGGTTCCTTTCATCTGCTCTCAGAGTCATGTCAAAGCCCTTTACTAGAAATAGGTATTAGGTGAAATGTCATCTTGAAGGAAATTTTTTTATTTTTTTATTTCAAAATGAATACAATACAGATGTCAAGTCCTGCCTCAAGTCCAAGTCATCTATCTTCTCTACTGTTGTTACCATAATGTTGGGCAGGACTTGGGTTCATAGGGCCACCTCAGTGTGACATCATAGGGTTATCACCGGGTGCTCCGGTTTCCCGAAAACCAAAGCAATTAGACACTATAGCTATTGGTTTTCATTAATAAGAACTTGTAACATTTATCGTCTCATCTTATGTCATCGTCATCTGACATGAGTTGCAGGGGGGACACCATCAAAATAATTAGTGTGCAATCTTTAGATTCTCCTCATTTGTGGGCAAAATCATCTTCATGCCATTTACAGCAGCTTTAAAATGTAGAATTAAGTATTAGGTGAAATGTAGCATTCATTTTGGGAGAAATGTTTAAATAATCAATTTTCCTTTTTTCAGAATGAATACAATGCAGAGCTCAAGTCCTGCCTCTATCTAATCCATTTTCTCATCTGCTGGCTATTGCCATCATAGGGTTTTACTCCGGGTGCTCCGGTTTCCCCAAAACCACACAGCAATTAGACACTAGCTATTGGTTTCATTAATAATAATTTGTAACATCTATCATCTCAATTCATCGTCAGGTAGGACTTGGGTTCGGGTGTGGGGCGCGGGGTGACATATTATAGCAATAAGAACCAAACTATTAGGTGTCATTAAAAAAAACTAACAGCTTCAATAACAACAACAGTTCAATAAAAATATTCTAAATGAAATATCTGCCTATATCTCGTGCCATTAACTGTCAACATATACCTCAGACTGAAGTCACTTGAATTTCACTTCTGTGTAAAAAACAACGTGAACAGTGTGTTCTTTTGCAACTTGTTATTTCTTGTGAAATCCACTTGCATCGTCAAAACAATCATTATTCGTTACCATCATGAACCAACGTTCAGTGGATACAGTAGGCTTATTTGAATTTAACATAACCAATTAACTCTCAAAAGCTTCTTGGTTACCCTAACCCTGACCCAAATAGTATGGCTTTATTGTTTGAAACAACAACATCCAAACACAAATGCATTTACATTTTAAATGAAGGAGTGTCATACAACAGTTTCAACCCGTCAAATCCTGCATTCACATATTCTTAAATATAATCGCCTCCATTAAGTTTTAATGAACAACTTAAATGACCTGAGACCATTTTTACAGAAATTATCTTGTAAAATCTCTAAGCTGTCTGCACTTATGTTCCCAACAAAAACACTTTAGTTGATCAAGTCATTTTTATGTTAATACAACGAGTGTCACATGCGCACATATTTTTCTGTGGCTCCGTGTGTTCCTCCAGACATATAATTTTCAATAAAAAAACAAACATTCAACGTCACCCCGTGGCCTTGTTGTATCCCCGCTGGTGAACGCTGGGGGGCAGCAGCACACGTTTCTACAGCCTAAGCACGAGAGAAGAAGACGGTTACTGGGGTAACGTCAACATCATCTCCAGTGTAAGCTAGCTTTTCTTCATTTTTCCTCTCATGGAAACTAATCAAATAAAGAAGTTGGAACTTTTTAAGAGCAATACGGTCGACGTTATAGAGCAAGAAGGAGTCCAGTTTACGGTACGAAACACTTCCCTGCGTATATAACATTATGTGGCAACGAGCTATCGCTAAAGTCATTTTAACATTGAATCATGATAGTCCAGTTTGGTAAAGTAAATAGCAAACGTAACCCAAGTTAGCTTAGCTATAGTTATGGTTCCAATGTTTCCTACAGATAACGTTAACTTAGTCGTAGGCTACACAGTAACTCTAACGACCTAGCTTAGCAAACATGTTGGCAGCTAACTCCCAATGCAAACTGCTTATTTTTTTTAAATGGCAGCGGGGCTAATATAAAGCCTATTTCACCCTGCCTGAATCGGCACGAGGGAATATATACATGATAAGTTATTCGATTCGATTTGGCATCAAGTGGTACGAGTGTCATTTTGTGTGACTGACTTTGGAAGCAGAAAAAGGTTTAGTTTAGTGTCAGGTAACTGCATCAAATATGACGTACAGTCCAGAATCATAAAGAAAATGATACCGCCTGCCCAGGACAAACAGTAAAAGTTTCCTAAAATCCTAATATAATCAATTAATTCAATGTGCAAACGGTGAACAGATAAAGGACCAGTGTTAAGCAAGAGGCTATTTTATTGGTTTTACATTGAATTCTCCCTAACCCTTCAGAGTGGGGAGGTTGGGTTTCACACCAGTACACAATAAACATCCAGTCACACTTCACTGACATCTTCAAACTGCTGTCACCAACCACACACCAATAAGAACTGAGCTACATTATAGCAGCAGCACTATAGGTTGTATGCATTTGTTTTCCACCCACATTAGCTCCAGATGTTTAACGTGTTGTTTGGCCTGATCAGGCATCATGACAAGCCAGCGTCCTCTGTCCGGTGTGTCCCGACCAATGAGCCGAGGTGGATCTGTTGCCCCCGGCACTGGAAGACCCCCGACAGGCATCAGACCGCCTGCTACAGCCATACGCATAGCAACTGGGGTAAGACGTATTTATGTACATGTATTTAAAGAGTATAAATCAAGTGGACTGTAATTTCATTTGTGGATAATTTAGTTTATAGCCTTTCTTTTAATCGTTTTTATTTGTAGGTGAGTGGTTTTATTATCTTTACAGTACAGGCCAAACATTATTTTTTTTCTTTACGCACTGGTCAATTTAGAGACTTTTTTCTATTTGACTTCCACAAGTCTTTATTTGTCTAAATGGCATCTGTTTCCGTCTGTATATTTCTCCGTTATTACCATTTTTGAACCAGAAAACTCAACTTTTAAAGCACTTACATCAAAACATCTTTCCATAATCAATGAAAGTACTATTCTGTGAGGTTATTACAGAAGGATTTTTTTATACGTTGTTAATTGTTTGATAAGTTTTTTTTTTCTTCTGAAAAACATGCAGAAAATTCCTTATTCAAGACCTATATAGTATTTGTTGTCTAATAAAATGATAAGACTGTATCCAAATGTGTTCTGTAAAAACTTTGGACAATAGTGTGTTGTAAAAGTTAAGTTTTAACTCTGACTTTATCCCATATTTAGATTTTTTTCCAACTCTACACACATAATTAGTAATATATTGTCAAATTTGCTTATTTATGCAAACATTTCTGATAAAAATTATAATAGCTATTAGCAAACAATAATAGTTGTTATATAAGGAATCAAGTGGCAAAGTTTCATGATTATATGTATATAAGTAAAAAATGTTAACCATATTTACCTGCAGTGACTTGCCTTATATTAAGCGGTTGATAAACAAGTGCTATTCCTGTGAGCGTATTTGACTCTCTACAGAAGTCACAGCAACTTAGTGACTAGAATATCAATCTAAAGGAGTTTTATTCCTTTTGTTTTTTCAAACCAGATGGTTCCAGGCACTAGCGGTCACCCTGGTATGAGGGGTGGGACCCCGGGGATCCTGTCAGCGCCAATCAAAGTGACGGACAGGCCCGTGACCCAACAGGGGCTCAGCGGGATGAAGACTGGCATGAAAGGTGCATTTGAAGTGTCATAACAACACCCTTTTTCACATGGATTAAGTTATATTTGTATGGCTTAACTTAATGCTGGCACTGACACTGTGAGCCATGTTAAAACAGACATAGATATAATAACATTATGAAAAGTCTCATCTCTCTCTCTCTCTCTCTCTCTCTCTCTCTCTCTCTCTCTCTCTCTCTCTCTCTCTCTCTCTCTCTCTCTCTCTCTCTCTCTCTCTCTCCAAAAGGACCTCAGAGACAGATCCTGGATAAGTCATACTACTTGGGCCTTCTTAGGTAACATATGATATTACTAGTCCACCAACTAGAAACACATTAAAGATGGAGTCAGTGATTCTGAAGATCCTTGTGAATATCTCCTACCAATCCACAACCTGTCTGTAACTGTGTGTGTGCTGAAAATCCAGTGTTCAAACACAGTCTAGGCTCTGTAAACTGAGCATATAGCTAGCTATGGTAGGCCCCCTTACCCTTTGTTTATATACCTGAGTTTAGAGAGGCTGGACTGTATTAACACTGGATGTTTCAGCGTACACACAGTATGGATAGGTAGCGGAGTTTTAGGAGATATTCACTGATTTTGACAACAAGCATTCTCCAGAATCATTGACTCCACCTTTAAGCTCTTATGGGTATTACTTTACATGCAGCAAGTGTTTCTTAAACCACCTATGAGTACACTGGTCACATGTTTGTGTTGTCATGCTGTTAGGAGTAAGGTCAACGAGTTATCCACTGAGACCAGCAAACTGCACAAAGAGATCGACAACTACAACCAGGAGAATTCTGTCTATCTGTCCTATGAGAAGAAGTGAGTGTTTTTTATAAGCTAAAAACAAACTATCTTCTCCTTTTCTATCTATCTATCTATCTATCTATCTATCTATCTATCTATCTATCTATCTATCTATCTATCTATCTATCTATCTATCTATCTATCTATCTATCTATCTATCTATCTATCTATCTATCTATCTATCTCATATTTCATAATGATCCAACCCCTTGTTGTTTTCAGAGCTGAAGGCCTGGCTGTAGAGATTAAGGATCTACAAGGCCATCTGGCTGACTTTAACATGGTAAACAGCTGGAGTTACACTATATAATGAAACATATACAAATGCAAACACTGAGATTAGCTCAAACTATTACAGGCAGGAAAAAAATGTCCCCCAGTTCCGCAGCTAAATCATGTTAAATGTTTGGTCATCATAACCGTTAAGTCAGTATACTTTGAGGTAAATAAGCATAATTTGAATAAAAGTGGTGTATTTGAAGAGCTAACATGTCTTATATCTTGTATAATGTTTAAAAAAAAAACTTGTATGATTTACAATGGACTGCTGGCCTTATGCAAACACTTCATTTCATTTTTTGTAATTCACGTTTGTGTCTAAATTCTGTTAATTTATCCCAGCTGGTGGACAAACTGAACACCAACACCGAGATGGAGGAAATGATCAACGACTACAACATTGTAAGTACACCATGATGATGTAAGCAATATGGCTGACACCTCCTGCTTCAAAGCTAAAAACCTTCTCCTACCTCTCCTCCCCTCCTAGCTGAAAGCCCAGAATGACAGCGAGGCCGAGAGCATTGATAGCATCTTCACTGAGAGGAGAGAGTAAGTACTTGATGGATCTTTAGGTTTGGTTATTGCATGGTGTCCCTCTCAAACACTGGGACAATCTTTTAGGTTTGAAAATTGTTTCTTACATTTTCCCCCCCTAGAAAAAAGTCAACATTAAATCTTACAAGGTTCATTATTTCAATAACATAAAAACTAATTTCATTTTATATAAAATCTGTTTAGATTGAGGAATTTTATTTATAGTTATGTCATCACAATATGGCTATTCAATCATATTTATTTAAATAAGTCATTGTAATTGCACATCTTGCAGGAGGCAATACATTAATGTGCATACCTCAAGGGAAGAGTACTCCCAAATCTATGCACTTTTCGTATGAGTGGGCCTCATATGTTAGGCTTGATTTGTCAGCAGGAAACAAGGACATTTTGGTTTAGTTAGGACAGAAATGTTCTGTTATTCTATGGAATAAATCAGTAGAAAAACGGTACAAATAGGTTCAAATGACTTGATAACCGATACTACAACTTTACAGTAGGGTGTTTTGAGACAGGACAACATTTGAATGCCACCTAAAGTGATAAGTGCTTGGAAAATAAATAGCTAAATAATTATGTTCACTGGGTTCCTAAGCAGTATGGAAAAGTATGGAATTTAAGTGTAAGCACATTCCAGGTCTGGCAAAGTATGTGAAAAAGAGAAGATGGTATGGGAAAAATTATATTTTTTCCAGACTACTGCCCCATTCCCTAAAATATAAAAAAACAAAATTCAAAACAAAATATCTATACCGGTCGGGTGTATACAATTAAACAAGCGTGACTTTTTACCATTGAGACGACTGAAACCAATAGTACGTATAGTTCTCCAACATGGAGGAGGCGGCAATTTTAAGCCATACGCCGGGGGCAAAAGCTCTGTTGTCAAAGCATCCTATCTAGAGGTAGACTGAAAGTTTTCTGTCCCGACCACCATAATGGCATACATGGTCATCATTTGCGTGTTAACAGTTGGATTTTAAAAACCATTTATTTTCAAAATAACCATCTAAATATTTGTATTCAGATGTCAATTATGGGCTGAAATATCTACCGAGAAGTCTGGAAATTTGAGTCCTCAAAAGAAAATGGAATTTTAAAATGGAAAATGTGCAGGAAACCCTGGGTTTCTCACCTTAGGCAATGTACCGTACAAAACCCACATAGAGGAAATATTGTGTTTGTACCAACACCAGCCCTTCCGGCCACCACCCAGTTTACAAGTGACATATTTCCCTTTAGCGATGATTGCTCCCTCCTGGCTGGTTTACTTCTTCGTGGTTCTTAAAGATGAGTCACTACTCCCCTTTAATGTATGGATCCTCAAAATAGCCATCTTCCTCCTCCTCTATCTGCCCGTTCTCCTGCTGGAAGGAGAAGGTCTGCTGGTGTAGGTGTCTCCCTCTCTCTGAGAAGACTGTGGACACGGTGTCCTCGTCCTCTGATTGTTGCAGGCGCTTATGACGGTAGTTGTGGAAGAGTTTGTACCAGGAAGGGCCCTTTATGGCACACAAGATGAGTATTGAGGTGCACAGGCCCAACGCAGCGACACACGCCGTGAACTTCCATGTGTGGCTGAGAACAGGTGTCTGGACTGATAGGGGAGGAGAGACCACTCTGTTAAGGTTGTTTATGTTCAATTCACATATTTAAGGTGAGACACAGCAGGTCAAAAGCAAATGTGTTTTGTTTAGCACTGGTCAATTTTGAAATATTTGTCTATTATGCTTCCATAGCGTGTCTTCTTTCATATTCCTACAAATAAAAGGTCTGAGATATACATTTAGGTTATTTTGATTTAGAAAAAAGAATTACAAATTTGAACTCTGGCTTTAGCCAACATCAATTTATCTTAAAGAGATGCAAATTAACGCATAATTAGTAACATATTGCCAGATGTAATCAAATATTTCTGGAAAATTGTAATACAAAAAATAATAGTTTTTATATAAGTAATCAACTGGCAAAGTTTCATGATATCTATAAGTTCAATTTCTTAACCCTATTCCCCAGCAGTGTCTTGCCTTAATAGAAGAATTGTAGAAGATCATGGGTAAAATATCCTAATCTCTCCTATTTGTCCTACCTTTACTGATGTTGAGGCTCTGGTTTGTTGTCAGTGTGGTCTTCAGCACTGTGGGCAAGACCCCAGATTGCTGAAACTTGACGGGTGTGTTCTGCGGGTTTGTTGTTAAGATTGGTGGTGGTGAACACATAGATTTAGCCTCCAAAAGATCACGTCCAACCTGCTTCTCTGGAGAAGCACAGATAACTGGTCCCTCTGTAGAGACAGACGTCACACATACAAAGTCATTTAAAAAGTCCATTGTCTGCGAGAGTAAAAATTAACTAATTCATGCTTGAATCATGGTCACATTTAGGATACATTCAGGACAGCAGCCCTACTTACAGTTCGGACCTATTAACATTTCCAACACAGCAAAGGCTGCAGCAGCACAATGTGGAACATGCGGAGAGGGCATGTCTTACCACCTTTTATGAACAATGTATTACCTCAATCATCAGATTGCCTGCTAAAAAATCAGTTTAGTAAAACGGGAAACTCCATGAAAGAGGCGATTTGAAGGCAATATGCTAGAGGTACCAATGGTAATATTTTCCCTCGCACCCTTTTTATCTATATTTATATCTAATTTAGACCCCTCGACACAAGTAGGAAATCTGGTCACATGTCAGCTACATTACTGAGAGTTTACAGAAAGAAAATGATTACCAAGGGAAACTCCTGCTGCTGTGATCTCCTCAATGCTTCTCAGCAGGGCACAGGAACAGTTCCAGGGGTTTCCCTCTAGGTTCAGCGCCTGTTGGGACCACACAGGGTCAGGGTTCATAGATTAGTAATAATTTGACACAGTAAACAGCTAAAAAAACATCAACTGTTTGGACGGGGTTAAACTTCTGATTAGAAACTGTTTGAAAAATCTACATATTTGATAGAAAATTATTGAATGAATACAATCTTGACAGTTACAAGCCTCTATACAAATACCAACTTAGTAAGGTTGTATTTCAAACACTGGACTGTGTAAACACGTGGCTTAAAGGTCACATAATGCTCACTTTCATGTTCAAAATTGTACTTTGGGTTTCTACTACAAAATATCGATGGTGTAGTCAGTGTCCTCATTATATTTCTCACAGTGCCAGTGCCAAATCACCTCTTTTCAGCCTACGTCTGAAACACTCAGTTTTAGAGTCTGTCTCTTTAAGCCCCACCTTCCGAAAAGACCAGTGTGCTCGGATTGGCCCTGAATCTAACTGCTAGTTGGCTATGATTTCATAAGGAGAGATACACTTATCACAGGTTTTCAGAAAGGTGGAGAAGAAGAGAGAGGGTTGTTTTTTTCTCATACTTTGGGAGTCTCTGGTCAAACCTGGGACACAAGTTCACCTTGATAAACCATGTAAAAGTGCATTTTGCATTATAATTGACCTTTTAATATTAATTGTATCCCTATAATACACAGTAACCTTTTAAAGAGACAGCAATTAAGTGTTTCACATTTTAGGGGATTTGGGGTTTTACCTGTAGATGTTTGAGCTGTGTGATTAGCTGTGAACAGAGACTTGTGAGCAGGTTGTGCGACAGGTCCAGCTCTGTCAGGACATGAAGACCAGAGAAAGACTCTGAGTCCAGGCTGCAGTAGACAAGGATATGAGAAGAAGTTATTAATGCACTTATTACTTCAGCAGTGGCACAAATACAAATACTCTAACAGTTGTACAAGTTATGCACCTACTTGGCTTATCATCAGTAACAATTATATTGTCTTAAAGTGATAGTTATTTGAAGTGGGGTCATATGAGGTACTTATGCATAGTTTGTTTGTTACTTTATGGAGATGGCTGTCAGCGTAGTCACTATAAGTCCCTGTAGCAGAAGTCAACTGTTACAGAGGGGTCCAGTCGAATAAGGTTTTTCACCACATATTCAAATGCTTACTTAAAAAATAAATAAACCCCTATACATTTGGTGAAAAAAAAGTACACAAGTTCAAGGCTGACTTCCACTAAAGCGACATCTCCCCCAAACTCCTTATTGCCTGCACCGATCATAAGATAACAATAATTTTTTTTTTTCAAGATATTTATTTGGCATTTTTATGCTTTATTGATAGTGTAGAGACAGAGTTGAAATGGGACAGAGAGGGGAGTGACATGCAGAGGATGACCGCGGGCTGGAATCGAACCCGGGTCCGCTACTGGCCGAGGCCCATGGGGGGACGCCCTACCAACTGAGCTAAGGGCGCCCCCAGGTAAAAATAACTTGCAAAAGTACCTCATACAACCCCACACATTAAAAATACTGCACTATCTCTTTAATTTGGTCTGATGCTTTATAAAAGTCGACAGAGATGCAACTCTCCTCCGGGTTCTATCAAATGTCACAGTAGGTATCCATCCAAAGTTAGTGCATCTAAACCAAAATCTTTCAACATAATGTAAGAACTTCTACAGCTGTGAATGGAAGCTGCACTCTTTATTTACCTGCTGATTTTGTTCCTGGACACTGAGAGCTTTGTGAGGTCTGGCACCACAGAGAAGAAGTCTGCTGGTATAGTGGTGACCATGTTCCCATCCAGGTGGAGTTCCTCCAGTGTGTGGTAACCAGCCAGGGCTCGTCTGTCCTCCTCATTCAGAGTGATCAGACTCCCCTCTATCACCAGTGTAGTAACTGAGGAACTGTTGCTACTGACAGGAATGACTTGCAGCTGCTTGTTGGTCAAGTTCATGACCTGTTGATGGGTGATGGATGGATGGATAGTTATTAGTAAGGGATAATGTATAGTGAACGGATCACTCTCTTGAGCAATGTGAACAAGAGCCTGTTTTAATGTTGAGCACAATATTGATTTTATCTCCACATGTGCTCTCCACATACATTCTAAGTAACGTTGAAAGAGTATTCCATTGTTTTTTGTATGTAACTGTAGTCGGCGGATTGATATGACAGGAAGTGATCGGTCAAAACTATGTCTAGGTCCGTAGCAACAGTCTGTGACCCATAGCTACAGGAATTATCCTTAACAGCCGTCAATATCGAGAAAATAACGGACCATAGAATGCCATGATTGACCAATCAGAACACAGCATTTATCAGTGCCTTATAATAAGAATTGCTGCACGATATGAATATCACATACAGACAATTGGAACATAAAGGAATTACTCTGTATCAGCGTCAGTGTCAAAAAATTATTTACACAGTGTGAGTGAGACAAAAAAATTATATAAAGAAACTTTTCCTACCAGATGGTCTTCATCCAGAAGCTCAGTATTACCTCCCATTGTATTCATAGCTACCGCTGCAGTCAGCCACAGCAGCAGAAGAGCATGGCGGCACAGTTCCATTTCCCTGCAAAAAGGCCCTCTGGTTAAAGGGACAGTTCAGTATTTTTGAAGAGGGGTCACTATAAGGAGTTAAGGGGAGATGTCGCTGTAGCAGAAGTCAGCCTTGTATTATAGCATAGGGGGCCAGAAGAAAAACATTTTCTCCACATATATTAATTCTAACCTAAAACTTAAATATCCATTCAAACGTACGCTAAACTTAGATTTTTTCCATAGATTTAGTTTGCCGCTTGTCTCCATAGGGTACCACACATACTATGCCTCAAATCAATACAGTGGAAAAACAAATTAAACATAGCTCTTTGATACATCCTAGTGAAAATGACAGACCTTTGCCGTTTTACTTTATCTATTATCTTTAAGTCAAATACATTCTCTGTGATGCTAACGTGTACAAAACAATAAACTGAACTAAAATGGTAAACTTTGCTCACTGAGAAGGGACGTTACCAGTGGCGTAGCGTGGGGATTTTTATTGAGGAAGCCAAGTGAGACAACACCTTTAAAATCTACATGTTTATTGGAAGGTGGGGGACAGAAAGGGGTAGGCGTCGCAGCTTGTATTTAATGTAACTCCAAGAGCTATTATAGCGCCTGGTCACTTTACCAGGATTTACACATGCCTGTAATCTGTCCGACACCGCTCGTTCACTCACTCACTCACTCACTCACTCACTCACTCACTCACTCACTCACTCACTCACTCACCTCCTAATCGTTTTATTAAATTTTACATTTTATTATAAATGCACCCCTCACCCTGACCGGAATACACAACTAGACGCTTAATGCCCAATACAGATTCGAATTCATTCACGATATAATTGGGGGACGTTTTAGGCTATTTTAAGTTTCACGTTCACGTGAGACGACTCACACAATCAGTTGTATGTGCTTGACATACACACATAGGCTACTTTCTATACATCCTTTTCGTTTAAGAACTAGGCCCAATGTTCATTATACAACACTACTTAAGACAACCCAGAACAACTTCAGTGGATACCAATGCAACTTAATCCAGGCAATCAAGGCACATTCAGCAATAAAATAACACAAAACATAACACACATAGCTACACGGACAGTTAAGGGAACAGTTAACCCGCGCCGGGAGAAGGTGTGTATTTTACTCACTATTTGTAGAGGAAGGCCATTAGCTGAAGATTGCCGCAACCAGGGGCCTATTGCATAAAAGTGGAATAAAGATATCCAGGATGATTGATAAAGCCAGCCTTGACAAAGTCTAGCCTGGGCACTTTGGATCAGTCAGTTGCATAAACGCCAATCCAGGATCAAAAGGGCCCGCTTTGTCAAGCCAGGTGTAAGTAATTCTGTTAAGTGCCAGCCCACAGCTTTCAGAAGTAGACCCAGAGATCGAACACAGATTTACTGATGTAAAAATGGAAAAGACGGCCCATTTTCCCACAATGCCTTGCTAGTTTAAACCGTAAGTCAGGGGGCAGTTCATTTCATACAGCAGATGTATTCTCTGACGGCTGATCTTGATGTCCCTGCATTGTTTCATGATACAATAGCTCAACAGTGAGCAGTCTGCAGGTGCATCTAAAAAATTGAATATCTTGGAAAGTCCATTCAAAAAGTGAAACTTTCATAGATTCATTACACAAAGTGAAATATGTCAGGCCTTTTTTTTTGATGATTGATTGATCATGGAATAAAAAAATCCAGTCTTTCAAAATATTAGAATATTACATACAACCAATCAGAAAAAGGATTTATAATACAGAAATGTCGACCTTCTGAAAAGTATGTTTAATCTAGATTAATTTCACTTCATGTGTAATGAATTTCTAGAATATATTTAAGTTTCACTTTTTGAATTCATCCATCCATCCATCCATCTTCTACCGCTTGTCCCGTTAGGGGTCGCGGAGGGGCTGGAGCCAATCCCAGCTGCATTGGGCGAGGGCAGGGTACACCCTGGACAGTTCGCCAGTCCATCGCAGGGCCACATATAGGGACAGACAACCATTCACACTCACATTCACACCTATGGTCAATTTATAGAATCCAATCAACCTATCCCCATTGCATGTTTTTGGAGGTGGGAGGAAGCCGGAGTACCCGGAGAGAACCCACGCGTACACGGGGAGAACATGCAAACTCCACACAGAAAGGCCCCGGGCAACCCGGGATTTGAACCCAGAAC
The DNA here is from genome assembly GCA_949357725.1 of Hyperoplus immaculatus. Lineage (NCBI taxonomy): Eukaryota > Metazoa > Chordata > Actinopteri > Uranoscopiformes > Ammodytidae > Hyperoplus > Hyperoplus immaculatus. Next base: position 20,721,938 of record OX442369.1, read on the forward strand.
CTTCTTGCTGTGAGGCGACTGTGCTAACCACTGCACCACCGTGCCGCCTTTTTGAATTCAATTACAGAAAAAAGGAATTTTTCATTGATATTGAATTTTGTTTTAGATGCACTTTGATATAGTTATAAGTACAAAGTGAATTTATTTGACCCACATATGCAACGTCATCTGCCATCGATAATCAATTGTATAAATATAGCCTGCAATATGAACAGACTATCACATACATTATTATAATTTGTATCATTGCATCTTAATCTAATTATAATTAAGTTAATTATAAATGGTTCATGTTAAATAAATAAAAAAGAAGAACTATTTAACTAAATGACAATGCAGTATTTTATGTGGTACCTTAAAACAGGCTAATTAAAATAAAGCAGTACACAGAAGATCATGGAATAACTGTTAAACACCTTGATTTCAGATCGGAGTGACAGCTGACTGAGCCAATCAGGCAACAGAATAAGTTTATCCTTTACGTTTAGCCTGGTCCCGACCAGGCTAAACGCAAAGGATACATCTCTATGGTAACTTATGTCCCTCCGCTTTTATGCAACCGGATCATGGCTAACGCAAGCCAGGATAACCGAATTATCCGAGGTTAATCCCTTATCTTAGTTTTATGCAATAGGCCCCAGCTAGCCACTCGGTGCGGACATAGTTCTCCTCCCTGAAAGTGTGATAAACTTTCTTTCTCTCCACACGCATTGGCCTGCCGTCAGATTTGATTTTTAATGGCTCCTCAATTGGCAGTTTGGTAAAATCATTTTTTACTAAATACTCAAAATCTCCACCCTCCATAACTGTTCTTGCTAATATGATAACAATGCAAACATGCTAATCTCCCGCTATTGTTATTGTTGTTAAATTTCAGTGACGTTGATAATGATGCTTTGATTTGATTGGTGTGAAGCCAAGGGCCGAATGGCTTCCCTTGGCACCCTCATGACACCCTCCTGACCAATCACAGGAGGGCAGTGTCAAGACAATAGCCTCACCTGATTGGTCAATCCTTCTTTCTTTTTTTCACTAAGGGATGTCAGCTCGGGTTGGCTTCCTCGTGGACATACAGTGTACAGTATCGTGTTTCGCCGCGTCTTCAGAATGTAACTGTAAAGGGGCGCTGTTTCGCGCATTGTGAAATGCTCAATGAGAGGAGAAAAATGGGGAAGAAATGACAGCAACACAGCACCAAAGAATTACCGAAACTGTTAATATATATTTTTTTTTTATTGGAAGACAACTACAGCCTAAAAAACAGGGAAGCCTGGCTTCCCTTGGCCTCCGGGAGAAAACGCCACTGGACGTTACACAGAACCATGGCAACAACTTAATTGCTACATGGTTGTATGAGGTTTATTGACCTGAAGCACAGCCATCTTGTTTTTGTGTGTTTTTGTTTTAGATTTTCTAACTCAAGTGGTCGTGAAAACCTGGTGCCATGGTCAATTTTTTAAACTTTCATGTTAAACATAATGGACACTAAGAAATATGCTGCCACAATATATCAGTACAAGTTATATGAAATCTTTCTCTTTTTATGAGACATGCCGCAGTCATTGATTACACTGATGCGCTCATACTAGAGTTATTATAGCGATAATTTTGTAGAAAAACATTGAAGTTGCTGAAAGTAAAACTCCTAGAAAAGCAAGACACCTGTTCCTTTTATTGAACTGTAAATAGGTGTGCTGACTAACCTCTCACCTGCTTACAGTACAGCCACATCTGTCCTTACTTTTCTCATCCCAATTTCTCAGATTTGAATCCTATTCTTTCGCTATTGTATATTACTAAATGAAAACCAACAACACTTACCTGTCCTCCTTTCGACACTTTAGATGCACTTTCATTCACCTGTGACTGTAATGCAACTGCCACGGCAAATGACCTTTGTTCCTTGTCGTAAACCTGAATGCTGACATATACTGTTACAGCTAGCTAAAGGTTTATGATTGTAGGAGTCCTTTTCTCACTTACTCCTCTTGTCTCTCTTTGGTTAAAAGTATTCTTTTACAAAAGAGAAGGTTAAAAAAGGGTTGAAAAGAGGGGTAGAAGAGGAAACCTGAAAGCCAGGGAAGACAGAATAGAAGGGAGGGATCTGTGGAAAAGAAGTGAAGACGGACAAGGAAGTAAAGGAGAAGGAAAGGAAGAGCAGCAAGGAAGCACTTAAGTTTACTATTTTATTAGACCAGCCTGACATCTCTTCCACCCTTACTTATTCTGTCTACCTGTCCTTAGTTTGAATGTGGCCCGGGGACCTCTGTCACATGTCCCTGTCACTGTGTTATTAACTAATAACACAGTGACACCCCATAAAGTAAAAACGACCCATAATGTAATAATATATATTTAAAAAAAAAAACTAATGTAATAACGGGTGGATAATGTAACAAAATGCAGAGCTTGTAATGTAATACCTTATACATGTTGGTTCACTTTTTACATCGTGGGTTGTCATCACATTATGGGTTGTTGTTACCTTATAGGTTCTTAGAATTGTATGTACATTTTTAATGATTAAATTGTATGTGAACTATGAAATCGTTGTCATTTCAAGTTTGTATGTTATTCATTTATTTTGTTGTTATTCAGTGTTGGAGTCAGGAATAGACGATCTATGTTACATCCTCTTACCAGAAATTTTTTTATAAATTAAATTGGAAGGCAAATAAAAACCAAAGCTGATCCGAAAATGTCCCTCCCCCTCTTCCCCCCCACCTGTTGTGTTCCCTGAGCAGAAGAGAGGAGGCCATCAGAGCGATAGAGGAAGAGATCAGGAGGGAAAGGCGGGTCGCTGACGAGGTAGTCAGGGCCATGCCGGCCGCAAAGCAAGACAAGTATTTCACCATGACCACAGCCAATGAGGAACTGCTACAGGTAATAACCTTGTTTCCCCCCTCTAGTATTGTTATAATACTGGCCCTTCAATTGCATTACCTTAGTATTTGTGTAATGTTTGCATGATACCGCCATGTTGTTGTAGTCAGGGTTTTTCCTGCATAGAGAAAATTTTGGCGCCCGCCAAAGCGGATTTATCCAGCGCCAAAGGAAAATCAGGAGTGCCAAAATGATAAAGATTGAGAATAAATATAGCTATTTAAAACCTCTCTCAAAGTCATCCTTCTTGAGGGGCTGGGCAATAAATTGAATTTCATTTTCCGATTACTATTACGGCTTCCCTCAATCATGAAAACAAAATAATCGTTATTAAACTATCATTGTTCCGCACGCCGGGGCATGCAGGCTTTTAAATGCAGCAAACCCTTTCAGCCGTGAGCCCTGCTCGGCCCCTCCCTCACCTGATAGTCTAGCTATCGTCTGGTCCAGAGAGTATGAGGGAGATGTCGCGCATTGCCAGGTGTTTTGAAAAACTTCTAGATGACGAGAATAAAGGTAAAACTAATTGTTTTGTCTGAAAACACTTCAGACTCACAACAAACTAAAATAATGCGCAAGATATGTCACGCGCGGACACGCGAGTCACGTGACATACACAACCGCGAGAGAGAGAGGAAAAAGGCATATAAGACCTGATCTGCACCTCTAAACATCCCGACCAATTTGTTTATTCACTTTAAGTTGAATCATAGTGGTCTATGACCATGCAATCAATGGATAAAAAACACAGGAAGTTTAAAGCTCCTTGACTCCTGCCTCCACAACTGTCAACACTACAATGCAACTGCCTATCCACCCTGCTCCTTGACATAAATGTATCATACCCTTACATTTAATGTAAAGACGTGCCCTATCAACACCATTTACAACGGGTTTTTTTTGACATATTTATTTTATTCAATTATTAAAAAATATGTTTCACTTATTTAGCCTATTTATATTCTCCCTGTTTTCAGTTCAATTAGGCCTTTGTTTAAAGTCCAAAGTCATTGTGTTATTAGAAATAAACTTTGTTAAAAGTAAAATAAATGCATAATGTTCTTAAATCCATGATTAACTGTCTTTAATAATTGTGATAACACAATGTGATTACTCAAAATAATCATGATTATGATTTTTTCATAATCAATATTCTTTGATTTAGCCAAAAAGCGATTCTGCAGGCTCCACTCCACACCTTTAATCTGCTTTAAGAAATAACTTGACTTACTATCTGTAGTTTTAACACTGTTTGGCTCCATCTCTTCCTCTCTTCTCTTTCCAGGAGCTGACTGTCCTCCAGGAGGAGCTTGACCTTCTGATAACCAGGAAGGAGGACTATGAAGCAGTGAGTGAAAGGAAGGCTTCATGGATGGAAAGAAGCTTTTCTGCAGGGTTCCATTTCAAACTGTCCAATAGCATACAGAATGTCATTTAATACCTGTTAACATGGTCATACATGCGCAAGTGTGAAAGATGTCAATCAAAACTCAAAACCAGTGGGGACGATGACAGATACACATGCACATGTTAAAGCCCTAGTAAACACAAATCCACAAACTCCTTCTAACTATGTCATTTTGGGAGTTAGAAATTAGCTAAAGTTAAAAAATAGCTTATTGAGACACCCAACGTTGATATAAAATGTTGATTTCTACTATTTCAAGACCAGGTTTCCAAAAGCTTCAAGTTAAATCCAATGGCTTTGTCAGTGTTGTGCAATGGAAGCTGCTGTAGTGGTAGTAGCATCAGTATTAGCTTGCTTGACAGTGTGTCATTGTGCTGTGTGCAGGAGCTGAGCCACTCACACATAAAGCAGGAGGTGGTCCGGCTCCACGACACTCTGTCAGCGATGGAGGCAAAGCGTGACGCTATGGAGGCCGAACACAAGAGCATGGGCTCCCCACAGGAGGAGAGGGACAGGCTGTTCAAACAGGTTAGAGACACATAAGGACAGCAAGATCTCCAGCACTTTCAACAATATAATCAGTTATCTAATGATTTATTACAAGCTTTTAGTCAACAAACGTTAATGCTGCTGTTTTGTTCTCCAGGTGAAGGAAGACAACCAGGAGATAGCCAGCATGGAGAGACAGTATGTATACATGTTGGAGGAACTTTATCACTTTATGACCCTGTGGCCTTTGACCTCATAATGATTTAGGACACAATGACTGTGTGTGTGTGTGTGTGTGTGTGTGTGTGTGTGTGTGTGTGTGTGTGTGTGTGTGTGTGTGTGTGTGCGCGCGTGTGTGTTCAGACTTGCAGAGATCAGGGAGCGGGGCGGACAAATCACGGAGGAGATCCGTCAGCTGGAGCAGGACTCGGAGGAAGCACATGGTGACACTGAGGGTGTATTCACACATGCCGTGTTTAGTTCGGTTGAAACGAACTCAGATGCACTTCCGCCTTCGGTGCGCATCTTTCAGACATGTGTGAATACAGCAATCGCACTCGGGGGCGGACCAAACAAGCGGTCCGAGACCCAGCTGAAGAGGTGGTCTCGATGCGCTTCAAAACGCACTCTGCTGCAGTTCGTATGTGGTGTGAATTTGGCCGGACTCGATCCGACCCAATTGCGGGAAGCACTGCGCCTTTTCTTTATTTTCTTTTTTAATAAATCGCCATCAGCTTCACATTTTGGGAAAGTGTTGTTGTCGCCATTGTTAGGAAGATTAGTTGTGGTTTGACCGGGAGCCCCGAGCGAAAATATTACAGTTGATAATGACGCGTACACATGCTGATGTGTTCAGCGATCAGATGGAGAGGAGCGTCTCCCGTAGCCTACAGTGCCAACAGGTTCACGCTGCGCTTTGCATGAAGTGTGTTTTTATTTGTCTTCCCTACGGGACTGTCAATACTGTCCCCGTGTCAGTTTGGAGCTGAACTGCGCCGACACCCAGCCGATACAGCTTAATCAGCTGTGTGTCAGTTTGAGCCTATTCCTCGCGAGCCGCGCGTCCAGCAGCAAAAATACAGTAAAAATTATCACATCGTTGGCTATAAGCCACATAACGTGACATTGACATGGGGCTACATATTATAACCATATGAAACAACAATAATTTGATGTTTTTCTTCTTTATTTATAGGGTAGATGTAGGCCTTTTTATTATTTTTAACCCCATATTATATCAATGATAAATTCGCACTTCGTTCTTCCTGCTTCTCTCCACCCCAGAATGTCTGTCCAATGAATGAATGACCTCAGATCACGTGTGGTTTTGCTTCGTAATGCTGGTTCACTTGCAAAAGGGGCAATATGAAAGTGGACCACACCAAACAAAACAAATCTAAATTATATTTGGTCTGGACCAAAGCAAGTGAACTAACAGACTTTCCATGTGTGAATACACCCTGAGTGGCCGCTGCTCTCAACACTTGATTTCACTTGTTTGATTTCACAACCGTTTTATGTTTTTAACAATATTTTCCATTAAAAATCCCCAGATTATTCTCTATAATAAACACTTTGTGATATACAGTAGTGTCAACAGATCAATACAGTATTTAAACATTTGAGACCTTGTTAAAATCAACTGATCTTTTTAAAGTCTTGGCTTTAATTGAACAAACACATGAACTCCATGACTCAACTACTATTTGGTTTGTGTGTCCATAAGGGGAGTGTCAGCAAAAATACAAGGACCTGAAGAAGAGGGAGGAGGACATTGACCGTGAGTTTGATTGTTTGATTGAGTGTTATGTCAGTGAGAAATAGGCATCCTGTAATGTGTACTTACTCTGCACTTTACTGCTTTTTTTTACACTTCTTGTGCTAGATGCTACACTCACTGCATGTTGTTGTCTCAGTGCTTTTCCTATGATCTATGACAATAAAGTTGAATTAATCTGACACCTATTTGGGAGCATGTACTTTGCGGTGCATTTTTTTAAACTACCTCCAGGAGTCGCCAAAGTAGAAATTTTTTTAAATCCTGCACATAGGGGCTTCAGTGTTTCTGCATAACTTTATATGTATAGCACCTTTTAAAAACAACAATTTCTAAACTGCTTTGACAGAGAAAAACAAAAGCATGTACAAATCAAATACACATATACAGTCTATACACACCAAATGAATATACATCATTGGTATTAGTTAATAAGGGAAGATGGAAAATCTTGAAATAAAACAAACACAATACAAGTAATAGGTAAAGGGCAAAAAGAAAGACAATACAAAGATGGCAGCAAGTATTTCAATTTTTTTTTTCAAGAAGTGACTTAAAATAAGTCACTGGTTCAGCAAGCCTTGCTCATAATGCATGTACAGTACTTGCCTGCTCCCTTTGTTTCAGGCTTTCTGGAGTCATTTGATGAGACCTGGTCTAAAGAGCAGGAGAGGATGAGCCAGATGGAGGAGAACACTGTGGTCCTCCTGGAACACTGCAGCAGGGTGAGGAGAGGAGGGGGGTGAGAAAGAAGGGATGGTCATATTACAGTAAAGGAGAGGAAGACAATAAAGCCTTGTTGCAAATACCACCTAATTCACAAAGACCAGTGTTTATTGTCACAGGCAGTTTTAGTGGCTTGTTTAACGCCTTTGTGTGCGGGCCTATTTGCGCCGGCATATAATTAGTGCACATTCCTGGTGGATTAGGCGCTAAAACAGGGCAGGTTGCAAGTGCCATTCCTACACAAATGATGGGCACTATAAGCGTGCACAATCCATTCTTTGTGGATCTGGCCCTGAGTGTGTAATGTGTGTGTGTGTGTGTGTGTGTGTGTGCAGAACATGTCGAGGCTGTGTAATATGGACACATATACAGCCAGTGAGCTGAAGAACATGCAGGAGGTGCTGGTCAGCAAGGAGACGGAGGTGATCAATTCAAAGAGCACCACCAGAAACCTGTCAACTGGTCAGTGACACACACACACACACACATACACAGTACCCCCAGTAAAAGTACCTTGAAAAAGCTGAGCAGGCCGAATGCTAACTGGCTCCATCTCTCCCAGAGTCCCATGAGTTGCAGCAGGACCTGGAGAAGGTCCAGCAGCTTGAGGGGAAGATCGGAGAGGAGCTGAGCACACTGCGGGAGCGCGTCAACACCATGGACACTGAGCTGGTCACATACAGAGACCTGGACACACTGAGGAACACTGCAGAGGACAAGAAGAAGGTAAACGCAGGCAGAGAAGAATGCTGTACGGCCGATACACACAAACACACACACACACACACACACACACACACACACACACACACACACATCTACTTTTACCCTTAAAGGTCATATATTATGCTAAATGCACTTTTTAAATGTGTTCTAACATATCCATGGGTCCACGGTGTGCCTAAAGACTGCCAAAATATAAAAAAAATAACAATCTCTCCTTTTCTCACTCTCCCCCTTTCTGAAACCCCCACCCCTCCCCCCCAATATACTCCAGTCAGAATTCTCGCCGACTATTACGTAATAGTCGGCACAGCCACATCCCCATATTTTCTTTATATGTCCATGCTTCCCCCCCACATTAGTAACCAGAAACGTCCACCGTGCAGTAGTGCAGATAACCCCACCCCCCCATTTGTTATTGGTCCACGGCCCCGAGATCCGATGGAAAATTTTCCGAGCGACAGCCATGTTGTTTTCCCCGCTAAGCGACAAGATGCCCTTAGTACAGCCTGAATGTTACATACACCAACACAGAATGCTTTTGCTCATACTCCACTAATTTATCTTAACCACAGCAGTCTATTAATGCCTCGTTTTTAATAACACAACGGATAGGAAGCTACCTGTGTTTTTTTTTTAAACGGTGAAACTAAAATAATAGTTTTTATTGATAGTTTTGCCTGACTGGTGTATAGCTATTAGCTTTGGGACAAGCAACCAGCTTTTGCTCATAACACGCTGTTTATATTCCCCACAGCAGTCTGAAAATGACTCGTTTTTAACATGACAAAGGATGGGAAGATATTCCTGTAGAAATCAAACTTTGAAGCTACTGTTTTCACTGGTTTTAAATTGTCTGAGTCTTATTTTTAGCGTTAGCGCCCATGTAGCTTCGGTTGTAGCACCAAGTTTTGCTCCTAATACACTAACTTAGCTTTCCCCTCGCAGTCTAATAATGACTCGTTTTTAACATGACAAAGGATGGGAAGATATTCCTGTAGAAATCAAACTTTGAAGCTACGGTTTTCACTGGTTTTGATCATGTCAGGTCAAACTGTTCAAAGTATTGCTTAGCTCCGGGTAAACACTGTGTTCGCAGTCACGCAGTGTCTCTCTAGTATCGCGAGAGCACGGCAGAGACGGTGGGAGAGCCCCATGGACATATAAAGTGCCACCAGTGCCTTCACGGACACGCCCCCCTTTACCTTCAGGAACTCCTCACCCCCCCGACAACCTCACGTACACTCCGTTCAGGATCCACTCACACCCTCCAAACCCGACATACAAAGCTGTGCACCATGGGTGATCGGGCCTTTTCTGCTGCTGCCCCTAGACTATGGAACGCCCTCCCTGACCACCTGAGGGCCCCACAGACTACAGCTCTTTTTAAACGGAACCTCAAAACACATCTCTTTAAAAGAGCATTTAGCTAAACTTTCTTTGAGGTTCCCCCTTTTTAAGCACTTTGAGATTCTTGAATATAAAGTGCATTATAAATAAAATTTATTATTATTATTATTATTATTATTATATAAAGAAAGCCCGGCAGAGAGGTGGGAGGGGCCAGCCAGATCGCAGGCTACAGACACAAATATACGTCATCCTGAGACCAGAGGACAATCAGGCTATAGAGGCTTGCTACAATAAATGATCTGAACGGGTTTTTCAGCAAACATCTAAAAAAATAAGTATTAGGGACTACTGAGACCATATAAAATTGACAGCAAAGTGCATAATATGGGAGCTTTAAAGATCTCCTATTATACTACTTTTCTGGTCTTAATTTCTTGTTAAAAACTTCAATAGAGCAACCTGACACGAAACACATCACAAAAAAACTATGTAGATTTTCGGGAAACGCTTCCTCTCATCAGGACGATTCAGCATGCTCTGTCAACACTACGCTTCGGCCATTTCCGCCCCCTCCCCCCCACCGTTGTGATTGGTTACCTTCCTTCCGGAAAACACTTTCAGCAGCGCGCGAGCAGATTTGAGAGCAGGAAGGTGGGGGCATGGCCGGAGCACGCAAGCACGTTGCAGCATTACCATATATGGAAAAATCCGGAATCGTGACGACATGATGGCAGGAAATTTGAACTGATTTGAACACGTGAATTCTCGACCGGCTGCCCTGGTGTTTAGTGCTCTGCACAGCCACCCCAGACGGTCAGCAGGGAATACGTCTAAATGCATGTACGTCATTATTTGATACTTTAGTATGGTTAAACATGACTATAAATCATTATAACAACGTTTATAGGTCATAAAAGTCGAAAAGTATAATAGGTCCACTTTAACTTAGAGTTATTAAAGGTGCACTATGCAGTTTAATTTGTTTACATTTGTAAAGCTTGCAGTTAGTTTAATGGCCCCCTTGGGGGGGAAAACAAAGCGTATGTCCCATTGACTATAATGCAAAATTGCGGTCCAAAACAGCACAAAAAGAAAACGATCAGAGGTAAATAAGTTCTAATTTGACCAACAGACACAATGTCAAGTTCCTTTACAACAACTCTGCCAGCTGGATAACGTTAAAGACACTTATATAAATTATTAATTTAATCAATCTAAAACCACGTATGTTAAGAATAAATCGATGATGTTTGTTTTTTACTTTGTAAACCACACAACAGCTCAGGACATTGCAGATTTAAAAAGCTAAACTTCAGGCTAACTTAAAGTGCATTGTGCTTGGTGCAGAGACTACAGGAGGACCGTGTGTCTCTGGCTCAGCGGAAGGATTCATTCAGACAGCTGCTGGACGAGATGAACCAGAAATATGAAGCTCTGAAGATCAAACTTGGGGAGAACGAGACTCACGCTCAGGTCAGAACATTTTAAACTTTGACATAATAAAATGTCACTCTTTACATTGATTTAAGATGATAATTGTGATAATTGCATGTTTTCTTACAGTTGTAAAGAGTCAAATGAATTGATGGTAATGATGTCTACTGCATCAAAACCGGCTTATTTTATATATATATATTTCTTTTTCAAAAGTTCTGAAGCTGTTCAAATACGTTGACTTTGCTAGTATTTTGACACTGAAATGTTTGTGGATTAGGTTGATATATTGTCACGTCAACACAGAAATGGTCTGATGATGTGACTGTTCTGGTTCAGGTGCAGTATAACAAATGTGCATTATCCATTGTTTAGGCTAAGGCAATGGAAGCATAATGTGTGTTTACAGTGTTGTGTTATTCTGCTGCTGCTAATTGAGTGTTGTTTTCCCTTTGTGTGTAGCTGGCTAACCTTGAGAGGAAATGGCAACACTTGGAACAGAACAACTTTGTGATGAAAGAGTGTATCCTTCTCAAGTCTGTGTCTTTTTCACATCCTAATCACATAGAGTTTTTTCTTTTTAAAGGGATAGTTCAGTATTTTTTAAGTGGGATTGTATGGGGTACTACTTAAGCATAGTTGATGGTGATCTGCGCAGTAAATTTAAGGGGTTTGTGGGAGACGTTGCTGTAGCAGATGCCAGCCTTGTATTGCTGCAGAGTAGCCTGGCACCGCCCACCTACCTACTTCCGCTCAATTCCCTTCAGTAGTCAGTCTGAGTCTGCAGTATTCTTTGGTTTTCTCCGGCCAGGTTTTTGGCGGTCCAATCAGCGAACAGAGGGAGTAGCTCAGAAGCAGGCACATGACATACGTCACAACCAAACGTTATGCGATTGGTTGGCAGATCCAGAGTGGCACTGGGCACATCCAATAGTTTTAAACTTCAACAGACACCCGCATTCAAGTGAGTTAACATTTGTCAATTGAGCAATTCCAGACCTTCTGTACAAATTAAATTAAGTGCGATGGTCTGGTAGGACCAGGCTAGCTGCAGAGGGGGCCAGAAGAAAAACATATTTTTCTTCAGATATAAATCCTAACCCTAAAACATAAATTTCCCTTCAATTGTACGCTAAACTGAGATTTTTTTCCACACCTTAAATTGGCCACCAGACAGCAGTTTATTTTTTCTTGTGTCTCTTGAATAATCCCCAGTAGCTCTGAGTCAAACAGCTGATTGGTGGAGTGATACAAAAATAAAGGGTTGTCTGGTGGCAAGCTAAAGCTGTGGAAAAAAAATCTGTTTAAGGGACAATTGAAGGGATATTCATTTTTTAAATACTGAACTATCCCTTTAAAAGCAGCCATAGTTTTGTTTCCTCTCTCTGTGATGGTCTATCCAGGTTCCAGTCACCTGTTGTTGTGTTTCTCCACTGATGTTCCCTTAACTATAAGACTAGTCATCGCCTCCAAATCTCAGGAGAGCGACTACGACTCAGTGGCCAAGACGGTCTTCCAGCAAGTGGCAGAGTACAACAAGAGTCTGATGGAGTCCCTGCAAAGCAACAGGACTTAAAGCAACTTCACAGTTGACTTTATGGCAGGAGGAAGTGGTTGGCACAAGGAGTTGATTAATACACTGTTAGTAATAGTTGAAGAGAATACGTTGTTGTCGTAAAAACTTTCTTTTCTTCTTTCTCCAAAGAAAACATAAGTGTGTTGCCAGTTACATATGCAGATACTAAAAGTTTGTGTCACGGTTCTGTCATTAGGCTGTAGCTGCTACTTGCTGTGTATTTGATCAAAGTGTGTATGTATTTATCTACTATCTTTTGTATCTACATAAATGATCCCGCTGCATTTGTAGCTTCAAAGCGCTGATAACCCGGAATAAAGAGGTACTGAGAAAATTCCAATTGAAGGTCTTCAGTTACAAGTTGAATCCGATGTAAAGCCAGCAGCTCAAAGATGAATAATTGATATAACGCTGCTGTCTGATGCAGGTGTGGTCACTAGTGGTGGATCATATCATATCATCATATTCATACATGTTTGAACAAATTAATCTGTTTTCATACAACTAATGACCACTTTTAAAATTATTACTGGAAGGATATGACTGGAAGGATTTGGCTGTTAGTTTGCTGCTTTCCTATAATCCAGACTGACAGTGGTTTTAGTTCATTTTAGTGCACAATTAAAAGTGAAGGTAATTTATTTCAATTAACACCTTTTGATTTGACTTGGCTTCATAGTTGCCTGGTAATGCAGTGCAAACTTTTCTTTAAATCAATCCACTCTATTGATTATGGATTTTTGATTCTGCCTCTGGGGACCTTCAGGACTCAAATAAGTATCAACATATAAATAAACCACTAGCAGTGATTCCTAACTCCATCACTGAGTTCTTCCTCTTTATAATGTTAGATACTTATTCATATTAAGGAAAAAGCTGTCCACATATTGCACAGTTTCCTTGTGTGGCCATGGCAACAAATGGTCAAAAACTTTATTATTTCAGAGAAATGTGATTATCAAATCCAAATCGAACTGTGGGTGAACTTCTACATAGACATGACAGTGTGTGTGTATTCATCTTGAGCATCTGATTATCACTGGAACAGCTCACTGGTCATTAGCTTTTACAGACCAAGTGAATCAGGACGGGGGGAGAATTCACTTATCATTTTTGCTTTTAATTACAGAAAGAAAACAAAAACAATTTGCATAAAATCCGCAATTCCGCTCTAGAAAAATACTTGACCTTTCCAGTACATAGATTATCAAAGAGTACAGTAAACAATACAACTGAGGGAGGCAGCAGAGTGAGCCCTTGTACAGCATTTTACAAACCATAAAAGGTCAACAATACCACACTTGGGTTTTTTAGGTGCATCCTCAGTTTGTACACTCAGACACACGACAGTCAGACCAGATCATCTCAAAGGACTCTGGGAAACCACTTGGGACATAAATAATGTTTGTTGTGCCTCCTTTACATATTTGCTGTGAATCTGTAAAGCACGCACACTCTCAGTCTCTGCTCACTAGCATCTCCTCACACTCAATTAGAAGCATTCAGGAAAACAAAGCATGTATGCATAGATTTCAATTGAACTGATGCACTGACAGTAGGCTGAGCGGTAATGGCAGACTAACAAACAAAACACACAGACAAGCAGGGCATCAACAGAGGCCTGCACCCACCACCTCAGGGCGGCCGGAGAGTATCCCACTCTCCCACACACACACACAAAAGCACTACCCCTTGTACAGAAACAACGTAGCTGGACAAAACGGTGTTGAGTAAAAGCATGAAATACCAAATGTATCAGGAGAAGCAAGAACAAGCGAGAGCATCAGTGAGAAGAAACAGTGTCTTATGTGGCAGCTATGGAAATCTAAGTGGTTTTATACCAACTAGAGACAGACAGGACAGAAAACACCAACACAGACACTTCATCACCAACAAGAGCTGCTCAATGTTCACTAGTTGTTTTGTAATATGAAAACTTCCTTATACACTTTGTTGTATGGAACCCTAAAGTGTGCAATAATAATATTTGTTATAGGTACTCAAACCAATCACATGCCCCCTGCCTCTTAATCTAGCAGTTTCAATAGCCTGGTGAGACCAAGCTATACTCCAATCTCTGTAGGGAGGTGTCAGTCCAAAAATGGCCAGCCCAATCAGGACCCGCATGAATTATAGCCAACAGAATTATAGCGCCAGTTTCAACAGTTATGACCCCAGATGAAGTATGTCTCTTCTGAGTTGTGTCTTTCTCTGATAATTATAATTTGTAGGTCTTAATGATTAAGCTAACGTTAGCTGCTATGGATGTCATTGTCTTTTCACTGTGATGCTAAACCAAGGTCACAACCCCACCTAGCTAGTTAGCCAGCTAAGTAGAACCTTCATAAGGTAAACCATTAGGACGTTTCGGTGTGTATTTAGAGATGATTTAGAATTTATTTAGCTAGTGTTTAGCTAGCTAGCAGCAGCGGACTGGCTTAAGCTAGTAGCAGTTATGGAGCTTGCTAGTTTTCAAGGGGCAGAGGGCATGTGACATGAAATAAAATGTATATTGTCAAATCAAAATGAAAATAATGATGCAATAACATTTTGTAATAATGAGTTGGGCTTTAATATTTTCTTAAATTATTTCAACAATTAATGGTTTAATTTGTTAGTACTTTTATAATACTGTACACTTTGGGGCTCCATATTATCACACAATTCCTAAAATTGTTTTTGAAACCCTCAAAGTACATTTACAAGCTTGTATCTTCCAATGCAATATAACAAAGTGTTTCACCCTTTTTAGGACTGTTTTTCTCTGCAGAGGGATATCAGTTCAGAGGATGTAGTCAAACATCATTATTGGGTTTGTCAGACATTGTAGGTCAGCAGTTATCAACAGTTTTGTGAGAAAAATAAAACCCAACATAAGTATTTTCAGATTTATTCACTCAGTTAAGTGTAGAAAAATTCAGTTATTGCCCTCCTCTGGGTTTCAGCTTGAATAAACGGTCTCATTCTGCTCTTTTATGGGCTTCAAATAAACCAGCAGCGAACAGTCCACTCTTTTAGAGTTGATTTCACATACAGGAATCAGATAAAAATCACTTTGCATGGGAATAATATACCAATAGGACAGGGAAATAGCTTTATTTCTCTATTCATTCAAACTATATAAAGTAAGGTTCACTGTCAACCCCTAACAATACCAAACTGACGTATTCTTACAGCATATGCTTCAGATGCAGGTTTGTTATGGGCAATAACATGGTGGCTTAAGTTAGCCTGCCATTTGATAATTACCAAGTCAGATAACAATACTTTTTCTCTAACATTGACCATCCTGTAAATGTTAGCCAAAAGTGACTACAATTTAGCAAAAGTTACATAGTTATGCTAATGTAATCTTTCAACAAAGCTAGCAAGCTGGCTAGCTAGCTACAGCCATGAAAAAAGTTACAATGAAACAGTTTGAAATTAAATGGATGTTCAAGGGACAAATATGAGTTGCCTCTGATTGGTGAGGGCAAATTAAAAATAATTGAATTGCACAAATATATAAGTGTTTATTTGTTTCATTAACACATGGTTGACCCAACACATTTTGTGTTATAGTTTGTTTGAAGCAAACCAAGGCCTTTAGAATTCTTCAAATAGTGGTTAAAAGAACGGAAATGCTGTTTTAAGGGCGATAGCGTGGTCTTCATGATACCATGAATCTACACAATACATTTTGTTATCTTCTGTGTAAACATGGGAATTCAAGGGGTCAAAAATTTAAATGATTCAAAGACCATAAAATACAATGTCGCGCTCATGACCAAATTGGATGACAGAGATTATTCTGTTGATTTCTGTGAGTTTACTCAACTGGGGACGGGGATATAGTGATTTTCTCTTCTGTATTCCTACAGTAGGCTACTTTCATCTATCTTATCTTTTATTTTACTGAGAAATGTCACCCTCTCCAAAAAGATGTTTCCACCCTGAAATACGTATACTAAAGAAGTCAAAATTCTAATTATGAGGATGATTTTTCAACCAAAATCACATTGAAAATGTAAAAATCGTAACATTGGCTTGGTTTTGGTTTAGACCGTTACAGTGCACGTGTTCCTGCCTCGCTATAGTTCATTTCACCAAATAAAACAATTGAAAAAAATAACCATTTCAAAGCAGCAATTACCTTCAAACTAAACATATGTCAAGTCACGTGACCAAAATGCATAAGATCCATACACTTTGATAAGCTCAGATTCCTTAAAAGAGGTGTACATTCAAAATTCTTACAGCAAAATTTAAAATGAAAACATCAAACCTAAATTCTGATTCGCTAACGTCACTTTTTTTGATTCTTGTTTCTTATCTTTGAAAACTGCAGAACAATTCTGTCAGATAGTAAAAATCCTAGGTGAGAGCAGTAAAAATGAGGAAAAGCATAAATATGCCAGTTTAGAAATAAGTGTATAAGAACATATTTTTTTCAGTTGAGACTAGTCCCTACTTTAATGTAAAAACAAAATTCCCCCAAAAATCGCAGAACTTCCTAATAATTAAGTAATAAGTTATTCATGTCCAACCCCTCAGTGCAAAAATATTTAAAAACTAAACTGAAAGGGAAGGGAGCGGGATTCACGTGGACTGTTGCTGTGCACGAGAGAGTGAATCATCTCCACGGAAACAAGATTTTTTCAGGCACAAGTACCTAGGCTTTGTCCACACTGAGCCCTTGGCAGGTCAGTCACTCTTTTTTGTTCCTTCCTTCTCCCCCTGAAGTACACAGCAGATTCAGTACACTGCTCACATACAGTGTGCTGCGGGGAAGAACGGAGGCTCGTTGCTGTGGAAACCAGAGCGGAGGAAGTCCTCTCCGAAACCTTTCTTCTTGTTCAGTCGGCATTGTCAAGTGCTTCTGAAATGTGGGAGGCGGCGTACTTTAACCGGAAGCCACCTGCAATGGAAAAAAACAAAAAAACAACCAACACACAAGCCATCACATGCACACATACAGAGAGGCATCCAAACACACAGAGGATACACAATCAGTGGACATTAGAAACAACGATAGTTTCAACATTTACTACATGTCACTGAGAAGGCCTTGGTTGAGCTTGAACTCACAACCATGTCTTCCTATGAAGTGCTTCTGTTCATCTACACTGTACAAGTCTAGGATCTCATCCTGAAAGTCACTAGTTTTTCTATTACTTCATTTCTCAAATAAAAAAAAAGTATAACTGCACACTTTTCAATGAGTCTGCTCTTAATATTGTCAAAGTTTCTCTACTGTTGAGGGACACAATGTTCACATAATGGAGGATCATTGGTCTGAGTCATCTGCCGATGGGTTCGTCACACCCTATCAGCTGCAGTGGGCCTGCAGAGGGCAGTGTGGACAGGCAGAGTTAAACTACTGTAGGCCGGGCACGTTCCTATAGAAAAGATTCAGGAATCGGCTCCATGCAGGGAGTCCACCTGTGCTCCACTAGTCCATGGTTGAAACTTGTGCTAGTGGTGCAAAAAATAAAAAAAAATATATCACATTTTATTTTGCAGTGGGTGTTTTCCACATTTTGCCTCAGGGGGCAGGAATGAATCTATTTTGCTTGGTGCATCCACCAAAATGAGGCAAAGAAGACATTGCACTCAAAAGCTTAGTGGGAAAACCTACATTAAGGTGATACATATGCTTTATCATAAGTGTTCTTCGTACAGTGAGCTTAATTTTTGAAAGATAAATGAGTTAAAAGATGAACTGTTTAGGTTTGGTAAATGCACCGCTTCCCAAAGCTTTTTTATACAAGAGAATTACCCAATACTGCCCCCTACAAAGTGGATGAGACAGGCCCAAACAGAACTTAATAAGTTACTGTAGGCGTCTGCAATGTGAACACAAAACCCACAATCTGCAGGTGGCTCTAGTGTTTGGCTACTCAGCTTGTATTTTAATAGCCTGTAGGAGGCGACAAGTCTTCATCTGTCAAGGTGGTGCAGGCTGGCAGGGGGAAATGCCAATAACGTGACAACAACTGAACAGCTCTCCCTTGTGGGAAATCTGCAGTGTATTAATTGTGAATGCTTATTCGTTTGTTAGTATTAACGTGTTGCCAGCCAGGCTCAAATTCAGCACAAGGTCTGACATGATGTCTCATGTACTACTGGATGCTACCTGAAACTATAAACAGAGGCGAACATTCAGAATGTTTTGCCACACTCTGCCTGTTGGTTTTAAGTGTGATTTGATTAGTTTCCCTGTGGGGCTGGCACTAACAGTTTGACAGCAGAGATGCAGCCAAATCCACTTCATTATTGTCCCTGACAGCTGTGTGTGACAAAGCTTTTACACTTTCTGCCACGTTGTTACTTCTCCGGCCTTTTTTCACAGTTAGGAACACTCCTACCACACTGTCATACAGGTGAGCCCAAAGACATCAGACACTTGCATTGTCTTGCAACTTAGTGAAATTTGAATGTTCAGGTGGCACAGCTTCTCTGTAACCCACCACAGCTGGAAAAGCTAAAGCTACCCTTGTTGAGGACGAGGCCTAAGTTTTCATGGTGTGGGCTTGGGGGTTCATGTGGAGAGGAAAGCTAAGCGATCCTCTGTTTGTCCCTGCTCCGTGTAGCTGCACTACCTTGCTGCGTGGAGTCTATAGAGGGCTGGTTGCAGTCCTGAGCGTAGTGGCCGCTCACGCCACAGTTATAACAGGACACGTTGCCGTTCTTCTTGTTGACTCCTCCCCCTAGCGTTGCCGCGGGCAGCATCCCCGCGGGGCTGGGGTAGACGTGCTGGTAGACGCGCTGGCAGAAAGACGCCGGGGCCATCTGCTGCTGGAGGTTGTAGTTAGCGGCTGCGGCAGCGGCTGCCACTGCGGTGCCCAGCATGTGTGAGTCTGCGTGGCTGTGAGAGTGACTGTGGGTGTGCATGGGGCCGTAGGGGGGAGGGTGGCTGGGGGGCGGGGCAGTAGGGTAGAATGGGGACAGTGAGGCGGCTCCGTTGGCCTGGTGAGGAGCCTGGGCCTGGGTCAGGTAACTGTTACTGCACAGGCTGGTGAGCTGGAAGAGAGGCGGAGGAACGCTGAACACCTGCCGCGCTGCTGCTGCCATCTGGTGGACAGGGAAGAAGAGCGGCGCCTGGCAACCACTCACACTGCTGTTGTTGTTGCTGCCTCGGCCACCGCAGTTGTTATGGCAGCCGCAGGTCCCGCAGCCCATTGCTTGCTGCTGCTGCTGCTGCTGTGGTGGTTGTTGTTGTGGTGGTGTTGGCTTCTGGGCTTGCTGGAGAGTCATAGGGTTGCCAGGGAGGACCAGGCCAGTCCCACTGGAAGCGCTGCTGTTGCTATATGATGTAGAGTTGCTGTGTGGCGTGCTGTGAGTCAGCGCCGGGCTCAGGCTGGGGGCGGGGCCCGGCGTGTGAGTGGGCACAGCTGGAGGAACAGCTGACTGGACGTTTCCAGGAGATGGAGCTAGTCCAGTGGCTCCTACAGGCAATGCAGAGGTGGGGACAGGGGGCAGCGGGTAGGCAGAAGGCAGGCCAGATGTGAGGGGTACGCCCGGGTGCTTGGCGTGGGTGGACTCCACATTGGCTGGGTCTTGGCAGGGCAGAGGCTGCTGGAGAGGAGACATGACAGCGATGGCTCTCACAGGAGCCTGGTGTGAAGCCTGTGGGGAGGCCGGAGCAGAGGCGCTCCCTGAAGCTCCACTACCTGAACTGTGTGTGACTGTCTTAAACCTCTGAACCAGCGGCTGCACGGCGGGGCTTCCTGAAGGGTGGAGGCCTATAGGTGGAATCCCAAAAGTGGGGAGCATTTCCCTCTTCTCTGGGTCTCCCACAAGCAGTCCGGGGCTCTGGACAGCTGGAGGCACTAGGGGCAGCTGCATCATGAGTGTCCCAGACGAGGGCTTGACTTCGGGGACGATGCTCTGGCTGGGAGGGGGAGGGACCAGAGGGAGTGGAGAGTCCACGGCTCCGTTGGGGAGAACAAAGGGAATGAATGGGAGAGGAGGGAAGTCTGCGCTGGGCTCCATCGGAGCAGGGTGAGCGCTGGAAGACAGAGGGTGGACAGAGGAGACGTCCCCCACCACAGTGAGGTTAGTCTGGTGGGTGAAGAACATGCCAGGGCCCGGGCCTTTGCTGGAGTCATCAGAGTGGCTGTCTGTATCTAACAGAGAAACAACACTAGGTCAGTGTATGTTACACCAGCATCTTCATGAATCCCTCCAGTGTGTATTCATTGTGTGTGTTTCACCTTTGTTGTTTTCATCCTCACTGTCCATGCTCTCTGGGCCTCTGTGCTGAGGGCTGGAGGGAGAGCTGTAGCTTTCTGATGACGTCTCACCAAAGGTATCTGGACCAGAACCTCCGTCTGCAACAACATGACTGTGTGTTAAACTTAGGACACACTCCTAAAAATCAGCTTAGTTACAATCTGTTTGTCCACATTTAGCTGAGCTGCTGCAGTGTAGAGCAGTGTGGATAGAACTTTGATTAGATAAGCACTTATTTTAGGAAGCAGGTGTTTTCCAAAGTAACATGTTATTATGTTATGTGTAACACTGTCATGTAACTGTCATTACAGGAGACACTTTGATCTATTGGGTTCAGATCTGTTTCACTCATTGACAGGTATCCTGATCATTCCTTCCGATAGTCTTTCAACTCATCCACTCACCTTTCCTGTGAGGGGACAGAGCTGGTAGCACCCTACCATTGGCTACAACCTTCACTTTGTCCCTGAAGACAGACAGAGAGTGGAGACAAGGGGACAGAGTAATGTCAACAGAGAAACACAGTGACCAGTCATGCAAGTAGGGCTGGGCGATAATAGATGTTACATCGTTAATAGATGTTACATTGTAATTCGAATTGATTTGTTTAGACGACGTTAAAATAATTTAAATCCTGAAAATCGATTGTCTCTATAGAGTAAATACGGTATCCGACGGTCTCACTCTCACTGCGGTCGAGTGAGCCGATAACTTACCACACAGTAAATGTGCAGTAAGTATCTACGGTAGATGCGGTAGTGAAGTTGGGTTAAAGCCAGGTGTGCACTTTATTTTTTACAGGGAAATGCATGTTTGCTTTTGTAGTTTTAAAAAAAATCGATTCAAATCTAAAACCAAGAGTGCTCGAAAAAAATTGGGGGTTTTATTTTTAGGCCACATCGCCCAGCCCTGCATACAAGTAGAATAAAATACAACATGAGCAGTACATTCAATGTCAATAACACTTCACACACTCTGTTCATATCAGAGACTTCAATCATTACTATCTGAAACAAATTAATGGCTTTTATGTGACATTGAGTAAGCATGACGTGTGTCTTCTTCAGCAGTTAAACTTGTATATGTCACTCATCAGTTTCACCAGCAGTGAATATTACACTGTGATGAAGTGTGTGACCCACCTGTCTGAGGGCAGGCCTCTGCTCTTTGCTTTAGTGACGGCCTGGCTTCTCTTCTCAGTGTCCGGGTGCTGTGAGGAGGACAGGGCCGGGAAAACCTTTAGCAAGACATTATATGATCCACACAGGATTCACCCAAGACCATTATTCATTACTATGTGATGCAATTGTGATGGGGGTATATGATTTCTGATTGGTCAAAGTTAACATGAGCTGTACACTTTGACCAATCAGAGCGAGGCTCCGATTCTCTGTTCTCTGATTCTCTGTTGGGACTGTCCGTTCACTTCGGCACGACTTTGTTGGTGTAAAGCGTGTCAGGGAGGGACCATAGGGGAGGGACCAAAGAGAACAAGTGGAGCGGTTGAGGTATTTGGATTAAAATTTCTATCCCAACTGACATTTTCTCCCCAAATCCTCCACCCCAGCTTTAAAAAGGTGCTACGAGGAACTTTGTAACATTTCTGAAACAGTCCAATTATTCCTCTGATGATCACGAATTACACGTCACCGAAAACGAGACCATCAGTGCAACAAATTCTATTTTTATATAGGTTTTTTCTTAATGCCTTTGTGATGGATACGCTCAGCCAGGAACAACAGCTGGCGTAGGAAAACCCTACCGCTTTTGTCCAAAGGGGGTGCAAGAATGAACAAAAACTGAAAGTTCCTCTGAGCTCCTTTAATGTGGTCAAAGCCACTAATTGTTCCATTCAAGACACACTTAAAGTTACAAATTAGAACCATAGTTAAAATGAAGATCCATCATTTAGATTGAAATATTACAAAGCGCTGCATTCATTTAGGAAACATAGGATCTCATGTTTGAGTTATGTTTGCCCTGTATGCTATACATAAGATGTGGGTATTGGCAAGGACTTTACCATATGATCGGCAAACAATGGCTCATAATATGATATATCACGATACAGTGCAACATGATGCCTATTTCAATGTAAAGCGCTTTTCCACATATTTCATGGAAGATGTAAAAACAGCTGAAATACAAGTTGTTGTGACCGTCTTAATACATCACATTGCATTACATTGATTATTGGGCATTTTGTGGCAAATAGCCATACTGTGACCTCTACACAAGCTGATCATAGAACGAGAACTTTTATCAAAATATAGATCTTTGGAGCTGACGATACAATAGCTATATAAATAACACAATATATTGACGTAAAGATATTTCAGCACAGCCCTATGGTAAAGTGTACTAACAAACAAATGTTAAGACTCTACTGCAACTGTGTGAGAGACAGTGACAGAGAGGGAGAGAGAGAGAGCAGGGATGAGCTCTGTCGGCAGTGATCTCTCTCTCTCCCGCTCACACACAGTCTTGACCTATATCAGTGAGATTAGCGGTGGTGAGTACTCCCATTCACGTGGCAGTGTGTGACTGACACTGACACACTCGTATGGTATATCCTACAGGGCTTCATGCCACTAGCAGTGGTAATGATTAACTAGTGTTCATGGACTTGTCCTTAACTGTACTGCTGAGCTTTACAGTCAAGTTAATCATTATATCAACACTGATAAACAGCTCTGCTGCTGTTAGTGGCAGACACACTCAACAACATGCAAACACCTCGGCCAGGCAGCAATCACCTAAAATTGCTCAAGTTAAAAGTTTTTTTTGTTACCTTGTATTTAAATGCAACAGCTTGTAAACTGTAGTTGACTCTATCCAACACAGTATTTGAATCAGTCACTTTCAGTGTTTTTGGCTTTTTATTTGATTTGAGATGTTACTGTGTGTTGGTCCCCCACCTGTTCAGGCTCATGGCTGCTCCTCAGTGTGCAGCTCTTCCTCCTCTCTGTGGGACCGTTGAGTTCTGCTCCCCTCCTGCCATCCCCCTGAGGGCCCTTGGCACCGGACAGACTGCAGGACAAGAGAGGGATGGAAGTGGGGACCTTTTTAGTATGTATCACATCATACAACTTCAAGTTAGTCTCAGTATATTTCAATTTGAAATGACAAAACAATGCTCTCTCTTAACAGTGTAATGTCCATATCATCATCTATAAAACTGGATGCAGCCGGTCCTGTTGGGGTATAGAAGTGAACATCTTTGCCTGTATTCTTACTAATTAACTATTGATGAAAACATTTCACAGATCAGACAATATAATACGTACCCTTGACATGGACTCTTGGTCCCATGCTTTTTCTTGTGTCCCTGAACGTACGACTCTAAATCTGAGAGAAAAATACACAAAACAACATTACACATACAGTTCGATTAACATTCAAGAAGGTTTCTTCAAGAAGATTTCCAATGAACAATCACACATTTTAAGCTATAGAACAGAACTCATATTTCAGGTTTAGGAGAAACAGCAATTCCATCAGTATCATTGATGATACTCTGAAAAGTAACTTGGAAGCCCAGTGAAAATAATGCAAGTTTGAACAAAGCAGCTGTTCAAGTCAGACCATTACTAATACTTCAAATATCTAAATATAGATAACATTTACCTACAAAGAATAACAAATTTACTTATCCAAAAATAAATTACAGATATCCTTTCAAATGAAGTCAAAGATTTTATTTAGTTATTTGTTATTTGTAATGTAAAAAGTAGGGAAAAGTCAAACTCAAAACAGTCAGCATAGCATCAATTTATTGTGATAGCCGCAAGCTTAGACATTTTATTATAAAGTGTCTTATTGGGAAATATGTATAACCAACTAATTAATTCAGAAGTGTTAACATTTTCTTCCTATATTTAAGGTAGAGGTAAACCAACCTAAAGCCAGACACTAGTACAGAACATAACATATATTGAAGAATTAGGTTTCTTTGGGATGGGCATAATAACTGTGCTAACCAATGCTAAACAAGGCCTTAAATTGATGTAGCAGGCATTTGATTCAGTTGCATTTTGACTACCATTTATTGGTGAAGATCTATATCCTTACAATAAAAGCTCCTAGATTTAGTTATGAAGCCTTCCTTCTTGTTTCTCACTGCCATGTCTTTGTTCCTACTCTGTCCACTTGTACACATTCAAAGAAATCAGTGTGATTATGCTTGTTTGAAGCAATTTAGCGCACACACACACACACACACACACACACACACACACACACACACACACACACACACACACACACACACACACACACACACACACACACACACACACACAGGATCCTGTGAGGCAAGCCTGGGCTGTGGTTACCGCTGCTCCAGCTGAACTCAGGGCAGCACATGATGGGGCAAATATAGCCATGAAATATGAGGATTGAAAACAGACTTGGCCTCTCAAAGACATCCAAAAATAAATGCTAGCCTACTTTTCATGTTTACTATGTCGCTCCGGTGCAGAGTGCAGCCCTGGTTAGTGGGCCCTTCCTTTTGCTCTGTCTGTACAAAGAACAATCAGGCCTGATTCACTGATTATACATGCTCTTGTGCCTTCCTTTTGTCCTATGTCTCTACTACACTACTCTGTGCAGAGGGGAAACACAGTGGGAAATGAGATGAATCAGATCACTCCTCTCCTCACCTTCCTCCTGAC
Source organism: Hyperoplus immaculatus (assembly GCA_949357725.1). Classification (NCBI taxonomy): domain Eukaryota; kingdom Metazoa; phylum Chordata; class Actinopteri; order Uranoscopiformes; family Ammodytidae; genus Hyperoplus; species Hyperoplus immaculatus. The sequence continues at coordinate 20,747,194 of OX442369.1, forward strand.
TGGAAGCATCCGAACAGTCCCCTTGATAGGCCTTACCCAGCTGGCAGTTGCCTAGAAAAGACAGACAGAACTCGGTTATCAACTTGGTTTAACATTGACATGAGAAATACATGGAAAGTTAAAAATGGAACCAAGAACATCATAGTTGTTTTAACTTCCTCTAAAAGTACATTTGAAAACATGAGGACAACATGTGTCTTAGTGAGGAGATGTTTGGACATTGGCTCTTTCGTGTGAGACTCACATCTGGAGCAGGTAGGTTTAGTAGAGTAACTGGAGTCACAGTTGAAGAAGCTGCACACCTTTCTACTCTGTCTGAAGACTGGAGGAGCAGAGCGGAACCTCTCCCTAAAAGGTGGACACACAGACACAGACACACACACACACAAACCAACACACACAGGGCAAGAATACGTTAGGCTAGTCTCTCAAGAGAATGGATGCAGCACTATAACCACAACGCACTTATAGTAGACAGATTAGCAAAAACTTAACACATATTCAATTTGTTCACAGACAATACTATCCAAACATATGTAATGTCCTATTCCTTGTCATTAAGGCAAACAACAATGCCCTGATGATGATGTTTTTTTTAGGATTAGTGTGGCTAAAGTGTAATGAACACAGGTATTATTATTATTTGTATAAATGCTATGACAATCAATTTTTATAATCCAGAATTGATGAAAACATTCACAGTGAAACAAGGGAAGTTATAATTGTTTGACAAAGTATTGGGCTTTGTGTGGCTATGACAACCTCTCCTGCAATGCCAATACACAGTGACACAAATATGAAAAGGATGCGGAATAATAAAGCCTGGAGTCATACAGTGAGAGGGGAGGAGCTAGCAGCACAGAGGACTGGAACACAGCTGGTCGAGGGCAGGGCTTCTCATGAAATGCTGGAGCTCAGGCAGATAGGTTTCACTTTCCTCAGTTTCACTTCGCTCAAAACTAAAACTGATGGGACTTCACTTGAGACTTGTCCCAAATGTAACATGTCTCCGGTTGGTCTTTTCTTTTCTTTTTTGTAATATTTGTTTTGTATAAAGAACAGAATAAAAATTTGTATAAATACAAATATTCCTATAAAGTACAAATTATATTGTCTCAACCACTGCATCATTTGAATGGGTGTAACTAGTGTTATCTATATGATTATAGAGTGTGTCTGAGAGAGACAGAGAGAGTTGTGTTTCCTCAAAAGGACTTAAAGAATTAGACACATCCCATAAGGGGCAGATTAGGTCATTTTGGGGCCTTTGGCAAACACAGACCCTCCTCATTCTTTGTTCTTCACCTTTTTCAAACGTTATTTCACCATCTTTTACAATGACCCTCTTTTACAATGACGTTGAGTTTGTACAGATACACAATATACAATGAGAATACATAACAAGTTTACACACACACACACACACAGACAACAACAATTTAAAACATTCAGATCAATTGAATGAAAGAGACAATAGCCTAATTAAAAGAAGTTACAAGTGTAGAGGGGTTGATTCAAAATAATAATTTTAAATTGGTTAACAGTTATGAGTGTATTTATTTTAATTGTATGTTGTAGGCTGTTCCAGGAGTCAGGGGCACTATGGCTAAAAGCGGTTTTACCAATCTCAGACCGGGCATAGGGAACATATAACATGAGCATGTCAGTTGAGCGGGTTTGATAAAGCCCATCTGAAATAAGCAGCATTTCTGTCAAATAGAGTGGTAGCTTTCCAGTCAGAGCTTTATATATAAAAATATGCCAATGTGCATCACGTCTCTCCTTAAGGGAGGACCACCCAACCTTTTCATATAAAACACAATGGTGTGTATCATAAGCATCTCCTGTAATGAATCTCAAAGCAGAGTGAAATACAGAGTCTAGGAGTTTAAGGCATGAACGAGATGCATGCCGATAAACCACATCACCGTAATCAAGGACAGACATAAAAACTGCCTCAATAATCCTTTTCCTACTGAACAACGGGAAGGTGGCTTTATTCCTATAAAAATATCCAATCTTTTGTCGCAGACGAAAGACAAGATTTTTTATGTGAAATGTAAAAGAGAGTTTTTCATCTATCCAGATGCCAAGATATTTATATTCAGTGACTCTTTCAATATGAAATCCATTATTTTTGTGAATAATAAGATCATTAAAATGTGTAATTCTTGCTCTGGAAATGTATTAAGGACAAGCCTGAGATCCACTAGACAGTTCTGCAGGGTGTTAAAAGAGCTCTGTAGGTTCTGAACAGATTGTTGCACTGAATCAGAAATGCAATACAGTACAGTGTCGTCCGCATACAAATGGGCATGGCAGTTTTGTAGTGATGAAACAATGTTATTGATGTAAATTGTGAATAGGACTGGACCTAAAATTGAGCCCTGCAGAACACCATTTGTAACTGTTAAAAACTCAGTTTGGTAGCTTCCCAGTTTTTTTCTAAACCAGCTACATGTAGAATAATCAAAACCAATTTCATGCAGCCTCTCTAAAAGCAAATGGTGATCTAAAGTATGAAAAGCTTTTGACAGATCAACAAAAAGTGCTGTTATATATCTATGTGTCTTATGCTTAACTTATTTTGATGAACTTCAAATCGCTTTTTCGCATCATAGTTTCAAAAGCAATGTTGCAATACAAATTACAGAAAGATTCAAATCAAAATGCATACACTTCAATTCAACTACTAGTCTACAACTACTGTTCTTACTTTAGTAACACAAAATGGAAGACAGACGGCCATAAAGACCTTGGCCAACCGAAAGCATATATACTATTGCTGATGCAAGTTTAGCAAATGGAGTTACATAGAAACAAAATTTAGTTAAAAGTTGAACTTAAAAAAAGAAGAATACTCTTTCACCTATAGGTTTTATAGGGGCCTTTGGTGACTTGGGGCTCCAGGCAATTGCTTACCTTTGCTTGATGGTAAGTCTGACTCTGCTTCCCATATCAAAGGTTGACAGAGCCCATCACACAATATAAGTTGGCCTGTGTTGTAGCATGCCTGCTGGTACCTATTTCAAGTCCAGTCTATTTTCTTTATATAGCCAACTATCGAAAATACACAATATGGCTCGGGGGGCTTCAAGTGATCATATAATCTTAGTGAAGCAGTACTCTGTCTCTAGGGAGTGGGGAGCATGAGACACTCCGTGGGGTGAAAGGGAAATGTGCATGTTGTTGTTGTTTCTCTCAACACAACAGGAAGTCAGTTATTGTATTTTGACCCGCTGACTCGGATGTGAGGCTACTACAGTACTGAGAGTCACAACAGTCTACTAATCTTATAATCCACATCCACTGTACATACACACAATGGCTTATTGAAAAAAGATAATGTAATGGCAGTGGTTACTAAAGGTCTAAGAAGCCATTACTGCTTCGATTTAGCTTCTTCTAGGTCAAAATATAGTGACATCAAAGGGATAGTTCAGTATTTTCGAACTGGGGTTGTATGGGTTTACTTAGGCACAGTTAGTGTGTTGCCGTATGGCAATGGGGATCATCACAATCAGGAGGAGTTTAGGGGTGATGACAGCCTTGTACTGTTGCAGAGGGGACCAGAATGTTTTCTTCTTCTCCACATCTATAAAAGCTAACCAACAACATACATATCCCTTCAATTGTATGCTAAACTGAGATTTTTTTCCACAGCTTTAGTGAGCCACAAGAAAGCCTTTCATTTTTGTTTTCTTGCGTCTTCTTGCATAATCCCCAGTAGCTCTGAGCAGCTGATTGGTGGAGTGATACAAAAATAAACTGCTGTCTGGTGGCACACTGAAGCTGTGGAAATACTCTCAGTTTAGTGCACAATTTAATGGATATTTAGGTTTTAGCAAAGCATTTATTTTTATCTTTTTAGAGGGGAGTGACATACAGAGAGCGACTGCGGGCGGGAATCAAACCTGGGTCTGCTGCTGGGCCCGGCCCGGCCCGGCCCGGGGGGGGGACGCCCTACCAACTGAGCTAAGGGCGCCCCCTAGCAAAGCATTTATATGGAGAAAACACCCTTTTCTTATGGCCCTCTATGCAACAGTACAACGCTGACTTGTGCTACAGCATCGTTTCTCCCCCAAACTCCTTATAAGGAATGTGATGATCACACACACCAACTATGCCTAATAAGTACCCCATACAACCACACTTCGAAAATACTGAACTATCCCTTTAAAATTCTGCATTAACATGCCAGAAAGCCCGGGTTGTTGTTCTCGTCCCAGTGAGCTGTGACGAGTAAATATGTATCCCAGATTTATTACATACAGGAAACGACCCCGAAGAAGAAGGTTTATGGATCAAAGGAGACCGTAACCTCTTATTCTCGGAACGCTCAAAATAACAAATAGAAATGAGCAGCTTGTCCTCAGTCGACACTGCAGTCTGAGATGTTTTATGAACACCAGAGACATGTCCGTCATGTTTTGCTGATGGCACCAAAAAACATGGTATCTCATCACTCATTCAGCATTCAACATGGCAGGGTGATTAGCCAATACATCCTCAGTAAATCAATGCGTAAATGCATGAATGAATACATTAAAAATCAGTGCTACGATTTTATTTTTCCTCCCACACTGCACTGCCCCATCTTAGTCAGTCAGATCAGAAAGCATGTTCATACAGTTCCATTGATGCTAACGATTTATTAGGAATACCCTTCACATTTCTATTTTTTTTAATGTGTTTCACCTTTATTTGACGGTGGAAGATTTACAGAATAGAAATGAGAATGGAGGGGGATGACATGCAGAGAATGGCCCCGGGTCGGAGTCGAACCTGGGTCTGCTCCGCTCCACCCACTACACCACCCCCTTCACATTTCTTTAGGTTAAAAGTGTAGTAAGCCATTCCAGAGAGAGCTGTTATTTGAGCTGACCACCAAAACAAATCGCTCTCCCTCCCTGCCCTTTCACAGGCTCCGCCCCCAGACGTGCATTGCCTTAGCAACAGCAGTCGTCACTATACTGTCCAATAGCATTGTGTTTACCAACGTCACCAACTTTAATGTGGTTTTGAGGATAGGATTAATATATTGATGACTCCTGGGACATCATGGTATGGGCATGTGGGTGACATGTCATGTACCTGAGGTTCTTCTCCAGCTCCCCGCTCTCACTCTGGTCCCCCTGGTTCAGAAGCCTCAGGATGCTCTTCTCAAAGGACTCTGTACAGGGATCCTTAGGCAGCTGCATAGAGACAGAGAGAGACATAGAGAGAGACAGAGAGAGACATAGAGAGAGACAGAGAGAGAGAGAGAGAGAGAGAGAGACAGAGAGAGAGAGAGAGAGAGAGAGAGAGAGAGAGAGAGAGAGAGAGACAAGGGAAATGTTCACAACAGGCAGGATACACAGACAAACTGTTTTACACTAAGAAAGCTACCAGCATGTGTCCTAACAACTACAATAGTAAGCTGGGGTTACATTACGTCAGCAAGTGATCTGTGTGTGTAAAGTCGTCAAATCTGGATATCAAGTGAAATCTCGATGTTGAATAAAGTTAAGGTCAAAGAGTCTGTCAGTCAACTGGCGCTACACTGTGAAACTAGCTTCCAGGTTTGGGTTGGAAACCAACACTCCATAATTTGATTCGAACTTGGAACTTTGTATAGTCTCTTTAGCTGAAATTACTTAGAGTTGATTAAAAAAAATTTATTTTCCCTGCTGCGTGTGGGACTGTATTGTCAAAAGCCTGTAACAGCAGACATAATGACCAGATTAAGCAATTATAGATAGTTTCTAATATTATTAACAATGGCTGTGTTGTGTGTCCAAGGTGTGCCAGTAAGCCAGGACAGTGATAGCAAAGAGCTTGAAACTGAGGCAGGGTAATGGAATTCAGCCAACATTCATTTTCATGATGTGCCGTGCCTTGTGTTCTGTGAAAAAATAAAAACAGGTTTGTCTGTGTCTGAAATTACTTTGACTCTGTCCATGGTGCTGATACACAAGTATCACCTCACATTCATTACATCACATTCAGGGCGTGTGTGTGTGTGTTTTTTTTGCACGGTTGGAAAGTATCAGTGACTTGAATGGGATTGGTGCGGCCTGAACTCAACTGTTGTTGTGAACAATGTTGCCTACATCAATACATATATTTTTTTTAAATGTTATGCAGGATGAATACATAATTCAGTTAATTGTAAATAAATAATCACATGATTAATTTGTGTAAATGTATAAATGAAAGAATAATGAAAAAAAAGTATCAGTAAGTTCAACAAAAGCGCTCACCTTTAGAAGGAAATTCTCTAGTTCCAGATGGGTTTTGGTCACACTACTGGAGGAGGAGTCGGACCACTTCACCTGAAACACAGCAGAGGACAGTCTCCATCAGATTGAGGAGAAATCTGACAACAGCTACACCAAAAAGAAACTGGGGCTATGCTAGTGTTCATGACAATGTAATTACAGTCACACACAGACAGACACACACACACACACACTATATTGATCTGATATTGTGGTGATGAACTGTTGAAGACACAGGAGCATAAGGCAAAACAACAAAACCAGAAGGAAAATAAAAATATAATTAAAAACGATAGGAGAATGAATTAAGAACAGGTCCAACTCCCCAACATTGAAGTCAATGCAGGCACGGCACCCACACACACACACCCACACACACCCACCATGTTGATATGCCACTAGTTACACCCATACAAATGATGTAATGGTTGATACAATAGATCTTGTACTTTATAGAAATATTCCTATTTACACTTTAGTCTTTATAAAAAAAAAATAATATTACACAAAAAATTAAAATAAATGACCAAGCAGAGACGTGTAACATTGGCTTGGAAAGAAAATACTATGTTAGGCCACATTCCAATCCTGTTGAATCTTTTGTGAGCTGCATGAGCTCATGAGTTACTCATGAGCAGCAGTAACTAATAAATAATACGGCAGGGCAGCAACATCAACACTGTGTATTTAAAACAGTCATCATGTGTGAGGGATGAGGTCACATCAACAAGTAGACACATTGAGTCCACTTGGCTTGAAGTCCTTTTACAAATGCAAATTCTTTATTAATAAATTATTTAAAAAAAATGATCAATTAATTAATTTCCATTAATCTTACCCAGACTCACCCACTCTTTCTTGAATGGAGAAAGCATGTTAAACCAACCTCCACCAAAAGCTGCCTCTGCCACTATCATATGGTTCCTATTTCCATGCCTTTTTCCTCTGAATGATAACTAGTTTAAAATGTATTGATTTTGGATGAATTTTAGATTTGTGTAGAAGATGAAGTACTGGAAACAGCTGTAAGAACAGTTGTGTGCTATTACAAAGAACCTTATTTAACAAGTTAGCTTTAAGGATGCATTAATGTTCCTATTGAAGCTCAGTAAGGCCTTAATAAGCATAATTAATCATTGTATATGAAGAATGTTGTACAATATGGTCAAAGACAGAGACAGTGTAGCTCAATTGTAAAGGAAAAAATAATATTGGATCAAGAATACTGATATTAAACTAAAAGTTGGCCATAAAATCAATCACAAAATCAGTAACTTGAGCTGGAATCCCAACATGGAAAATATGAAGGAAACGTGCTTATAGAGTGCAATCAGAAGTGTTCCACTTGAATTCAATTGGTGATACATCGGTACTGGACCTAAAAGGCCTGAGCTGGACATCAGTGTAACAGTGTGATCCCTTTTTGTCTCCCAATAGGAAACACACTTTGAAGCCACTCATGCACATAATACACATACACAAAAAGACCACAGGTAGCCATGTACACCTTCCAAGCAGCAATAGCAGCCTTATTTAGCTTGTAAAATCTTAGCACTAATAAACAGTCATCATATCTATAGACAAGGTAAATGAATTGTGCTACATAATAAAAAAGACATACCTCAGTGTTGCAGTGTAAATATACATGTGTTATGTGTGAGTGCCGTTTCTTGGCATGTGTGCATCAGTGGTTGTGTCCAGTATAAACAGATGGAGAGTGAGGACAGCTCACAGTAGTGTGTACTCAAAGCCAGTGGGACTTATTCTCTCCTCGCCATCTGTCTAACTACATTTGTATTCCTGTTTACTCCTATCTGTTACAGGATTGGGAATAAAACTTTCATTTTTGAATGGACCATGGTATTGGAAGTTGGAATTAGCTGATTGTAATGGCCAACTGGGGCAAACAATCCAGATTTGCCCACAGACTCGTGTGTAACGATACAGAAACAGGCGGAACCAGCATTTTCTCAGCATGGTGAAGTAGAGACTACACTAGGGATGGGCACGAGCACTCGAGTACCCCAGTACTTGTTGTTGATGTTATCATTCGAGTAATGTTTCACTACTCGCGCCTAACTATTTTTTACAACTGTATTAAACAGCAGAGACAGACAACGATGATGATAGAAGTTTCTATTAATAGCCAAAATGGTGATAGGGTATGTATGCTTCCATTAAGTTTTGGTGTAAGGTGAAGGCTTCCACAAGCTAATGGTGTTTGTTGAGCCGGAATACAAGCCACCATCACACAACTAAAGCTAAATTGAGGGCTGATTGCACCGAGACTGGAGTATTGAAATGACTGAAAACGCCCATCCCTAGGACACACTACAAAGTACTGGTAAGCCGACCCGTTCAAACCAGCTTGTACCACACTTGTATAAACAGCACAATTCACCACAGTTAGGAAGTGTTGCCAAAGTAGGAGACAACATTAGCAGCCACCTTTCAGAAAGCCACTCCTTGCAAAAACTAGAATATGAAGGTAACTAGGTCACCTACATAGTCTTCCTTGGAGTTAGACTGCTGAATTTGAGGTGAGAGGACTGTTTGTGTTTTTCATGTCAAATTGAAAATATTTAGCTCCTCAGTATTTTTGTTCTAGGCTTTTACACAATGGGTTCATAACAAAACAGTTGTTACCCATAAAAGAGCCTGCAGTCGGTTCACTTCCGGCTTGCTGAGGGTGAAGAGCTATTTACTGAGAGCAGCGGAGAACTCAGATTCACAGCATTAAAAATCTCTGAAAATCTCTGGAGATGTCCAAAAAAGGAAAAACCACTAGAGAAGAAATGGACAAGGCCATATCTGCATTGTCACAGGCAGAGAGGAAAATAGAGACCTAAAATTATCTGTGTATTAGAATGAATCTTCTTAAAAAAAAAGAAAAAAAAATGTTCTAACTGTAGTAGCTGTGTATCTGTGTATCTGAATCTTATGGCAGTGGGGGCGGGACCCGATAAGCCTTTGGCTTCTCCTGCTTCCCTTCGGACGATAACACAAAGTAATATGTAGGAATATGCAATGAGAAAATTAGGTATTGTGTGTAATTGTCCGGAAGAATAATAATAAATAAATAAATAAATAAACTAACCGATGGCATCGGCCATTGAAAAAATGGTCGAAACTAAGCAGTGTATGTGTGTGCAGTGTTGTTGCATACCTCAAAGTTGTATTCCTTGTCCATTCTTGTCCGAGAGATTCCCCTGAGCACGAGTCCCTCTATGTGCACCGCTGTAACAATAGAGACCAGTAAGAATCTAGAAGGACTCAACAGAGTCAAGAGTAACAACACACTATTTTGGTCTCAGCAAATATCCACATCACAAACACTCAGTAGTATGCATGTACTGTACTGAGAGCCTATACAATGACCAGGCTCATCATAACACTTAATATGAATCAACCAATCAGTACTTATACTCTGTCCATAATAGTTACTTTAAAAAAAGAAAAAGGAAAATTTTGAGAGGGCTCTACTGTATATGTTGCCGGGCCAATTGTTTAATGAAATACAAAACAAACTACAAATATACATTTTATTTAAAAAAAGAAAATAAAGAATAATTATACCTCTAGTTAGAAAAAGGAAACATTTTAGTCTGGCAGGTATTTGTCACTTGGTTTACTTTGTCAGAGTAGATCAACAGATAAATCAAACTGTGTCCCGCTATGTGTATTCACCTTCTCTCTGTGTGGCCCAGCGGTTGGAGCGCCGGCTCTGGCAGGGAGGATGGGATGGGGTACAGTCCCCCATACCCAGTGCAGGAGAAGGCAGGTAATCTGACTTCTGACCTGGCAGCTCCTGGAGACAACAACAACACACAGAGTTAGTTACTGGCTCAAACTGCTTCCTTAGATTGTAACTTTAAATTGGAGCATGACTGTAATCTTTCACAGGTCTCGTATTCTTATTACTGTGTTTTCTATTTTTAGTTTTTTTTCCTGGGTTCCCGTTGCATTTCCTTTTTTAAATGTATCTTTGTTATTGTTTTTTTAACATTTGCTAAAATAAAGAAATTCAAAACAATTATGCTAATCCCGCAACACATTGACAAAATGCATACTCAGGGGCACTTTACATGGTGAAAACGTGACAGTTTTCCCGTTTTTGGTTTAAAAAAAAACCCCGTTCAGACGCAATTTATTTGAAATATTCACTCGTGCACATGTTTTCAGAGGAAACGGGCCGAAATCGCTGTAGTAGGCATGCCAAGCCAATAGTCAGCGGTGACACAGCCTAGTAGATAGCTCTTCCGGTACAATTTGATGCATAAAACCTTACTGTAACCGAAAATTAATGCCATTAACGTTCATAAAGCGGTTGGCGTAAGCTTGGGGTTACAAGTATTGTAAATTACAAGCTTTCTGTCCTCTTATTTCACCGCATTGAACTCGTGAAAACAGAAGACATGCTGATAGTGAAGGGGCTTTGTGAGCGGCTACTTTCCTGTTAGGCGTACTTCAAAATAAAAGTCGACTCACGTTTGTCGAGTGAAATGCTATTAATGTTTAGCCAGTGAAATGCTTTTACTGTGAAGCCGTAGCCTTAACCCATTGATGACTATGGCAATCTAGGATGCATGTCCTTAATGCCTGAGGGTTTTCTGAAAAAATAGTAGGAATTGTCAAGTCTACCAAAACCTTAATATCTAAGCCTGTGTAGCACATAGAAACATGAAATAAAATACATTTAAAAGTTAAGGTTCACAGGTTTTATTTAAACATGCTCCCTTAGCGCTTACAAACCAACAAATATTTCTAAAAATCGTCAAAATGAGATGAATTAGAAAATTAGAAAATATTGTTAATAAATAGATGCAATGCGTTGTGTGATTTTCGTCAGTAGTCTATAGTAGACCTTGATTCTGCGCACCAAACGCCACTAACTGTTCTGTCGCTGACATAGCTGGCGTATTTTTTTAATTATTTTGTTTTATTTTTTATTTTTATTTTTTTTTGATTGACATGATTTTTGGCAAACCACACAACTTTTGGGTGGTCAAGTGGTCTTAAAAAAATCAACAAAACCCACCTCATGTGTATTTGAACCAATGACAGTGCATTCTATGCTGGGAATGCCATGAAAATTAGATAAAGTAATAATGCTGCGCGACGCAGCATCAGGCAGGAGAGCCAATGTGGCATCGCGCAGCAGCCGTCATCAATGGGTTAATGCTCCTTTTGTTGAACAGTAACTTAACCGCTGCGCGCTGAACTATGGATAGTGTTTTTTAATGTAGAGAGAGCCATGTCCCTGGCATATAGAAGCTACACACGTTTATTTTGCTAGAAAAACCGGCAGAGCACAAATCTTTCCCCAGACAAAGTGGCGGGTGGTCTCAATAACTTACTAATCACTTAGACTAAATCGGCGAGTGTTATATTTGAGCCCTGCACGATCACAGTGATGGTGCCGCGGAGACACCTTGCATGTTATGTTGTCTTCTGTGAAGTGGAGCTGTGACGTCAGCGTTACCAGGGAAAATGGTTTCGGTGTTTACAAGAAACCAAAATCGTTGTGTTTTCCAAAAAATCCTCCCTGGGAGGTGATCTCAAAAACTTGCGGTGTCATGCCTGTGTTTGCTGTTTTCATGTAAATGATATAGTGCAACCGCGAAAATATTTTCCCAGAGGCTAAACATGTCATCATGTGTGATTTTATTAAGAGCAGAGCATCTTCACCAGGCCAGGGGCCCTGACTCACAATGATGTCACAACCTCATCATGGATTGGTCTAGAACAGGGACAGGCTGCAGCCACACAGACACATGATACATGATATGCAAACTGTGGCTAGTCAGCGTTTAACGATAATAAGTGAAAGCTTAGCACCAAACAAAACCAGATTGCTGAATTGATTAAAACAGAGTGCTTCTTAAACTTTTTTCAATTTAATATTTTCCCAGCAAAGTACCCGCTGACCGTACCCAAATAAAAAAAAGTAAAACACTTTTAAGTGCTTTTAGTTGTACTTTTAAGAAAGAGTGAACGTTTGTATCCAACTTACAAGTATGATTATTTTAGTAATTATGCATAAGTCCTTTAACAAACGTGTGTACCCCCATTTGAGAGTCAACATTACAGTTACAGTGTTTCCCCCACGTTCACACAGCAGCGGCGCGCCACCGCTGCTATATTTTCTCCGCCGCTGCTATTAAAATTCTCCTCCTCCTCATTATTCTACTTTTTTTCTTTCTTTTTTTTGGTACGTAGCTCATTTTAGAAACGGGGCAATGCCTAAGATAAACGCTGTCCATGCGTCGGAGGTGAATGTAACTAACAGAGGGGAGCTGCTCACTGTGGAGTCCCTTTAGTCGCGCTGTCAGTTTTCCGTTAGGGCTCTGTGTATCCGGGCTCGAGACATACAAACAGATAGCGGAACATTCACTAACGAAACAGTTAGTGGCTGAGCGAAGAATGTGGACTACTGTAGGCTACTGGTGCAAATTCCACAACTCATTACTTGTGTTACAGTTTAGTACAATATGTATTCATTTATATTTGGCTGCTCCACCAGTCCAGGCAGGACAGGATAGTTAAGTTTCAGTTTCGTTTTTCATCTCCGTGTCGGACAGCTGTTGGCTCAGCTGATGGGCTCGAGCCTCATGGAGCAGACAGCGGGAGTCAGTCTAAAGTCAGCGATGATCACTCTCACAAATCAAAAAGCTAAATTATAAAATAAAGCTATCTCTTCCTCCCTCTATCTGTCTGTATAGGGCCTATATTTCTCTCTCCACTGCACACTTAGTCACTACCACTAGTTTTAAGGAAGCAGAAGGAGGATTATACCCTCATTTTGCACTTTATTATTTTTAAATATTGGAAGATTGCAGACAAGTAAAATACCACCAGCCACTACATTCTCAATGATAGAGACGAATAATTACCTTTTTTTCTTACAGTTTAAATCAAATATTTGAACAATACAGGAGAATAAATATTTGAAAGCAATACAGAATGCATGATATTACTGCATTGTATTGTATTCTATTTTTGTCACCAGGAACCTAAATGTTGTCAATTAACCTACTTTACATATATTTGGTGCATAGAAATTCACCAGAATGCAGGAAATTAAGTGTTGAATGCTCAAAAATATATGGGGGGTCACCCCCAGACCCCCACATTAAAATGTGTCCCAAACCAAGGTTTAATCACAACCTACACCCTTGAAATTCATGAATAGTTTTGTTTTATTTGTATCTATAGGCCTTTGTATAAGGATACTTTGTAATTTTTATCACATTATTTTAAATTAAAGTCTTAGGTCCTGCTTATCAATTGCTCATAATAACCAGTAGGCCTACTTCTGTGTTGGACATTACTGAACCTCTTCCCATTTATAGCACCCAATGTCCCTGTCTAGTTCCATGTCCCCAAAAAATCAAATAAAGGAAACCCCCCCCCCCCCCCTGATTTACCGAGTCATCTAGAGGGGTCGGGTGTTTGTCACCTTTTTCACCTCTTATGAGTTTGCAGGTCTGGTTTAAGCATTAAGCAAGAACTGTAAATAAATTGGGCAAATAATTTTCTGCGTTGTGGCATTTTGTGTTTAAATATTCATTTCTATACAAAAATGTCAAAATCTTTAAGTAAAGACACAAAAGGCAAAGTTGCAACACCAATACTCCCATCTATCTGAAAAGTAATTAGTGCATATTCTCCTCTCAAAGTGCACTAGATCAATGTATTCAAATGTAAAGGGTACAAAAAAAAATTGGCCGGGGGGCATGCCCCCGGACCCCCCTAGGACGTTCGGGGACCACGCCACCGCTGCTGAAAAAAATCCTGCGGGAAACACTGGGTTAAGCTCGAGCAAACCTGCCCATGTAGAGATTCATTTAGCGACGTGACACTGAGTGGTGAGGGGGAAGCCCTGACACTCCACTGCCAGCTGCAGAACAGTTTTACATTCCTAACATGACTTCAGATTAGGTAAGTGATTTTTCAAGTGAACATTACATACGGAAGCCATGAATCGATGGGCAGATGTCTCTCAGCACCTTTGTCAAAGCATTTCCTGGGAGAAACCCTGTGCTCACTCACACACACACTGATACACTTTCCCTGCATTCCAAATCACGTACTCTTTTTTTTACTACACTACATACTAAAGTACAGAAGAGTTTAAGGGCCACAGGAGAGAGAAACAATCAGATAAGGAAGTTTTTTTTTAATTATGTTGAGAAATGTCAAGAATAAAGACGAATACTCCAAAATGCTATTGGAGTTAGTGGGGCATTTATGTATTTTCAGCATACTACAATTGACGTGCATGTATTGGGACATCCTAAATCTTTTATTGACATACTAAATAGTAGGGACGGAAGTATGGGAATTGGAATGCAGGGTCACTTTGTGTTCATGATTTCACCCTTTGCTTCATCAGACTGGATGGTTCACACATTCCATCCAGTCCTGAACCACCTGAATACAATTCACAAAAAGCTTTATAGAGATAGCTGAATGTGAATACAATTGTAAAAAAAAAAGATGTATAGAGACCTCTAAGAGGACCAACATGTGCTGCTGGAATTGTTTTCATGGGGATTGTAGCAGGTACAACTCAACAACAATACATCTGGGTAACTAACTAGGCTTGTACTTTAGTCTGTGTATCATTGTTTGCTTTGCTGCAACAACATGAATTCAACCACCTGGCTGAATTGCAAAGCAAAAATCTAAGTTATGTCAATAACGTCCACACACACATGCTATAGTTCTCATGACTCCATATCGTAATATTTGAGTTTGTGTTAAAAAGGTAAATAAGAGGTTAATAATTGGAAAATCAGTAATCGGTGATCAAATCAGAAACAGCTGTTGGAAAAGTAGGCAAAAGCTCTGTCTGATAATAAATGCTTCATCATTGCAATTTCATCTTTTTGCAATGCCAGTAACCTAATGAACTACCTCATAGACACAAACACTTGCACAACTGTGTTACTACTAAAATAAACTGAAATGTATAACATAACTGTTCATTTATTTTGATGCTTTGACAATATTTGTTTGTAACATTCATGCCAATAAAGCTAATTGAATTAAATGTAATTGAATTGAAACTGAAAATAGCAGGTGCGAGTTTTCAATCAAACCTTTATCATTACAATAAATCAGCTGTTGCTTTGTTTGGCTGCTGTCAGAGCCTGCAGAGACTTGTGTCATGTCGCGCAGGTATGAAGCTACAGGTGAATCACGTCTTGGATCAAACTCAGCGCGGAGCAGCTGGTACAACACCTGTAATTAGACCATTCACTCCGTGATGATAGATACTGTCACAGGCATGTCATGACATTGGCTTTAATGGGGGCGCGGTTTAGCATTCAGCTAAGCTTGTTAACTGACTTTCACTGAACAGAGCATTAAAAAAAAGATAACGGTATCCAGTAAAGGCCCACAACGACACGACACCAACAAACGCAACGTTACATAACGGGCCCAAAGCAACAGAGTCACAGCAACTTCATGTACATTTGAACTTGGCTCGTGAAACCGGTTGAAACCACCTGCCAAACTTCAGCTGCACACCCGGCTAGCTTAGCTTTGACATGTGAGCTAACTGTTAGCATTAGCTGTCCTGCCACAGACGACAGCTCAATGTGGAAAAGGGACGTAGCGTTCTCGGGCCAAGGTGTAACTCAAAATTACGTATTATTGTTATCGAATTAGCTCTACTTGTGCATTTTAATTAGCGTCTACCTTTAGCCAGATATGCAAGAGACATGAACTCCCCCTTCCCCCCAGTTTGGGGCGAGCTAGCCTAACATTTAAATGGTGCCAATGTCGGCTCGTTACCGTTGTCTGGGAGTTGACTCTGAGCTGACTCTGACGTCTCTCCTCCTCTATGGCCATCTCTATTTTGACAAGCTGCGCTCGGACCATCTCCTGCTGGTGGAAGTAGAATGCTGGATGCAGCGAGGCCATAGTGAAAAGTAGCGCCAACTGCTCCAGCGGTCCGACTCCTGCTGCCGCCGCGGTGTCGCTACCAGTGGGCAAGCCGCCGGTCTGCTCCGTCCGCCCGTACACACCGCCGTCCTGACACGGTGGGTGGAACGGGTGGTTGCGGTGGTGAGGAAGAGAGTAGTCATAGTTTTTGTAGAACAAGGCCGGCTCTACATGGCTCAGTATCCGAAAGAGTATCCCAGCGCATTCCCTGCTGTCCGACCCGAGCAGGGACAGGCACACCAGGAGTTTGGACCGGATCACTGGATCAATCACGTCCGCCAAAACACCCAAGTCGTGCGGACTGTTGGCCCGAAACTCGAAGTCCCTTAAAACGTGGTAATCTTTCCTGGCGAGATCCTCTAAGTAAGATCCCAAAAAGCGAAGCTCCAGGGGTTGGCACATATGCAGCAGCCCGCACATAAACTCGATCCGCTTAGCTGGGTTTAAATGCAGGCCGAACCACTCGAACACGGCCTCCTTGTCCATCTGGGAGGGGGGGTACACATCAGAAGGTCTGGGAGGCTCATCCAGCCTGTCGGAGGCAAAGGAGAGAGGCACAGCCCCAGGAGTCTGTTGGTGCTCCGACCGATCCAGTAGTGGATCGTCCTCGGCCGTCTTGTCGCCTCCGTCCTCGCCCGTTTTCAGCGGCAGCTTCATTTTCAGCATTATCAGCGACACTTGAGAGGCCTCAAAGCGTCGATAACGGACCAATATACATTATTCCCAAAGTACTCCGTTGTGTAATGCTGAAGAGAGAAGTGAACTGTCAGTCGTTCAAAAGTGTTTTTTTTTAACATTAGCTGATCATCTGACGCGGCGGTAGATAGTACAGTATTTTCTCCCGAAGTTGCATTCTTCTTCTACGCCTGATTTCCGGTAGAGTAGCTATTCATGGTTAGCTCACTGCTGCCAACGTGCGACTTTTTGTGGACTTACTGTGAACTGCTGTAGGTAGACAAATATGCTTTCAAATACAGATTTTTTTTTATATCACTTAACATTTTTCACAAATGATTATTCAAGCTTATGTGAGAAGAAAAACATTTATAAATAGTTTAAATAATTACAATCAACTTCTCATAAAGCAATGATAAATTATACTTATTTTTTCAGACTGAAGACTGTTTTCTTTAAGAAAGTACTTTTTAAAATTAACCAAATGTGAGGTAACTTTTAAAATGAGTATCTGTGAATATAAAATGTTGCTACTTATTATAACAAAATATTACCAAAGATCCAACCTCTTTATTTAGAAAAAATATAACTAACCTTACATATTAACTCAAAAACAGGTAATACATGCTTTGTAACTAAACCCAAAGATGTTATTGGAATTCAATATCAACAGGAAACATATTAATTAATTTTATCTATATTAGAAATTAAACTGACTAAGCTGTAGGCCAATATGTTTTCTAACCAGTCCCCTGTACTTAAAACCTTTCACAGTTTATAATAAATTGCATGTTAAGTTAGTCCAGTCATCATGACAAAATAAAACATGCAAAAAATGCACTTTTAAGACCTGTACATTATAAAATCGATAAAAGTTTTATCCAAAATAAGTTTTTCAAAATCTGTTCTGTGACAATAGCCTCGTTTGGGATATCACCATCTTGCTAAGCAATTATGACGCTCGGCTTGCTGAGCGCATAGCATTTCTGCAGCATTTTTGTTGTGCGCTCAGCAAGGCGCGCGTCATAGTTGCGCAGGTCTGAGCAAGACGGCTCCAAGTCGAACGAGGCTAATGGCTGTCTCGCTGACTTTTATTTAGTCAATGCTGCCCTCTAAAGGACAAGTAGTACAATTACAAAGCAAAGGGAACAAGAGTGGGTAAATGTAGCTCTTTGGTGTTTGCTTTACTTGCTCTGTGAAGAAGTATCGCTCAGTGAAACTGGCTGCTGGACTGTTTGCTGGCATGCTAGAACCGAATAGACAAAACAAACTTCCATCGTTTAGCCTTGACCACATTTCCTGTAGGTCAGGCAGTCAGATATAAGAAGATACAAAAAGACAGCCATGGTGCTAGAGAGAGAGTCCCCACTGAACTGTAATAAGAACTAAGTGAGATTAAATCTGTTGGCTGAAAAGATCTCTGAGGTCATTTGCATGTATGGCTGGCCCTCCATTCATTTTAATGATTCCGTTTGAAGCAGTAACTCCCTATAGCAAGAGCTACAAGAAGCTGGCTCTTAGAACATGCTGTGCTTAAACTCCCATAAGGAGTGAAATGAATGTCTAATCTTTTCCTCGGCATCCAACATTGTCATTATTACTCTTTCATAGTGGGTGAGTATATGAGAGCATGGAGTTCAAAGAAAGAGTGATCTTGCTTCTGCATCATTTTAACTAGATTTATAGAAATGATTTGGAGCAGCCATATTGTAAGTCCTGCATTGCTGGACCACGCATTAAGTTCTGGATATCTCCAACAGCAATCTGCTGTCCAAACTAGTATTTTTGTGTTGGAAAAGTTGTTTTTAGTGCTATGTTTTTGCTGTGAATTCTTTTAATTTGTTTAATTTTCTGAGCCCATCTCCCCAAAAAGGCCAATGGGAATATCAAAGCCTTGAGCTAGTGCAGAGGGAACAGCAACTCTGATCATAAGAGTCTCTGGGAACAGATGTGCTGCTCCAACAGGGGGCAACCACACTCCAGAGAGCAGAGAATGATGAATGAACATGGTGCCACAAGCTGCAGCATCTCTGCCAATCCAATCTGTGGATGGGTGGATGGACAGACAGACAGACAGACAGACAGACAGACAGACAGACAGACAGACAGACAGGAAGACGGACGTATATGACCTACAGTTTTTTATCTATTGTAGATTTCTAGTGTTTTTTTAAATTGTGTGTTGCAATAAGGGCGTCATTGAATAAGAGAGCTTGGTTATTATTTTAAATAATTAAAATACAGTGTCTTATTATTAAACAATATTTTAAATGAAAAACATTTGCAATAATAAACAATTAACTATACTTTTAGTTTCACTTAATTAAGAGCACCTTTTAATTTAATTAATCTTAGTATGATTATTTTAGTAAATAACTCATTTTTTAAACAAAATCTCATTTAAGTTCTGAATTACCCCAAGGGGTACACAAACCCCCATTTGAGAATCACTGAGACTGAGTACTGATAGAGTATTAATTCACATTAATGACAAAAACACACATGAGTTAAGTGAGGAAATCAGAACACACATTTTTAAAAAAATTATATGTATACAGAAATTACAGAACTATACTCAAAAGAGATAAAAGTAATCAAATAAAGTAGAATGTTATCTTTTAGGATGAAATAGTATACATCATACTTGTATTTTTCTATTTGATGTTACTTTAATTATTTCAAGACCAAATCCAGTTATGTGGAGTTACTTTATAAGCTAGAGAAAAGAAGATTATAGTCATCTAACTATTTTCCTGTTCGTTGACACCCAGAAGGAACCAGTAAACATGCTTTTCATCATAACATTTTGACAGAGATTTGTCATTCTATACAAACATGTCTTTTTTGCCTGTAATTTAATCCCAACTCCTGCACAGCTGCAGTAAACACATGCTGGCAGTTCAACCACAGCCCTGCTCCAGTCTACTGTACGGATCATGGTTTCAAGTCTTCACACATTTGTTTCAAAATGAGGATGAAACACGCCTTTATTTTGAAAAGTGATGGGGACCCTTTTTTCAGATTAAAAAAAGACTACTAATGTGAGCCTACTATTTTTGGACACCACCTGTAGACACATGTTTTACAATGTCAGGCTACTGCCTAATTATAACCTTCAATGTAATATTAATACCTGTAAGTGTACTTGCCAACCTTAAGATATAGGAAATTAGGATTCTAAAACACCTGGTTTAAGATCCCGCCCACATAAACATTTGAGTTTCAAAGACATTGTTTCTCTCATTCTTGTGACTTTAAAAGTATGAAAATAACAAAACTATGTATACTTTACAGCATTTTTCAATGTCAAATACTTAACCTACTTTATAATCTATAACTATTCGTCTAGTATACGTTTAGTGCGTTTTCCGTCCTCAGTGGCTCGGCGGTAAAATCCACCTGGCAAATATTAAATGTGTTCCATATCCAGATTGCACCACTTGGGTCCCCAGAAATACACCCACTAGTTGTAAGCGGCCAAAATTGTTCTCAAAATGCACTAACATTTTAACAAATTAGACAAAATTGGCCATTTCAAAAAGTGGTGGGGACATGTCCCTATAGCATCCCCCGCTGAGAAAAAGTCAAAAGCCTGCTACTCAAACTAAGCCCAATGCTGGCCCTGTACAAAGCATGAAGTGACTCTAACTACACCTCTTTTCAGTCTATGCATAATAGTAAATGACATATAAGCAGTGACTCAATATGATGAAAACTAAAAATCACACATAAACAATAATGCGTTTTTCTCTGAGTGGTCAGTCCATACATCAACACAGCTCTGCCTCCACTCAAAGTAGGCTACCGTGTGTGTGTGTGTGTGTGTGTGTGTCCACATTGGTTCTCTGTAGTGTCAAATTCTGTGGTGAAGCTATAACCACCGTTTATAAAGTCTGCCCTGATCCTCCCACGTCTCCCTCTGCCAACCAGAGGGAGGACTGTCACTATAGCCAGTCAGGACTTTCACTCTCTATCTCTTCTCCCTTTTCTCTTTGCAAAGTGGCATTCATCAGTGAGTGCCTACAACAGCAGCAGAGGGAGAAAGGTAAGGCCCCGTCATCCCTTCTTTAAACTGCATGTGCTGTTGTAAAGAGAAAGTTTATGGAGGATCCAAGTCAGACAGAACTATTTCATATGTCCTTCTAGGCTGGGATCATATTTTATAATTTTATAAATCACACTAATCAAAATCAGTATTACAGAGGCAGCATTAGAAAAGCATTTTTTTTAACAAAATATAAGTGACTTCTTGTTGTTTGTTGAATCTGCGGCTGTACATGTGCGATCCATGCATGTAATCGTCACTGTTTTTAAGCCTTGTGTCCCAACTTGATGCTGCCATGGACTGTGTTTGGTTTGGCCATGAGTGACCGGCCATCATTACAATGAGAAGACCATGCTAAATATACAACTGCATATATAAATGCACGTCTGTGATTATGGGTCAGAGAGAGTCTTCTTCTGCCTTAAGGGCAAGACACCAGTCTCTCTCTCTCTCTCTGTGTCTCTTGGCGTTTCATAGTTATGCTGTTTTGCTAACTCTGTAGCCTGAAATTACTTGTATTTCCATCCTAACTACCCTATGTAGGCTTACAAATTTCGGCTGGAAGAAGTAGGAATGATGTCAAAGGTGCATGGGATGTTTTTCAAGACTTTAAAGGGACGAGGCAGATGTATATTTGGTTTGGTTTTAAGACATATAGTTTCACTATATAAAAATGTTTCAGCGCTGAATGTCAGAAAAGTATAGGTCTAGTGTTCAGAAGTAGCCACCAATTACAGAAGTTCAAGCGCTTTTACATGACATCTAAAATACATTTGTGGTCTCTGCAGTTCATTTTTTTCTTCTTTTTTTCTTTACTATGAATGGCAGTTATTCATGCATTAAATACATTAAAGCAGTATATATGTAGATTTCTATAAAAAGTTATTTTCCAATCTTCCACTTTTAAATGAAAAGTGCAGTCATAACAAGCTATAAAACACTGGCTGTCTGGTGTGTCCAGTGGCTTATGATGGCTCATGTTAGCAAACTGTTGATAGATATTTCTGTGAGTCTGACATTACGGAGTATGTCTCTATTTAACCTATATTTTACATTTGAGAATTCACCATTACCCTTTTAAAATGTTAGCAGGGGCTTTATAATAGCAGGGGCCATAGCTTATATTTAGGTTTAAAGGTCCATGTCTGTGTTTAGTTAGCCCTATTTGTGAACTTAGCATTCCCTTTGTCATTCCGTAATTAGTAGCTACGGCAAGTCGGACAAGGCTAGAAATATTGGGTTATTGTGTCTGTCGGTTTTACCCTGGACATGTTTGATTATTCTGGGTAGACAGTAGACAACTGCGCGATCACAAAAATACATTTGTAAAAAAACAACCATCTGCCAGAAAACACATTTGATTTTTCCATAAAGATTTGTCGCTACAAATTTGCAATAAGCCGATGAATCAATAACGCTGTGAATCTCCAGCCCATCCATTTTTCTCTCAACATTCAGCTCAAATCTCTACAGAAATGTACAGAAAACATTGAGAATGCAGATAAAAACACATGGACGGAGGTTTATTGTGAATCATTTCCAAATGGTTTTTATTGCATACATTTCTTTCAATTATAGTCAGTTACACATTGTATTATAACAAACTTGTGAGCAAGTAAGGGGCCTTATGAATCAACCAGTTCCCTTTTCATCTACATAACTATGTAATGATAATGAGCACACTGTATGAAAAATAATGTAATGATTATTTACAGGCATGTTTCAAGTCACTGCAAGTTCATTTGTTAAACCATGAAGTACTGAATGGTACGCAATGACAAGAAAAGTTGTAAAACTACATTCAAAATGTAAAATTATACAAAACATGCTCTTACTGATACTGATCTGTAGTCATGTAAAGAATATGTAAATTGCAGTAAACAGGTTTTATCTTTGTTTTCATAAAGCAATGAGCAAAAAGGCACTGAGCGATCTCAACAACATCTGTGCACAAGGAATGTTCTGTGATGCTGCAGCCAGCGGAGGCGGTTGATGTGGTCGCTGCACATGCGCTTCTGGTTTGCCCAAAATGTATGTGTGAGTGAGGTCTGGTAGGAATTCAGGTTCACTGCCCACCTATCCACACCGTGTGTCTGTAATGACTAACTGAAAGAGTGAGCTACAGAGGAAAGACATATGGATGGATCTGAGGAAGGAGGGGGGAAAAAACAAGTTTTTTGAGGATCCTGGTCGAGACACTTTTGGAAATAGTGCTTCTTTTTTTGGTTTGTTTTCGAAGATATCATCTTTTTCTCCATGTATTTGCTTTAGGAGACAGTTTCGAGATACATAGATGAAATGGGGGTAGAGAGGGGAATGACATTAGATTTATGGGGGGTGGTGGTGGTGGTGGGGGGGGGGGTGCTCTAACCACTACACCATGAGAGCCCCCAAAAAGAGTGGAATACATAGAAACATGACCATCTACAAGCTGTTTCCTCTTCTCATTCTATCAGCTATGCTTGTACTAAGTTGCCCTTTGGTAGGAAATATGTAATGGTATACATTTCTATGAGTATGATTGAATATGTGATTATGTCATGGAAATCAAAGGAAATCTGAAAGATTGCACAGTTGTGCTGGTCTCAGGTCAGCTGCAGAAAAAATACACTAGGAGGCACCAGACATTAATGAGTGGACACAAGGATTTTCAGCAGTAGAATTGGTTTGGATTTTCAAGTGTTTAGAGTGCGCTGTAAAGCTGACCATCGGAGACTATTCTGGATATAAACTGTAAATAGTGAGAGAAAACTCGATCCAGCCATCTGTTGTGCAAATAGTAGGAGTGAGAAAGGTTCATGTCTCCTCATTGGTCCACACAGATCTGATGTTCATTTGTCGTCTCTCCGGTCCAACGGACGTTTCCGTGGACGTTTAAGTTGCATGCTTTCTGTACATCATGGTTTATTTAGCTAAGACTATTTCCATTGAGTCTCTCCTAAACATCCTCAATTAGTCCAGCTCTTATAAACTAAATAACTAAAGAGAACTAAAGAGAATGCAAACATTTGAATGGTCACACCAATGTTAAACAACATAACAATGTAAAATACGTGCTGAATGGACAATCTACAGCTTTAAGCCTATCATTGCTGTTCACTGTTTACAGTCACCAAATCAAATGATATGTATTTTCTATTTTCACCCATTCAAATAGCCTGTTTTGCTGACCTGTTACTAGGCCAAGTTTTACCTTCCCTTTGCCTTGAACAGTTTCCTACAAAGTGGTCCAGACACACACACTTTAAAGTGCACTGTAACAGCTATCTTGACGTACCCCCCCACCCCCCGCCCCCCAAGTGCCCTATTAGCAGATGAAAGAGCATCACTCTATTAGCATTAGCTCCCCGCTAAGAGGTTTATACCCACCTGGGGCTGAAGATGGACACAGCTATACGCTGGAATTATGCAGGGTCAGCAAACTACATGAACCGATAAGAGTGATAAAAGTGCCACTCTCCCCACCTGACAGCTACGAGGAAAGTAAGAGGAGGGTGCGAGGGATGTTAGTCAAGTATGCGCTATACAAGCCAGCAAATAAAAGGTCTCATCAGGCAAGATAAGTGAAAGTACCTGTGAGGGTGAACCCAGGGCATTTAAGGTCAGACACTGCAGTCAAAAACATTGTTTTTTCAAACACTGGTAAATTTTAAGATATTAAATTTTAGGCCATTTTGCCTCAAAATATGTCTGATATCATACTAGTCTAAATATAAGGACCAACATATAATGTAGGTGTTTATTTGACTAAACCTTTTCTGTTTACGTCATTTATAGTATATTCATCCTATACAAACAGATTTATTTCACTCTATAAGAGCGACAGAGTTGAAATGGGGCAAAGAGGGGAGGATATGCAGAGAACGACCACAGGTGGGATTGGAACCGGGTCTGCTGTGAAGAGGACTGAGCCTCTGGGGGGGGGGACACTCTAACCACTACACCACGAGCGACACCCTATACAACCATCTTCAACTCAACTAAACCATAATCCTTTTAAGCATTATTCTGAATGTTATTACAGAAGGATTTGTCCATATGTTGTTAATGGTCTGATTACCATTTCTTATTAAAAACTTTGTGAAAATGCATTCTATAGATAATAATGTATGCATAATTAGATAAATATTGCCACATTTACATACTTATTCAAACATTTCAGATTGTTTTTATTACAAGAAATAATTTTAATGTGAGTTATCAACTAACAAAGTTTCATGATTATATCTATAATTCAAAAATGTTTCCTTATTCACCTGGAACGGGGAACAACAGGGAACAATTCAAGAAAACAAAGATTTCAACATTCAGTTGTTTTTAGCCTAACAGAAAGGTAACGGCAGAAGACTAATAGGTTTATTGAAAGCAGCCGGCAGGTTTTTGGCAAACATGAACTGTATAATAAAGTAAGAATGTGAGAATCAATTTAAACGGGCGGGCGAAGTGGCAGTCAATCCAAAGACATTGTATTAAATGAGACAGCACCGCTAAAGAGGGCCCATGAGCTTCTCCTGGATATTTATTGCAGTAACTTATCTTATAGATAGCCTGATGAAACTGGCCCTAATGGATGAGCCTGAATAAACTGGCCAGTCATTAATAAAGTTTACAATGAGCTGTTTTGCTACTGGCCCACTAAAAAAAGCAATGCCTATAATAAGGGACCCTTTGGTAGGAAATTTCACTTTCCCTACATGAAACCCATGCAGTCCACTTGTGGGATCCATGTTATTGAGCACATGTGGTTCTAGCATAGTGGACCCAGTCCTGATTTAGCCCGTGTGGGGGCCCCGGTCGGATGCCCACAACCCACTTGATACCCATGTTGTGCCCATTTGTAATTTATATGGGGCACACATGTGCAAGTTCACTGGCCACTGTGATGCCTTTATTCTGTAACCTTATTTTTGTCAGTGTTGTAGATTACTTCTTAATAAACCTTTATTAGATAAACAGAATAATATTGGCATATTATAATGCATGTTTTAAAGCAGGAAACTGTACTGGACTGATTTACATTTAATTTTATTTTCATTTTAGTTGAACATTGAAATGTTTATAGGCGAGGATCAGCTGTTTAACCTGTAGATATCATTATTAAACTTTGTCAGTTGATTACTTACAGAAAAGATTACAGATTTTTTACAGCATATTAGTATCCAAAGTACAGAACATATTTTGTACACTGCCTTTATTCATTTCATGCATCATAAATTAATGTTCAGGTCTTAAACATGCATTTTCTAAATGTTTTTAAGAAGAAAATGTTTAATAAATCAGACGTATGAACAAATTATTCTCGGTTGAATAATGATCATGGAAAGTCAAGTTGATGTAAGTGCTTTAGAAGTTGAGATGTTTGGTTCGAGTATTAAAAAATCCGGTGTTGAGATAATGACCGAGGTTTGGTCAAATATACACCTAAATATACATGTTGCACCTTTTTATTTATGTCTCACCTTAAATTGTCAACCAACTGTTTCGTGGAAGTACCTTGGACTAGTTGTACAGTAGACAACTATAGTCAAACAAGACAGAGAGAACGAGAGAGGGTTACAGGAGCTGGGAGGGGACTTTGTAAAATAAGGGTTTTGGTAGCCGACTGATCCTCCCCTTTAAAGCCTGTGCCAGCACTCCGCAGCCCTCTCTGCCATGTTGGTTTTCCTCTCTTCCCATCCCAAACAAAGGGCTCCTAGTGTTATTTTCTCAATCACATTTGACAGGGAAGAGGAGGAGGAGGAGGAGGAGGAGGAGGAGGAGGGAGGAAGAACAGTGAGGAAAAGAGACATATGGTGATTTCACAAGGCAGTCAAAAACGCTCAAGCCATACAGGTGCCAACTCAACATTACAACACAGTCTATAAATTGGACTTTGTAATGGACTGTTGGAAAGAGCCCTACTAATTCCTGGAAACACATACACCTACAGTATGTATTATTTCGCTGTGCATTATGATGAAACGTGACGGAGGGTTTAAATCACACCCAAGTGATGAAAAATGAACGGTAACCACTGAGCTGTTGAGACTACTGTGCATGTTGTAATTAGTAGCCTGAGTAGGATGCCACGTCTTTATGGGAACAAGTTACAACAATTAAAGAGTGACTTAAAACCAGCGGAAAATGTTTTCGGCTTGACCTCAAGTTGTTGAAAAATCTGCACCATGTTACACATTATGTAGAGGTGTATATATAGTGTGTTGTTAACAGCAAGGAGAGGTATCAAGTGCATCCTAACACAGCATAATTTAGAGCAAAATAAATGTAATAGCAAAGAAAAGGAAAACTAAGGAACTAAGGATGTAAGAACCGAAAGTAAAAACTAAACTCAACTACTAGTCCCTCTGATGGATTCCTGTTTGCATATCCACATCCGAATCAGAATGCAATCAGATCATAGATTAAAACACGACAGCGGCATTGAAATGAAACATTTACACGTGAAGAGAGACAAACACAGTGTTTTTTCTGTATTAACTGTGGAGTCTTTATACGGAAGCTTCAAAGCAGCATTGCGAGATGAAGAAATGAGACAGAAAACCAAGTAGCAAACATTGGCGGATTGATTCCTGCATATTTATTTTGGTGTACTGTGTAACTAAGGATATGATACATCTTTGTTTTGATGTGCTCTTGTAGTGACTTTATATCTCACTCACTTTCTCATTGGCTGGTTCCTGTTCCCGCCCTTCTCTCATTGTCTCAATCCTTTGACACACACAGTGAGACAACAAACATGGTTCCCGGGTTTTCCTAGAATCAGTCCAATGGTGGAAATATGTTCAATTCATTGCATTAGGTATTCTCTGTGTGATGCAGACATTGTGTTCTAGGACTGTGCTATGCGTCAATATGCGGATTTGGTTGTATTTTCGGTGGACATGTTGCTGATGGTTGTGCTAGACAAAAAGGTCAGGGGGTTAACAAACAGTAAGAGTCATCATCATTGGGTGTCAAAAATACCTGCAGCAATTGTCATTCAATTCTGGCCATTATTTCAAGATGGTCAGGGACTGAAGTTTACGTTGTTTCAGAAATTGTGCCTGATAGTGGCTATAGGTAAGGAGGTCAGAAAAATCAACTGTCAACATTGTTGAAATCTTTCCCCCCCTTTCTTTTAACACTAATTTAACCAGGTTGGAAGTGACCATGTTGCTGTGGTCAGTATGGAGTGCAATGTTGCTATTGACCCCGCTGGAGGCTGCAGAAGAGACCGATGTCCGAGCAGGTTTGGGATGACTCCATTAAACAGAGCACTTGCATATACCAGCAGCCAGGACTCTCAATTGGTTAGGGATCTACTTGACATTAAAGCAGCATTAGATACTGAGAAGCTCCTAAGTCTAAAATGTCATGGGAAATGTAGATTTAGTTTCTGTGTTTAGGATATTTGCCTTTGATCACTGTTTTTGTGTGGTTGTGTGTGTGTAGGCTGCAGCACAGCTGTAAATGACCTGGTGTATATTGTCGATGGATCGTGGAGTGTCGGCTTCCGTGACTTTGACACAGCCAAGCAGTGGCTCATCAACATCACCAGCCAATTTGACATCAGTTCCACCTACACACAGGTAATGAAGAACACATCATACTCTATGTGCTGAGCATGAATTGAGATACAGCCATTTTAATTTCCATTGACATTTAGCAGCAATTTACCATTGCACTTGTAGAGTCTGCTCCTCTCATTTGATTTTTGAACACTGTATACAGCTCCGGAAATAATTAAGAGACCACTCCAAATGTTCAGTGCCTCTTGCTTTACTCTTTTGAGGCATATGCTTAGGTAAAATGAACATTTTGGTTTTGTAATATAAACTACTGACAACATTTCTACCAAATTCCCAATAAAAATATTGTCATTAAGAGCATTTTCAATAAGTTACGTAGAGATAAAGATCTAAGACAAATCCAGACTGGTCTCCTATTTTTTTTCCCACGGCTGTATTATATGTCAGCTGCCAGCTTTGAAAAAAATACATTTTATTCCAGCATTTTTGGTGGGACAGAGCATCAGTAAATGCACAGCTCTACACCTGCATTGGTTTTTTGCTTGTGTCTGTTGTAGGTGGCTGTGATCCAGTACAGCGACACTCCCCGTCTGGAGATTGCTCTGGGGAAGCACCAGGCTGGTGCAGACCTCATCCAGGCCATCAAGAGCATCACCTACATGGGAGGAAACACACAGGCAGGACAGCCCTCTTCTCTCCTGTCACTCTCATTTGCATGCAAGGAGTATTGTGTTTTACCCCAATATATGAGCGCAATGAATGTTTAGATGCACATATAAAACATCAAGAAACACATGATGTGTACATTAAAGGTTACATATTATGCTCACTTTCAGGTTCAAAATTGTAATAAGGGTTTTTACCAGAGCATTCAAAAATCCCTTTATATTGCTGAATCTAAACTTCTCAGCCTCTGTCTGAAACACTTCTTTCTTTATGACATTATAAGGGGAGATAAGGTGGAGGCGTAGAAAAAGAGAGGGTGGTTTTTTCTCATACTTTAGAATGACCAGGGACCTATATTAATGTTGAAAAAACATGAACAATTGCAAATTGCATAAAGAGTGATCTTTAATCTGAAGCTAATTCCATTCAATTAAAACAATTATTAAATGTTTCTGTTTTTAACAATCACTCCATTTGTTTTGTAGTGACTAGTGACTTGACAGTAAAAAACCAGACATGGTAGCGAAACGTGTATCCATCTTAGAAGTCTGTACACGCTCTGTGTTGGCCACCACAATTTCACACAGACGGCCAAAGCTGAAAGGTCAGGAAATTCAGTAACTGTTGGAATGCTGTGTTGCCACAAAAAATATATAAGACAGATGTGACTTAATTATTTCAATAACAGTGGGACAGCCACTGCTCCAGATTGTATCCAGCACCGGTGAGCTCGAACAACAACATTGACAAAGTAATTCAATTACAAGATAAAGTTTCTAAAAGTTGTTATACATAGTATAAACTAACATTTTATTTGGTTTAATTAGCTTAAAAAAGCTTGCTTGTGGGCTAACTAGCTTGCTGGGGTTGTGAGCTTTGTTTATTTCTTAACATAAAAGGAAAGAGACAGGAACTTGATAGTCCAAGAAACTCTCCTCGCTATTTGTTTTACTTGATTCTTATTTCATTGTATTCTACCAAACTATTTGATCTGTTATAAAACTAGTGCCTGCCATTACAGATATAGCTAGTGAACATAATAGCATGCTTTGCTTTATTTCCCATGCTCTTTGAAAAATAGAAAAACACATCCAACCTATTTTAGCTTTGTCTTTATCCTGCTGTTATAATATGCACCTTTGTACGTTTTTTCTATAATTAATTTTGCATTGTGATTCTCTCACTGGTTGTGTGCTGCTGAAATCCCATGTTCCCTCACTGCATCATGGCGATCATTCCCATCCCCAGTTCATCATTGTTTTTTGACATTTTTTTGCAGACTGGCAGGGCCATCAGGTTTGCAGTGGACCATGTCTTCGCCTCAACCCAAAGAACCAGCCAGGTCAAAAACCGCATCGCTGTGGTGGTGACTGATGGCAAGTCTCAGGATGACGTGGTAAATGTCACTTTATGCTTGAGTGAATCCAAGTCAAGATGATTTGGTCGCACTAAACCCTATTGGCAGTGTAAAGGTGTGTAATACGGTGTGACAAAAATAATAGAAGAAACATTATTTGGCATACGGTATCCACACTAAGGTGCTTACCTGGAAGCTGTTTGCTGTGATAATGTTTATTGGATTTTTGTTATACAATTTTGTCGAAGGCCTTAAATGGAAAGCCTCTTATCCATGGAAGGCTCATGTTCAACAGACCACCATGTTTCTTTAGGTGGATGCCAGTATGGAGGCTCGAGTTCAGGGTATTAAGATATTCGCCGTTGGAGTTGGCAGTGAGATCACCACCTCGGAGCTGGTATCCATCGCCAATAAACCTTCATCCACCTACGTCTTGTACGCCGAAGATTACACCACCATCGACCGCATCCGAGACTCCATGGAGCAGAAGCTCTGTGAAGGTCAGGATACCTGCTTTAATCTGTGTCTCATTGGCTTGTTCATCAGACATTTACCTGGCTGTGGTATAGGGTTGCAAAGCGGTAGGAACTGTTGGTTCTTTTTCATCTGTTTCTATTTCAAACTTTATTTTTTCATTTAAGTATTGTGTTTATTGTATTGCTGTAATAAAGAGATCCAGTGAGTTACACTTTCCCATTTTCAATTAAATAAGAAAAAGATGTAACTTTTTGGTTGACAAAATGAGCTGTCAAAAAAGAAAATCCAATCAACACACCATTAATTAACACAGTGTACCCAAAAATACATATATTTTCATATAATTTTACATGTTAGCCTAAATGTGTGAATAAATATCCCTTACTCTCTAGAGTCCGTGTGTCCAACACGTATCCCGGTGGCATCTCGTGATGAGAAAGGCTTTGAGCTGCTGTTGGGCATGAACATTCACAAGAAGGCCAAGAAGATCAATGGCTCCCTGAGCTCCGAGACAGCCTATGCTCTGACTGCCTCCTCCGACATAACTGAGAATACCAGGTAGAATGCGGTATTAAGAGTTTAGTAAAGTTTACATTTTGTGTATTCATTTGATCAACTATTTAGTTTATTCCTCTTCATCCTCATAATAGGGAGATTTTCCCAGAGGGCCTTCCTCCATCCTATGTCTTCGTAGCCACTGTGCGTCTGAAGGGGTCGTCTAACAAGCTGACCTTTGACCTTTGGAGGGTGCTGTCGAAGGACAAGGACATCCAGGCTGCGGTGACGCTGAGCGGGAAGGACAACAGTGTCATCTTCACCACCACCAGTGTCACAGAAACTGAGCAGCGAGTCGTCTTTAAGGCCGGCTTTCAGGTTGGTATCAGGTTTGAGGTTCATGTCTATACCAGATCAATATGGGAGGAATCCTCACTTGGCTACTTGGCTTTTACCTTGGCTTTGGTATCAAAGTACAGAAAAATACGTTTTTTCCCGATATGCCAAGGTTTGAAAATGCTAGATATCTCTGTCTGTTGGTAAATCCATTATGGTTCAAGAACCATTAATCTACCCTCGCCTCTGGAGAGAGCTACAAAGACTACTGCATCACTTTGGGTCAGCTACTGGGTTGCTGCACAGATTTTTGGGTGACTTACTTGATTTCATTACAAAGTACAAAAACTGTTGGACAGGTTAAGAAAGGGGATGAAAAAACATGAAAAAATGTGGATATTCTTAACAAAAATTAATTGAATTCAGCTCATGTTTATGAAATATTATTTATATTTAATATATTAATGCTGTTCATTCTCGTGCAAAGTTTTTGCCTCCAAATGTTCCAATTTGTCTCCATTTCACAACAGAATTTCCCCCAAATATTAATTATGGAATAATGCTGCTCTCCATTTAAACCCTTCTTCTTCTATGAATAATGTGATTGTTTGTTCTCTTATTGGTACTGTGTTTTGGGGTGTCAGTTTTCCAATAATTGTCTCTAAATTCCCTGCACTCGTGTGATGTATGGATGACAAAAAAAATTGGAAAGACTTTTATTGGAACAAATTTGGTGGTTTATTTTGGTGTTCTATAATGGTTAATATAAATAGTGTTCTGTGCTGTGCTTCCGTTCCCTGCCCCTGAAAGAACATATTGTGTCTCTTCCAATCTGGGCTTTCCCTTCATTTTGGTTGTTTCGAGTCAACCTGACTAGGACGACTTGCAGGGAGCCAAAACTAGCAGTTCTGTAAACACCGTTGCCTGTTCACTTCAGTTGACAGCTGAAGCGCTGAAGATGTAATGTGACGGAAGCCAGGAGGAGGCTCAAAGAAAAATATTTCCTGCTCTCAAGCCCACTGTGTTTGCCCCAGTGGAAACTAGTTGTTGGACATGTAGTTCTTGGAGCGCATGCCTCAGTTTCCATGGCAGCAACAAGGTAATAATTCATCCTTTTGGACACGCCAGGCTGTGTTTTCCAAATGGCACCTACCGCCATCCATCCCAAAACACACACACACCTAGACTTTAGCGTGGAGTGTTGAACAGGGTGGTAATTATGTTTCTATTTGTGTTTGCACATGTTGGATTTGATTTGGTTTTGAAGTCGGAAGCCTGTGATTCGTCATTTGGAAAAGGATAGCGATGGCTAAATAAATGCAACAATACTGCTCTGTCTCTCTTTCTCTCCGTCTGTGTAGTTTGAGCCAATTCGAAAAAAGATTGTGAATGTAAAAAAGGAAGGTGTTTTTGAGCATGTTACCTTGTTGGTCATGTTGAGCGTTCAGGGTACCCACATTTATGGCCTTAACTGACAACATTAGATTAGATGAAACGTATGCACACAAAGGACTGCCAAGAGAAAAGGAAGGCTGAGTGAAAGAGGGTTTTGAAAGTGATTTATTGTTTTCAAATTCATGTTTTGAAGCTTGGACAAAGACAGTTTAAACAATGAACAAACTCTCAGTCAATGTGTCTTTTATAGTTGAGATAACCTTTAGGTATTAATGAAATTCATACGTTTGGCTGCCTCCTCTCAGGCTCTGTATGACGGAAAGTGGCATCAGCTCAAACTCCTGGTGAGGCCACGCCAGGTCACCGGCTTTCTAGACGATGAAAAGATCCAAGAAGTGAAGCTGGACCCGGCGGAGCCCATTTACATCAATGGAGAGACACAGGTGGCTAAGAGGCGAGGGACCGACGTCACTGTGCCTGTGAGTAATAACATCGCAAACGGAGAGCTCCATGCACACTTTGAAAAAAGAAAAGACGTTGACTGATTGTATTTTGACACAAAGTGCACGTGGTTCATAAAGTGAAAAATAAAAACAGCCTCCGGCGGGGAGACATATTGAATAACTGATGTAAGGATAACTCTGCAATAGTGAGATGCCACTTGTAGGTAGAGATTGTACAGCGCTTTGCTTTTGTTGTAACACTCACACAAGCTATTGAAATTAATTGCATAATAGACATGGATGTGAAGGGAGAAACAATCTTTTAAAATTCCTGCTTTAGATTATTTAATGATCACGTCTCTTCCACAAAGTAACATAGGTATAACAGTCTTCATGAAATCTATACAGTACATATACTGTATATGCAATACATATGATGCCATTGTACTACTACTACTACTACTACTACTACTACTACTACTACTACTACTACTACTACTACTAATATTTATATTGATGACAACTATATTTATATAGCACATTTTTTAAACAAAATGCAGCTCAAATATTCCAGCACTTGTACACAACTTCATAAACCATCCTCGTTCATATAAACTATGCAGGACAAACAATGGTATCTTTGCATTTATTTTAGAAGAGTAAGAAAAACCTCACTTTTTATTTGTTAACATAAAATAAATCGACACACAATACAATAGGTAAGGGTCGGGGCACCGCAACTGGCACAATGTAGTAGTAGTTAAACACACAAATGAAAAAATAGAACTGAGTACATCAATGAATTATCCTGTCAGTATTGCTCACTGTACCCTTTCCATTGACCTGCAGTCAGTTAGTAAACACATTTTATTTATCTTTCAATAGCATATTTTACTTTTCATCTCCTTGGTTCCTATATTTTTGGCGTCTTTACATTACATTACATGTCATTCAGCAGACGCTTTTATCCAAAGCGACTTACAACTGGAGCGCACATTCATATACCGATAGCAGCAGCTACCACACAGGGTGCAAGCTAACTATCGGGAGCCATTTGGGGTTCAGTCAGTGTCTTGGCTAGGGACACTTGGACATGTGGCGGGGAGACGGGGGATCGAAGCAACAACCCTGCAGTTGTGCGTCGAACACCCTACCCACTGAGCTACATCCCCCATACATTTAATTTATTTGTCTATTCACTTTTATTCCCTCCGAGCAACATTTGACTTTTCCATTTGCTTTCTGTTCAGGTGGAGATTCAGAAGCTGCGTCTATACTGTGATCCTCATCAGAGTGAGAGAGAAACAGCTTGTGAGATCTACTCCGTGGTAAGAGCTCTTAACGGTATCTCCACTGCAAAGGTCACATTTTGTACTTTTGTATAAAGCTGCAATTACCAGGCTAGAATTATAATCACTATCATTTTTTTCTCTTGTCTTCTACACAGGATGACGAAAGGGTGAGTGCTGTTTCTGTTGTGTTTCTTACACACTCTGCACTTTGACTTTGCTTTTTTAAAGTATTGAGCCCCTTTTGAATGACTAAACCACATAAATACGTTTGTCTGTTTCGTCAGTGTCCTTTGGATCGAATAGCCACTGCAGAGGAAGAGGGATGTGTGGTCGGACCACCTGGACTGCCAGGAAGCATGGTAACACACACACACACGCATGCACGCACGCACGCACGCACACACACAGCTTTGTCCAATTGGATTCAACACTATTTATTATATCAGAGGTTATCGCACATTTGTAGCTATTTACGCATTGAAGCACATTGGCATTTATTACCTGTAAAGGTTAAAACCTAGAAATTAGAACATACTTTAAATGTATTTGACCTGGAATCATACAAGAAATATAATTTTCCAGTCCTCAATCTCAGCTATCTACTATGACCTCTCATGACTTCTAGTTGCAATGACTTAGTTCTGACGAGTCACAGTAATCTTTACCCAGGGTGAATTTTAGAAAATCTCTGTGTTATTGGAGAGCTGCCTAACCATGCAGTACTTTTGACAAAAGGGGCGGCCGTTAAACTTAACTAAGTCTGAGATTTTAACAAAATACCACAAATGGTTGTCTCTCTGCAACAACATAACATGTTAGGAATGTAAGCTTCAGCTGTTCGACTTAGGATATCTCATATTACAGGTTTTGGTAAAAATAGTTTGGAGTGGAAAAGATCAAGGGGCAATGTGCGGCTTTTGAAAGAAGTAATAAAAAAGGATTTCCTTAATATGAAAAAAGACTTCTGAGTAATGAAATGCAACTTTTCTAAATTGAACACATTCGTAAGTTCTGGCTTTAAAATATAGGTATTTATTAAAGCCAATTTACTTGAAATAGCGGTACTGATTTCCAGCTGTACAATGCAATGTGTCAAAGGGCAACCCGATCTCACGGTAAGGCGTGTAATAGAGACGCATGGACCGGCGTGTCTATTACACGCCTTGCCTGACCAGGGCGTGTGAGTTACACGC
This sequence comes from Hyperoplus immaculatus, assembly GCA_949357725.1. Taxonomy (NCBI): domain Eukaryota; kingdom Metazoa; phylum Chordata; class Actinopteri; order Uranoscopiformes; family Ammodytidae; genus Hyperoplus; species Hyperoplus immaculatus. The sequence goes on from OX442369.1 coordinate 20,783,290, forward strand.
GCCGTAGTCAAGATGGCCGCCGCGGTGGCCGCCGCGGTGTTCCGTCAATGTTCTATCTATATTCTAACCTCTCCCTGTCCCCTTGCCCTAACCCTAACCACCTACGCCAGGGTGTTTGTCTCCGCGGCTGCAGCTGGATAGTATTGAAATGCTGGGAGAACATCATGTCGGCCCCTGTTGTTGCTGCTATTCCTCCGTTCATTTAGACGGGCGGGGGACGGCGTGTAACTCACACGCCCTGATCAGGCAAGGCGTGTAATAGACACGCCGGTCCATGCGTGTCTATTACACGCCTCAGCGTGATACCGGGTTGCAAAGGGACATATCTAATTTTTTTTAATGCTGCAGGGATTCAGAGGCGAGAAAGGGGGGGAAGGACCACCAGGACCTGATGGTAAGCCTGTAAGTGCTAAAGAGTTTCTTCATCAGTGTCTTCATGCTGTTGTCAGCAGTCTTTAGTAAACATGTCGTCTCTAGGTGAAAGAATCAGCTCGGATTGTGTTTCTTTCCCCAGGGTGAAGATGGGAAACCTGGGGGATTGGGCTCTCCTGGATTACCAGGGTTGAAGGTAAACCATCTCTTGCATTACAAAGCTTTAAAGGTGTTATACACCAAACCACATGATATATGATGGTGGTCCATCATAATATCATTTGGTTTCTAATCTTATACACAGCATTTAATATACCCATCAGAACAATATCTGTAAGTGGTGCTCTATTCAAAGATCACAACCTATACGTGGTCATCAAGATTTTGCTGACCTGGAAGTGTTTGATTCCCTGCCTCTTGCGGCTTTGTCAACAGATTAAAGTGCTCTACTGACCAGGGCCAGCTGGACATTAGCGAAATAGTGCTTTAAAATTGCACAGACATGTATTACAAGCCAAATGCGATAATGGGCTTTAAAAAAATGGTTTATTCCGTTTTTGACTTCAGTGACTGTGTTTCTGACTTTGATTACATGCGTTTACCTAATGTCTTCCTTGGCTGGGCAGGGTGAAGGTGGCCCAGCAGGATTAAGAGGGGAGCCTGGTCTAGGAGGTATCAAGGTAAGTCTTTAAAGAAGCTGTTGTATCAGTGTTGTGACTTTTCTCATCTGCTGCCAGTACTGATAGTGTCTGATTCTTCTGATACTGCCCAGGGAGAAGGAGGGGAGCCAGGAGAACCAGGACTCCAAGGACCCAAGGTACGATTATGATACCAGTAGTCTTATCGACATCCAAGGGTTATATAGGAGTGTGAATATGCCAAGTCAAGCTGAACACAACAAGGCTTTTAACACACTTCCTTTTCTCCAGGGAGCAGCACAGACACAAAGGTGTTTAGTGTACAGGTTTATTGACAGTTTTTGGTTTGACAGTTTCAAGCCCGCCCTTTTTGGCCCTGCTAACCAGCGGAATAGTACAAAAGTTATAGGCTTTTGCTAAAGACTCTTCCTCCAACATACACAACCCAGTGGTTGTCAGTTGTCTACCTCTGTTGGGGATGATGATGGACTTGTTTTACCCAGGGAGTTCTGTGTCCCTGAAATTTTAAGTACATCTTTATGTACAGTATGTATTCATATAGTGTACAGTATATGAAAGTGGAAATTACCCTGCCACTATCCATGTATACATGGGGAACTTGAACTTTACTAGTAGTACTAGTAGAACTATTGGTCAATTCACCGGGCACTGTGGTCATCTTGTTCCAAGGATGAATCAATTTGTTTTCTTGTTGGTAATAAATCTTCCTGGAGGGTAAGGCTTCCTTGGCTTTACACCTGACTACCGAGCCAGCTGGATGCTCATGTGAAAGTCTGAACTGGTCGTTCAAGGAGTTCTTCTATGTGTCCCTTCAACAGAATACCATGATGAATGATGGCCAATATACTGTATGGATGTTCTAGTCTAATTCGACTATTTACCTTTGTATAAAATGTTAAGCAGTTCAACGGTTTGTCATTTTTGTTTGACATATTATTACTAAAATGAGATTTTATTCTGGGTGTGCAGTGATGAGGTTTAGTGTAATGATTTTTTTTTTAAACTATGACTTGGAATAATGGGATATGTATACTATAGTACATTAAAACAATTATAATATTAAATGTCATTCCAAAATAATAGTAGATTTTGTTTCATACAGGGTCTCTCTGGTGAGAGAGGCGAGTTGGGACCTCCAGGAAAAGCTGGACCAATGGTAAGATCCAGTTCTGTTCAACAGTCAAGTAAATACGACATGCATTTAACCAGCTTAACTGAGTTACAGGATGTTAAAGTATGAAATCTGAGGTGTCAGTTCATGCAATGGAAACATTATGATTATGCCAGATGTAAAAACCTAAGCGTGTCAAGCCAGATGTATACAGCACATGACTCTACTATAAATAGAAGGGAAGAACATTTCCCTAATTCTGGAGGCTTAGTCTACTCTGTGCATGTGTGTAGGGATTTCCTCCTGTCACAGCAGTCTCTGCAAAGTTAGTGCAGTGTTTGAACTGGGACAGATAATTACTGTAATAGGGTTGAATTTGGCTGCTGCTGCTGCTCCACTTTACAGAGTGTGTTCATTGTCCAACCAGGGGGAGCCAGGACTACCAGGCAATGGCGGACTTGTTGGGCCACCAGGACTAAAGGTTGGTGCAGACTCTAGCTACTTGGATACATCTCTATGTACAAAAATAGACATCTACAATCTTACTTCGAAAATTGTTAGCAGTGAATGCAGAGCATACAGTATATGATTTGCAGTAAAAGTTTTACTACTTGAAATGCCCTTGGGAGGGGTCTGTAAAACTTAAGCTACTTTTCACATGGCCTGTCTGTAAGAATCTAAATTTGTGCACTCAAGACAATGGAGCAATTACACGCCACAGGTAAATCTTAATGGGAGAACACATTCTAGCCTTGATGCAGCAACATGTCACTGCCTGACTGTACTGTATAATGTGGCCTTTAGACCCTTTGAAAGGAGCCATAACGGTCCTCAAGATATCCATCTCTTCTCTTTATTGTTTTTTTTCTTTTCTTTTTTAACAAAGACTAGTAGTTTCTTCTGTGTAAGTGAAACTGACAACCTCAATATACTATACTTTCCTGTGTTGGGGTTTAAAAATTTCATATATCAACAGAAAGATTGAACACAACGTCATACAGTACATCTAGAAACACTCTCTCTTCTTGCAGTTAATTCAATTAACACCCATGCTGGAGCACAGGCCACATAGGACTACTGTATTTTGGGATGTTCCCCTTGCGGTAACTTGAAAAGAGCAAGGGGCTAAATGAAAGAGCACATGCACACATCTGCAAGCAAGTGAACACGCCTGCGGGCAACAAGTGTGCAATGCTATTTTGAGTCTTCTTTGAGTTTGACTGGCATCCAACCTACTCAGTAATTTGGGAGGCTTCCCGTTATCACAATAAACAACTCTACCCAAGATATCTGGAAGTGCTCCACACCAACTAGAGGGTGGTGGTACACAGGGAGCTGAAACAGCACACAGTTGGTGTCCATGTGTGGATGTCTGGGCTGGTGGTGTGTGGTAAATGTGTTTAGGAAAAACAGCAAGTTACTTTGAATGAGACAAACTCACACCAACTGCTAACCAGTGTGTAACCCTGATGATTTTTTACCCATGCCAACCAGGCAAGTGCACAAATAATTCCAAAGGGGGGCTTGGGCCCATGCACCTGTACCCCCAGAGTTCAAAAGTGCCCTTGATAAAAAAAAAAAAATCTAATAAATACAAAAGTATGTAATTTGTCAATTCTATTAAATATGAAGACAGAATGTAAAGCAGTATCCCAGAAAAATATGCCTTATCAATTAAAGAAGTACTCTTCTGCTAGAAATCCCTCTCCCTCTTCCGTACAGTATTTTTAAAAATGCAGGGCGCTCATTGTGTAGGGAGAAGCTACACGAAGGGTGTATTCACACCTGCCGTGTTTAGTTCGGTTAAAACTAACTCAGGTGCACTTCCGTCTTCGGTGCACATCTTTCAGGCAGGTGTGAATACAGCAATCGCACTCGGTGGCGGACCAAACAAACGCACTCTGCTGCAGTTCGTTTGTGGTGTGAATTTGGCCGGATTCGACCCGACCCAAATGCAGGAAGCTCTGCGGCTGTTCTTTATTTTCTTTTTAATAAATTGCCGTCAGCTTCACATTACAGGAAAGTGTTTTCGTCGCCATTGTTAGGAAGATTAGTTGTGGTTTGACCTGGAGCCCCGAGCGAATATATTACATCTGATATAGGACGCGTAAAATGCTGATGTGTTCAGCGATCACATGAAGGAGAGGAGAGCGTCTCCCGCACAGTGCCAACAGGTTCATGCTGTGCTTTGCATGACGTGTGTGTTCTTATTTAGCTTCCCGTGTTAACAGGACCGTCAATATTACCCCGTGACAGTTTGGAGCTGAGCTGCGCCGAACTCACACCCAGCAGACACAGCGTGAGTCTATTCTTCTCGCGAGCCGCGCGTCCAGCTGCATAAATACAGTAAAAATTATGTTTCACATCGTAGGCTACAAGCCACATAATGTGGCATTGACATAGTTCTACATATTTCAACCATATGACAAAACAATCAGTTTATGTTTTTCTTCTTTATTTATAGATGTAGGCCTATTTATTTATAATTTTTAACCCTATATTATATCAAACTGTAGATCAGGCAGTAGCCCACCGCCTCCCTCTCTCTACAACGTAAATGACTCGCAGTCTAGCCTTCAGATTTTAATGATGCACAGTTGTTATTTGCTGATGGCACAAAATAAACACGATCGCAGTATGTATCTCCATGATTGTTAACAATTTCGCAGTTTTCACTTTGTGCTTCCTGCTTCTCTCAACCCCAGTGTCTGTCCAATGAATGAATGACCTCAGCTCACGTGTAGTTTTGCTTCGTAATGCTGGTTCACTTGCAAAAGGGGCAATATGAAAGTGGACCACAACAAACAAAAAAAAATCTAAATTCTGTTTGGTCTGGACCAAAGCAAGTGAACTAGCGGACTTTCCCAGTGTGAATACACCCTTAGACTCTGTCTCTACTGAAAAGACAGTGGGTTTGCTGGAGCTTGACAGCCACTTGAAGCTAATGTATTGCCTTTGAGAGTGTCACTGTGTGGGTAACTGTGTTGTGGCTGAGCTAGCAGCTCTTCTATAAGAGCCTCTCAGGTGTGTTTGTGTATAGTGGATGTCAGAACCATAGCTGTAGCGGTTTAGTGACGTTCAAACTACTGTTTATCAGCCCTAGATATCTGGGTAAGCTCTCTATATAGAACAGTTATTGGTGGGCCATGTGCAGTTTTTACTGCCACTGCAAAGGAACAAATTGTGTTCACTTACGTAGTTGTTTCCCTTGCTGGTGGTTATCAGGCTTGCTAATGCTAACACAACCAAAGGCACAAACTGGGACTGTGGTTAGCCAGCGTTCTGCTTTTTATTCTTGGTTTGGCAGCTGCTACCACAGTAAAGGAGGTTGAAGATATGTAAAAAAAGGACCAATTTGGTCACAGTTAGAGAGGGGCAGACCCGTCGCCAGACCTCAGTCTTAAGGGGGGCATATGAAATGCATAGGGGGGCACAATTATTATTAGCCTACAGTACGTATATTTATAATAGTCCTATACTCTATTCGCGCAGCACGTAATCATCACGTTAAACTAACCAACAGCGGTAGCCTATAGCCTATAACATCAGTCCTCATAATTTAAAGCAATACATTACATAGAAGCAATGTTATGAATATCCATAAAACACTATTCAACATATTAGATGTAGCCTAACACCAGACGCATATCTCAAACATTGCATTTTAAAGCAGTCAACAGAGGGATATGATATGCATTGCCATTACACACACACACACACACACACACACACACACACACACACACACACGGTAGCCTACTTTGAGTGGAGGCAGGGCTGTGCTCTCTCCAGTCCCTTCTATCAGTACAGCGGGAGGCGGCGTTTCTCCGAGCTCAACCTCCTCATCAACATATCTCGGCCTCCGGGTTCAGAGCAGCCAGTGCGCCAATGAGCTCGCTACTGCGCTCTCCAAAACGCGCATCCATCTCTCCTTGCACAGCATCGATAACACTGTAAAATACTCTTGAACTCAGTCTTTTCGTCTATGTCACTTTGTGACGGACCAACTGTTTCCTCAACTGCAAATCCGCGGAGGTTCTTGTAAATTGTGCGTCTTCTCGGCCGGTCTCCGGCACAGCCTCGCCCTCGATGGCCGTGGCTGGAGGAGCGCAGAGTTCCCACAGTGCAAAACTGTGGCTTCACGCAATCAGAAGTGTCACCGCGCTGAACAAGTCCATAATTTCGGCTTGTAGTAGTCTGTTGTGCGGCTCGAAAAGTGACAACAGTTTGACGATCCGATTTGGCAGAGGAGACTGTTGGTGGGCTTTTCAACCATTACCGAATATCGATTATGATGAACTAGAAATGAAATAGTAAGCCGGCGAAAACTCATCCAGCTTCACTCTCAAAAATGCGCGGTAACTGTTGAGCGGCGGTAACTGTTGAGCGGCTACATTGACGTAGTTACGTAGCCTTACTTTCTTTTCAGTAAGGCCGTGATAGGCTGTTGCAGTGTAGATAGACTCCCATCAATCAAACAAAATCACACCATTGTTTATTTATATTTTAAATGTTTTGATGATAAAGAATGCAACATTAGTATTTATCAACACAAAATTAGCTACTATGATAGTATAAAATAAAAATGAAAGTATTTTTTTTTGAGAGATCTGTGCCCCAAGTGGGGGGGCACAAGCATTTCTGGGGGCGGGCCCGGCCCCCTATGGCCCGCCCATAGCGACGGGTATGGAGAGGGGGAAGAGAATTTGGTTGAACCAAACTTTCAAATATAAGCAGAAATATAGGGGAGAGTGGTCTAAGTTGTGCATTTTGGAAGTTGTGCCACCCCTTGTTTCTAGGAAGAAATTGGAAATGTGACCACATATTTAAGAAGAGCCATCCATTTGACTCATTCTGTAAAGGGAGACAAAAGGAATAAGATATAAGCACATTTAAGCTAAAAAAAACTGTGTTTTGCCTTTCAAAGTAAAATTTCCATGATCAAGGTTTTTTGATTATTGTGTCTGAACAATTGTTGATACAATGACAAGTTTGAAAACATTTGACACATGTTTTAGTGCTTTGGTATGCTACATTTTGAGTCTATACAGTTAGCACGATGTCAGCCTTAAATTGCTGCATCATGCTTATTATCCAACTTTCTGGGATTGGGGTGATTTGTGCCAAAGGCCCTGGGTGAGTTATAAGTAAGTAAATAAGTAAAATGTATTTATAAAAGCACATTTATGACAGTTTGCACTGTCCAAAGTGCTGTACATAGTGCATTCAGTAGATAAACAATGAAGGTAAAATAACAATAACCAAAATAAAAGACGTAAAGCCCATACATCCACATAAACACAGATAGTAGTGCAGAGGTAAGATAGTTAATGGGGAGGAAACACCAGGGTGTACATATGGGTTTTGAGCCTTGATTTAAAGGCAGAAATGTAGGGGAATCACATTTGTCAGGTGGCAGTTGGTTCCACAAGCACGGAGCAACTAGTGCAAAGTACATTTCTGAGAGTTGTGCCAGTGGCATGGCTGTATACGCTGGTCACCAAAAGAAAGTGATTGTCTACAGTAGCTCAGAAGAGAGTGACATCTCAATTCAACTTAACGACACCACTGATGAGAGTTCAGATGGCCAGAAAGATGATGATGGTGACTTTGTCATTGTGAGCTTTGCAGGTAAAACCATTAGATCTGCTAGGCCTTGTTTAAGAAAATTGTCCTTCAATCTTTGTCAACTATTTACTTTATTTACTTTAAATATACCTTAAATAAGTGATTGTCTAATGGATTTATCTTGCATTACAGTTCATGAGATATATAGCAATGGCACAATTCACCCCATGGTATTCTCTCCAACCGCACAACTACACCACACCGGGGGCAAGTTGTGCATCAAGACAACTTTTTTTCTGAAAGCTATATTTCTTCAACAGTTTATTCTAGATCCAAAGTTTTTATTGCCAGGGATGCACAACACCCTGAAATATATGTACATATTTGAGTTGGAGACTTTACTGTCAAGGCCTCACTTTAAAGTCACTTTGAGTGAAAAGTTGCACAACTTAGGCCACTCTCCCCTACAAACAAATGTTTAGTAGACCTGCATTTATATTGCAACCTGCTGGATGTTGCCCTGTGCATTGCTTTAGAAATGTAGTTTCTCGCAAATAAGAGATGGGCTAGAAAAATAATTAGGATAAATTAATATGCATTGTTTTGGGTCTTAATGGGTCAGAGGAGCCTGTTAGCCAAGCCTCAGTGTGAGGTGACTGTTGAAAGGTCACATTTCAAGGTCAAGTGTATATCAAACAATCTTAAATACAAATAAAATAAATGCCTTAAAGCAGCTTTAAACTTTTATATCTAGTTATTTTATTACTTTAAGGACAGGCTGAAAACATATTCCAATGTTATCAGCTTATAGAAGTGTTATGGCAAATGTGTTAGCCAACAGTTGCCTATTTGCTTTTTTCAATTTAATTTAGTTTAAGTCCTTAAAGCTTCAGTCTTCCTAGGGAAACAATATTTGGCTCTTTAGATGCTAAATGCTCCATTAAGTACAACAGCTAGCCACTAAGTTTGTCTGTTTGCTGTTGGTTGTTTTGTGTACAGTGGGTTAATCATCGGCTTTAACAGAGATCATATCACTGTAAACATCTGCGGCTGCTGGGAACAGTGCTGATGAGAGTGATGAGAGTGAACCAAACCAGCAAAGGTTGTGGTCCGTAAAAACCAGAACACACCGTGAAAGATACTTAAACAATTTGGCGAGCTGACGGGAACTAGGCCTACGTAGTTTAATGATGGTTCTTTGTGAGCGAAACCTCATGTTTCACCAAGTTATCTGATCTGTTGTTAGCTTAAAAATACTGTATTAGTGCAGCTTGACCTGATTTGTCAAAAAAAAGCCCTCAGATTCTGCATGAAGAGATACAATCTTAGATTGTACGATCAACCCTTGAACCACCAAAGGGTTGGTTCAGTGTGTAGGCTTTTTCCAGATCATTGCCGATAATCACCTTTCTTCTCTAACAAATACATTAGGCCTATGTGAATACACAGCTAAACAAAAGTGCATATACAGTAAGACTGGCTACACTGCCAGATGCCTACATTTATCTCAAATTCTAATCTGGTGTTGACATGACTTGAGTGGCATCACAGATGTCACGAGACCAACAACGCAATGTCAGGGAACATTGAACATCCTAATGATTAACAGGAAACAGCAACGTGTGCTGGAAAGTAGTTGTTGGTTGAAAGGGCAGAGTTTAAATGCAGAGGTTTGCCTACAATGTCAAGAGTTGATGTCTAAGTGTTGTTATTGACATTTAGTTTTAGATGTACAGCGGGCACTTCATAAAAAGCTGGGTGAGTCATTTCAATCATATGGCATGAGATCCAATGTTTGGCATAAATAGTTTTTTAAGTTTTTTCCCTGATTATGCCAAACTGCCCGCTCATGAATCACTGAAGCAAACACATGAAGTCTGCTGGCTGTACTTGTTTGAAGTATTCTGGGTTCACATGTTAGTTCTTCTCTAATATTTGTTAACAAGGACATTTATTCTGGAGCAGTCCAAATACAAATGCACCACAGGTGAGCTGAGGGCTTCACAGAGGATCTAACAAGGTTTCGGTTCAGCTCTAGCACAAGAAATCAATTGAGCGGAGCAGTTAGTTGCGTCTTTCTCTGGCCACAGTGAGGAAAAAGGTGGACTACGGTAGGCTAATTTCACAAACGTATCACAGGCATGCTACAACAGATGGCGACATGCAAAACAATTTAGCTCTGGTGAAAGTATAGCTGGGCTTTTGAATGTGAGTCTTTGTCTGCTCATTTTCTTTAAAAATATATATTTTTTGGCATTTTTATGCCTTATTGATAGTGTAGAAACAGAGTTGAAATGGGGCAGAGAGGGGAGTGACATGCAGAGAACGACCGCGGGCTGGAATCGAACCCGGGTCCGCTGCTGGCCGAGGCCCATGGGGGGGACGCCCTACCAACTGAGCTAAGGGCGCCCCCTGTCTGCTCATTTTCTTCTCAAACGAAAGTAATTGTGCTGTACGAATTTTGGTTTGTTTGATAGTTTATGTATTGGGTAGGGCAACAGAAAAACAAAACAATAAAACAATGTGAATCATGTGTGACTGGCGGAGTAGCCAATCAAGACATCACACTATCAATAATGTACTTGTAGTTACTGTTAGAGAAGCAACACAACTTCTGTTCCACTAAATAAGTATGAAATAGTATTAAAAGTAATAAACAGCTCTAATATCAATGCAGTTTTGAGTTTATTCAGCACCATTGGTCCGGTCAATCCAATGGCAACAACGTAAAAAGAAAAACTATAGAAAGCTGTTATGGTAGGCTCAACAGGCCTTTTTCGTTAGGCAGTAAAGTATAATATGACAACCATTCTCCATTCGCTGACCTTTATTACCATTTAATTTTCTTCACCACAGAGCCTGTGACTATATGACCAGTGAGGCTGGGCCACTGAGGTCATGTCCTCAGTATTATTTCTGGGAATATGGGGAATTTAATGGCCCGAAGAGGAGTTTACATTGTACTGTTAACACATGGTGGCTGATTATTTGAAACAGCATTAAGTTCATCATGTATTGAGGTACGTACATTACAAACAGAACATACCCCCTACTTTTTTTCTATAAATGATCAAAATCATGTAATCTAAGAAAAGTGTGTTTTTAAACATGTTCTTTTAGGGAGATTGGGTTCATTGGGAGAGTTTTGACTTACAACTTCCAGTATTTCCACATTCCTGGCTACAGCCGTGCAACTAGTAAATTATTTTAAAATCACAGATGTCTTTTAACAGAGTTGTGAAAAATGTTCTCGTCGGAGTATGGCCTGTAAATACTGCTGTGTAAGCCCAGCATTATAACAGCTCCTATTCAACTGCCAGGGGGTGAACAGCCAATGATAGTAAAAAAGAAGTAAAGAAAAAAGAAAATCCAGATGTGATCCGTGCAGAACCAAATTAGCTCCCAGTGTGGTCCTTCGCCTGCGGACAAATCTTCCTTCAACTGTGAAGAATTTCTCTCCGCCCACCCATCCATGACAGCTCCATTGAATGTTAATGAGGCCTAAACTTAGATATGCTGTATAAGGCTTAAGGGCTGTCAGCATGCTCTTTAATCACACACTCCAACACACACATACATACAGAATGAACCTGCCTTCTATCGGCAACTAGTGTACATCCAATTTCAAACAATGTTGGGTTTGATGTTTCACACTCAAGTCAAGCAAGTGCATTGATGAGCTTTGTGGCAGTTGTATGTCTATCATTATCACACATTCTGTCCTCTACTTCTCAAAATGATGGGTTTTGATAAAGGGCTTTCGTGTCACAGGGAGATAAAGATACACATTCCTTCCCTCTAGTCACTAATTGTCTAACTATTACCTGTAAGAAAAAACATTTGGAATAATTGCCATAGTGTTTAAAATGGGGGACTTTCTTATTCATAATTTTCGGAAAATCCAACAGTAAAGAACATAAAGACTTTAGCATCATCGTTAGCAGCAAGTGAACTATCAAGGTCCTAAGAATCTGTATGATGCTATAAATTAGGTCACTTAAATAAGAAAATGTTAACAATAGTGCCCCTCTACTTATCAGAGGGAAGCAGATGGGTTTCAGTGGGGTTTACTTTTAACCCCTGTGTTTGTAATTTAGCAGTGAGTTCAGAGACTTTCCTAATTACATACTGTATGTAAGTTACGATGTATCCTGCAGGCTGTAAGTTCTCCAAATCATCAGTGGTTCACCTCAAGTACAACATGTACAGAGCTTCCTGGGTGTCACCATGGCTTGAGAGAAGTGGATCTAAACAGATTTATAAATTGCTGCTCACGTAAACAATAGATTAGAAAAATTGCAAGGCTGGACCATATTCATTTGGAAACATTTAGCTACATGAGGTACGCCTTCTGTGATCATGCATGGATTTTATACTTTCTCCTATACGTCTCTAAGCAGTAGAATAAAAAAACATTTCGTAGGCACTTTTTTCTAGATTTTTCTGAGCTACTTTGTAAACGCTGCCATACTCAGAATTAAAGAGAGAGTTTTGTGGAGCTGATCAGGCTTAATCAAGTTTGTGTCAACTCATTTGGCGATGGCTTGAATATAACCGGCATTCAATTTTTACGAAAAAGTTACGCACTATAGCTTTAAGTTGGATCTTGACCAGTCAAGCTGTCCACCAAACATTATCGATGAAGAAAATATTGAGGCCTTTTTGTTTAGGAACCCTGGACGTCCATAATAACCCCTCCCACTTCTTCGCTACCCATTGAAATATCTCTAGAACAATACATTATACTAAAGACGTATAATAGCTGTACCATCACACATTAAGCTTTTTAATGTGGTGATTCATCATGGTGATTAGGACGGCACATTAGGTGCTGCTTTACTCACGTAAATGCTCTGAGCGAGGCAAATGAGGCACGTCCCTCGACACGTACTGACCCCCCCACCCCTAAACACACACACACACACACACACACACACACACACACACACATACACACACAACACACACATACACACACAACACACACACCCAGAATATGCTATTTATTTATAATGGCAGAGTGCAAAGACATGCTTCATGGGCTAGTGACATAGTTTGAGGTGGCAATTAATCAGCCAAGCCTGCACTTGCTGACAGTACGCTGTTTTTCCTTCTATTTTTGTTATGAAGGGTGGACAGTTGCTTCTGTAGCAGTTGGCAGGTTTAATAAAGGTCCTATATAGTAGGAAAGGCACTTTGTAATTATGGGGTTGAAAAATATATGCTATGTATGCTCTGTTGATATTAGCTTTTTCAAAATTATAATTTCTGAAAGAGACACCAACATTGACCATTTATTGAAAATGATTCCATAGATTTGGTGGAGAAAGTTGTGGGCTATGAGCAGTTATAAGTTACATTCATAATACTACAATACTGTATAAGCACATCAGGAGAAAGGGCGATGGAAGCTGCAGCAGGTTAATAGTTAAGGTTTTTATTATGACCGCCTTGTGCACCTGCATGAATATGTTTGGATCGTACCAGTCAGCTGGCTGCTAAACAGCCAATGAATGGTTACTGATGCTGAAGAACAAGTGGAGCGGCATCAAATGTGCGAGTGCACCGTTAGTGTTCTGAACAATCACTTTACTCTATTCATTTCATTTCTGCTTGTGTTACTAATTATGGAGACATTGGGTTTATTTATCCTGCCCCACTAAAATGTAGATGAATGGAATTTTGATGGTTTGCTCTTAGCATTAAAAATGGCATGTTAAAACGTCAATGGCAGGGTCTCCTTCCAGAAATGATGTCCTGGTTACTCAGGAAAATGCGAAGGAAAGGCTTCTAGAGCCTCGTTTCCATGAGCGGTGCAGTTCGGTTTGGTACAGCACAAATTTATTTGCATTTCCACTGTCAAAAGTGGGGAAAGGTAACAAAGTCTGCTAACTGTTCCGAACATATTTGTGTCACCCTTTCGTTGGGGTACTAAGCCTCAGTGCTCGGTGGAAACGACCCATAACAGTATGTTTTGGGACAATTTATTTTGTGGAAAGTAGTAATTAGACACACTTGATCAAACCAACCCGTTGCCCTCCCCAGGACTATGTTGTAATGTTTTGTATGTGATTTGCTGATCGACACATCATCAGCAACAACATTTGGAGAGCAAAGATTTCTGCCAACATGTTGTAATGCCATGGGTTCCTGGTGGTTTCATACCATGTATGCAAACTCCGGACATGTACAATAAATATCCCTTCTTTGTGTATGCAGAGAGACTTCTAAGAATAAGCCCTGCCAAGCCACATCTTCCTTCTCCTTCCAACTGAACACATTATTATTGTGTACTGAACATTGGGCAAATTGCATTTTGATACATTGGCAAAATTGTTTTCAAGACATTTTGGCCAATGAGGACACTTGATTTTGAATTTGATGGAATAAGGTTACACAGATGTCTTTCTGAGATGAATTAATGTTGATGACTAAATAAATAAGGGCTCTAGCTGCACGGTGCAATTGAAGTATAGGTGTTACCAGACCCATGGAAAAACATCTTTAGTCAAAATCTTAATCCATTCTAAAGTTTGACTACACACTGAAGCCTCTCTTGAACTGTCAGCTTCTGCTTTTCTGGCAGCAACTGACTCCTAACCCACCGAGAGCAGTACGCAGTTTACTTTAATCCTCTGTTGTAAAAGGATCTGGTCAGACAAAGACTTTTTTCTTTTATTGTATCGTTTTGCTTGCTGTCTTTATCTTTTATTGACTTTTCGGATCCCTCCCTAGAATTCCTTCAAGTGTATTCCAGCAGCGCAGGGATGTTGAGTCTCTTCCGTCTTGTCTCTTTTCCCTTGTTCTAGACACCCAGAGATTTATGTCATCTTGTCATTTATTGGGCCATGGTGGGCGTCTCGGCTGTATAATTATGAGGTCTGCTGCTCCCATGGGTTTATGTGCGTAGTGCGGCTAGACTCTTCAAAAGGGAAACAGACAGTGTTGAGCTAATTCAGTTGTTTCCTCCTCACTGCCAACATGCAGAGCTCTGCACTTTAAAATATACGTTGGTGGGACCTTGTAACCTGTGTCTGCCGAGACAAAGAAAATGGTTCAAACCAGGCAGTGGTATACTTAAAGCCCTGCAAGTAATGAACGAGGGCTATAGTTAGACCATAGCTTAATCCAGGTTAATGGAAAGACCAGGCTCACGTCAAGAGCAGGTCCATATGGGATGAACACCAAGTCAAGAGCCAGCCAATTTGAAAATACTTCAGTGGAGTTTGTTTGAGCTTAACCAGTTAAAAGACATGATCTATATTGAGAAATTCATGGAATTGACTTTATGCAAGTCTACACCATTCCGGAGCTTTGTTTTTGGTCCTGTCACACTTTTACCCACTTTGGGCTCATTCTTACTCTCGTTTGCAAGTCTTGCATCTCTAAGTAACAGCAAAACCACGCCCACAAACAGGAATAGCTCAAACAATCAATTTATATTTAGAAAGGACCAGCACCTTTCATCTACTTGGCCTAATGATGAAGTTCTGTTTTTCTGCTGTAACGTTTTAACTAATTTACTTGATGAATATTACGGTGTTTTCAGCTTCTAGGGTACGTTTTTTTTTGGGTAATTGTTTTAGTAGTAGTAGTAGAAAACTTTATTGTCCCCGTGGGGCAGTTGGGTTTGCGGCACAGTCGCACTTCATGACATGACATCAGACAAATGACACAAACAGATAGTCCATACATCAGACACTGACAGACATAACATTAAGAACATACATTACACACTACAATGCACTATACACCTTTGGACATGACCAGGCCAGCTGGACATCTAGCTTATTTTGACTGGTAATTGTTTTACAAAACATGCTTTTTCAAATCTGACGCTAGGTTTGCTAGTTTTTGTGTTAGCAGGGTTGGGTAGCTGTGAAGTGGCATTTATTGCAATCAGAAGATGAGAGTGAGAAAAGAGTTTGGTTTGAATATTCTTCAGCTAAAATGATCCTAGGGTGATAGGAAACCCTATGAGATCCCTGGATAATAGTCGAGAGATGGAGCCTCATTAATCTTGACAAAATAGCTCAACAGTTTTCTCTCTACTTGAACTTTATCTAGACAGAACAATGCTTAAGGCTAATTGCTTAAGGCTCAGTGTATTGAAAAGCTTGTAATGGCAACATGTTGATGATTTGCAGAGATTGTACACCGGTGGTATCGTTTGACAAATTTTGGCCTGAGGATGGTGCTAGATTACACCTAAGAGGATCATCAAAAGTCAATAGTTTGTCCTGTCGGGAACGTGAATGTCTGTGTACCAAAATGTCAAGGCAATTTATCCAGTAGTGGCTGAGAAATTTCCCTCTGAACAAAAATAAATATATACACGCTGTTTGCTCTTGATGGAAAGTCAAGTCAAGGGATCTCCAACATTATTACACCTTGACCTTTAGGGGTCTTGAATGTATCCACACCAAGTTTCATTGCAATCCATCCTACTGAAATATGTCAGTCTGCTCTGAAGTGTGGAACTGACGAACCATTCATCCACCACTGTTATCCTAAAAGCCATCACACCAGCATGGGCCATGTGTAGAAAACATCTTTATCGACAAACATCTTGGGGCCTACTTTCCTGATGCTGATGACAGTTAAATGGGCTCTTCCCGGTGAGACTTCTGGTTATGACGTGGTAAACTCTCTTGACCAATAAACATGGACTACTTTCATCCCCTTCAAACACAAGGCTAGAATAAATGTATTTTTGTCTCGGACCTATAGAGATTTCAGATAAATATACAGGACTCTGATAAGTGCCTGGAACACCTTCCTAGGGAGGCACCCAGGGAGGCATCCTTACCAGATGCCCCAACCACCTCAACTTGCTCCTTTCTTGCAAAGGAGCATCGACTCAACTCTGAGTTCCTAAGCTTTTCACCCTATCTCTAAGTGCGACGCCAGCCACCCTCCTTTGAAAACCCATTTCCACGCGATCTAATTAGGGTCATGACCCAGCTTTCATGGCTATACATAGGTGAGGGTAGGAACCAAGGAACCAGGAGCTCCTTTGTTTGTGGGAACTCCAATATAAAATTGGACCTGAACAATCTTTATCAAGTCATGTCACTATCTCAGCCACATGTCTACCTGTAGTGTTATTCAATATGCAGCGCTTCAGGCCCCATTTTGTCCGTACTCATATGTACTCATGTCACAGCTGGCCGCGCGAATCGCAGGTTCCGCGCCGCGTGATCATATTGGGTCATATTGTGTCCGCCGCCCGCCGCCCGACCAGAGTAGCCTTCTCCTACTCTGGGGATATGCTGGCACTGGTGCTAACCGGTGCTGAGAGCACCAGTCTGCTGTGCTGATGGTGCTTTACCCAAGCTAACCGGTGCTAACTTGGTTCATAAAGCAAAACTGATAGCTGTACACAGCAGGCAACAGACATATAGGCTATTCACAGAACTTATGGGAGCAAACTGTGACTATTATGTTTTCATCCATCTTAATTTCATCTGTCCGTCGTCCCTAAGTGAGTGACGTCGGGAGGAGCTCAACGCTGATTGGCTATCGCGGCGCGGCCGGCGGCGGCAAAAAGTTCAATATTTTCAACTCCTGCGGCGGCCGCGCCGCCCTATTCGCGCCGCGCCGCGCCGCCCTGGCCGCGTGAACCGCTAGCCGCCGGCCGCCCATTCGCGCGGCGGCGCGCGAAATACATTGACTTTCTATGTAAACTCGCCGCGCAGCGGTGTGCAGTGTGTTGGCACCTTAAGCCAGTTTTTAACCTTCCCCGCCTCTCCTTCCACTTGGGCACATGATGACTCACATGTACTTTTTGACATGGAACATAATAATAATAATAATATCTTTATTTATATAGTACTTTTAAAAACAAAGTGCTTTAACAAAATACATACGAGCAAGTACAATCAAATGAATACATATTAATAAAAAAAACACACATGCAAAAACATAAATACACATACTCATATATACACACAACACACAACAAACCAAACAAGATTAATAATTTCTAGGATAAAAAGACATTGAGGAAGAGAATAAAAAGAATAAATAGACGGCATCACGTAAAAGCAAGTCTATAAAAATGTGTTTTAAGAAGTGATTTAAAAGAGGTTACTGATTCAGCCAGCCTTATCTCCGCGGGCAGGTCGTTCCAAAGCCGAGGCGCCCTGGTGGAGAAGGCCCGTTCACCTCTAGTCTTGAGCCTTGTCCTTGGAACAGTAAGGAGGGCCTCGCCCGCGGATCTAAGGCTGCGAGCAGGCTCGTACGGGGTCAGCATTTCTGTGACGTACTCGGGGGCAAGACCCCGACGAGCCTTAAAAGTGATCAATAAAATCTTAAAATCGATTCTAAAACGGACAGGGAGCCAGTGCAAAGAAGCTAAAACAGGAGTGATGTGATGCCGTCTGTTAAAACCAGTGCGAAGCCTAGCTGCTGACTTCTGAACCAACTGGAGGCGGGGGAGTTATTTGTGGTTGATGCCGGTTAACAGACAATAGCAGTAATCTAGACGGGAGAATATAAGTGCATGGATGACTTTTTCAAGATCGGGTTATTTTGGAGATGGTTCTGATGAACATGTTTAGCATAGCCCTCAATAAGCATTTAACTAAGAGGTCAGGTCATATCTGGATACATGTTGTCCCTGCAAGCTGAGCCTTTACAACCCTAAATGAAGCCTGGCCCCTTGAAGTTGTGATGGGGACTGCTGCTATCATCTATGATCTCCTATGCTAGTCCGTCTAATCTATTCAAATTAAAGGTCGAAGGCCTGATATGTAGGTGTGATTTTCAATTCCCCAAATTATTTTTCTCCTCAGCTGATGAATAATGGGCCATCATGTTTTCCGCAGCTGAGACAAATTGATGAAACTAAGTCCTTTTTATGAGTTGAAAATCTTGAAAAGGTCATTTGTGCTTGGATTTGCTCCATTGTCGATTGTTGTAATCCCATTCATTCTGGGCTGATGAGGAGCGATGTGTCCTGTCTGCAGTATGTGTGAAAAGCTGCTGCAAGGCTTGAGCAAACCCTTAACATGGACAATCGCATTACACTAATCTTTGCTGCCCCTCACTGTTTCCCTCTGAGTTCTAATAGATTTTTAGATTTTATGGATACTTTTTCTTTGAAGTCGGTCCTTCATTGCCCCCTGGCAACAAAGCTGTAGAATTTATCTGTCTCAGGCTTGCAGGGCTGAGAGAGTGTCCACTTTAAAATCCATTTTTCACAACCCATTACTTAAAATATCTTCATTTGTCATTTTATTTTTTCACAATTGCTCCATAAACAATGTTGTTTCTCTGATTATAATACATAAAAGGGACAGACATGAAAGCATACTGAAAGCTGTTCTAATTATTCATTCAATTTACAAAAGAGAACTGCCACATTTGATCCTTTTCAGAAGAGCTGTTTGTTTGACTGTTTTAATCAGGCACTTTTTTAAGAAGTATATACCACAATGTTACATACTCTTTTCACTTTTTACCTTTTAAGATTTTCCTTGTTTTGCATGTTTAGGGAATTCACTTTAATTGTATAGTTTAGACTCAAATTGAAAGGAGAAGGAGGGGTATGTGCCAAAGGCCCCAGACTGGAATTTGAAGGGGATGTTGCGGTTACTGTAAAGGTTATGGGCTTTATAGGATCATAATAATTCCTTATTGTCAACCAATCCCATGAGCAGACCCACTATAGCAATAACTTGATCCCTCTAACAGGTATTGTGTGTGTATCCTAAGCCTGTTAAAACTATTCCTCTGGGCCACAGAGCTCCATTGTGGTCTAAAACTATTAAAAACACATCATTGGGTGACACTGTTGAGCTAGGTGACATGTTTATTTGGTCTACAGTATCTCACAAAAGTGAGTACACCCCTCACATTTCTTCACATTTTTCTTTATATCTTTCCATGGGACAACACTGAATAAATGACACTTTGATACAATGTAAAGTAGTCAGTGTACAGCTTGTATAACAGTGTAAATTTACTGTCCCCTCAAAATAACTCGACACACAGCCATTAATGTCTAAATTGCTGGCAACAAAAGTGAGTACACCCCTAAGAAAAAATTTACAAATTGGGCCCAAAGTGTAAATATTTTGTTTTGCCATCATTATTTTCCAGCACTGCCTTAACCCTCTTGGGCATGTAGTTCACTAGAGCTTCACAGATTGCAACTGGAACCCTCTTCCACCCATTTATGACAGCATCACAGAGCTGGTGGATATTAAAGACCTTGCGCTCCTCCACCTTCTGTTTGAGGATACCCCAAAGATGCTCAATAGGGTTTAGGTCTGGAGACAGGCTTGGCCAGGCCATAACCTTTACCCTCAGCTTTTTTAGCAAGCCACTGGTCGTCTTGGAGGTGTGTTTGGGGTCGTTATCATGTTGCAATACCACCCTGCGGCCCAGTTTACGAAGGTTGAGTGCACGTGGTCAGCGTCGTACACAGAGGTTGGCTTTGGAAAATAGACGTATGAGTGCTGCCAGCATTGCTGAAGGGCTTGAAGGGGTGGGGGGTCAACCTGTCAGTGCTCAGACCATACGCCGCACTCTGCATCATACTGGTCTGCATGGCTGTCGTCCCAGAAGGAAGCCTATTCTAAAGATGATGCCCAAGAAACCTCACAAAAAGTTTGCTGAAGACAAACAGACTACGGACATGGATTACTGCAACCATATCCTGTGGTCTGATGAGACCAAAATACATGTATTTGGTTCAGATGGTGTTAAGAGTGTGGAGCGGCAACCAGGTGAGGAGTACAAAGACAAGTGTGTCTTGCCTAGAGTCAAGCATGGTGGTTGGAGTGTCATGGTCTGGGGCTGCATGAGCGCTGCCAGCACTGGGGATCTACAGTTCATTGAATACCAACATGTACTGTGACATACTGAAGCAGAGCATGATCCCCTCCCTTCATAAACTGGGCCACAGGGCAGTACTGCAACATGATAACGACCCCCTCCGAACGACCACTGGCTTGCTAAAGAAGCTGATGGTAAAGGTTATGGACTGACCAAGCATGTCTCCAGTCTTAAACCCTATTGAGCATCTTTGGGGCATCCTCAAACGGGAGATGGAGGAGCGCAAGGACTCTAATATCCACTAGCTCCTTGATGTCGTCATGAATGGGTAGAAGAGGGTTCCAGTTGCAACCTGTGAAGCTCTAGTGAACTACATGCCCAAGAGGGTTAAGGCAGTGCTGGAAAATAATGATGACAAAACAAAATATTGACACTTTGGGCCCAATTTGGACATTTTTTCTTAGGGGTGTACTCACTTTTGTTGCCAACAGTTTAGACATTAATGGCTGTGTGTCGAGTTATTTTTAGGGGACAGTAAATTTACACTGTTATACAAGCTGTACACTGACTACTTTACATTGTATCAAAGTGTCATTTCTTCAGTGTTGTCGCATGGAAAGATATAATGAAATATTTGAAGAAATGTTAGGGGTGTACTCACTTTTGTGAGATACTGTATATCCCACTTACACTGTCCTGCTGCCCCAAATACTCACTAGAGCATCTCATGTGGATTAATTTGCAGCCGAAAATATTTTCGTCCCAATTATTTAAGGAAATTAGACACTAGAGTAAAAGTAGGCGTACGTAATTGTGACCCCTCTATAAAAGATGTATACCGTCAGGACAAACCATTTAACAATTTAAACATTTAAAAGTGGAGTCAGCGATTCTAGCTAGAATGTTACTAGCCACGGTGGTACCTCCTTTGTTTACATACCAGTTTACAGAACCTAGGCTGTGCATTAACATTAAAAAATGTTCAAGCATGCACACAGTACAGACAGGTAGCGGGTTGTGAGGAGATATTCACAGATTTTGACAAAAAGTGATTTTGACAATAAACACTCTACAGAATCGCTGACTCCACCTTTAACTGACTCACGCAAATTTTAAAGGTAAAGTTTACGTTGATGATTTTTTTATGATCCCACAAAACCCAGATTATATATCAAGTGGTTTGTACAACTTTGGGATGAGCGTGCGACTTCACAAATGAATGGCTTGAAGCCCCACAGTATATTTAACAGCTTGTTTCACATGTTCATTGCCAGCGCCACTGTATCGCAGCTGTACACACTGGAATCTATTCACATACCACTTAACAAATTAAAAAAGTATATAGAGGTCTGGGAGCAAAACCATACAGTGGTGTTTTTGGTGTCCTCGTGACGGTATAAACTTTATTTGCATATCAAGTCGTGGCTTGAAATATTGTTAGTTGGTTGCTTTTCATTTTTTATATTTAACAAGCGGCCCTACTCCGTACAACCCTCTGACCCTAGGAGTATAGCCACATAAGATGCAGCTTGTGCGCCAGTGACATGCACGGTCGCAGATAAACTCATGTCACGCCAAATTCAAACAATGCCCTTGGATTCCTTTGGACTCCAAACTGTTCCCACATGTAATGTCCCAGATCAGATGAAGTTCAAAGTGCTTTATATTGATTACAACTTAGGGAGAAAGCAAAAAAAATGGATGCAGAGGTTCAAGCTAAAGTAGCAAAGTGTGTGTTGCAGTGTGTGAATCTAAACCACAGCTCATCCACTGCATAGTTCTACTTCGGTGCATAGTGTCCTTTTGTTTAAACCGCTGGCCTTAACAGGTTTAAGGACAAATATGTTGTATATTATATTATATTAGCATCTCACTGTTGAGCAATGTGCAAAAAATCAGACTGCAGAAGCAACACACATGGAACACATCGCATGTTGTGTGATGACTATGGTATGATTTTGCATCAGATGAGAATGGAGGAGCTTTTACATTAGACACTAGCTGGGAATTACTATATTGGTAAGAATCAACCATGAATTTTTTTTAACCAGAACAGACTTAAAAGGTATTGATGGGTTTTTAAATCTACACTAGAATGGGTGAAAATATTTATCAGTGAGGCAAAACTCAACATTACCTGAGGGGACCCTAGTGTCTACCAATACTGTTTACGCTTGCAGCCAGACCTTAGTCATCTTATAAGCTTTTTTTCTGAACTTTCAACTACATCTCACAGCCTTCATCAGCGAATTGAAAGAAATGTAGATAATCAGATGCCGTCCAAAAAATGCTTAACTCGCCAATAACAACAGTTTTCTAAAATGGTGTATGTTTTGTCCACAGGGACAGAGGGGAGACCCAGGGCCTGTCGGCGCTGATGGAACTCAAGGTGCTCCGGTAAGTTGATAGTGATTTAATATGATATCTCTCAACTGTTTGAAGGGCTTCGGTTGTTTAATATTGAAGTTCAAACACTTCTCTGTAATGAAACCAGTCAGAATAATGTCTTAATAGAGTTTATTAGAGCAGAATTAACAAAGTGTTATGGCTGCTGCTGGTGAATTCAGGGAGAGCACCGTTCCTGTTAACTCAGCAGTCTGTGGACAGAACAAGCGGCTAGTTTTTTTTACAAGTTCCCATAAAGGTTTGAAGGAAAGAGCAATCAGGATATAAACATGAGAACTCGGATTCATTGGCACTTTTTACACACTGCTGCTGTGTGCTAGTAACCTTGTTGCCCACACACACACACACTCACACTGCAGATGTATAAGTGAACTCAATAGGACACATTGAATGGACAAAACTGTCGACTCATCGTTGTGTCTGCACATTGGCAATGAGGTAACAAGCTAGATAGAAAATGAAATGATCTGGCAACATGTAGACAACATTTCTTTTGGCACACTTTTCTTTTCATGGAAACGATTACAGTAATTCAACTCCAAAAAGTCAATTAAACTGAATAGAAATAGATCTAATAGACTGAGTGATTATCCTGGTTTGACTGTTTTTAAAATATTATAAAAACTTTTGAAAGGCCATGACAGGCCATATGAAACGACCTCATATTATTAAGGGGCCCTCCACTAATTTCAAATGTCAAAATCAATTTGCTCGTCACTGCTAAGTACTACTCAGCCTGAGATAACCGCTGTATAATGTCTTCTACCACAATAACCCTGATTATGTCCTTGGAGACCACACATTTACACAGAACACTGCACAACACACTTCACACTTTGCTCGTTCCAGAGCTCCCGAGCGCTCAACACGCCAAACTATTTAATTATTTTGCCTATGCTTTGAACAGGCTTTGGCTAAGGGATACACTATACATGCACACACATACGTGCACACACCACGCACGCACGCACACACACACACACACACACACACACACACACACACACACACACACATACACAGACTGCTTCAAAACCAACAGGAGAATACTCTGTTTAACATTGCTAGAGAAATTTGACCAATTTCACTGGGACCCCAGCAAAAATCTGCTGTGCTGCTCATCCAACAATCTCTTTACGTTGCATTTGGCCTCAGTTAACTTTGCCCCCTTCCATTTAGCAAATGTTGTATGTACACAAGGGAAGAAAACATAATCTGCCATCCCATAGGGTACCTTTTACCCTCAGGATTCTGAAAAATGTCCTTCTTTTCATCCCCCTGAACTTTTGTAAAGCGTCCTTGGGTTTCTTGAAAGGCGCTACATAAAACTAAGATATTATTATTATTATTATTACAACTGAGACACCTCTGTAAAAGGAAATGAAAAAGGCTTTGCAATGGTATGGGCCTCGTTATATGGGACAAATAACCAAGATATGATCAACCAAACACAAATCTCCAT
Source organism: Hyperoplus immaculatus (assembly GCA_949357725.1). NCBI lineage: Eukaryota > Metazoa > Chordata > Actinopteri > Uranoscopiformes > Ammodytidae > Hyperoplus > Hyperoplus immaculatus. The sequence continues at coordinate 20,807,651 of OX442369.1, forward strand.
AACCTTTTTGACGATTTTTTTCTCTCCCATCAAAACAAAAATATGCATATTGCATTATGTGAATGTATGCAGTTAGGAATGTTCCAGTAGAAGCAGCCCACTCATGCTTTGAAATGTGCCACGCTATTCCATACTCTGGCCCTCTGTATGTCTGGCACATATTGCAGGAATTGACAATAAAGTTTGGCTTGACTTGACTACTCTTCACACACAGCCTGTGGACTAAGAAGTGATTGGCCATAATGTTGGGCGCTTTTACTTTTACACTAAGGGGAAAAGAAAAGACTAGAAGAGAGCCCAGGTCCAGCTGAAAGGCTGCCAACAGAATGGTTGAATGTTATGGCGTGTTTATGTTCACTAAATGTTCACACTTTAACATCCTGTCTGTCCGCGCGCGTCAGGCTGGTAAACTCATCACCGTCACACCCCGCAACCTCACACTCAATCTTTTAGGAGGCGGTGTGTGAAGCAAAGCACAACACACACACACACACACACACACACACACACACACACACACACACACACACACACACACACACACACACACACAATAATACACACACAAACACACTTCCGTAGAGCCACAGCATTGCGTGCAGAGCAGCTCCCCACTTCATCCCAGACCCAAACCCTCCCTTCCTAATCAGACTGCAGTTTACATGGAACACTTGGAAACAAACACATTGAATGCAAGCGTTTTTATTATTGCAAATAGTTTTACTATACTAAATTGTCCCAGTTGTTATTGCCTTGTAACAGAGGCTGTATTAAACCGTCTCCACATCTATTGTATGCTGTTGGATTGGCAGACTGACACAAACAGGCAAACAATGCTTAAATACATATATTTCAATATATCATCATGTCGGAGCAACTAATTATATTCTTAAAATGATTGATTTAGTTTTCTCTATCCATTGGCCTTTGGAACCTGTGCTGTGCTGTGCGGTACTGTACAGATACATATTTATATTTTAAAATGTCTCGTCGAAACAACCTGTAATTGGTCCGAAGGTTTGAACCATGCAAAAAATATTTTCACACGGGATACCTGGTCTGGGAGAGGTTAACTTTAGTTTTTGTTTGTCTCAAATGGAAAAGTCCCAGAGTTGGGACCAACCAAAGTAGGTGTTAAAGGGCAATTATAGTCAAGAATTTATTGGTTAACTTATTGGTTATTTTCTCCCCTGGTCTCATAGTGCGTCTGTCGTCCCACCCTTCCCCTCTCTGCCCTCTGCTCACCTCAGGGTGAAGGTATGATGGTGTGTTTATAACCCCAATGCGCCAAGAACAGATCTCATATCCTCCTTAGTCCACAGGCTTGCGGGTACGCTGATGAGGGACGGATGAGTGAGATGAATGGTATGATGCAGGGCCCGCTTTGCCCTAAATGTGATTTTTCCCAGGTGACATATTTGTTATCGCCCTTAATGGAGCTCATGTTTTCAAAGGAAAAAGTGATGCATCTCATACTCTAAACATCCGACGAGGAACTTTTGAATGTTGACGAAAGAGTCACAATGTTCCTCTGATGGTCATAGATTACCTGTAACAGCAAACAACCCCATACATGTACATTTGTACATCGAATTTATTACGTGAAAATAATGCAATTTTCACATAATAAATGTATATAGTCGAATCTGTCTGCTCAAATTTTGTCTAGTCAACTAATCGTCAAATATTTTTTTTCTGTTCATGGATCCAGATTCTACTTTGCGACATTAACAACCATTTTTGTAAGCTAATGAACAGTATAATAAACTGATATGTATACAATAGGCGATGTATCATTATTTATTGGAAGAAACCAGGCAATTCCATTCAAAATCTGACATTCAATACCCCCATATAGCCAGTATAGAACGATGCTTCTTTCACAACCACAATTTGTGACTATTCGGTGATAATGACAGTGAATCTCACATCACCTTCCTCCATGGTCTGGCGAACCATTTCAATTAAATTAGTGCCGTCTATAAGGAATTTGCTAACATCGAAATGGGAAACAGACTAAGACCTTTACAGACAGAGGATGAGCGGAAAACACACAGGAAGTCTTCTATCTGTTAGAAAATGAAAAGCCCCGATGTTGTTACTGAAGTAAAGCCACCATGTCAGACATCCTCTGATATCCGGATCTATCAGACTTATTTAAACCCAGAGGATTATACTCCATTGACTTTATCACACACACACACACACACACACACACACACACACACACACACACACACACACACACGCAGTCAACTTATCTGCAGTGGAATCATCAGTGCAGGTTCACATAGTCTGAATCCAAAAGCACTTTGATCCTTCAGTATGATGCATTTGTATTGGCACGGAAGGTAGGGACTATTGAACAGAGCCTTTTCACCATTCCTTGATCATAGGCTAACATCTGACAGATGGTGCATGACGACATGACAGGGAATCGCTTAATGTGACCCGTATTTACATTGACTTAATATATCAGTATACCCTCTCCAGAGGTTACGAGAGGTTATTGCGAGGATCTACTTGTCGAGACACAGGAATGGCAACAGAGACAGGCTTTTCTCTTCATATAAATTGGAGTGGCATTTCAATCAGTCTGTTTTGTATTTCAAAAGAAACAAAATTTAAAAAACCTGTCTAGATAACCCCCCCCCCCCCCAAAAAAAAGAGAGAGGGTTTTATCAATAGAAAACACACGAAATACAGAGTGACAGAAAACAACCTTTTCAAATAATATGAAAATACAGTATTTTGCAACCTGCTTTGCATCCATTATTTCCTGTGGCAGAAAGCACAAAAAGCAGTGCTGTCACACAAAGTGGTGTGGCAATGTTCCATGCAAGCAGCATCATACCGTTGGGTTTTTACTGACCTCTTCAGTTTTCAGTGTTTAAACTCCAAAAGTGTTGACTTGGAATGGAGAGGTGCATATCATTTATCTGTTGGCTAAACAACAACACTAACCGTTGGAGTGTTTGATCTACTTATGTGGGCAGTGCAGCAACAACATTAGCACAACATAAACACAACATTAACATTTTATCACCTTGATATGCCAAATGCTTAAGTGAACTGTTGCTTATTAAAACATCCGGCAGTCACAGGCCAACATTAGTATTCATGTATCTGGTTCTTCAGCTGTTAAATGTTTCACTTTCTTCACTAGCTAGTCGCTAACTGTGTTGGGGTCTTCCCAATGTTCCCAGGGCTCAATGTTCCAAGATTTTATATGGCACCAAATGGGGCGTTTTATTATTGTCATATTCCAGTGAAACGGAAAGTGAAATAGGTTACCTGATTGATAGATCTCTATACCCTCTGTGGAGATTTGATACAGAAGAGTAAGTAGACCTAGTTTTTTGCACGACTTATTATCCCATTGGGCACAGGTAACGTTTATACGCTACCACTGTCTGTCTGTCTGTCTGTCTGCAGTTTCGTGCTGAGCAGGTTGTGCAAAGTGGACTTATCAGAGATAATTTGCTGAAAAAAAACAATGACTTCTTCAGTTGGCTATTAGTGAAAGCAGTGTACAATTGTAACAAGGTTACAGTAGTATGCATCCAAGAGTACTGAACCTGAAGCAGTTGCAGCTGACAACGCTCTATTGGTTAGAATTGCCAGAATACGGGAGCTTGACGGCCCATTCTTGACCACGGAAAACATCAGTTTACAAAAACAATCTCCATCCAAGGTCTTTTTCCGATGATATGCCATATTCTTCATTTTCAAAATGATGCCAGTAAGTGGACCTTGAGGCGAGTTTGGTTCTGTTGTAGTAAATAAGCTGTCAGGCTCAACGTTAAGGCCAACATTGATGACAAGTCCAAGAAGAGCTCAGAATAATGGGGGAATCAGTACACAGTACAGCACAGTGCCCTGCCATCTAAACAGACATGAATGGAGACTGTGTTATACGGTCAAAAAGTGAGTGAGTGGATCTTGGGTGGGAGGATATTCTGTTCTATTACACCATAGAAATCATGGCTAAGTGCTTCCAGTGTGGACAATATGTGCATAAGGGAGCGAACACACATGGTCGCACAGATGCCAGAATGATTATGAATTCTATCCTTTGTGTTTTAGAATGACAAAGGTCACACATTATGGTGGATTTGAATGTTAAAAATTAGATACTTCAAATCCCCATTGAAACTGTGTTGAATACTTGACATTACATAACTCTGTCTTCCATAGGGTGTCCAGGGACCTCCTGGCATGGAGGCGGGCCCAAAGGGACAACAGGTAACAAGTGACTGGAAAATAACTTGTTAGAAATCATTTTTCACTTCATTATTCCATCGGTTGTTTTTATCCTGCATTCTTGGTTGTCTTCCCAGGGAGAGAGAGGGTTACCTGGGCCCCCAGGACCATCTGGAATAAGCCAAACACCGGTTGGTAAAACATCCTACTCTTTCAGTTTTCTTAAGCATGCTGACATTTGTGTACCTCCAGTCAACGTTCTGCATGACAATACTTATTGAAAATAATCAAAAATGTTGTCACTTATTGACAGGTTTACAAGTGAGATATCATCCAAGTGTGCATTTTTGAATGATTGATTACTCACATGAGTCAATTTGTGGTCCAACACAACTCCATTGACAACCCATCTGGGGCCAAAATAGACTTAATAGGTCAGGGAAAGGGTCTGTTTGATCCATATTATAGCTTTTTACTGTCCCATATTCACCAAAACATACTTTTGAATCATAATGGGGGTTTCTTAAATGACCTGGTACTCAATACATGTAGAACACTGCCATACCTATAGACGTAACTTAACATGAGCCTTGTAGTTATGGTAACAGCTTCTGAACCTCCCGGTCAGAATGAGGAATCAATAATTTTCTGTAACTTTCTATAGAGGACAGTCACGCCTGCTTTAAGGAACAGTTGGCCAAGTTTACAAATGTGTGAAACGTCTCTTTCAACCCTTTCTCTTACAATACAATGACACATGATTCTTGTACAAAGACTGGGTAGTGAGATGCTGTCAAACGAAGGCAATGAGGCTGGAATTTTCAATTGAGACCCTTTGGAACAGTTGGAAAACAATCTTGCCCTCGGACATGATCAAATGTCCTGTGAACTAATTAGTTTGAAGAATATGAAGGCCTTTACTTCAAGCTCTATGCTGGATGGTGAAAAGAAGCAGCTAGCAACATAGAGGTAGCTATGTGTAACTCTGTTCCACCAAGGAACATGCTGTAGGGAATTTGGCATTACAAACTGGGAGTCAACAGTAAAACAAAATCAACGTCCAAAAGAATGTCCGAATTGGCGATGTGGGTAGGAACATTGGTCAAATGTAACCTTGTCCACAAGAAACCTAGCAGGTAGCCACATGGGCTTTCCATGAGGCACCTCGTTTCTGATCATTGTAAGTAGTCACAACAAGCACACAGGACCGTGAAGGTGTAATGTTTATCTTCTGACTGTTGGCGGAGAGAGGCTACGCATCCCATTGACTACCAGTATTTCAGCTAAGCTAACTAAAAGATTGGTGTCCTATGCCCATTTTTTCTTCAAAATCACACAAACCGTTAATTGAACGGTTTCTGTGGCCTTGTCTTGAACCAGAGATTGAGGCTAAAAAATAAATAATTCAACTCTTCCTTTAAATACATTGTTCGTATTGTTACCTCCGGGACAAGTGTGTAACATAGGCCATCTGTTTACACATGTGTCTTTGAGCTATGCAGTCTTATCTCCTACTCTACAATTCCAATCATTAAAGCGCTCACATTACCCTCTCTGCAGTGGGCTCATAATGAGATCATTAATTTCGCTAAGGCACCATATGAGTCCTTTTGGTTTATTTAGCAATGCCATTAAGGTGGGGAAGTGGTTGTTAATTTAGAGCCAAAGTCAGATGAGTGTGTGTGTGTGGGGCTACGGCCGTAAAACACAGTAAGGGCACCCCCCTCTGGTAAATAAGATCACACATGGCCAGATGCAATTACAGCAAAGCATTGTTACACACACAGTCCTCCTCCATGTTGCTCATTGGAGAGTGCTTTTGTAGCTATGCCGCTCTCTTGTGGTCATAGACAGACACTGTAGATAGAGTAGAGCGGAATACAGTGTATAATTAATGGATAGCCATTAAACAAGGACACATTTGTAATGTGGAAACCTGTTTAGATTAATTCTATATGCATGATTCAACATTTTAAACTGTAAATAAGTCATTATATTTAGCTAATCCTTAAGGCGAGACCCTGAAGGTGAACAGAGTAAATATTTAAAAATGATGAATATCATCATGAAACTTTGCAAGTTAATTGCTTACACTATGACAATGTTTCAGAAATGTTTGAGTAAATATAAATTATGTATATTTGAAAACAAAACAAACATTGAGACGTAGGATAAAGCCAGGATTAAAATCTTTATTTAATTTTTTACAAGATATTAATGTCCAAAGATTTTATTGAACAGCTTTTGGAAACAGCCTTTTTTATTTTATAAATAAGAACAAAATACATGTAAAGTTCCTAAAAAATAAAATGTTGGCATGTTTTTCAGAATAATTTTTATCATGAATCCGACAATTAACAACATATGAAGAGATCCTTTTGTAATAACCATCAGGGTAGTGCTAATAATGATTATGTAACGTCTTGTTGACATAAGTGCTAAGAAGTTGAGATCATAGGTTCAGAGTATTGAAAAAAACACATGTTGAGATTATTGCCGTTAAAGATGGTTGCATAGGAGAAATATACAGACGCAAAAAGACAAAGGTTAAGTCAATGAACACCAAAATTTACCTTTTGGACCTTATATTTATACTAGTATGAAAGAAGACATGCTATGGAAGCACAATAGCATGAAATCTCAAAATTGAGCAATGCTTGAAAAAAACAGTGTTTTTGCCTGCCTGTGTCTCGCCTTAAATTGGACTGAATGAAAATATAAAATATTGTTTGAATTTAAATGCGGCCCCTTTTTAGACTGCATCCTGCTTTCTCTTCTGGTTAACGTCAGTGTGGCTTGCTGCAATGATCTAAGTGGACAGAGGTCACCTTTCCACAAACACAAGCTTCATCCCCTTCTTTCTATTCTTGTCAGTGGAACAGAGCACTGATATGACATTATGCCTGCAATGGGCCACTGAACACACACACACACACAGACACACACACACACACACACACACACACACACACACATACAAACACAGAGTCAGGGGGAATAGGCAGGATGAGCCACGACTTGTATCCAGGCAACCGCATTCAATCGCTGGATAATAAATATACATAGAAGTTAAACTAATTGTCAGTTGACCTGCCGACACCAATCAAATTTGGCATTTCAAATGTGCACACTCCTCGCCTGCCTCCTTGTTAATCAATAGACAGGAAATTATGTTTTTTTTTATGTCCCTGGCTTTATTGTCATGACTACTGCTTTTCACTTATCACATTTAGTATGGGGTTCTCCAACTGGTACTACGGGCTCCCATACACTGAGTAAACACTCTCAATCAATGCCATATTAAAATAGTGATGTAATATTTTTCCGAAATCAAACACACAATTGAGTTAGCCTGGTCCTACCAGACCATCGTATTGCGTTTAATCTGTACAGAAGGTCTGGAATCGCTCAATTGACAAATGTAAACTCACTTAAAGGCAGGTGTCTGTTGAAGTTTAAAACTATTGGATTTGCCAAGTGCCACTCTGGATCTGCCAACCAATCGCATAACGTTTGGTCGTGACGTATTTCATGTGCCGGCTTCTGAGCCACTCCCTCTGTTCGCTGATTTGACCGCCAAAAATCTGGCTGAGAAAACCTAAGAATATACCGCAGACCCAGACTGACTCTTGTAACTGTTTTAATTAGGCTATGTCTCTTTCATTCAATTGATTTGAATGTTTTAAATTGTTGTTGTGTGTGTGTGTGTGTGTGTGTGTGTGTGTGTGTGTGTGTGTGTGTGTGTGTGTGTAAACTTGTTATGTATTCTCTTTGTATATTGTGTATCTGTATTCTCGACGTCATTGTAAAAGAGGGTCACACCTCAATTGATCTTTCGAGGTTAAATAAAGGAAATGAATGACTGCTAAAGGAAAATGAAAATTGAGCAGAAGTACATAGGCGGGCGGTGCCATGCTACAATTGAGTATGGAATGGATTAAGTCTTTTCTCTGATGTAAACTGTTCTCATTAGCCCTTAATAACTCCTCTCTAGCTTGCCTACAGTAGAACTTGAAAGTTGCTCCCAATGCCAAAGCGTACATCATTATTTGTGTATTTAGGTTACAGGCTAAACTAAAAATAGACCAACTTACAATTGGAATATCCATTGTTTCCACAGTATTTACAGCTTGTGGAAATTTGGTCATGTTTTTTTCCTGGTATGTATTTGATTCTAAAATGAAGAAGTGCAGAAAAATATTGACCGAACATAACTTGGTAAATAAGAGAGTCAAAGCAAGCACACATGACCATTAAGTGACGTTGTATAGATTATCTTCTGATTGTCAGCAGAGGCAGGCTAACGCTACCCATTGACTACCAATATTGAGCTAAGCCGAACTAGCGATTAGCGACCGTTGCCCATTTCTTCTTCAAAAATGATGCGCAATTAAATAAATGGTTTCTCGCGCCTTGTCTTGAACACGAGAGTGAGGCAACAAGCGAAAATAAATAAAAATGTTTAGGTTATATTTAGGTTAACGTCAGCAACCTCAGCAACATTACCATAGACGTTAAGAACTATCTACATCAACTCCTCTGTTACTTTTATTTCCATGTTATTTCCATGATATCTACATCTGATTCAGCCTGGCTAAAAATCACAAGCCCGGCTTTTTGTCTGTAATCAAGGGGGGGAGGGGGGGTCGTTGTTTGGAACATTTGTGTAAAAATGTGGCTGCCGTGGATGAGTTTGTATGTGAATGTAAATGTGTGTGAGTGGACCTGAGCCATCTCAATTCTCCCCCAGTGCCTCCTGACTAAGCCGTCACGCAGCCTGTCTCATTGGGGCCCAGAGCACTGTGTCTGTCTCTTTCATCTCATCCATTCTCTCTCTCCCTCCCTCTCTCTCTCACTCCCTTCTTCCCCACCTCTTCCTCCTATATCTCTCTGTCCAGGGAATCCACGGGCCCCGGGGTCCACCAGGAGAGACCGGCCGAGATGGTCCCAAGGTCTGTGTGTTGAACGTTATAATTACTTATTATGCTAATGGCCTGCTGCTCCCTAGCCACTCGGGCTATTCTGAGCCCGGACTAACGTCGGACCATCCCTCCCTGTTCTCTTGATGTTCCCTTGGAGAAAAGTGAATTTTTTTTTTGTTTGCGAAAGAGGGAGTCAACTTGTTTGGTATAAAAGTGTTTTGAATGTGTTAGTATTCGGTTCATATTTGGACTGTTGCCGTGTGTGAACGTAGATTTGCGGCTGGAGTCAGCAATTCTGGCGAAATCACGTTATGTCAAATGATCGATTCTCTCCTCACGATCCCTCACCTCAAACCCTGTGTGTGCGCTGAAAGAAATCTGGTGTTTATACACAGCCTACCCTCTGTAAAAAAGGGTATGTAAACAAAGGAGGCCCATCATACTGTATAGCAACATGCCTGTTTACAGAGCCTATGTATTAATTCCAGATTTCTACAGGTAGCAGATCATGAGGAGATATTCACTGATTCTAACTTAAAGTGATTTTGACAACAAGCGTTCTCCAGAATCGCTGACTCCACCTTTAAGTTTTTCCTTTTTTTAAACAGTCATGCAAAGTGAGGTTCAAAGATACTAAACTTCATTAGATGGATTATTTAAGATTGAGTAAATTAAAATAAGAACAGTGGAAATGAAAGCAACAGACACCGCTATCTCGACCTTAAGCCCCAAAACTGAGAGGTAAGCTAACCTTCACCTTTAAATGGGTGGACTGCTCTGTTTTTTTCTTTGCAAAGACAAGAGCACGAGGACCTTTACCTGACCTTGAGATGCGTTTTTCTTGTCTCCCTTTGGAATTTGTATACTCAGCGCGACACACGAGATGGAAGGAGACGGGGAGTAAATGAGTTTCATGCATATGAAAATTGGCTCCACGACTGTGTGTGCCGGGAGCGAGGAGCAGGGGGCCTATTTTCAGCACAATGGCACCTTTGCACAATTTGGGTGATTTGATCCGTCAGGACACGCACACATAAATAAATAAAAACATACCCATAAATAAGCACTTGTAATTACCCTAGCATTTGTTACATGAATTTAAAATAAGCAGTCTTGTACGGAGCTAAGGATTCTATGGATGAGTCTCACCCAACGTGTTTTAATCTGCACCTGCTTTTTACACCTGCATGGAATGGAAAGCTCCGTGTCAACTGATTTAAGTCTTGAAGGCCGCGCCAGCTCCATCTGCAGCTGTAATTACAGTTGGGAACAAACAACGTATGAGAGGGAAGAGCGCTGTGACACACAATGATCCACCGTGGTTACATTGATTCAACCAAGCATGACAAACATCAGGCTGATGCAAAATGAACCCAAAACAACTGTCATTCTGCCATACGTCACATTCTTTCTTTCCTGCCAATCTTTAGCTCCTTACATTTGAACTGTTACAAACAGGATCATTATGAAGAAGTGTTGTACAGCGTATATGAGACTGAGTAACCTTTGCTATACTGTGGCCAATGTGGCCTTAATATACAAAATGGCGCTGTGTGTACATCCTTTACTCCTGCGATAAAACCGCCGACATGTTTAAGTGTGATATGTAATAAAATCATGAATTAAGTAGTAGTAGTCATAATGTCGGTAACACAGTATCATCCATCTAACGTTTCCTAATATAAGCTATTATTGGTCACCCTAAGTGGCCATAATACTCATAGTTGACCAGTGCTTGATTTTTTTTTCATTTGTAATAGAGACACTGTGTTGTTTCTCTTTTGATTGTACCAGATTCACATGTAACCTTATCAATCACTATCAGTCAAAGTTACTCAAAAAATATACAAAAGTGCACTTATCAAGGCTTTGACATTGTAGTATGGATAATTTTACTGAAGCAAAGGATCCCTTTTTTTAGTACTTTAAAACATACTCACTAACTAACATATAACAACTACAGTGTGCACAATTTAGTTGCAAATAAGAAAAAAAAGTGTATTACAATACACGCTCAGACTCCCTACATTGTCAATTTTGCTTGCGGCAGCACTGTATTCGATCTGCTTTGAAATCTGCACCCCCCCCCCCTCCTAAGCTCTGCAGTGTCTGGAATGCACACAGCAGCAGTCTCATTTTGGTGCTTAGAAAAAGGCTACCTCTCCCCCTTAAATGTGTTGTGTGCGCATGCTGCACCACTGTCATACCTATAGTGCGGGGTTTGGCACAGCTGTTTAACAGGGAGGAGAGCTGCAAATAATGGGAACTGGCGGAGAGGATAATGATTAATCACCACACACTGTGATTTATATTCCACTTCAGTCGACCCTCTTTGTGAATGCCCGCGCGCCGGCACCTATATGAATGCAAATACCAGGCCGGGCTCTGATAATACCCGGGGTTTTTGACCTGTGTGCTGCTGCTCTTTTGTCATGGTTACAGTAAAGGCCCTGCAATGTAGGATTAGGAGTGGGAAGGTCCCTCAGACGAAGGCTATTGTCAGACTAAGGTGTATACGAAAACACGAAACGGTGCATGAAGCAAACGCAGGCATGAAACCACAAAGTTCTCAGATCAACTCCCAGGGAGGAAACTTTTTTGGTATCTTGTAAACTGCGAAACCATTTCACCTGGTAACGCTGACGTCACGGCTCCACTTCACACATGCGTAGTCTATAACATTTGCTTTCAAGTTATAAAGTTAGAAGACACCCTAACATGCACTGTGTCTCCGCGGCACCATCACTGTGATCGTGCAGGGCTCAAATATAACACTCGCCAATTTAGTCTAAGAGATTAGTAAGTTATTGAGACCACCCGCCACTTTGTCTGGGGAAAGATTTGTGCTCTTTCTAGCAAAATAAACATGTGTCACCACCTATATGCCAGGGACACGGCTCTCTCTACATTAAACAACACTATCTATGGATCAGAGTGCAGCGGTTAAGTTACTGTTCAGACAAAAGGAGCATTAAGGCTACGGCTTCACAGTAAAAGCATTTCACTGGCTAAATATCAATAGCATTTCACTGGACAAATGTGAGTTGACTTTTATTTTGAAGTACGCCTAACAGGAAGGTAGCCGGCGATTTCGTCCAGTTTCCTCTGAAAACATGCGTACGAGTGAAGATTTCAAATAAATTGCATCTGAACGGGTTAACTTTTGAAACCAAAAACGGGAAAACTGTCACGTTTTCACCGTGTAAAGGGCCCCTAAGGCGGTGCTGATGTGTGTGTGTGTGTGTGTGTGTGTGTGTGTGTTTCTTTAGGGGGAGAGTGGCGATCCAGGGGTTGCGGGTCCTCTTGGTCCATCAGGCCAGAAGGTGAGTGGAGCAGCGGATTAAAGTGTGTCCTTTAACCTTAAAGGTACTGTAAGCGGAATGGTTCTTTTAGCTAACTTCCTGTCAGTTGCTGCAGTTAGCAGTCCCCTCGCTCGTCCCTACGGCACCACATTAATGCACTGCGGTCTTCCAGCAGCAAGTTATCTAGCATCATCTCAGATCTATAAGTGTGATGAAACATGACAAAAACCATCAAAACAGACATTGGGAAGGATTTTCACCTGCTCCGCCGTTGTAGGCGCATCCACATTCACCCATCTGTTGCTCTGGCGTGCACCGGCAGTGAGACCATGGAGTGTATATACTATAGCCTATATGAGTGAGATGAGTGTTGGTTTGTAGCGTTCTCTCTTCTGAGTCCTCGAGAGGACTCGTAAGTCACTAAGAGTAAATCACTGAAAACCATTTGATGGCATTTTGGAGAGATTTAATGCTATTGAGCTTTACAAAAGGTACCTTAATAGCTGTAAGGGTTTAATGATCTTAGAAAAGCTATATTTAGAAAGTATAGGCACATTTATATTTATATAAAAAAAATATTTATTAAGTTCCTTTTCCTGCAGTTGCTTTGGGTTTACGATGCACTGAAAGTTACTGTTGTTGTCACGTTTGGGTTTAATTTGTTACTAGAGTAGGCCTAGGCGCTACTGTATAGTTGCGCGTCTCGCTTTTTCCTTCCGCATGCACGATTTTGACGGCTGTTGTTTCTAAATTCTGAATTTCCTGGTTTGTCGCTGTCTGACTATTGCTACATAGTCCACCGTTGAGAGAAATACAGTGAGAGCGCACGGCATGCAGCTGTTCAATGAGGATATTTTTTCCGATTCAAATCATTGTAAAATTTTAAATGAATAGACCTATGTGGCGCTATTGTGAACAAATGTGTGGGAAACCCTGCAGTATCTTAGTTTCTTGTTAAATCACTTGTCACTTGTCATTCATTGTATATAAAAACTCTTTACTTTAATACAGCGACACGATATGGACATCTCCCACAGTGTTTCCATCATAAATTCACTCTAAGCTCTCATTCCCCCTCAGCCAATCACTGTGGGCATAGAAGGTATGAACATGACATCATCCATAGCAACAGGGTCAACACCGCCCTCTAGTCTTAGCTTAGGAGTCCCTCCCATTCCTTAGTAAAAGTTGGTCTTAGCAGCTTTGTGAATAGGTTTTAAGAAATTACTCCTTACTAAGAACTTTTAGTGCTCCTTAGGAGTACTCTTAGCGCTACGATAGAATGTTTTGTGAATACGGCCCCAGATAATTACAGGTATTTACACACCAAGTTTTGCTAGATGATAAAAGTGTGTGGTTTTCAGAGTTAGCTAGTTATCTCAGTTAGTTAGTTATCTCAGATACAGGTAGATGATCAAACACTTTGGTTTATTTAGGGCTGGACAGAGACCCAAACAGTCTACTAGCACGTAACTCCACCATACATGTTGGAGACTTTTGGCAAAAGAGCAAATTTGTTGCATTCCAAAAATGCGGTAGTATTCAAAACCAATAAGAATGTATGTTGTATGACGTTTTTATTAGTCTTCTGCACAATACCTTTATTACAGCTTCACTCAACATCAAGAGACACTCCAAAAGACTACTCATTGCCCTCTTTCTCCTCTCCTTAGCTGAACAGTTTGTGTGCTCACGTGACTCTCCACGCCTCTGCCCTGCTACCATCCACTTTGCCTCAAGCATATAGCACTTGTTTTTTGCACTTTTTTTTTCTCCGCCCAGTTCATCTGTACTAATCGACACATAGAAAAAGAGAGAGAGCTTTTTAAACATTCAATATGGCGGAGGAATTTGTGTGAGCACCACACTGATTCCTGCAGGGGATCAAGTTGCCATCAGAGCCACGGCTTTTTTCCCTTTTCCTCCAAAGCGACCTCATTCTGCCTCTTCCCCTCTCCCAGCCACTTCCACCAAGCCCCGGCAGCGTGGATAATGCTTCTTGACTGGCAGCTCCATCACTTTGAATGCCACTTGTTTTTTCTAATTGACTTTTTTTTTCGGAACAATTACGCCCCATAAATGTCAGCCATTGCAGCGTTTCAAAAAAATAAAGATGAGTTGTCACCGCCTGCTACTTAATTATAAAATAACCTTGCCGTATTTTTGAAGGGGCCCCATCCTTCAAAGACGAAATTACTTATTTTGTTTTTTTTTCCGTCATTATGATTTCATGATTCTGAAAAGGAAAAAAAAGCTTGAGAAGTTTACACTCGAACACATCTTCACAACCCATATTTAACTAGCCTTGATTACTACAGCGGAAAATGTTTTCCTCTTCGCTGTAACATGGGATAAAATAGAAGGTAACATGCGCACACGCACACACACACACACACACACACACACACACACACACACACACACACACACCTGGAAACTGCTCAAGTTTCATATTTTTGACAACTTGTTAAATATTTAATTTGTAGTTTTTTCCTTTTATCTGCTAGACTAGAGTCCCTTGTTGGATTTCAAACAAAGCCATGGCGGTTACTTCCCTGTTTTCTATCTCAGTGTGCAATAAATGGCCAGTTTGAAAAATATATATATAGGCTACCACATCATTTTGAAAATGTTTCTTTCTCAAGTCTCTGAGTTGAGACCTCATCCAGAATTTTGCTAATAAACTCTGTTTAAATACATGAAACAAGAAAAGATTAGAGAAAGAAGTCCAGATCTTTTGTTGTCTTTGTATGTGGAATAGAGGATTGTTTACATCCTGTACCAGACAATTTCAATGATTTTCAATACATTTCAATTGCCATCCACTTATCGCATAAAACATCCACTACTCCTTCACGTTTTTTCCAGGGCGAGGCAGGGGAGTCCGGTTTCCCAGGGCTGCCTGGTTCCATGGGGCTGCCAGGGTTCAAAGGTCACTGGGTGAGCGTCAATTCATATAACCTGATACTACTGTAGAAGAAAAAATTACCCAAATGGTTTTGTTTGGTTTTAATGAAGTCTATGATTAGCAATGGAAGCGGCCCATTATGAATGATTTATAGCTTTGGCGGTCAACAGTTTGTACATTTACATGTTGTACCATAGAAATGTTGACGGATACATACACACTTGCTCATGTTTAATTCATTTATCTGGCTCCGATGGCAGGCGTGATTCATTTTAATGGCACTGAGAGTTGTCCTTCATACTTCAAAAGAAGTAGAACACATCCTAAACCGGATTAGTCTGTCTGACATGCTGTATTTGTCTTATGTTGTCTCTTTGTATCTTTAGGGGGAGAGAGGAGACAAAGGCTCCAGAGGACAGGAGGTATTGTCCTTTTTTCACATTTGAACCCATTAATATCCACAACAACAACAACTATCTGGAATTTTATATATTTTTTAGGGCTGTCAAAATTAACGCGTTAACGCAGGGCGATTCATTTCTGGAATTAACGCATTCCTTTTTTGGTAACACTTTATAATAACTATCCGTTGTAACTTGTTAATAGATCATTAGTAAACTCTTAATTAATGATTATTAATGATTTGTTAAGTGTTTGTTAGCAGTTTGTTAAGGATTTATAACAATGGTAGATAGTTAATAGCTTAATAATTGAATCAGTTCATCTGGGAGGTAATCCGAGATTAACTGATCACGTCACGTTCAAGTCCATGGCATGCACAGTGTGTATTGAGTTTATTTAAAAATATTTGAAAATGGGGCTGCCCTCAGTTGCCCATGCACTGTGTATAGTCTATAGCCTATTTCAGCCTCGTCGGTATCTCGGATTACCTCCCAGATGAACTGATTCAATTATTAAGCTATTAACTATCTACCATTGTTATAAATCCTTAACAAACTGCTAACAAACACTTAACAAATCATTAATAATCATTAATTAAGAGTTTACTAATGATCTATTAACGAGTTACAATGGATAGTTATTATAAAGTGTTACCCATTTTTTTATCGCAATTAATGTTCTAATCTGCTAATGGTCACGTCTGTGTTAGGGGCATAGATAGTATATAAAATCAACTGCCGCGGGTGACAGTTGATGTCGGGAGCAACAGGAGGAGAAACATTGTCTGTTCAGAGCCCGCGAGGACACAAACGTCTGCAGTTGTCAGAGGTGTGTGTGAGTAGACATCAACATAACGTCGGCTTCCTGGCACAAATGAACAGTCCCCTAGGACATGTTCGCACGTACAAACAAACACACACACACACACACACACACACACACCGCGGACTGTAATCAAGTTGTATTCAAGAATGCACAACCTATAGATACACCAAATAAATGCCATTATATAGCCTATATTTGCCCAAAGACATAGTAAAGAGACAGACCAATTGAATTATGGTGTGGTATGTATATATTTTAGTTTGATTAAAATTTATTTTCAGTATTAAAACCATCATTTGGATTTTCAATTAATGAAAATACTAATTTTAAATGTACATATCCACCTTCTGTTCTTTATTTTGCCGTTCATACAACAATATACAGAGAAAATTAGAATTTTCCGGGCATATTTCGAATGGTAAAATTAATCGTGATTAATCCACAGAACCCTGTGATTAATCTGATTAAAAATTGTAATCGTTTGACAGCCCTCATTTTTTTGCAATTCTCAAAGTACTAAATGAGCTCAGATTTATAACATTGGACAAAGTTTAAAGCCCAGTTCAGACCAAAGATTTGCCTTGAAACTGCTTGCGACGAGACGGTTTTAGAACGTCCCGGGGATAAATCGCAGCGGTGTGAACTGCTCGTTGCAGCGCGTTGCAAGGCGCCGCAGAAGATCAAACATGTCAAATCGCAAGGTCCAGTTTTAGAACGTCTCAGCTGTCTCGACGCAAGGAGTTGCATCTTTGGTCTGAACTGGGCTTAAGGCTCCAGGTGAAGTTTTGAACATTCTATTTTGAGTGGTTTTTCACAAGGGTTTACTTGTTTTGTAATTTTTTCCCCTACAATTTTGCTAGTGAAAATACATTCATTCTTTAATCACATATTCAAAAATGATATTCATCTTAAGGACCAGATAGACTGAAGGAAGAATTGATTTAAAAAAAAGATTTACCAGTGCACTTCTAGGAAGAGATGATGATGAGGTATGATACAGAAAGTTATATGAAAATGTTGGGTACCAAGGTATTCAGAAGAACTTCATACTTTACATTTTGCGGGAAAAAAAAATTATAATTTCGCCACATGTTTTCATTCTCTTTCTATCTCCAATGCAAAACAATCTGCAGCCTTCAATGTATGGGTTAACTGTACACTGTACATGAGTCCATAGATTAGTCACACAATATCAAACTTAGTTGAGAATGAATCCACAGGTGGAAACTATGTTATGCCTGATATTAAAGCTAAAGTGCGTAACTTTTACTCATAAATGAATGTACATTACTTTAAAGCCATTGCCAAGTTGGGCAGCGTTTACAAACTGGTGTCTAACAGTAGACACAACCAGATATAAGAAAACCTGAAATATAACCTTGATAATATAAAAAATGTCCCATATAAAGGACACTCACCGTAACTGTAACCCAACCATTGCATCATATCACTGCTTTGTTTATCTACTTGATTCTCCTTCACTATGAATAGCGATTTTGCAATATTGTTTTTTCCCCTTCAGCTCAAATATTTTACGTTGCACTGACTTACATCAGCCTCTTAGTGGTAATTAGGATATGTGGGACGTTTAAGCGGGCTTCAATATCCTCAAATTAGTGTAATTGTAAGAAAACCAATCCAAACTAATGCAGCATTCATTCACTGTGAATAGACTCACTACATCTACACGTGGAAATTGTGAATGCAATTTATTCATTTGTTTTTGAGTATCCATCCCCTTAGCTGCGTATCTGCTCTTCCACTCTTTCTAGCCTAGCATGAGCACATTTTGCTCTTTCGTAATTTCTGCCATTGTGAACACATTATCGGTCACAAATTGAACAAGCAAAGCATATGATGAGGGCATCTGATTCAGCTGCTTCCTTTTTACATTGCACTAATGGAAAACATGAGAGCGAAAGAGAGCGAGAGAGAGAGCTCAGAGGAGCAGGGAAACAGGCAGAGCGGTGTCACCCGTGCTACTGGATGCAGTTAGTAAAAGCCACACGAGATAAAAAGTCAAGTTTGTTAAAGGTCACCGCTAGCCAATTCCTATCCCTTCTCTCCCTGGGTTTCTCTTATTGGCTGCTAGTGGTAATCATGACCTTTTCTTCTCCACTCGTTTCTCGCACACACACACACACACACGCACACACACACACACACACACACACACACACACACACACACACACACACACACACACACTCACGGAATGAAGACATGGACCAGCACACAGTAATACTACACACTACTAACCCACACTACAGTAACGCACTAGTTGCTGCACACAATTCAATCCCACCCTCGCATGCACACACCACAGGAAGCCGTGCCAGGGCCCGTGTGTAAACAAACTCACACAAACCTTCAGTTAATCAAGATGTATCTCTTTGCAGGGGGGCAGAGGCACGGACGGAGAGCCAGGGACGCCCGGTGTACCTGTGAGTGTAGAGCTATTGTGTTTCCACTGGGGGGCAGCCAAGCTTATCTTTCTATCAGGACAACTGGGTCTAAATATGTGTGTTTGGTTGCATGTACTGTACGTGTGCTAATGCAGTGACAACATGTCCCCACCATGGTATGAAGATTAATAGTGATTTTATCTTTGGCCAATGCTCACTAGCAAGGAGCTACATTTGGGTTAGATTTCGAGTTTACATTTTTAGTTCTATTTTTTGCAAAGTCCGTATGTCGGCATAAACCCCCCTGATACAAGATACCCTAACAATTCTGTCACAATATAAAAATGAAGAGAATAGACTTAACCAATATAACACCTTTTATGAAAGTGACTTTACAAGGTGCTTTACAAGATTAAAATCAGACGGCATATAAAAACACATAAAAATGCAATAGAAGACCAAAAGGAACAAGCTGACAGCAGTGTAGAGCAGGATCTAAATAGAGATAAAAACAACCAAATGAGAGAAAGACACGCATAGAAGCTCCTGACAGTCATATCAAATCAAATGTAGTCTTAAAAAGTAGCTTTCAGCAGGGACAGGGAGGAAGGTAACTGTTTTAGCCGAGCTAATCTGTAGGCTACAGGGCGGTTGTTCCTCAGGACAAAGCTTTGGTGTTAAAGCTCAACTTCAATGAAACCAAAGCATCACTATTCAGATCCTTGGCAGCAGTGTGAAGGATACTACAGTAAAGGGTAATGCAAACATTTCACTTCAGATCAGTGGTCAGATTACAGACTAACATTTGGCAACTGCAAGGCATTCTGACCAGGCACACTACAGTAATCTGACAGGTCAGAGACAGCAAGTCTAAGAGAGCGCTCACAGCATCTTTAGAAAAAATCTATTATTTTCAAAGAATCAGCACGATCAGTGGGTGTCCTCTTTGCTCCACAAGGGAGGCATGGTTGAGTGCCATGCTGTAAGTTTGATTATTTATTTGTTATTCCAACAGCTCAATAGTCGGAAATGAAGTGTTCCATGTTCTCCCTTGCTTCTGTGATATATCTTCAGAACGAGTGTCGCAAAAGTGTTTTGAGCCAGTTCGTCAGAGGGCGTCGCAAATTCTGGGCTAGCATTCAGCTAGGACAGACTGACAGACAGACAGACAGACAGACAGACAGACAGACAGACAGACAGACAGACAGACAGACAGACAGACAGACAGACAGACAGGGAACAACCTTTCTTGTTACACCACACTATTGTATGTGAAGGGTTCATCTTCCTGGAGCCTGTGGTTTATGTAAGCCAAGTTAACCGGCTGCTGGATGCAGCTTCATATTTGCCATATATACAGACATGACATTAGTAGCAATCTTCTAATTAAATTATTGGCAAGGAAGCAGATAATACTATAATGTGTTTTTTTCTCAAAATATCAAACAATTCCTTTAATATGAAAGGCAAATGACAGGAGTGGCTTTTCTGAGCAAATTATAATCCTGGGACCTGTGGAATGAAGAAGAGTTCTATTATTAATGAGAAAGTCATGAGAAGATGGGCTTTGTGAACAGAATGTACTCCTAAAGGGAAGAAATCAGTAAAATCTTAGATGTGAATGTGAAACACTCCAGTAGCCAACATAATTAAGCAAAGGTCAATATTTCCAAATAGTCAGCAGAGACCATTGGCTCTTGGCTACAAGATGAAATAAGGTTTCGTAAGGTGAGAGAAGCAGATTTACATAATTGATTTAACATGTTTATCCACGCTGGGATAATCCTCCTCGTCAATAATTGGTAATGAACAAATATAATGGTGTGAATTGCGGTGTGATCGGAAATTTCTAGCTTTCCAAGCCACACTTTTTTAATTGATTCTTTTTTATAGATACAATTCCAAATGAGTAGCATTTACGAATCAATCGGTCCGTATTGATCGCAGAGGCATCGATCGGGCAGATCCGTGGATGGAGTTAAGACAATTAATTCAGTCGGAGGTGTGTACGTGCTTGTGAGTGTGTGTGTGTGTGTGTGTGTGTGTGTGTGTGTGTGCAAAGCAGAAGCTGCATTGCATCATGTGAAGACAGTTGTTTAGTGTTGCCTGTGTCACTGTAGACGGAGCCATTGTGTTCCTCGGTATGCACTTAAAATGTTCACACGACCCCATGCGACACGATCTCAAGGCTAAATGCATCGGTGGTGAATCACCAGTGTGTCACCTGCGGAACTATATATGACATTTTTGTCTTAAGACAGACTTCCTAATTCCTAGCGGGTAAAATAAATAGGACTGGAGACAGCGTGTTCTCTTTTCCTTCCCTATTACCAATTGTCTCCTACGGGGAAGTAATGTGGTTGTTCAGATCCCAATGCAAAAGAAAGATTTGTTGTGCATGTAAGTTCGTATAGGCGCATAACTCAGTTTGTTTTAATGTGAGACACTGCAGGCAAAAATCGTTGTTTTTTGTCAAGCACTGGTCAATTATTTTATTTTTGGCTGTTTTGCCTCCATTAAACGTCTTCTTTCATACAAGTATAAATAAACGGTCCAAAATGTACATGAAGGCCTTTCTATGAATAAACCTTGTTTCTTTGCATCTGTATACAACCATCTTAAATGGCAATTATCTCAACATTAGTTTTTTTCAATACTCCAAAAACCTCAACTTCTAAAGTACTTACATCAACTAAAGTTCCCATTATCATGTTTAGCACTACTTTGAAGGTTATTAAATAAGGACTTTGGTTCACATGATGTTAATTGTCTGATACATTTTGTTCTGAATCATGGCAAAAACACATTTTAAGACCTGTACACAATATTTTTTTTTAAACAAATTGTCTGTATCTAGAATATATCCTTACAAACAGACATCTTCAAATTGGCCAGTGCTTAATAAAACAATGTTTTTGTCTGCAGTCTCTCACGTTACTCTTTGACGTCTTTACAAGCTTTCCCGAAATAAAACCATGCTACTTACAGAATAATTCAGGAAGCAAGTACAAAGGTGCTTTCTTGCAGTTATGCGAGACAAACTGAACAATGCAGAGATTTTAGAGAGAAACGGAGGGCGGGGTTAGAGAAGGAGGCAGAAGTGAACTGGATTGCGAGAGTTGTTGTTCATGTCCATTACAGGTATGTGACCCTTTTACCACCTTCAATCTAATGCATTTCCTTCACCGGATGTGCAGACGTAAGCAGCATGTCAGTAGCAGCTTCCGTCCCCTGTTACTGTCTGCACTGGATGGATTAGGCTACAGTGGTGCTAAAGCTTTTAGACAGTGTTTACACGTAGAACTTAAGAACGGAAAATAAACTTGTTGTGCGTGCACAGCAGAAAAGAAATGAGTGAAGCAGAAGGCATTACATGGTCAGTGCTTACCAGTGTATCGATACAATTGCGTTTAAGTGCATGTGTTCTTTTTAGATACATGTGGGATTGAGACCTTAGCTGAGAGGCATCTGGCAACAGGAAAAAAGGGTCACTGAAGTTCTAGACTGTTCGTTATCTCTGTTTGAATGTAACATATTGTGCAACTGAAGGCCCAAAACAGACAATTGGGCCATCAAAGACACATTAGAACGTGCCCACCAATGCTGCTATAGGTGATCAGCGTGGATATATTACACTTTACAATGTGTGTACACGTGGTCAAACAGCCTTCGGACGTGCATGCAATTTAAATTCTGATTTCAAAACAGCCAGGTATTCTCTGATGTTGCCAAAGTGCCTCCCCCCTTGTGTGTATCCATGTGTCATTTTTTTTTGGTATCCGAGTCCCGGGAGCTTGTTGAGGTTTTTCATCAAAGAGAATTGGGAAGCATTGAAAGAGAAAAAACATGAATCGTCTTTCTTTTCGTTTGAAGTTATTTAGGGGATCAAAATGGCGATGTTCAGTGCTGTGCATCAACGGACAATTGCATAAAATTGAACCTGTTTAAACTTTACTCACATTGCACTGGGCCACAAGGTGTCTTTTGAGTCTCTGAGTAGTGCTGGACCATGCCTGACAATAAATAGCATATCGTTATGTCGTCCCACGTTTGAGTTGGTATGTGTATATGGGGCCTTCAAGAATGCTAGCTGGGCCGAGCAGGGTATTTGTTTTGGACGTTATTAGGCTTTATCAAGTACTTTGAAGTACTCAAGTATGTATCATTTGGAATCACATGTAGCAGTTTATAGTTAAACATATTTGAAGCAATATATTACATGTCATTCAGCAGACGCTTTTATCTAAAGCGACTTACAACTAGAGCACACATTCATACAGCGATAGCAGCAGCTACAACGCAGGGTGCAAGCTAACTATCGGGAGCAATTTAGGGTTCAGTGTCTTGGCCAGGGACACTTGGAGAGTTGGCGGGGAGACGGGGGATCGAACCGCCGACCCTACATTTGCGGGTCGACCACCCTACCACAGAGAAAGATCCCTCTTGTACTCACAAGATTCTTGCTGCTCTAAAATTTCTTACCCTCATGGTTAAAAGCACCTATTGGAAGTCACTTTGGATAAAAGCATCAAGTAAAGAAAATGTCATGTATAAAATGTAGCTTTCAATAAAACCTAGACAAGGCTTCTTCTCAGCAGACTGAGGAAATTCTGTTTTATTTGTTTCCTCAAGCACTTGGATGGCTGAAATCACTTATCAGGAAAGGAGAAGTTGTGCATTGAAAAAAAATGAAACATTGCAAAGGAAACAGAACTCAACCACAGCTTCAGATATACAGTATGTGCTTTAACACTGGATGTGTTTTTTTTATGGACTAACAAATCCACCGGTGCATTTTTCATCACCTTACAAGTAGCAAAGAAACTAAATGGATAAAAGACTTTAGAGAGTACATTTCAATAACCTAATATCTGAATTGTTTTGTAAGCCAGCCGTTTCGACAGAAAAGAGAGTGGTTCTGCATCAGCAAAGCAGAGCAGTGAGCCTGGCTCCTCTGACATACTAACTCAGCCTTTGATATGTAAGCAGAAGTTTCTAACTGTCTCTCTCTATTTCTCCTACTTCTCTTTACCTCCCCACCCCATACCCGCTCTCTTTTCTTTTCTTCCATCAGGGCGAAGTGGGACCCAGGGGATGGAAAGGAGAGGTTTGTCGAATTAGACTGTGCGGTATTAGATATAATCCATTCGGTCTTATTCTGCACCACATCGGGAAGCCCTGTCAAGCATGCACGCCCGCTATAGAAGACTTACAGACCTTACCTCCAGGCCTAGGGGAAATCTGGCCCCCTGGGCAATAATATACATCACAAAAGCCCCTCTTTTCTAAAGGCACACACATCTGAAATATCAAACACACCCTGTACTGTCTACAGAATCACAATTTATGGAGATATAGCCTCCCCTTAGTTGTCCAACTGCTGTTCCATTTGTAGACTATCATTTGATACATGTCCATACTGTATACACATGCTTTTTGATGGCTCACAAAAGAAACTGTGGAAGCTTTAGAATGTGGTGTATAGATTACATTGATTGAATTAATTTGCATCAACCCCCTGACCCTGCCAGGGTCTGAAGCTACATGTGTCACACATGAAGTCAGCATGCTCACTAGTTGATAATCCGTGTAGATCACATGGGAATACGGATACAGCCATGTGCTGTATAACAAACCTAATATGCTAAATGCACTTTTTCAGGGTTTGTCAACATTTATATGGGTCTAAACCACGCCCCTCATTACCAACCTAATTTAGCACTACCTCCACTTGTGAAAAGCCACACCCCCAGATCCCATTGAATCTAACTGGAAGTTAAATTAAAACAGGCAGTTAGATTCAGGGCCAATCACAGCAGACTGGGCTATTTTTGGAAGGCAGGGCGTAAAGAGAGGCTCTTAAACTGAGTGTTTCAGACAGAGGCTGAAAAAACGGGTATTCAGCAATGGCAAAACCATCGGAATAGTTTCAATTAAAATCCCAAATTGCAATTTTGAACGTTATTAGCATAATATGTGATCTTTAAATAATAACCTGCACCCCCTCAAGCAAAAATAACCTAGTCAGTAAATGCTATGCCCCTTAAAGTTGGTACAAAATTGACACAACTTTACAATGAGCAGTAAGCTACTTTGACGGACAGGCCTGCCGTACCGAGTTATATTTGTTCAGCAATGTAAATCTCATGGACTGTATGAGATACAGTAGCATCAATTGGTAAATTATTGTAAAATAAACCCTTGTTCTTGTCTGGGATTTTCTGTCCTTTTCCAGAAAGGAGTGACAGGTGACTTAGGCCCCAGGGGGTCTGAAGGAAAGAAAGGGGACTTGGGTCATACGGGGACTGTTGGTCCCAGGGGATCTCGTGGACAGGATGGGTTGCCAGGACAACCGGGACAACCAGGATACCCCGGGAAACCTGTAAGTGAACCCTCCACCTAACCATCACCTCAGAGGGAAAATAGAGAAAGGGAAAATGGACTGATAGAAAACAGTCAGTGATTTCCTGTCTGGGTTGGGGAGTGATGTCTGGGAGTAATGGGGAGGGCGGCTGTCAGTGTGTGTGGGCTACGTGAAGACGGATAATGGGGGCATTGAGAGGATCCTGTAAATCCACAGGCCCACTCAATCACAGGTTGAGCCGGTATGCTTTACCCGGCGTACCTGAGTTGTTCCAGCTGAATTCAAAGTGTTATTGTGTGTTGCAGGGCAAGCCTCCCTCAGATGAACATCTTCTAAAGCTCTGCACTGATGTCCTGCGTAGTAAGTATATTGTTTGTTTTGATGCTACAGAGCGTTTGAGAAGGAAGAGTAGGATAGCCAGGGTGTGAGTCTCCCCGCACAACTAAAACGGATGTTATCAGATGTTGAGTTGCATAAATCAAACCAGGGGCAAACTAGATTATCTGGTGAACATCTTAAGTGATTACTCATCTTGTAAAAGAAAAACAATCAATATATAATGGATAGTTTGAGTTGATACACTATAAATGTAAATGATCTACCAAGTCATTAACTGGGTACGTGCTAAAGATGATTTTAGCCTTTGTCCGAAGCTAAACTACGGTATGGGCGCTTTCTATTTTTACTTTCCTCACTCACGTCTATTCTAGATGTCATAGCTCCTCCCAACAGTGATTCAATGCAAAAGAAGCAACGATGGAGAAATCACTCTTTTCTTTTTTTTTCTTCTATTTTTTTTGTTGACTTAATGGTATTGAAATGGTCTTTATTTTGTTTTATGGAATGACCATACATACATTTTCCAATAAGGTTTTCTATATACAGTACACATTTATAAGACACAGACTGAATTAATGAATAGAATGTATGTATAAATGCAGATTTTAACTAAAACATCTGATTTCTGACTGACACATTTATCATGTTGGTGGTGATCAGAGCCTTTTCTCAACATCAGTGACCTGATAGACATAACAGAAATATGCCGTGCAAATCTATAATTGGTTCATGGATGGCTTAAAGCAGCGGTTCCCAAACTTTTTTAGCCACGCACCCCCTTCTATGTCCCAACCGGGTTGACGCACCCCCACACCTTAAAAAAAAACAAAAATGCAACAAGCTTTTTTATAGGCATATTAAAGGTGGCATGTTCAATCATGCTCTAATGACCAGAACACACATAATAAAATAATCACGATCACAACAAGGGGCAGAAAGCAGATAAAATGGGGAAAATATTAAATATTATAAATATTATTATTTTGTCACGTTGAGCAACAATTGCAGCAAGTTTAAATGACCGTGGAGCAAACAACCCCGTCATCATAACACTTATGTTATGGAAATAAAATTAGAACGCCAGTTATTTTAAATAAATTGCGAGAATTAATGTAGAGGCCACAAACTAGGTGTGCATATGCGTAGAAGAAGATAACTTCGCTTCATTTTGAATAGCCCCCATTTATTTATTAATTAAAATTCAAGTTTTTGATTCTAAATTTTACAAAGGAAATGTTTATTTACATGTCTTTATTGTGTGGGGAAAAAACACTGTACCCGTATTGGTCCGAGTATAAGACAACCCCGATTATAAGACGAACCCACCCGTTTTTCAAAACTCAACTCAATCAATTTTATTTATTTAAATAATATACGAAAATAAAAACGCGTTGAAAAAAACACTTTTCTTCATTGCAAATAAACAGTAGGATAGTGCAAATAGACCGAACTCTGATGTGTTCACCACAGACTATTCTTCACACGCAAATTCCTCTGCTCCGCTGTGATCGCTCTCGCTGTCATCTCTCCTATGCTCTGGTTCGGTCATCCTCGCTGCTGTCCTCGGCATCTGAGACACAGCATTTATTTAATGCTCATAGTTAATCACATAGCCTAGTGCTGAAACGAAAGCTATAACACCGTGGTTTAAGGCTGAAATGATAACCGGGGCACGTTAACGTTGTCGAGGGGAAGCCCGCCAAGATCTCCGTTGGTTTCAGTTTACAGCTCACAAAGTGACAATCACCACCATCACATGGACAGCGTTTAAATAAAGCGTCTCATTCTTAAAATCATTAGGGCTTTGATGCAAATGATGAAATCTGAACATTACAGCAGCGCTGGTGCGTAAAGGACAGCACAGTTGACATCTCTCCTCAGCACAACTGCAGCAGCTAAAAAGCCACAGTCGATCGCTCTGCCGATTCCTGCCTCTGACACGTTGACTCGCAACATAATGATTTGAGGCTTTGAATCGGCTTTGTCGATGTCCCGTGCCTCTTTTTTCTCTCCACACAAAGCGTTCTCTCTCTTAGCGCACAAACGCCCCGGCCGCTTCCGAGAGCACAGCCAGTGTTCCACCCGATTAAAAAAAGAAAATAAACACAACTTGGAAAACACGACTCGACTTTTTACGACCTATTTCCGCGAAAATAAAACCCTCTTATACTCGGACCAATATGGATTGTGTAATGATCAGACCGCCATTACATTTTTCATCTTGCGCACCCCCTAGCAGCAGCTCACGCACCCCCAGGGGTGCGCGCACCACACTTTGGGAATCCCTGGCTTAATGTATAATGAGTATGGATTTTTTTTACAAGACTGATAATAGCTGCGACTATGCTGCTATGAATGATAAATGTGTGGAGCCCATCACTTTCTCTAAATTAGCAAAAGTGAACTTATTAAAGCAAGTCTTTTGTATAATTTATGTCTGTCTTATTTCTACTTTATGTAGAAGAAGAAGAAAAAAACAGTAACACATGAATACCATGAATTTGGGGTGAGGTTATTTCTGTCTCCGCAGGTAGTGGTCTCAATTTGAAGTGATGCTCCAAATATACAGTATCTCACAAAAGTGAGTACACCCCTAATATTTCTTCAAATATTTCATTATATCTTTCCATGCGACAACACTGAATAAATGACACTTTGATACAATGTCAAGTAGTCAGTGTACAGCTTGTATAACAGTGTAAATTTACTGTTCCCTCAAAATAACTCGACACACAGCCATTAATGTCTAAACTGCTGGCAACAAAAGTGAGTACACCCCTAAGAAAAAATGTCCAAATTGGGCCCAAAGTGTCAATATGTTGTTTTGCCATCATTATTTTCTAGCACTGCCTTAACCCTCTTGGGCATGTAGTTCACTAGAGCTTCACAGGTTGCAACTGGAACCCTCTTCTACCCATTCATGACGACATCAAGGAGCTGGTGGATATTAGAGTCCTTGCGCTCCTCCATCTCACGTTTTAGGATGCCCCAAAGATGCCCAATAGGGTGTAAGACTGGAGACATGCTTGGCCAGTCCATAACCTTTACCCTCAGCGTCTTTAACAAGCCAGTGGTCGTTCGGAGGGGTGTTTGGGGTCGTTATCATGTTGCAGTACTGCCCTGCGGCCCAGTTTATGAAGGGAGGGGATCATGCTCTGCTTCAGTATGTCACAGTACATGTTAGAATTCAATGAACTGTAGATCACCAGTGCTGGCAGCACTCATGCAGCCCCAGACCATGACACTCTAACCACCATGCTTGACTCTAGGCAAGACACACTTGTCTTTGTACTCCTCACCTGGTTGCCGCTCCACACTCTTAACACCATCTGAACCAAATAAATGTATTTTGGTCTCATCAGACCACAGGACATGGTTGCAGTAATCCATGTCCGTAGTCTGTTTGTCTTCAGCAAACTTTTTGTGGGGTTTCTTGTGCATCATCTTGAGAATAGGCTTCCTTCTGGGATGACAGCCATGCAGACCAGTATGATGCAGAGTGTGGCGTATGGTCTGAGCACTGACAGGTTGACCCCCCACCCCTTCAAGCCCTTCAGCAATGCTGGCAGCACTGATACGTCTATTTTCCAAAGCCAACCTCTGTGTACGACGCTGACCATGTGCACTCAACCTTCGTAAACTGGGCCGCAGGGTGGTATTGCAACATGATAACGACCCCAAACACACCTCCAAGACGACCAGTGGCTTGCTAAAAAAGCTGAGGGTAAAGGTTATGGCCTGGCCAAGCATGTCTCCAGACCTAAACCCTATTGAGCATCTTTGGGGCATCCTCAAATGGAAGGTGGAGGAACGCAAGGTCTTTAATATCCACCAGCTCTGTGATGCTGTCATAAATGGGTGGAAGAGGGTTCCAGTTGCAACCTGTGAAGCTCTAGTGAACTTCATGCCCAAGAGGGTTAAGGCAGTGCTGGAAAATAATGGTGGCCACACAAAATATTTACACTTTGGGCCCAATTTGTAAATTTTTTCTAAGGGGTGTACTCACTTTTGTTGCCAGCAGTTTAGACATTAATGGCTGTGTGTCGAGTTATTTTGAGGGGACAGTAAATTTACACTGTTATACAAGCTGTACACTGACTACTTTACATTGTATTAAAGTGTCATTTATTCAGTGTTGTCCCATGGAAAGATATAAAGAAAAATGTGAAGAAATGTGAGGGGTGTACTCACTTTTGTGAGATACTGTATGCTAATATATTGGCCAATTTCTCAGTGTAGCTGTAATTGGGACACCCTCCATTATGGTCAACCTTGATCGATTTCTAGGTCATGGGCTGGATGAACAAGGATTTGAAGGTGCATAATTAGCTGAATGGAAAAGCGCCAAATGAAGCACCATATGGGTTGCAGATTCCCTGTCATCTAACAGGAGAACTCCGTAGAGGTTTGAAATCCTGAATATATCACTGAAATGGTCATTTTTAAATAAAGATAGACAGATAATAGCATTTTGAGATCATTGTCATTGCCTGGCACCTGCACTCACAAGGCCCAAACAAATGAACAAATAATGTCTGTAGACACTGCAGACAGCCTCTTATGTGTGGCATCGGTATTTGAAAACCCATATCGTTCAACCACCAACACTGTGATCCACACATTTTCCTATTAGAAGAAAAGGAGATTTACATATGCTCTGAATATACAGTATAGGCCAATGGCTATTTCATGTGGACAGACTATAAAACTATAAAAATTGTTTTGGAAAGGGATTACCCAGCTCCTTCTATCTTTGCCCTGCAGATCAACTTCCAGCACTGCTCCAGAGCCTGGCCCCCCCAGCTCGATGTGAACCCTGCCAGACTGTGAAGGGCCCCCCAGGGGAGCCGGGAACACCAGGACTCAAAGGATCCATGGGAACTCAGGGCTACCCCGGCAGGAGGGGCACCCAAGGTTACCCAGGGTCTCCTGGAATTCAGGGTCCCGCGGGGCTTAAAGGTGATGTGACCCATTGTGTTGGATTTTTAAAGGAAAAAAATCAAAACCTATTTTATGCTCACTTTTAAAGGTCAACTAGTATGCAAAATGCACATTTTCATGATTGTCAATATCAATCTAGAGACTCCTAAAGTACCAGTAAAAAAACATATGTCTTTCTTTCTCTACCGCCACCTTTCTGGAAACCACTTCCTCCACCTGTGATTAGCACTCCCTCAGTTATCCTTAAACTAACTGGCAGGTAGATACAAACCGGAAGTTCGATTCAGGGCCAACCAAGTAGCCTGGGCTTTTTAGCAGCTGGGGCTGAGACCGGCTTTTAAAGAGACAGGTTCACAGATGGCGCGTTTCAGACAAGCCCCAACCTCAGCGATTTTTACCGGCATCCAATAAGGAAGTGACCTACAACTGTAGTAACCAGAAAGTGCCACTGGGGGTGGCGCCAAGACGAGCAGTTTTTCTTTGACTCACTTGTTAGATTTCAAAAGTCGTTTTCAAAGTCTTATTAAACCTATTTACATCCTGGGCCACAAAACCATTTTAGTCTGTATGTTTAGGTCATATCTCCATGACAACACTGAGGGGGGTGAATTTTTTTGGCCCACGCTAGTTTTTATTCTTTTGGAGGTTAAAATGTATTGGCGCGATCTCTTGAGTGACAGCTCTCCGCCCGTTGTCCCTCACTTTGCCTCGGAGGTATATGTCAGCTATCTCCCTCCCCCCAACGTGACGTCGATTCCCCTTTTCGGCAAGAGGAATCCATGAAAACAAATCCATGAAAACATTTTCTATTAGAAACCCAAATTACATTTTTGACACTGAAAATGAGTATAATATATGTCCTTTAAAAAAGTGGTGTCTGATCTACTGTCTGACGCGATGAACAGAACCTCTCATTCTGTTTCTTTACCCTCCATGAAAACACAACAATAGATAAAATCACTTCATGAACAAGAGCTAGGACACAATGTATCGCTGCTTCCATCAACGATTAAAATCAAAACAGTGTCGACGAGTAACGAATTGGATGTTTCGATGTTCACTGTACCCAATAAAACAATATCATTAAACAAGTGAACATCAGCAAAAGTCAGCAGAGCAAAAGACAACAAATACAAAATGCAAAGCCATCTCATTGAGCTCTCTTTTGTTTATCATCACTTCGAGACAGGAAGTGGCTAATCAGCTGTGAAATATGCCAAACTGTACCACTCAATCGCTATATACAGTTTCCACTTGTTATGTGAGGGTTTTTTACGGCTAAAAGACTGAAAGCTGGACTGGAGTTTTATCAGAAAAGATGCATCTCAAACTGGGGAAATGGCGTTTTAAAGAGAAGTGGAAATTTGCCAGACAGAGACAGTGTAATGAACAACTCTATCAAGTTAGATTGTTGGTAATGTAGGATCCAGCATTTTGGAGCTTTTATAGTCACATTAAAATAAAATCCAAATATTTAAATGAATACCACCGATTCAACTTGTTTTAAAAAGGACTTTTAAGCTATCTAATCAGTTTTATTATACAGCCCAATATCACAAATAGCCATTTGCCTCAGTTGGTTTTACAATCTGTATTTGTTTGTTTCTGTTTTCACATGAGAACAAACCTCTTTGGGGTAATGTGGGAACCCTCTCATGTTGGAATAGAGTGTTTTTCTTGTCCTACCAATTTCTGCGGATATTACTGAATGCAGCATTAGCATTTATTTTACTGTAGTTCACCGTTGTTTACGAAGAGGATATATAATTAATTAGAATGAAGGACGATTGAACTTGATTCTTGGTCACCGAGGCCAGGCTATATGGAAATTTTTGATAATAGATATGATAATAAAGGAGATAAACACAGTTAAAAAATTATCCAGGCTAAAATATTAGTGACATAAACTGCTGCAGTATTACTGTGTAAGATACTGCTGCATACTCTTCCACGAGACTGGACATAGCTTAGAGGGAACAATAACCTTTAGGTTCCCACAGATTTTCAATCTGACAGTTCATTTATAGGAGCTACAGGATAATGCCTTTTTAAAGCAGACATATGATGTCCCCAGGTGACATGGGAACAAGAGGGCTCAAAGGAAGCAAAGGAGAAGGTTACAGTGGACCTCCAGGACCAGCTGGACTGCCAGGTATGTAAAGAGCCCACCTCACAGCCTTTTCTGAAACGTCTTCATCCATTCCGCCATTTTGTGAAGTTAGCACTATTTAAACATGCTAACCACGGTATTCCAACATCTCAGCTTTCAGATCTTTGCACGAGTGCATCTTTAACCAAAATGCATTGAGACTGTTTTAGTGCTTCATTTCTAATAGATATGTTGGAGGACCCTGTTTGGACCAAATGCTCATGGAGTAATTAGCAGAAGACTTACCCTGCGTTCCAATACCCGTTCAACATGCTCTCGTACACTTGCCCTCGGGGGAATCCCCGCCGCCATCATAAGTGTCGTTCCAATTGTCTGGAAACTGAAGTGAACTTGGTGAGATAGACCCTCGGAGGGCTGAGTGATCGAGTGAACATCCATGGTCACTCCGAGGTGGATATCACCCACAGTGCATTGCAGTTCGTCTTCTTCTTCTTCTCCTTTTATTTTCCGGTAGACTGTATGCTTTTAGGGACATCGCGGCCACCCGCAGGACAAATATATATATAAATATAGTCCAAAACACCTCAATTAGCCTATCCTATTCCCATAGGAACAATCCAGTGGATGTATTGCAGTTTACACATTGCTGCTATAACACCTACTAACTAACAGAAATAAGAAAATACGTCAGAGCAAACCATTTACATGTGTAAGTAACAATATCTTGATAATCTGAGTTACCGTGTCGAAATTCAATGTTTGTTATGCTATAAAAATGGCTTTCTGCAATATAGGCTACCTTAGCAGAATGTTATAATTCTGTATTATTTGCATTCAGAACTACCTATGTAGACTGACGGTCCATTGCGACTACAAGGGCAAGTGGGTTCCATTTAAATCTCCTGCTCCTCCCCCGCCCAGTCTCCCTCCGCGCTCCAAGTTCCCTCCGTGCAACATATGCTGGTACGTCATACCAAGGGCTGAGGGTAAATGAACGAGGGGAATGCAGCTTGTGTCATAGTTTGGTAGTTGGGGTGAAGGAGAAGAAAGGGCGAGATAAAGAGTGCTGTATTCATCTGTGGAAGCTAAGATATAATCTAGCATGTGCTATTTTTAGGTCATGAAGCATGAGCCATGATCACATTTAATGGAACCTTGAACTTTATTTCTATACATGAGGGAGACATACGACTAAAGCTGTGCAAACACTGTACGATTTCAGTGCCTTTTTTCTCACTGCCCTGTGTTATGTGGCAAACAGAGCGCCTGAAAATGCCATAGTGATGAGATAAATAAAGGATCTGTACATTTTTAAGAGCATAGCTGACGTAAGATATCAAGTAAACAACAGTAGAAGTGGCTAGCTGTCCTCCAATTCTAGCTGCAACTTCCAAGCCATCTTTGAGTCATCCAAATGCTACGGTGCTTCTTTCTTGATGTTAGCATTGTTGCTATTAAGCGAACTTGACTTTGAGCTATCAAACCAAGCCTCCAAGATCAGCACCAGCTTCCTATGCAACCACGGGCTTAGCAGCTAAAACAGCCGTAGTGAAACAGACTTTGAGCAGTTTAGGTTCTGCCTCCGAAAGGGCCCCGTTCATGGCTCCGTCAATGAAACATGCTTGACTTTAATAGGTGCTCCGACTTTTCGTTCTATGTCCAAGGTTTTTTAATTACATTTTTTTCAGGTTTTTACAAGGACGAAACATGCACGTTAGTATGCTCATGTTCAAACATCACAATTTGCCACTGAGCAACTTTCCATATAAATTAAAGTTTCCAGTATAGACTTGGAGTCCTTCTTATTATAATATGTCCATGTTTCAAACAAATCTTGTCAGTTGCTTGGAAGGCTCCAGGGGCCTACAGGCCATTTTTACACGTACAGTGTGAGTGCTCAGGTCGTGGCTGACGATGTGAGCACCTACATATTTACATTGCTGGAGATTAACTCTGACAGTGTGAGTGGGATTTAAACAACAACATTTCTTAAATCTCACAGTTTATGCTCATCTGAGTTTTTCCTTATCTGTCATCATCACTGCAGGGATTCAGGGTCCTCGGGGGTTCGATGGACTCGGTCACCCAGGCAACGAGGGAGTTCCCGGAAAACCAGGACCAGCAGGATATCCTGGTAAACGGGGCAGCCCTGGGTTGCCGGGTGTTTGTGATGCCTCCATGTGTTATCAGACCTACAACCTGAGGGAACATTACAGCAAAGGACCCAACATCTGAGGACAGAGCAGCATGGGGAGGCTGCTTTTGACCTAAACACCCAAGGGTTTTGTGGAAGCGATTTACTGTATCACTGATTTACAGAAATTTGTGGGACTGTCGACTCCTTTAAGACAACGTGTGTGTGTGTGTGTGTGTGTGTGTGTTTGTGTGGAGAGCAGCTGCACTAGAGGCAGAAACAACCTCATTAGTTGAGTTAAACTGGAATAGGCAGGGCATTGATTCATGACTATGGAATTCATGATCTAAGCAGTCAGCAGGCTAGTGACCTAGCTTACTGAGATACCAGACTAACAATGCTACTTTACACTTCAAACTTGCAGCGTTAGTAAATCATATTCGTACCAAGGTGGTTGTAACTGAGTTGTGTTATTTTGTGGTACTGGCAAGAAATCTAGGATTTGAAATAACATTAAAAATAGCTACCTCCTCTTTTACCTGAGTTACCCCTCATGTTTAATGTAACCAAAGACTTTGCTAACAAGACAAGGTGCTAACAGGCTAACCTCAACAGCAGTTGTATAAAATCTCAACGCAACACAAACATGCACAGTTAACTGAAATATCTATTCAACAAAATGTAGATAATATGAGTAAAAATACAAGACATTTTTATAAAAACCTAATTATACGCTGGGCAAAAAAAGATAGGCCTAGTCGTTTAATTTATTTCGGACCATGATAACAAATGCATAAACCAGCACATTCTTAACGGAAGTGGACAAGCATCGGGCCCCATGCTGTGCCCTTGGCTTCACCAAATGAGATCTCTATTAAACACTAAGATTATTTCTGCCTTCAGTGCAGCTCGGCCTCAGAGAAATGATTGTATCTACAAAATGATGTGAAAAGTGTACAGTACATTCCTCACAATGGAAGAGCAGGACGCACCATGTTCACATGATTATGTTGTGAAAGGTTAGCTATCAGGAAGCTTGTGCTAGATAAGATAAGAACCTTGAAAAGTTCAAAAGTTCATCAAAGGGCCTGAATGAGAGAGAGAGCCACTGTTCAAATGATTGACTATTGCAACTTTCACAGTTTGCAGTGCATTCTTTTACTCTTGCTCTTCTTCAAGTGTATCCAACACATAACCCCTTCTGCTGGGAAAAAAACACATATTCCTATCACCTATTGTGTACACAGAGCATAAAAGGTTGTGCTAATCCATCACTGTGACACACAGGGTTGAAAGATTCTGTCACTGTCTTTTGACTTGTCACATTTATTTTCTTGTTTACCAGTATCAAATATACTTATTTTGTATTGCTTCGCCTCCGCGTGCGTGTGAGTGGATTTCCAGAAATTCTCAAATTGTGGCCTTTATTTACCTCAACTGCAGATTTATTATGCAGGCTTAGATCACTGACAGGTATTTATTTTGCGAGTCCTTCCATTTTTGTAAGTATATCTGATCAAGTAAGTTATCTGATGATTAAGTAATACCTTCTGGTTTCTTGCTCTGCTCCCATTTTAATTTGCTGTTGATGCTCTTTCAGGCAGATTTCCTCATTACCTGTCCTCATAAATTCAACAGCACTAATTCCATCAATCTCTAGCAGAAAAATACTGTTTCATTCAATACATTTTTTTCAGTTTTTGTTCACTTGTCAATTCTATTCGATTTAACTTCTTTTTTTCCAGACACACATATCAGTATAAATATATAAAAACACAAAATATAACAAAAAAAGTTATATTAATTGCAGTGCACAAGTTCACATTAAACTCAAACACATATAAACAATGAGATATCCTGCAATGATGTTTTACAGTAAAGGTC
The DNA here is from genome assembly GCA_949357725.1 of Hyperoplus immaculatus. NCBI lineage: Eukaryota > Metazoa > Chordata > Actinopteri > Uranoscopiformes > Ammodytidae > Hyperoplus > Hyperoplus immaculatus. Next base: position 20,844,390 of record OX442369.1, read on the forward strand.
ACCATTATGAAATCCACTTTTACGTGGTTTATCAACATTAACTTGTGTCCCCGGTTTGACTAGAGACTCCCAGAGTATAAGAACAAACCACCCTCTCTTCTTTTCTCCAGTTCTCTGAAATCCTTTAGTCATTAGGAGACCCTCACCCCCCCCCCCCCCACAGCATCACATGAGTTGTTAAAGACAAAAACACATGCAATAATGAGCAGTAAAACAATGCAGTGACAAGCAGAAAGACAAAAATTATATTTTGTTTACCATTTTCTTAAAGTATTGGTTCGATAATGGGAAATGTCCCAATTTTCCAAGAAGAGAGCCTTAAAAAAGCTGTGTATGGTTAGGTATGATAAGAGGAAAACAAAAGTCTTGGAACCCATCCCATAAGTCCTTGTTGTGTAGCAAACGGGCAAGCACCTCTTTCTGGGGCACAGACTTTGATACCAGTTTCCAAAATGTTTTTTTGTTGCTCTAAAATTGTAGTTTGACCTGTCAAAGCAAGGGTAAACTTAGAAGGTTCCAAAGTATCACTGCTGTGAGTGAGTAGTGGTGTATAAAGTCTCAAGAAGAGGGAAGATTTCAGGTGCAAATTAAACCAATAGTCCTGCTGTGTTAGTGGTGCTTTTAGAGGGACTATAGGCTACTTTGTAATACTGTTGTTATTTTTTTTACAGTGTTATATTACTGTATGAAGACATCACACAACGTTGCTGTATGTTGTAAAATGATGTGAATAGCTTCCAGCTTTTTCACTTTCTTTGTTTTCTACCTTTATGTTATTTAAATCACATGTTTAAACAAAATTGGAAAATTGTGAAGTGATAGGTAGCAGCCTAAATAAGAAATGTATATATGTATGGTTACTGTCCTATAGTGTCTTGTAATTTTCCTCGATTTACTCCTGAAAGACATCAAAATACCATAATAAAGGTCTATCATCTTCTGACCATTAATGTGCTAAATGAATTAGTTTAGAATAAAAAGCAAAACATACAATGAACTAACGTTAGTGTATAAAGTTGCTATTTTGATTCTCAGACTGGGTTCATGGATTCATCATGCTCGTCACAGTATTCTAATAAGCCTGTGAAACCAGTTGTAAAATGTCATATGTGGGACTTTATCAAAGCAAAAAAAAAAAAAAAAAAAAAAAAAAAAAAAAAATATATATATATATATATATATATATATATATATATATATATATATATATATATATATATATATATATATATAACCCTGATGATGTATTCAGATATACTATTAGATGCAGTATGGAAAATGTAGGCTCCAACCAGAGGTTGGTCAACACCATACCACATCTTTACTTTATTTCTAACTGGAATCCTGCCTGTAACTTTTGGAAGCGCACCTTTAGTTTAGTTAGTTTTGTTAGTTTAATCCTAACAACACATTGGACAAATTGAACCAAAGCCTTTGAGTTAAAACATTTTTGCTTAGCACACCCAACTATCCATATACACTACCTCCCATATCCCAAATCAAATCTGTCCTCTACATAGTTTTGTTTCTAGAAATAAGGCTACACTCCAAATGTGCAGTAGTCATGACTTATGAGTGACATTTACAACTATCATAATGTCTTTTTTAACAATGATGATGACCATATAAAAAATACATTTAACGACAAATCCTCAAACCCAAATGACAAACAGTGGCCTGTTAGTACACTGACTGTTGGTAGTAGATGGGACGAGGTCTCAGGCATCAAAGTCAACTGTTTGGTTAACCCATCCACCCACTCCAACCACCCACCTATAAGACTCTGTGCAGCACTATATCAATGTCATGCTACTTCCACTTTTTGCTACTGGGTAAGCCCCTGTTTCTGCTGAGTTCTATCTCACATTTAATGCTGAGACTGAGAAGGAAAAGTGTAGCTGTGGTTGGTTTTAACACAGTATCAGCGGTATGCTGAAAATGTTTTTACAAAAAAAAATTTCACAAGCTATCTTATGTAAGATCTGTCATGTCTGAGTATACCGACAACACCTACTATAAAAGGTGTTAGCTTGCCTCTAACCATTTGCGGACAAAAGTCCATTCTGTATAAAATCTGATTTTTCCACTGAAAATGGTGACGTCATTCCTGGCATTCTGAGTTTATCTATGTAAGCGTCTTATTCTTTGAGATTACTTGGGGTTGAATTCTGGACACTTCATGAAACACAACACTTGGTTTTAGTTGCCTTATGTCTATTCTCTGTATTTGTAGTGTATTTAATTCATAACCTTTTCAAAGTCTAACATCTGTAAATGCTGGAAAAAAAGGCAATGTTTACAATGTTTTTTTTTTTAAAGATATTTTTTGGGCATTTTTAAGCTTTTTATTGATAGTGGAGAGACAGAGTTGAAATGGGTCAGAGAGGGGAGTGACATGCAGAGAACGACCGCGGGCTGGAATCGAACCCGAGTCCGCTGCTGGCCGAGGCTCATGGGGGGGACGCCCTACCAACTGAGCTAAAGGCGCCCCCACTACAATGGTATTTTTATATAAATATGTTTTGTACAATTTGCAAAAACATTGCATTATTTGTTCGGTTGTAATATAATTTTATATTAAAATAAACCTTAATTATGTACCGCTGACTTCTTGCTTCTTAGGCCAAGTTTTCAAGGTTGCAAACTCTATTATGATGGCCCCAATTTTTTTTGCGTTTGTGTTGAAATCGTTATAGTGTTAACAGGCCCTCGTCATATTTTTGTGAGTACATGTTTTGGATAAATGGTACAGCTTTATTTAAACTGAGCTGTCGTACAGATCCACACTGTGCTCTTTCTTCTTCGATCCTGTCTGGATGTTACAATGATACACCATTGGGTTCTGCGCTCTCACTCATTATAATGTTAGATCTGCTTTCATACATTGGTTTGTTTAGAAAGAGCTGGCTAGAAAGTTTGCAACCAAACAGGGTTTTGATTGTGGACAACACAAGCAATCGTTTCACGCGATCACTTTTGGTTTGGTTTCAAAAAGCAACTGTGCCAAGCACAAATTGTATGATATTAGATACATTCCTAAGATTTCAAAAGCTCAAATTACTATTAAATCCATGAGCTGGTTGTGGACTGTTCAGGTTCAAGTTATCTTGTAAGAGATATGTTTGTATACAAGCGGTGTACATGTTTGTGCATATTATTCATGGACACATACAGTATACACACACATCAGTATGTGAGTGTGGTAGAAGTCAAACATCTTTTTAATGATTAGTCACTTCGATCAGATAAAAACTGTGGTCTGCTGTGTTTGCATTGCACACATCATGGCGTAAAAAGACATGTCCTTATCATAGTGTGTTGACAACTACACAGGAAAGACAATTTCAGAATACTTTGTTGGTATTTATTTTACTACAAACAAGCATATACTGTATGTCACAATATGTGTGGAGAGCATTTAGACACAAGCATTACTCAGCAATTTTGTACTTTGTACCATAATAACTCTGCTTGACTCCAGAGCAGGGCACTGGTCCCTGCTGACCGTCTGGGGTGGCTGTACAGAGCGCTAAACACCAGGGCAGCCGGTCGAGAATTCACTTGTTCAAATCGGTTAAAATTTCCTGCAATCGTGTCGTCACATTCCGGATTTTTCCATATATGGTAATGCTGCAACGTGGTGGCGCGCTCCGGCCATGCCTCCACCTTCCTGCTCTCAAATCTGCCTGCGCGCTGCTGAAAGTGTTCCGGAAGGAAGGTAACCAATCACAACGGAGTGGGGTTTGCAGGGGGGGGGGGGGGGGGGGGTGATGGCCGAAGCGCAGTGTTGACAGAGCATACTGAATCGCCCAGATGAGAGGAAGCGTTTCCCGAAAATCTGTATTGTTTTTTGTGATGTGTTTCGTGTCAGGTTGCTCTATAACAAGAAATTAAGACCAGAAAAGTAGTATAATAGGAGATATTTAACAGTGTCTTTCAAACCTCTAAATGTGTCATTTCTTACAGTAAACGCAATGTGGGAAATATGAAGTATGAACAGGGGAGTGAAGTGAGCCAGTGAGTAAGCTGTCTAGCTCAAATGTGATAAGATCACCAAATACCAAGTAAACGCTGCACCATCCTTGCGGTTTAATGACACAGTAGTGGTTACTCCTACCCATTTGGGTGCTGTGAATGAATGAATGTATTAAGCGTTGGTAGTGGCCTATCATCAGTGACAATCCATTTTTTGTTGGGGAAATGAATGCCCTCCTTTTCATTTGGTTAACCACATACAGTGATATGTTCATTTCCTATGATATTAAACGTGACACCATGCAAAGAATAAAAACCTTTTCAGTGAGGATACCAAAAGGTGAGATTACTGTGTAACACAAGATAATATAAAGGAAAGAGGTTAAAGTTTGATGCGGTAGCTGGGTTTATATGCACTACTGAGTGAAAGAGGAACAGAATGAGTAATGTTTTAGTTCATGTTACGCTGGCTATACAGAAACATAAAAGAAGCCCAGATGTGTATGTTTAAGTCACTGTAAAATCAATATATCCTCATCAGACATATAGCATTTACAGTATAATATATAAAACCTCTTCACAAACTGAAAGGAAAATGCCACCATTATTTTTGACAATAATCTATACAGTAGCTTACTCATAGTGGGTAATACTATGTATGTTCAAGCCGTCTCATGCTGCATTCATGAGAAACAATTGTGAGTTTCAGGCTTACCTAACATTCACCTACCTAAACACATCTCAAAACATTTGATACCAAATCATTCAGATTAAAATACTATGGATTAGCATATGTTTACAGTGCATGATATTAATGTATATGTATTATATAAGTTATTATAATATTTATATGAGATTACTTCATGTGACAACAAGGCTGGTAAACTTGGGCAACTTTACTCGTGTCAGGGGGCGCCCTTAGCTCAGTTGGTAGGGCGTCCCCCCCATGGGCCTCGGCCAGCAGCAGACCCGGGTTCGATTCCAGCCCACGGTCTTTCTCTGCATGTCACTCCCCTCTCTGTCCCATTTCACCTCTGTCTCTAAAACTAAAAATATCTTTAAAGAAAAATGCCCTTTATGTAGCAAATCAAGTCCAGTGGTGGTAGCAGGGGCGTAGCACCAAATTCTGGGCCCCTATACAAAAAGTCCTGATGGGCCCCCTGAAAGGCGGTCTTACAATACACATGGCTCTCTGAGCCAGACAACTCCACAATACATTTATTTGAGGAATGACCAAATCATTACTTTTACCGGTGTTTCCCCCAGAAAATGTCTTAGTCAAGGTGGTCACTGGCCAGGGTCACAGGAGGCTATGAAAATGTTGGGGTATTTTGCTCAAAGATGCCAATGCGCACTATAGAAATAAACAACTGTTTATTTGAATACAAAAATACAACAGACACTGACCTTACAGCTGTGCAATTTTGTTTGCTATGTGCAGGCAAAATTTTACGGACAGTACAAAACACAATTAAAGAAAACTTCTACTGTTTTGGTGCAATACTATGCAGACACACTAAATACAAATAATAGACCATACACTTGTGTATGCACAACAAGTGCAAATTCAACTTTTTAAAGTTCCTTTATGGATGGGGGGCTGTGATTATTGTGGACAATAGGCCTACTCTGATGTGATAGATGTTATATTCATTAATGGTTATTATTAGCCTACTTGCTTGATTTATTTTTAAATACAAAGGTTATTGGTCGTTTTGGAACATGTCTTTCCCAATTTAAAACATAAAAATAAAGCAGCATTGAAAATTCATAAAATAAATCTTGTTGGCCTACACTAGCATGCTGTTCTACAAATAACTCAATAGTTGAAATAATAAATACAATGTGTTTTCCCCTTAAAATGTCTAAATGCATTTCAAAGGCAGTAACAGTGTGGCACTTCTTTAAACTTACTGAAACTTGCCTGGGCCATCACTCTCATGTATTTATCAGACTTTTCTCTGCGCTTTCTGAGCTGATAGATAGGTTGTGTTGCCACAGTGATGTGGAGTCTTAAAACTGTTCTAGCTTTGCCAGCACTTATATCTGTACAGCTAAATATCCCCATAGAAACATTGCTGCATTTATTTTCGCCACCAGTTCAATTCAATGTCGGCTTGCTCCTGCTAACTCTCCCGCACACATGCCTTAGTCATGCGCAGGCCCCTGATCTCCTTGCAAGGGTCAGGGGCCTGGAGCCAGTCAATTATTTATTTTTTTGGAATGGCATTGTTCAGGGCGTTCGAAGATCGGGGCCCCACATTCAGCTTTAAAAAAAACAAAAAAAAAAAACGTTTCCCCCCCCGTGACTGTCGCACTTTCCCCCGCAGTCCGTCGGCCCTGGGTGGTAGGCAATGCTTTAAAGACGATAAAGCTCCTAAGACGCTACAACATGGCACAAGGTCACTGCAACCTCACCACATTAAAAGTCGCTGTAGACTTTGACCTCCAAAGCCAATCAGTTCACCCTAGTGTAAGTTTTTGCTTAATTTGACACAAAATAACAGTGGCCTTGAACTTTGACCCATGATCTCCAGAAAAAGAAAATCTGAGCAAACCTTGAAGAGAATCCCTCAAAGCGTTCTTGAGACATTGGGCTCAAAATATGTGAGTTCACGGTAACCTCGCCCTCTGACCTATGACTTCCAAAATCAGATAATAAGTTTATCCGTGAGTTAGAGTCGACATGCAAAGTTTGAAGAAACCCTTAACCATAGTTAGCTGTTATAATAATATTTCCCCTTAGCCTGCAGTGCTATTTTAGGTCTGAACAACTGATTAGGCTTAGTTCAGACTATACAAAGGTGTACTGCTTAGCCTTTTAGAATACTAATGCTAGCTAAAGTGTGTCTACTCAGCACTCTGCTGTGTTCCCAAGGTCACACCGTTGTCTGGGACCCACTGGGCCTTGTCTTTATCAAACATGCTTTATAATTCTGTCTGTAATCTTCTGCAGTCGTTTGCCGTTTCGTGGCGTTGACTCGTTTAATTCTCAGCACTGTTCCAACATCCAGATGGTCATTACATTGAGAAGGATGTGATTTGAATGCCGTATTAACATGCGATGTACACAGACGTACTTGCCCTGTCTGTGCAAATGTAAACTTCGGAACCTCAACTAAAACAGTCCAGGGAGGAGACTGTGATTAAGAGGGTGTGTTGCAGTATGTTGTGCTGTCAGGCCATCCCTCCCCCCTCCTACACATACACCAAACAGACACACACAGGCACGCACGCACGCACGCACGCACGCACGCACGCACACACACACACACACACACACACACACACACACACACACACACTTTTGCTGTACTTCCTCTCTGACTTATCATGATGTGACTTGAACTCAATGTGAGTCAGACAGCTGTGGCCCTCAGAGTCAGACAACAGGCAGAAGCATCTCAACCGGCCAGGTGGTAAGTCAGCTCTACTTTGCATGATCCTCCTTCCCAAGAACATCTTGATTTCCTTTGCTCCTCCAAGGTTCTCAGGTAAATTGTCTCTCTCACTCAAAGCATTTTTGGTTAATTTGTTGTCCCACACAACAGGCTCAAAACTAAGGGGCTTTTGAGCCAATGGCACCGAAAATGTTGGAACGTTCTCCTACTGGATTTAAGATCCCTAGAGTCTTTGGAAATGTTTAAGAAAAAGCTAAATTCCCACCTTTTAGACTTGCTTCTACCTTAGGAGTATTATAATTATCACTTTATTTCCTCAAATTCATACTGCAACATGTTGTAAAAATCACGTTTGATGGCTGCATTTCTATTCCCGACAGATTTTGTCTGGCTAACATTTGAGATGGAAACCTCGACTTACGACTACGATTACAGTGATGGGCCGTTCACGCCCGTCTCGCCATGCAACAGGGACAGTGACAACGACCTGGGGGCTCATCTATCCATCTTCTACTACTTTATGTTCCTCTTTAGTTTTTGTGGCAACGGGCTGGTCCTGGTCATCATCCACCGGTGAGTTGACCAAAACAACTACCTTTTAAGCAAAAGGAAGCAAGTATATGCCTTGCCGTCATTTGATTTTACCATAGGAAATTGTTTAACCAATTAGGAATTTACCTTTACCTACTGTAGAAAATACCCATATATTACATTTGAATTATAGCAACTCTTTGCCTATTTACGGCGAGAAACTGCAGGTGATTAGGGTAACATTTCTTACTATAGATATCACCATGAAACCTTTCCAGTTGATTTCCGAAAGAACCTTTTTGAAAACCAAAAATAAAGATGTTGGATGAAGCCATGCATATATCGTTATTGAAATGTTTACAACTTATTGGTGTCAAAGGATTTTACAGAACAGGTTTTGGATACATCTGTGTATAGGTCTTGCATTTTCTGCATGTTTTTAAGAACATAATGTATCATAAATCAGACAATTGACAACATACGAATAAGTACTCCTGTTAAAACATTAAGAATGGTGCCAATAATGATTATGGAAAGTTTAGTTGATGTAAGTGCTTTATAAATTGAGATTTTTGGTTCTGTGCATTAAAAAAAACTAATGTTAAAAAGGAAAACATGAACTAGTCACTACCTACACCTATTAAAGCAAAGTAAACTTTGTCACAGGGCACTCAGCGAGTTTCTTACGTCGTTCAAGGTTATAATGCTTCCATTCACATGGCTGGCTGTAAGACTGGAAACATAAAAGCAGAGAAGGCGCACCAAGGCGAAGGATTTTGTCATTTATGGACATTCGCAGAGGCCTTTACATTGGCTAAGAAAGTCTATTACTACTATGGACCGTGCAGTTTTATAAAAGGCATCAGGTCTAGACCCTTTGGGCCACTGGTTTGGTTGGAGATATCAGGTTGTCACACCATGGACAGTATAAGATGAAGTCATACTAGGTGCTGCTTATTCTTGGACCCGCACAGGGGGGAATACAGTATATTTTCAATATGTAAACGTCCTCTCTCTAAGCCCCTCTCCAAGAGTTACCTCTGCTCTGTCACTGTCTACAGACTTTCCTTCCCCTACCCTAGTCGCCACCACTGCTCTGTACCTTTGTGAGTGAGAGAAATGTGAAAATACTTCTGTTGTTTATGGAAAAACAAATGACAGTGTCAGAGATGGAACTCAGCAAGTTTCCCTGGGCCTTTGACTGGAAGGAGTGTTTATAATGCAGCAGGCACAGCATTATAGAGGGCTGAAGAAATGCAATGTAAGCTGCATGCTGACAGGATGAGTGCTCAAGGAAAGTAAAGCCCAATTTCTATGGCACCATTCATACCTTGAGAAATAACCACAGTATCTCACAAAAACTTAGTTACAATTCAAATGAACATTTCTACACGTTCTAAAAGCCAATCAACAAAAATCAACACTGCTTCATTGCTGCTTTTTCAACCATTGATTGATTGATTGATTCAATTTTATTTCAGACATATCAAAAAAAGAGAAATTAAAAGCATGAAAATACAATAAAAAATATGTTCAAATGATTTCACAAATAAAAATAAACAAAAAATAAACACAAAATAAACAAATAACATATTGAATTGATATGCCTGAAAAGGAGTAGGAAGAAGTATAAACTTATTTGATCCTACCCCTTTTCCACAGCTCAATAACTTTATAATAATTTTTTATATATATATATATATATATATATATATATATATATATTTTTTATATATTTATACAATCTATATATCCATATATACTTGACGCCATTGCAAATGAGGGCCACCCCTCAATTGGTCTCCTGAGGATAAACAAAAATCAAACGAAATTTTTTTTATGAAATATCCACTACATACATCCATACAAAAATACATCCACCATATGCATCAACACAATTCATACGTCCATATCTCCATATTTGTACAACTCACATATCCATATCCACACATATAGTCCAGGCATTACATAACCTGACCTCTCAAAAATTACAACAGAAACCATTTCAACTGTTTTTGACTCATGAATATGTAAGTAATAACATACTAAAAGTCTTAAGGAATCCATGTGGCGGAAAGTTATTTTCTAAGGGTTTTCTTAACCACACCTTTTATGCCAATTTTCGGCTTCCTAAAGTACTGTTTTATGGTAGAGGGGCAACCCGATCTCACGGTAAGGTGTGTAATACACACGCATGGACCGGCGGGTCTATTACACGCCTTGCCTGACCAGGGCGTGTGAGTTACACGCGCCGTAGTCAAGATGGCCGCCGCGGTGTTCCGTCAATGTTCTATCTATATTCTAACCTCTCCTTGTCCCCTTGCCCTAACCCTAACCGTCAATGTTCTATCTATATTCTAACCTCTCCCTGTCCCCTTGCCCTAACCCTAACCACCTACGCCAGGGTGTTTGTCTCCGGGGCTGCAGCTGGATAGTATCCTCCGTTCATTTAGACGGGCGGGGTGCGGCGTGTAACTCACACGCCCTGGTTAGGCAAGGCGTGTAATAGACCCGCCGGTCCATGCGTGTCTATTACACGCCTCGGCGTGATACCGGGTTGAGAGGGGATATGTGCAAAATTGTTAACCTTTTCAGAAAAACTTGAAACTTGGTACACTTATACAGTTTGGGTCTCTGAACATTTTCAGATATTAAGCCATTGCAAAATCAAATCATGGTTGCTATGGCGACCATTTTACTTTCCGCCATAGCCTAATTGTGCATTTTTCATCATAACTCCTGAACAAAACATAATACCACATAACTAGTGATGTCTACCCCTATGTTTTCATGGTCAGGGATTACTATGATACCACATACAACATCAGAAACAGTTAAAGTCAATAGTTAAGGGTGAATCCAATGTTTTTCCGAAAATAAAAGCCTAGTATCCGAAAACATCGCTGTGACTTTATAATTGGGGCCTATGTTGCATAAACATTGAGTATCGAGTTTTAATTTTGTTCTCTAACAAAGACTTAGGCTTAAATGTTTGTAAAATACTATAACAATATAAAAAAACACAAACATTGTGAATGCTAAACTGGCACAAATTAACATAAATTGTTGCACTGATAAACATACATTTTAATATGAAAGTATTTTGGTGCACAGAAGTAGGCTACTACTAATTCAAAGTGCTGCCAGAGCAGTACTAATGCAATGTGAATGGGGTAAATCAATGCATATATCAATATGCATTGCCCTCTGATCCCCTCTGGAGTGTGGTAACTTGAGAGGGGATATGCGAAAAGACACATTTCAATGTAGCCTTTTGTAATTGACTAATAAAAAAACTCAACTTAGTATTCAGATCGACTTTTACGTTTATTTAATAGTTGTATGAAGCATTGGAGCAAGTTTTCTCAAACATAGTCTGGTTTTCCTCATCATCTCCAACCTGAGATGATTTTGCACCCCCAGATTCTTTGCAGGTACCACATGCAACAGAGCACTCAATGGCATGCCTCTTGCATGTGCACTTTTGGTTGTTACAGTCCGTCTTGCATGTGCATCCGATGACCCATAAGAGTATCTGTAGAGATGTTGGTAGGACAGTTTTGATGTGGACAAGCACCCCACAATCCCTATTTGTGAGGCAGGAGTTTGTTTATCTATTGTTCCCTTCCACTGCTGGACCTTGTAGTACAAACGCTGACTGTGATACTTTGCTCCTGCTGATGTAGGTGGCGGACCCAGTAGCTATACTGTACATGAGAAGGTTATAGAGGCCAGCTTCGCACAAAAGGGCTTAAAGAGATAATTGTGTATTGTGTGGAATTGTCCGAAAGAATTAATTAAATAAATAAATAAAACGAACTGGTAGCTAATTTCTGGAGGGGAGCTCCTTTCCTAATCAGCACAGCGTTTGTTGTGTGGCAAACTCCACTGCTTTCTGTTCTATGAGCCAATCAGCATCACTTGTGGCATGGTACTTCTGACAATTCCTTTTCTGTTGGTGACCACTGAGCATGTTGATGAACTGGAATTGGAAAGGAACTTGTTTTTCTTCAAGGTAACCAGCATGTTCTCACCTATGACGTTGGCTGCTTTGTCTTTGTATGTATATCAAGGTGTCCAGGCGATGCGCATAAGAAGTGCTCCACCATCCAGCACATACTAAATATGACCTTACCCTCCTGGAAGGTGAGGTGTGTGGAGCGCCCAAATGGCATCTGCTAATAGTGGCTTATGTGGCTGTCGAAGCAGTAAGAAGGTCTTAAACAGGGCTGGAGGGAGTTCATACCTTACCTAGATCCCAGTTCTTGTGAACCTTTTGCAGCAATTATGTGTCGCTTGAAAAGTAGGTGAAGATCCACCTGTACTGCTTCACAATCGATCTTCACTGAGGATCTATGTACTGATGGTGATCACTCAATCCCTCTTCTTGAATGTGTTCTCAGCAGTAGTTTGTCCATCCATGCTAAACAAAATGGTGTTTCTGATGGCTTTTGCCCTATCAACATTCAAAGAAAGGTGGGAGACACTGCACAAGCTTGGATCCAAGCAGTAATTGTGTCTTTCTAATATTTGTTTTCTTCATTAGATTCGGAGAGACAGAGTTAAAATGGGGCAAAGCGGGGAAGACATGCAGAGAACTTAACCAGGCTGGATTTGAACCCAGGTCCTCTGCGGGATAACCACTGTGCCATGAGCACCCCCTGTAATTGTGTCTTTCTTGGAGATAGTTCAGAACTGTGTGCGTTGTTAACTTCAGCACAAACTGGCATGGAGAGAAGCCATGTCAGATGTTGCAGCCATGTCATACCTTGCAATCGTGTGATGCCACCACTGGTTTTCATACTGTCATTAGAACCTGCTCAAGATCCATGGACATGCCAGCCCATAGGCGATCACTCCACATGGAATCCCCCTTCAGATCTCTGGTTAATATCTGGATGGTGCTAATGGACCTTGCACATCCTCTGCACATACTGTAGATGTGAGCTGATTTTGTGTAGAGATTATGCCCTGATACTGCCATGAAAGGAAGCATTTCTGATATTGGGTAACACTTTATAATAACTATCCGTTGTAACTCGTTAATAGATCATTAGTAAACTCTTAATTAATGATTTGTTAAGTGTTTGTTAGCAGTTTGTTAAGGATTTATAACAATGCCTTACAGACAGTTAATAGACCATTAATAAACGTTTAGTTAATTGGTTATAAATGACTTGTTAAATGACAGTTAACCGTTTGTTAAGGATTTATAACTGTGCTTTATAGCATCGCAAAGGGCCATTAGGACAGATAATCCATGACATGAAATTCTGTTTATCCAGTGTTTACCACAAAAAGTTCCCAAACCTCATGGGTTTGTATGTTGTTGTATACTTTTGTATACTACTGTTATGCCATGTGACGGCTCAGTATGTGTGTTTCTATAGATTAAACACAATGTTCAACATTTCATCTGTGGTGTTTCTTTGGTAAAAAACAGTACACAGAACAGCCTATGGGTGGAACAAGGTTGAGGTACAAAAATTTGATATTTTAAATATCATGTCAAATTTCTGTACCTTGAACTTGTTTCACCCATGTGCAGTTTTACAAAGTTTCACTGGTATTAGTAGAAGGTTAACAATCTATTAACAACTGATCTGTAAAGTGTGAGTTAATATATTAGTTAAAGGCCTACTTCACCGGTGGGAATATGAAGGTGTATTGAATTCTGAGATCCTATGTAGTATAAATGTGCAATTTTTTTTTTAAATTGGTTCATCCTAACCTGAGAAAAGGCAGAAAGAGTGTTTTTTTTAACCCTATATTTCTCTTTCTCGTGACATCACAGAAAGAGAAATATAGGGTTAAAAAAAACTTACTTTGTAAATATTACTGTGATGTCTTTTACTGTGACATCACAGTAATATTTACAAAGTAAGTTTTTTTTAACCAGTTTATATTACATACAGAGATATGATTTAGTCACGAGAAAGAGAAATATAGGGTTAAAAAAACACTCTTTCTGCCTTTTCTCAGGCTAGGATGAACCAATTTAAATTTTTTTTGCACATTTATACTACATAGGATCTCAGAATTCACACCTTCATATTCCAACTGGTGAAGTAGGCCTTTAAGTATTAGTTAATAGTTTATATATGTTATTGGGACGTTATTCTAAAGTTGCAACTATTCCTCATTTACAAACAATTAATAAATGAGGTATAGTTGCAACTTTAGAATAACGTCCCGATAACACATATAAACTATTAACTGATACTTAATACGTCATTAGTAAGTAATTCACTACTACCTTGAAAATTATCTATCGGCTATCTATAAAGCACAGTTATAAATCCTTAACAAACGGTTAACTGTCATTTAACAAGTCATTTATAACCAATTAACTAAAAAATTATTAATGGTCTATTAACTGTCTGTAAGGCATTGTTATAAATCCTTAACAAACTGCTAACAAACACTTAATAAATCATTAAGTAAGAGTTTACTAATGAGCTATTAATGAGTTACAACGGATAGTTATTATAAAGTGTTACCCCAGCCGGTATCATCTGCTGATGACATCTCTGCATCATAGTATTTTGGATCTCCTTGCAGCTAATGGGGAGTCACAACAAGTGCATCAGGCAGAATCAGGCAATTGAGGAATCCATCAATGCAAAGCCCATCCAAACGTCTTCCCTGTCATAATGTGCACAACGGCTGCATAGAAAATCTCCATCACTTCCTCTTCCCAGCATCAACCATAACATGCCCAATGGACCCCAACAACTAATATCAGTGTGGAAGCCCCCAAGTCATTTAACCTCTAAAGAAATGCCTTCCACTAGTGGTTGATAAAATGTGATGATTGGGGTGGAATTGTGGTGCTGGGCATGTTCACATAGGAACTTAGATGCAGAGTAGATGCATGTAGGGTCACTACGTCTCATATCAACCAATGGGGCAAACACAAAGGATGTTTTCCCCGGATGATTGCCATGCTGTGCAAATTGCATCATACTAGACCATGCTGGCCTTTGTGAGACAAACAGGATGGCAGTTTTCCATATGAGTTTCAGGTCTGCTGTCGGGTCATATGGTTCTGATCTCTCTCTCTAACTAATAAAGGCAAAAATTACTCAAAAATAACTTGACATTGTTATCTTGAAAATGTTTCATAAATTTATGGCAAGAAAATTAAATCAAATCAATGTTATTACTTCATAGTTAATCATTTATTTGCACATGCATTGTACCATTTAAACAAAGTTGTCGGTTGATTTGGACAGTAATGAACGATTTGTGTGGATATCAGAAAATAATGTACAGTTTTTTTAACATTGGATTCACCCTTAACTATTGACCTTAACTGATTCTGATGTTGTATGTGGTATCATAGTATTCCCTGACCATGAAAACATAGGGGTAGACATCACTAGTTATGTGTTATTATGTTTTGTTCAGGAGTTATGATGAAAAATGCATAATTAGGCTATGGCGGAAAGTAAAATGGTCGCCATGGGAACCATGATTCGATTTTGCAATGGCTTAATAACAGAACATTTTCAGAGACCCAAACTGTATAAGTGTACCAAGTTTCAAGCTTTTCTGAAAAGGTTAACAATTTTGCACATATCCCCTCTACCATAAAACAGTACTTTAGGAAGCCGAAAATTGACATAAAGGTATGGTTAAGAAAACCCTTAGAAAATAACTTTCCACCACATGGATTCCTTAAGACTTTGTTATGTTATCACTTAAATATTCATGAGTCAAAAACAGTTGAAATGGTTTCTGTTGCAATTTTTGAGAGGTCCACCCATATTTTCTCACAAAATGCCAGTACTAATACATATACTTTCCGTCTTAAATCTCTCCCTCATCCCTGTACCTGTTAAAAATCATTGCTTTGATTTTTTTTTTAACTGAATCATGTTTGGACATTGCTTTAGCTCCGTGCTCATACCGTTCCACAGTTTCACACCACCAATTGAGATGCAATGACATTTTAAAGTATAGACAAAATAGAAATCGTATCAAATCAATATCATTATTACTCCTTTGATGCATTAACCTCTGAGAATAGGGGTTACGATTCATTAAAGCTGGGCATGTTTTCATCCTGCTTCTGTTCGTTGGCTTCCACTTCAGATCTTAAATTTGCAGCTCCTCAGGGCTAAACAATAATGAGAGAAGTGTTGCTCTGTAACAAAAATGTGATGATAATCCCCCACTCGTAACACCCCTTCAGGGTTCTCAACACAGTGTAATGCTTAGGATTTAGGAGTTTATAAATGTTTGACTTTAGGGAGTTCTAGTGGTTGTATAAAAACATGTTTTCCAGCCATCACAACACACTGCTTGGCCAACAGATAGAGACTGGTGTTTTTTCTTACCAGGGATGTAAATATTATTTATTTAAAATAAATGAGGACATTGTGGTACTAAGGTGCAATATACTGTAAGGCCATGATGACAATTGACGGTATCCTCAATTTTAAAGTACAGCAACCACCAAGTGTTAATAAACGGATTTCAATTTACTTAGCTTAGGATCTGAATGTTATCTTGACTCCCACCAACTTTTAGCCTGGGGAGACCAGCTTGATCTTTTGTCAATCTCCGTGGGGAGGGAACCCGGCCCCATCCATTAGTAGATGGCAGCCCCTGATTGGTTCATGTAGTCGTTGACTTCAATATAGATCTAACGAATAAACTTGTTAGATATGGCTGTAGTTGATTGATGACAAGATGAACCAATCAGAAGCTGCATTCATTTATAATGGACAAACAGTCGCTCAGAACGTGGGTCCTTATTTGCCAGGGCATTTTTGGACCAGACTCCTCCCCATGGAGATTGGAGAAAAAGTTCTAACTGATATGCGGGTGTGAAATGAATGTGAAGATCACAAGATCATGCTTTTGCGACCCATAAGCATTTCTGTTTGTCTCTCCACCTAACGGTTGAAATGACCACTCTCCTAGGTTTGAGAAGCTGACCACTGTGACCAACATCTTGCTTCTGAACCTGGTGATGTCTTCCCTGATCTTCATGAGCAGCCTTCCCTTCCTGGGAGTCTACATGCAGCTCTCCAACTGGATCTTTGGAAAGGTCATGTGCAAGATGGTAGGCAGCGTCTACTACCTGGGCTTCTACAGCTCGGTCCTCTTCCTGACTCTCTTGACCTTCGACCGGCACCTCGCAGTCGTGTACTCCTTGGGCTCGTCGCGAGTGAGGAATCGAAACTACGCCGCCATCTCCTGTGCCGTGGTGTGGCTGGTCAGTGTCATGGCGTGCGCCAAGCAGATGATCCTCCACACCACTTTTATTAGTTTAATGGACAACAAAACATACTGTCAGGACTACGGGGGCGACTTACCTTTTATTGATGTGCACAAGCTGAGAGCCTTTGGATTTTACATTCAGCTTCTCCTTTTCCTGATCTTTCCTCTGGCTGTTGTTATCTACTGCTACATTAGGATCGCTATCACTGTCATATCATCCAAGATAGCTAGCAAGTTCAAGACAGTTAGGCTGATTTTCATCATTGTATTGTTGTTTTTTGTGTGCTGGACCCCATTCAACATTGCACTGCTGATGCATGACGATGCTGCGACCTGTGCGGAGAAGAAGAAATGGGCTTACGCTCTTCACGTCACCAGTAACTTTGCCTATGTTTACTTTTGCATCAGTCCCATCTTCTACACCTTTGTCGGAAAGAAGTTCCAGAATCATTTCAGACAGATGCTGGTGAAACGTTTCCCAGGTTTAAAAAAGTATGTTTCTGTGAGTCAACCAAGCAGAACCAATAACTCCACAAAAACTACACCGAATACACTTTAGAGAAGGGGTATTTGCACCCTACAAACCAAGCCCCTTTACAATCTAAACTATAGTTTACCCTTCACACTTTTTATGGGTAACAAGTGTTTTGTTATAAACTAGGGCTGTCAAGCGATTAAAAAAATTAATCTAATTAATTACAGGCTCTGTGATTAATTAATCTAAATTAATCGCATACTTATATGACACTTTTTGCCTGTTTATAAACAACTGTAGGCCTATAGGCTACCGTTCGTCTGTCTGTCTCTCTTGCTCGCTCGCTCGCTCTCTCTCTCTCGCTCGCTCTCGCTCTCCCCGTCTCTCATAACTTCTGTCTCCTCTAAAAAAAAAACAAGCAGGCTAAATTACGACTGTCTATCTCCCCCAACAGACAACGCTGCACTGCCACAGTTGCGGTGCGCATAGCCTATACCGACTCATTCACCGTCCTACTCATAGCCAAAAATATTGACACACACACACACACACACACACACACACACACACACACACACACACACACACACAAGAAGGAGGAAAAAAGACAGGCATATGCTAGGAAGAGTGAGAGGGGGCGGGTGTCGATCGCAGCTAGCAAACAAAAGTGAGCACCCACTAAATCAATAAAGCACAGAGTAGACACTGCGGAGAATAACATAAGACATATTCCTACCTTCATGTGCCCGGAGCAGCCCATTACACATCCATAAAGCCCTCTCTATGCTTCTTTCTTTACTCTTTAATCCCGTGCGGGCCGTGTGCGCAAGCTGCAGGTACAGCTCCGCTATCGTCTCAACTCTTTTGCACCGGGTCAAAGGGCAATATAGAAGTGCGATTAATCTGCGTTAATTTTTTTAATCGCGTTAATTTTTCTGTGATTAATTAATCGAAATTAACGCGTTAATTTGACAGCCCTATTATAAACCCATTGTGTATAAGCCTAGAAGAAAAATACTGAGGAGCTAAAAACACAAAGAGTCCTCTCACCTCAAATTCAGCAGTCTAACTCCAAGGAAGACTATGTAGGTGACCTCTGATCACAATTCTGGATATTTACATACCAAAATGTCACAGACAGCGCCTTCTGGTTCCGAGATAACGATTGTGACAACCAACCCGTGCGACATATAACCCCGTTCTCCCCTACTAGGCTCTGCGGGCAACATTCTTTTTTCTTCTTGGGGAAAACTGGGTCAATGGCAAATTACCTAAATACCTACCTACTAAGTACCTTGTATTACCTACCTTCAAGTATACAGTAAGTAAAGAGGGATATATAGTTCTGCGGTAGCTAGCCGATGTTCACCTCCACATAAATGTAACTACACATTGATTGCTATGGTTTTACCACACCAGATAAACTCACTTTATCATGTTGCACAAGTTGCTGTAAAAGGCTTTGCCACGTTTCATAAAGTGGTTTGTGTTTAACACAGCCTTAAATGAAATATAAAGAATTTACTGATTACACTTAGTTTTGATTTTCCAAAACTCATATCGGTAACGCTTTATATTAAGGTTCTTGTAATAAGCCTTAGTTAATAGGTAATAAGGACCTTATAAGATGCTTATTAACATTATAAGAAGCTTATTAACATCAATTTGTGTTAATAAGACTATATATAAGTGTTAATAATAACACAATAAACATGTTTACTGTGTGATTATAAGACTTTTATAAGCACTTATAAGAAACTTCTTAACTATTTATTGATTGCTTAATAGCATTAATAAAAGTCTTATGAGTTTCTGATAGCTGTTAATAAAAGCATTACAAACCTATTTATTGAGTCTTACTAACTTACCTATTATGTCATTGTTAAACCTTTACTAAGCATTGTTTGTTGCTTTATGAAGGTGAACACACCTTTATTATTTGTTTATTAGCAGTTAACTATGCTCTAAGAACAATGCTTATTAAGGTTAGTAAGGCCTTTATTAAACAGCTAATAATGCATTTTGAAGGTACTGGATCTAAAGCGAGAAAAATGCTTATTAAGGTTAATAAATCCTTTAATAGACACTTTTTAACCGTTAATAAGTACTATATCTTGTCAAGGTGGATAAAATGTGAATTGGAAAAAATACATGTAAATACAATGTTACAGAGGTGAAGCACAAAAACACACTTTAAAACAGCTCTTTTGAAACATATATTTTTATTTACTTTTAAAGAAAAAAAACACTCTACAACTGTGCAATTGTAAACATGTTTATTTGTTTCCCAGAACTTTTATGAACAACATTTTACTAAATGTAAAAAAATAAATACCTTTGTAAAATAAAAATGCTGTCTGACAGTCTGTGGTAAAAACAAAAACCTCTTCTACTGGCCCTCTCTGCAACAGTACAATATTAACTTATGTTACAGCGACATCTCCACCAAACTACCTCCATACAACCACTCTTTCATTAAACACTAAATTAAACCTTTAATTTCACTCATTTTCCCGTTCCAAAATCAGTTTAAAAACTAACCTTCCCTAAAGGTAACAGCTTCCCTGCTTTCTTAAGGGCCTGAATTGCTTCCACAACAGCTTCACTTTCTTCAATAGCATCTGCACACTATCTAGTGAACTGACTGAGCTTTCCGGTATGCTGCTCTTTTAACTCAGCATACTTTCTTTCACCTTTTTGTGCGTGTGCACATGTTGAGTGAGTGTTACAAGTAGATGCCCCGAGTACGTGGTATATTTTTCACAATATATGATCAATATGACTTGTATGAGGTTTTATCCCTCATATCAGATCCTTTAAATGCTTTTATTTTGAAGGTAGTAGTAAAACCGGAAGTTCCGTTTATGCAAGTCACTGATGGCTTGACGCCAGCTTGACGCCCATGCTTGACAAAGTATTTCACGAACATAAGGAGAACATGTCGGAGTCTCAGCACCCCAAACCAGGTCTCTGAAAAATAAGAGGGTGAGGTCCTGGAGCATGACTCTTCTGGTAAGTTTAAGAATGTAATGCTATAGTAACGTTAGCTGGTTCTAGCTAGCTAGTTGTTTGCCTGGCTTACATTACTTTCTTTCAGAAGCTTTGGTGAGCTTCCTTTTTTGAGCTAACGTTTAGCTTACACTATCATAAAAACTGCAACCAAACGTAGGCTATATATTAACAGTTGTGTCATGCTAGCTTGTCAGGAAGGGGCAAAGTAATGCTGAATGGTTATTTCTGTGCTGACCCAGATGCTGCCCAAATTGCCCCAACTGCCAAACTGGGTCTACAGAAATATAAGTTTACATGAGCAGGCCAGGTTTAAATTAGAATGCCAGGATGAAAAAATAAAAGACCTGACAACGGAGAGAGATTTTTTAAAAGGACAACTATCTGAATGAAAGAAAATATTTACTTTTTTCAACCATTTTCACCATTACAGACTACATTTACTTTGATACTGCACCCCCTTTTGCAGATTCCATGTCTAAATGGCTTAAATGCTTATTGTAACCTGTCTGCTATCTGTCTATTTGTGATCAATGTTTCTTTGTATTGTCTTTATACAGTAACAAGAAAGACCAGCCTGACTCAACCTTCCCCTGAGGCTACGGAAAAGCCCGACTTGGATTCGTCTGAGTCAAGTCCGTTGTCGTCTGACTCCTCCTCAGACGATGGGAAGAGGAAGTATAGCAGAAGTCAGGATTGTACTGTTGCAGAGGGGGCCAGCAGAAGAGGGCTTTTTTTTACCACATACTGTACATAAAATGATCTGTTCAAATGTATGCATTAATAATTTCACTGCTTTAGTTTGCAACCAAAAAATTATTCCCCTGGAAAATTGGCTTCAATCGCTGGTTCCACATGTTTGTGTTTAACGTAGAATATATATTCAATCTCTTTTAAATGACAGACACTTTAACATTGAATTAATACATGGTGGAGCCGTGTTTTTTAGGTCTGGATACTCGGTTTGCAACGATCAGTGTTAAAAAAGTAATTAGTTATAGTTACTCACTACTTGTTCCAAAAAGTAACTGAGTTAGTAACTGAATTACTTTATAATAGAAGTAACTAGTTACCAGGGAAAGTAACTATTTGCGTTAGCCTACTGTAAAAAAAAAAAAGTTGCTGTATGTCAACACATTTGGATTTTTTTGAGCAGTTTTCACAAGTCAGTTGAAATGAGTAGAACAGACAGGTAGGCCTACTTGTAGGCTACATAACCTTCAATATTTATTTCACATGTTTACAATTGCAGAGTTGTTTTTCTTTAAAAGTAAATAAAAATATATGTTTCAAAAGAGCTGTTTTAAAGTGTGTTTTTGTGCTTCACCTCTCTAACATTGTATTTACATGTAGTTTTTTCAATTCACATTTTATCCACCTTGACAAGATATAGTACTTATTAACGGTTAAAAAGTGTCTATTAAAGGATTTATTAACCTTAATAAGCATTGTTCTCGCTTTAGATCCAGTACCTTCAAAATGCATTATTACCCGTTTAATAAAGGACTTACTAACCTTAATAAGCATTGTTCTTAGAGCATAGTTAACTGCTAATAAACAAATAATAAAGGTGTGTTCACCTTCATAAAGCAACAAACAATGCTTAGTAAAGGTTTAACAATGACATAATAGGTAAGTTAGTAAGACTCAATAAATAGGTTTGTAATGCTTTTATTAACAGCTATCAGAAACTAATAAGACTTTTATTAATGCTATTAAGCGATCAATAAATAGTTAAGAAGTTTCTTATAAGTGCTTATAAAAGTCTTATAATCACAGAGTAAACATGTTTATTGTGTTATTATTAACACTTATATATAGTCTTATTAACACAAATTGATGTTAATAAGGTTCTTATAATGTTAATAAGCATCTTATAAGGTCCTTATTACCTATTAACTAAGGCTTATTACAAGAACCTTAATATAAAGCGTTACCTTTGCTGGCACCTGACTCAGTTGAGCAGCTGATAATAATCCTACTGTAGTGTGCTTCTGCAAATGAATGACTCAAGCGTGCACACTCATTGTCCAGTCATTTTCCGCTGCCTATGACTAAATATTTTTGTCCATGTTCAATCTTTATGTTTTTAAAGTTTATTTTCTAAAATGGTTTATTGTGAATCATGTTCTTTGTAAACGTGCTTTGAAGTAATGTTAAAAAAGACAAAAGACCCCCCCCCCCGACACACACACACTCACTCATGTCATTCATTCAACCTTTATTCATACTGACCCTCATTTTTAATGATGTAGAGTCAAACAAAACAATGCAACGCAAAAACAAAACTAACACAATTTTCTATGCAAATACATCAAACACACACACACACACACACACACACACACACACACCAATATTTTCTGTATATTGGAGCGGCTCATTATTTTAAGCCTAAAGAACAGATATAACCTGACAAATCAATAATAGTAGTAATCATAACTTAGCTTATCCTTTCACCACCCTTGCTTGTAAACACCTATTATTCATACTTTAATCCATTCTCCAAGTGCGGACCGTAGGGTTCTGTGTTAAAGCTCTGGCAGATCACTTCTTGCCAAAGTGTCATTCCATTCCCCCCGCCCCCCCCCCCCCCCCCCCGCCCCCCCCCCCCCCCCCCCCCCCCCCCCCATGGCACTTCTACATTTCACCCTGCTCGCTGCTTGGTGATAAATTGTAACCCAGGTTTCAATTTTTGCCATTCTTTCCACCGGAGGAGAGAGGGAGGGGGAGAGAAAAAAAATCAAGCTGTCAAGAATGAATAGGGGCTTCAGCAGAAAATAATGCTTTCAGATAAGAGTTCATTCCTTCCATTTCTCTGCTATGTCATGAGAAAAGTCAAGGCCGGAGGAAAGTTAGAAGAGTCTGACGCTGTTGCCACACAAACACACACACACACACACACACACACACACACACACACACACACACACACACACACACACACACACACACACACACAAATCAACTTTGTTAGCCTGTTAACTGCAAACTATTCCCATGTATTCACAGATAATAAAGAAGCTTGCAATTTGAATAAAACATGCCTTAAACTACAGGTCAGCTACTATGTGTGACCTGTGTGTTAATATCAAGCTATCAGCCTTCTGTTACTGCATGCAGCTTCTCACTAGCAGCCAGGGAAGCTCTTTATATGATTAATGATAGAAAACTCACACATCCAGGAGGCCTAGTGTGCTGTAGAGCTGCCGAAGCACAACACATAACAACAGTATCTCATGGGTAAAAGTTCAGAAATAAAAGTTGTAGTGAAATGGTCGCAGTGAGTACCTGTTTTATAATATTTTTTGGTTTGGTCTCATCTATTTGTCCTCTGTTTTTATTTTGTAATTCTGATATTTCATGAAATCTGCAGAAAAAGGAACTTGGGTAAATATTACTTCCACTTCTAGGGAAATTGCAAAACCAGAGACACACACAAAATTAAAATTAAAAAGGCTGTGGGTGTCAGTAGCTTTCCCGACCCTTTAAATGGATAGTTCAGTTTTCTGTATGTAGGTTTGTATGAGGTACTTGGGTATGTTTAGTCTTTTACCTTATGGAGATGGCTATCAGACCAGTTACTATAGGGAGTTTGGGGGAGACACCTCTATATTAGAAGTCAGCCCTGTGCTGTTGCTGAAGGGGCCAGTAGAAAAACGTATTCTTTTTGCCACATAAATAAATTATTCCCTAAGGAATGAATATCCATTCTATTGTACACCAAATGTAGGATTTTTTCACTGAAAAAATTATATATGTAGTGCACACTTTAACGTATATAGTCAAGATCAAGTTTTTTTTTAGGTAACCATTTATATATGTTGTGAAAAAAAAAGTTTTCTGCTGCCCCCCACTGCAACAGTACAAGGCTGCTTCAGCAACGTCTCCCCCAGACTCCTTATAGTGACTGCACTGATTGCCATCTTCATTAAGTAACAGACTAAATATGAACTAGTACCTTATGCAACAAACTATTAGTGTTCAGGGCAACATTATCTACCATGAGGCCTTACACCCGGCCAGTCAAGACTCACACCCGGCGGGCAGCCAGCTCTCCAGTGCAGCAGCCAGTGTAAACCCCAGTGGGGACCTTCACGTGTACCACAGTCAGCTCTTGCTGCCACCACATCAATCAGGAAGAGGTATAAAGCCCAGAAGCACAATGATATGTGCCAATTAAAAAAATATATTTAATCTTCACGTTCACTCACTCTAGGCTCTAGTGCTTCGGCATGGCACGGATGGGCATGTATGAGCAGGAACACGAGTAAAGTAGACAGCAGTCCTGCCGTCAATCTATATGCGACTGTTCCCGTTGACAGACATGAAAAGAATGCTTTTGCTTACGTGTTGGTCTGATGCAAAGTTGGAATTTTAGCTGCAGATAAAAAAATAATAAAATTCAACTTTAGTTTCATGACATCAGCATTTAACGAGCTTGAGACTTTTACAACAACTTCTTTTGACAGGTTTCCTCAGGAGCGTGTTTCCTAAACATCAGTGTGTTTGTAATAATTGCAAGCATTAATCGCTGACATCAAGGACACAGATTTCTGACAGAAAACTAAATTGCTCACTCGTTTTTTGTTACCCTCCCGGTACCGCAGAGGATACTTTGTGTTCCGAAATATCAGCCCACCCCCGCACACCTTTTCCCAAGAAAAAGAAATAGGTAACTGTTGGCCAAAAGCTGTTGTTAAACTTTGCTCTCCATGGAGATGGGTAGAAGAAAGAGATCTCTCTTACTTCACCTTCATGCTGTGTTTCATTTTTACTTTTTAATAGAAATGTCAAGAAAGCTCTCTGGGGTCCTCCACTTGTGGGGAATGAGAATTAATTGGAGGATTAGAGCTACATGCACCCTCCACCCTGGCTTGACTTATAACATTGCTTTAGGGTCTGTAGTACTGCCTCTTCCGATTGCTGACTGTGCACATGTGTGTGTGTGTGTGCGTGTGTGTGTGTGTGTGAGTGTGTGAGTGAAAGAGAGCGAGAGAGAGAGAGTGTGATAGAGAGAGAGAGAGAGAGAGAGAGAGAGAGAGAAAGCAATTCTTCATGTGTATTTGCAGGGATTAAGAGTTTCGTCTGATTAGGTATCACTCTGGTGTCAATTTATTTTAAGAATGTGACACAGGTAAGTCTGTGTCCACAATGACTTCAGATGCAATATATTTTGTACCTGCCTGGGATGGAAGTAACCAATTAGATTGTCTTGTTTTACTGTAACAAATACATTTTGTGTTTGTATTGTCTGTCATGACTATTAGTTAAAAAATAAATTACCCATTGTGGTGGAAATACCTTGACCACATCTGTTGAAATAAACGACACCATTATTAGTCAAAATGAACGAGCTATAGGCTACATCAGCCAAAATATTATGTATTATTTGATGCTTTGGCAATTTTATTTTAATACATGCATGCCAATAAAGCTTGTTGAATTGAAACAAATATAAGGAGAAGAGAGTGAAAGGGAAATCTTTATTTTATGGTTTTGCTTTTAAAAGTGATCATCAGTGTATTAGGCTGACTATATCTCACCCCCTTTATAGACCGCCAGTGCCGTGTTTTTACTTGCCCATATCACCAACAGAAGCGCTCTAGTTCAGTCAGCTGACGGCTCCATGAGCGTGCGTAAATGCGACCTGATGCGAATATGAAACCCTTAATAACCGCGCTGATAACGTAGCCTAATAGAAAAGCTCTCTCTCTCATGTGAAATTGTTTGAATCATTTCAAGGTGATTTAGATTTTTCGCTTCGTCTGCTTATGTTGGGCACTCCCGACAGGTGGAGGAAAAGATGGTCATGATGAGCACACTCATGATGGTCATGACCGACCAGCGGAAAGCGCTCAGTCCAACTGTTAATTCCTTTTACCAGCGCCGAGGTATGAGCAGCCCTTTATGTTGGTAGGCGGTTTCTTTTTGATTAAGTGCATTTTCAAATTTGATTTTCACTTTCCCGAATGGGCAACTATATGTCACATTTTAGTTGCAGGTACACAGAGTTCACCTGCCTCGGCCAAGCAGGCAACTATTAATCTGGAGCCCTGTGGCTGGTGTCACGAGGTTAGACTGATGACTACATGGAACAGACAGAAGCTGCCTTCCATAAGGGATGAACGTTAGGTTAGGAGGGGGGTTCTGATTGGCCCTTTTTGACCAGACACCTCCCAATGGAGATTGGAGAACGTCCAGACTGATCTGTGGGAGAGAAACACATTGTTTTCTCAGCAAAGCACTTCATATCATTATGATAGGATTTCTTCGGATGTTGAAGTAGGGTTTGAGATGAAACATCTGGCATCTAGGTGGCAATAGTCATTCTTACATTATTTGTTCTAAAATAAACAATTACCGATTTTGTTTGATGAGGATTTTAAGCAAAGAGAAAATCCACTTGTACACAATTAGTTATTGAAATGGAAGGGGCTGGAACTTCCTATGAAAGCACATGTGTAGTATAAGTTCTGTTCCATCGCACCCTTTCTTTTGATTGGTAGCCTGAACATTGCCTTATATTTTAGTTTTGTATACATTGGCATGTCATGCTTATTCTAATGCGGCTCGCAGGGTCGGGCATATATTGCATATAAAGAAGAGGAAAATCCTTGGAATGCTAAGTCTGGAGGGAATGCCGGACTGTGTTCGCTTATTGTGTTATATCTCATGTAGCATCCCGCTAACTTACTGGTGAGATATTTTGATTTGAACAGGCTTTGGATTCTATTACTGTATTTGAAAAGAACAATTTTTCTATGTTTCAGCTCCATTTTGTTTGACTAAATATGATGCAATTACAATTCATTTCCTATTGATTTTAGTGTACATTTGAGCTGTGAGGTCTTAATATCAGCGCGAAGCAGCACCATATACCATTTCGTCATTCAAAAGCACTAAGCCTCAGATAGCAATCTCTTCACATCAGTGGGATATTCATGCAATGGGACTCGATTTTATCTGCTCACAGGCCGCGATAAATTGCCATGATTTGTTTATGTGCACTGCATTCATCTCTGTGTGAACACGTTGAAAAAAAAACCCTTCCCTCTGCTCTGCTGTGTCCTACTTCGTGAGCCACCTCCCTTCAAGTATGCATTTGAAGACCAAATACAGTGGCTTGAAAAAGTATTCATACCCCTTGAACTTATCCACATTGTGTCACGTAACAACCACACACGTACATTTATTTTATTGGGATATCATGTGATAGAAAAACACAAAGTGGTGCATAATTGTGAAGTGGAATGAAAATGAAACATGGTTTTCAATTTTTTTTATAAATAAAAAACTGAAAAATGTAGTGTGCAAAAGTATTCAGCCCCCTGAGTCAATACGTTGTAGAACAACCTCTCGCTGCAATAACAGCTCCAAGTCTATTTGGGTATGTCTCTACCAGCTTTGTACATCTACAGACTAACATGTTTGCCCATTCTTCTTTGCAAAATAGCTTGAGCTTCAGATTCAGCGTCAGATTGGATGGAAAGCGTCTTTGAACAGCAATTTTCAAGTCTTTCCAGATATTCTCAATTGTATTTAGGTCTGGACTTTGACTGGGCCATTCTAACACATGACTATGCTTTAATCTAAACCATTGCATCGTAGATATGGGTTAGGGTTGATATGTCTCCAAATTCGAACATTATTTCCCAAAAAAGTGTAAGGCAAATGAATGCCTGTTCAATCCACCTCTGTGTAGGGAGAGAATGCAACCACATGATGTTATTAAAAGAGCACAGTCTAAAATGGTATATTTCTGATTGTAACTTTTGTCAAATGAGTTGTTTTTTGTCATTTTTCAATTAAAGTCTCAGTAACTTTAAAGTCGCTTAAGTCTGTTTTAATTGCACTTTGTCACCTCAGCCAATAAGTAAGACGTTAAGGCAATGTTTAAAAGAAGGTAAAGTTCCTTAAACGCTACAATATGGTACAAGGTCACTGCAACCTGACAATATGTAAGGTCGGCGTAACCTTTGACCTCCAAAATCTTATCAGTGCATCATTGAATTAGAGTCGACATGTGTGCAAAGTTTGATGAAAATCCCTCGGTTCTTGATATATCCCATTCATTGGGAATGAGGTCACAGTGACCTTGACCTTTACCATCCAAAATGTATTCAGTTCATCTTTGAGTAGACATTTGTGCAAACTGTAGATGGATGGGAACCCCCTTACTGAAAATTATTATTTGAACACATCCAAACTGATTGAAAGCAACAACACATTTCGTGATCTCCACTTCTTAAGACAACAACACTACAACCGGTTTCATTGTTACAAGCGTCCAAATTAGTAGAAGGAACAATGAGGGAAAAAGAAGGCAAAACTATGGTCAAAGGAAGGCTATAGCCTATCCCATCATGGTAACTTCAAGCTTTGGACTTTCTACAGACTTCCAGAGAGTCTCAACTCTTTCCTCTGTCCTTTGGTCAAGGTCTGCCATCATTGAGGATGTTCTAATCCCTGAAATGTGTCTCGCAGGAGAAGCGAATAATATTGCATGATTTGTAATATTGTAGATAACACTTTATATGTGGATACAGGAATAACAGCACCAACTGAGGCCCCAAACCATATTCACATTTATTCATAAAACCAAACAAAATGACATGCGTGTGGAAATCACGATGAGATTAGTAATTTTTTATTTTTTTCCAGGAAAAAAAGCCCAGAAGCAGCACAAGTCTGCAGTGGTGGGCACAAGTTCATAGAAGAAGAAAAAACATCGGCAAAGTTGCAGTCATTATTATTGCTTCTATCATATCAGCCTGAGCCTGCAAAAGCACATCAGACTTTCCCGAACCTGTGGACTAATAAAATGATTAATAACTTTAGTCTTATTGCCTCCTCAGTATACATATAATCACTCGAGCAGCAAGTCAGACGACAGGTGTTCTATCTTTTAAATGGTTAGTGATGAGCTGATGTGCACCATAGTTACGTCGACTCAAAATAACACAGATGCTACTTAATTAACCAATGTGATCTCCAATCCTCTCATATTCATTGTTTGCAGTCCCATGTCATAATGTACTTCATGCCCTTATATAGCTGAGCGCCCTGTGATAAAGAGGCCAGCCATATTGGTGGTTTGGAGTAAAAAAATATATTGATGTCTACTTTGTATCAAATAAATCATTACTGAAGATGCAACAACAATAGTTCCACAATAGGAAAACCCATAGAGTGAGTAATTTATGGCAATTTCACATGCTGTCCAATACAAGCCTGTATAATGACTGCAGTTTGCGGCGTTGCATCAGTCTTAACACAAGGAAGAATTTGTCATTTTAAAGAGACCTTTCTGTTGACTTACTCTTCCAGTTCTCCTTTATTAGTCTTGGTGCATCGACTCCAGGCCTTCTGCCGTTTGTGTTCCTTTAAAAACAAAATAGAAAACACTTTATGTTAGCGTTGGATTTATTTCGAGCCCCGGCAGTTATTCTATTGACTCGGTTGAGGTAAAGAGTGCTACATTTTTTGCACTCCTCTACTTTATGGAAGTTACCTTGAAATCCTGTCCTTTTCTAATGAGTGATTTTATAGAATGTAGGAGGGGGGCAAATGTTTAACACCTGACTGGAACTCGCAAAGAACTGTAAACAATGAGGTCCCTATACTTCATATTGTCTTGTAAAAGTCAGGACACCAAAATAATTTATTGTATTCCACTTTTGCCACAACTACTGCTGCTTGGTTCAGGAAACATACTGAAGCATAGGCTGGGATATAATGTGTATCTTCATGATTCAAAGACATTTAAGATGAAGGCAGTTCTATGCATAAGCTATCCAGTGCTTAGCTAGCAGTCACCATTTTATTCAAGCCTGTGTATTTTCTGTTTAACAATGAATTACTGGATGATGGTAAATGCTAAAACAGTAAATGCTAAATTTAGCACATGGGGGTCGCCGTTCTCTGTCCGTGGTGCTGAAACACGGTGTCAGAATGAAGTGAAGCGTTGTCACTTTTCTCTCCAATATGCATTGTGAATGTGATATGTAGGCATAGGTTGTATTTTGGTGATCAGTGTGAGAGAGAGAAAGAGAGAGCCAGAGAGTACGACATATACAACTCTTTATCGGGTAATCGGGTAATGTGAGCCACCCCCTGTATCTAGGCAACGGAAAAAAATGTTGGTCATGTGAGATATATGTTTTCAAGCCCCTCTCATTTCCCCATGGCCCTGAAAAAGAGGACCTCATGGTGCTGTGGTAAGCATGTTTTTTCACCATAATAGGTATTTTGCATGTAAAAGTAAATTGTCAACTTAATCAACATGTTGTGCCAAAAGCAAATGTATTCACGTAGAAAAACTTCTATCATATGTGTTGATGAACTACCAACATATAAAAACCATGTGATGATATTAGCTAAAGAGAGAGGTAGTTTTTTCTGAAATTGTGGTGGTGGGGGAAAGTGAGCCAAATGCTGTGGGGGAAAGTGAGACACTGTCTCACTTTCCCCCACCATGAGGCACAAGTTAAGTTTAGTCTTAAACATATTTTAATGTAATATTACATAACATATGTTTTATTTTAATGTCATACACATTGTAGAAAAGCCATCATGCCAAGGAAAAACACCAGGAAGACACCTTCTCTTACTGGAATTTGAAAAGTCAAGTCCTAAACATAATTTTTTTAAATTTTTTATTTATCCTTTATTTAACCAGGTTAGTCTCATTGAGATTAAAATCTCTTTTACAAGAGAGACCTGGCCAAGATGGACAGCAGAACACAGTTACACATAAAAAACAATACAAAATACAAGTTCGATATTAAGTACAGTTGTAAAACATAAAAATAAGATTCTTAACTAAAAACATTCACAATTTCCGATGGAGTCCAACTTCAAACTCTTAACAACAGTCTTAAATTTGTTTAGAGTTACTAGGTCCTGAAGCTTAAGATGCTTTTGCAGGTTATTCCATGACGACGGCGCAAAAAACTTAAAAGCTGTTTTACCCAGCTCTGTACGAGCTTGAGGAACAGTCATGAGCACCATGTCCTGAGACCTTAACGCATGGGGGACACATTTTCTGGACATATACGATGACAAATAACAAGGGAGTTTACCTAAGATCGCCTTGTAAATAAAAACATACAAGTGGGTATACAGCAAATCATGTGGAATTGCTGTACATTTTGTCCTTTATGCTTTAATTGATTCTACGCATTGTCCATACGGATTAGTGGCTCATTATGACTAAGCCAATAAAACAGACGATTGGATTGACATCTGAGCTTGTTGCAACATAGCTTGTTATTTAGCACATAGGCCTACAGGCGAAAATCGCATGGCTATGTTAAATCCTATTATAGCTCAACATGCCACATTAGAAACACAACACAGGTCTCAGGCTGAAAGGGATTTGCATTATTAGGACCGATACATCTTTATTCTTTGTATTATTTTTTTTCAATAAAGAAAACCCTTCCACTAATTGAAATGCTTATTATCTTCTTCTTCAAATACAATTAATAATTCGACATGGATTCTCAAATACACATTCAATCTCAATTGCATTATTAATTGTCCTTCCTTGTGTACACACATGGCCAATTACTTACAGAGTTGCATGACGTTCATTTCAGAGAGATGTGCCGGGAACAACACAACCAGCAGTTAAATGTTGTTTAAAAGTTTAATACGTTTCAACTAGTAACAATTTACATTTTCCTAAAAACTTATTTGACATATTTATTAGGTAGGCCTATATACTGGGCTGATACAGTATACTGTGGTCGCTGACATTTCACTATTAATATCTCAACACGGTAAATTCTCACTATGGGATGCATGTGTGTGCTGAACAAACAAGCCATGCAGATAATCCTGTGCACATCCCAGGATTGTAATTTAAAGACAGTTTGACATTTGGAAAATGTGCACCTATTTGTATTCTCACCAAGAGTTAGATTGATACAATTCTCATGTTTCTTATGTTCAATATAATACAGTGTGTGGAGTATGTGTGCGACCAAGTAGGTTGGAGCAAAACTGGACAGTACAGGTAAAAGAAGAGAAAAATAGTGCAAAATGAGGGGCACCGGGGGCGCCTTTAGCTCAGTTGGTAAGGCGTCCCCTCCATGGGCCTCGGCCAGCAACGGACCCGGGTTCGATTCAAGCCCGCGGTCGTTCTCTGCATGTCACTCCCCTCTCTGCCCCATTTCAACTCTGTCTCTACACTATCAATAAAGCATAAAAATGCCCAAAAAATATCTAAAAAAAAAAAATAATAATTAGGGGCACCCACAGCACATAACATTGGGACATCTTCCCTTCCTGAGTTGATTTTATGTTTTAAAAATCCCATAAATCATATAGAAAAATTAAGAGATGTATCGTCTATTATTTAACGAACCGTAAAAAGGTCGACAATCATCATAGGAAGATTTTTTCAAATAACATCAAGGCGATACACTGCAGGAAAGAACATTGTTTTTTCAGGCACTGGTCAAATTTGAAATTTTTGCCTATTTTTCTTCCAATGTCTTCTTTCATGCTGGTATAAATGCAAGCTCTAAAATGTACATTTACGTGTTTATGTGACTAAACCTTGTCTGTTTGTGTTTGTATATTTCTCCTATACAACCATCTTTAACGACAATTATCCATGCATTAATTTCTTTCAAAGCTCTGACCCAAAAATTCACACAACAACTTTTCATTCCTGGCACTATCTGAAGGTTACTGCAGAAGCACTTGCTCATACAGTACGTTGTTAATTGTCTGATTTATGATACATTTTGTTCTCAAAAAAGTGCAGAAAATACATGTCTAAAACCAACATATTATTTTTTTGATTAATAAAATTAAAAAAGGCTGTATCCTGTTAATCCTAAATCTGTTCTGTTAAAACCATAGATAGTATATAATATGGATGTATCGTCTGTGCTGACCTCAGTTATTCACACGGCATCCAATAATCCTGGTTTATGCGCGTCGCCATTTTGTGAGATTTGTACTCCACCAGACGTTGGGGGGAGGGAGATGCGCCCAGCTGACGTATATCTCCGAGGCAAAGGCTGTGTTCGGAAAGCCATACTAGTGTCCTACATCCTACATACTCACCATCTATATACTACATACTGTCTACTCAAAGATTGATTGTGTATGTGAGGTGCGTCGAAATGTTTTCAGTTGAAGTATACTGTTAGGTTTATCCAACTTGCTTGTAAGACAAGGAAACCCAGGCGTTAGTTCAGCCAGACAAATGAGACAGACACAATGATGATATAGTGAGACCACATGATGATGTTACTTGCCTTACGACAAGGAGAGAGGTATGGCGCAACTGGTGTTACGTCGCCAATCCGGAAACCAACTCTGAAATCTCTCCGTGTCCGAGGTCCGTTTTTATTCAGTTACATGGTGCATACGAACATGACTTTGTGTGTACATTACAACTAATGATTGACTAATGTCTCTGAGAGCTTGTTTGTTTATCCCAGCTGGGGCATGGCAGTACGTTCTGACCAGGTCACTTCTGGCCACGACAATCCCAGCACACATAGTTTTAAACGACACGTCATGTATCAGCTTATTTTGGATCATGGTTACATAATGAAAAACATTTAACCCCTTACATTTCCCACTTTTTTCCATTATTAACCATATTACAACATTTTAGCAGTTTTCAGGGGCGTTGGACATTGATTATCTTCCGTCTTTATTCATTTCAGTGATTGTCCCATTCTCTAGGGGGCGGGTCTTCATGAGATCACACAGTCTGTCTGTTGGTTCGTGTGTGAATCAGCTGATGTTGATATGTTAGTGCAGACGTAACGATCCCTTTATCTTGTGGCGTTGGCTAGAATTAAGGCATATTTGTACCAGGCATTCGGGTCCATGTCCCATGCAAAGAGTTTCCTCAGTGCAGCTCCTCCTCCCATCTAATTGTAGTGGATCAGTTGTTTTCTTCACCGGGTTGAGACATGTTTAACCACTATAAGGCTAAATCCCTTTGTAGCGGACTTCCACCACTACGTCGGAGGGGAGAGGCAGCACCTTTTTTCTCAGTGTCTTTCGTGTATTCACGTATCTCGTTCTGCAATCTTTATGGCTGTGGGCATAGTCAGGAGTGTTCCACGTCTTCCTGTAGTGGGTGACTTGGATATTGTAGTTCTTTTGACTTGGCTGTAGTTGGAAGTTTGTCAGTAGGGCAGGGCCTTCCCAATGCGCAGCTCCAACTTTGCACTTTGCCCCCTGGCAACAGCTCGTCCAATGCAGCTTCCTAGGACATAGGAAAAACTCGCAGTTATTTGCTCTCGTAACTATGTTAGATTTACAAAGAGTTCTGTCATTCATTCGGTCAGTTCTCTGTTCTCTGATTCTGCATTATCACATGTTTCGACGTCATCAATCAGATATACATACTCTACACAACAGCTTTTTGAAATTGTGTACAGTTGTATGCCCGTATGGAATATATTTGTTACAATAGAGACCTGTTCCCTACTTTTGAGTCATTGTTACGACCCATGACTCATCCTAATCACTATTTTTTAATTAATTCTATAATTCTTTATCTTTTCCA
This sequence comes from Hyperoplus immaculatus, assembly GCA_949357725.1. Classification (NCBI taxonomy): domain Eukaryota; kingdom Metazoa; phylum Chordata; class Actinopteri; order Uranoscopiformes; family Ammodytidae; genus Hyperoplus; species Hyperoplus immaculatus. The sequence continues at coordinate 20,879,560 of OX442369.1, forward strand.
AGTATGGCTCGTTCTTCTATCCATTTCCGTTTGGTTTTCTGTCTGCATATGCACAAACAATTGCTTCACAGATGCTTCTCTGATCACAAGGGGAGGGTTTTAAAATAAAATCTTTTTTATTTTTCTTTATTTATTAAACAGTTTGGAGAGACAAAGTTGAAATGGGGTAAACACTTTGCTCTTTGAAGACCAATTTCACACATATAATAAAATAAAAAACCTAATCATAATGTCTTTGGTTTATAATTATAATTTTATCTTGTCAATTTAAAATAATCAATATACTTCCTATAAGTAATAAGCATACTGGATAAGTATCTCGGCAGAACCTCCACAATTCACTACTGTTCATGCTTAAGACGTTATTATCTTAATACTCCTTTATCTGATTTATATACCTTCAAGCCATCAATGTTATTTAGTTTCAAGTCTATTCAATTACTATTTAATTATTTTATTTAACCCTGTCTTTCGACTTATTCATACTTTCATGCTGTTTTGAGCATTCACACGTATTCAGCCAAAGTGGGAAATGCATTTTCTAGTTCACATTGTTTTTTAGCTGCTTTTTGTCAACCATTTTGTCAGTGGGGACACTGTTTCTCATTTTATTTGCCTATTGGCTGTTTCAACAAATCTTAATTCGGTCGGGGGCCACATTCTTGGGTTTCTCTGATTATAACTGATGTGTCAGCTCCACTGTCACATAGGAATTTGGTTATTACTTCATTGACTGAGAGGGTGCAGTATCGTTTCACTGTAGGTCCAATATTTGATCGTCTATCTCCTCCCCCCAATCAACATTGCTTTGAGGGTTCTCGCTTTTCCTGTACTGCTCTTTTTCCCTGTCTGGGCTCGTGCTGTGGCTTGCCATATTGGCTTGCTCTCTCTCCATCTATCCACAACATTCTCTTATTCATCTCTTTGGCCACCACCTTTCTCTTTACTGTTCACGATGGGGGCCTGGATCAAATTTGAGGTCGGAAATGATCACAGGTATAACCATCCAGCCATCATCCTGATCATCAGTTTCATTATCATCTTCCGAATCAGTGGAAGTGCTATATGAAACGGAGTTGTCTGTTTGCAATTCTAGATCGGTTTTATATTTAGCTCTAAAATCTGCAAGACGTTTAGCAATGTAGTCAGATAGTTGATCATCTGTATAAGGGGGGGTTACTTTGACTGGCAGTGACCTGTTAATTTCTTCTCTCTGACCGTTCGTTATCTGATTCTCTGGACCTGCCAGCAGAACAGAAGACGAGGAGCTTGGGTTTTGGGTATCAATGTAAAGAGACACAGGAAGAGGTGGAGGAGACTTTTGTTCACCAGTCTCCTCTTCCTTGCCTATGTCTATCCTATCATTTTCCATTTTACAAGTATTTTAATTTTTAAAATACAAAATCAACTAGGTGTTTTTCAGAACCTAAAATCCTCATTCACCACTTCGTGTACTTCGACTGGCCACGGATGTTATGTTTATACCGTTCGGTTTTTGGCTGCTTCCACTGGTGACATTTATTTCTCAACACTCATTCTTCTCAACATTCATTCTACCGGCATTCATTCATTCCTTCCTCACACAGATCTGCATTGCAATTTCTTAGGTTGTACACACCAGTGCTGGGAAGGTGTTTAATTAAAGTGTAACGTTCCCTGTACCCTGGTAGCCACACACCTGCTCTTTGGAGAACTCCCGTCTTAGGTTGTACACACCAGTGCTGGGAAGGTGTTTAATTAAAGTGTAACCTTCCCTGTACCCTGGTAGCCACACACCCGTAACTCTCCTTAAAGGTGGAGAGACCTGCTTTTTCTACCTTACCAGGGCGGAGAAACCCTCCTTCTTCAGGGCGAAGGAACCACTGTTTTATTTTTATTTGGCTTTTCTCCTGTTTTTTTTTTTTTTTTTTTTTTTTTTTAATGTTTCCCTTTAGGGTGGAAAAAACCCGTCTCACCGTATATCTGTGTGTCTGGCTCCGTCTGGATCCCGTCAATCGCCGCCCGAAGAGAATGGGGGTGAGGAATGCTAAAACACCGGCTGGAGATGAATTCACGGCCCCAGTCTTTCCTCAAGTCGACAGACTTCGGTGCGTCCTCTCCTTTCTTTCTCCTCGGTCGGCGATATATTGGGCTCCGGCTTTCTCGAAGGACCAAGATGTTAGGTTTATCCAACTTGCTTGTAAGACAAGGAAACCCAGGCGTTAGTTCAGCCAGACAAATGAGACAGACACAATGATGATATAGTGAGACCACATGATGATGTTACTTGCCTTACGACAAGGAGAGAGGTATGGCGCAACTGGTGTTACGTCGCCAATCCGGAAACCAACTCTGAAATCTCTCCGTGTCCGAGGTCCGTTTTTATTCAGTTACATGGTGCATACGAACATGACTTTGTGTGTACATTACAACTAATGATTGACTAATGTCTCTGAGAGCTTGTTTGATTATCCCAGCTGGGGCATGGCAGTACGTTCTGACCAGGTCACTTCTGGCCACGACAATCCCAGCACACATAGTTTTAAACGACACGTCATGTATCAGCTTATTTTGGATCATGGTTACATAATGAAAAACATTTAACCCCTTACATATACTCAAGCAGTAAATAATTTGTTCTTCTTCTAATAAGATGCATAAGATAAGATCTAATAAGATACTATCTGGTTCTGATCTATCACCACACTGGCATTACTCATTTCACTTAGTAACTCTAATGTTGTTAGGTATTTATCTTCATCTCTTATCTATTGTAAGAGTTTATGAATGAATGCATGTACAGTTGTCAGATCGCGGACCCCAAACAATGTCGTTTCTCGATTATTAATCTCCACTATACTTATTCTTACTTCTTACTTCATATTCTTCCGCCACATTTTCGAGCTGCTACTCCTCCCACACCGTTTCACTTAGAAATGCAAAAATTTCACAGAACGTCCGTCCCTACCCCAAATGGTGTGCTATTATACAGTTTTTTGATTTTCCGCTAGGGGGCGCTGTTATTAAGCCCCGACTGAAGAAAGTTTGAGAGGCCACGCCCCGCACACCGTAAGCCCGATTGACTTGAAATTTCTCACACAGGTGTATGTTAGGGTGCTCTACAAAAAAGCCTCTGGGACCATAACAATCCTTCAGGGAATATTATATTAATATTAATATTTCCCGCTAATTAGCATAAACTGAAAAACAGGGTGTTATCCACAACTTTCTGGAATTTTACTGTATCAACACCAAATTTCTCGTGAAGCCCCGGGGGACTACAATAAACATACCCGTAAAAGATTAGTAGGACAACTTGAAAAACATGGCCGCCATTGACCAAAAAGTTTACGCAGGGGCGGGGCCTATCAACAAATTGGCCATAACTCCTTAACCATAGGTCCTATCATCATCAAACGTGCCCCCCATAGGACTCTGATTGACTTGAAATTGATTACACTTGTACAGCTCATGGTGCTCTACAATATAGCCTCTCAGACAGTTTTTTTAATTTCCGCTAGGGGGCGCTGTTATCAAGCCCTGACTGAAGAAAGTTTGAGAGGCCACGCCCCGCACACCGGAGGTACGTAGAAGCTTTCGGGCCCGGCCGACGGGCGGGACGCCGCCCACGCGGGGATTGGCGGCCTGCGCAGGGCGGCCCGTACTTTCAAAATCTCCGCGGGATTTTCTAGTATTTATATTATATTTAATTTTCCTGTGCGGGTAGAATTGACCCAGTGCGCGGGTTACAGAGCATGGAGTAGGTGCGATCGCTTTCTAGCTCCCACTAACTATTTCAGACTTAACTGACTAAACCCTATTTTCATCGATTTTTTTGTGCTTGTATTGCCGACAACATCCAGGCCGTGGTCTCAGGCCAGGGGAAACGTATAACCGATCTCGAGGAGAATGCAGAAGCTGTTTGTGGATGCCTGGAGCAACTTGAGGCTACGTGCTCCTCACTGCAGGAAGATAACAAGTCGCTGAAATCTAAACTATCGGATTTGGAAGGGAGAAGTAGGAGACAGAACGTTCGTATTTTGGGCTTACCAGAGTCACTTGAGGGCGCACGCCCCACCGCCTTTTTCTCCGAGCTTCTCGTCGAGGTTTTTGGTAATCAAGCTCTCCCTTCTCCCCCGGAGTTGGATAGAGCTCATCGCCCTTTGGCACCCAAACCTGGCCTACGTGAGAGACCACGTCCCGTCACATCATCAGCTTCCATCGATACCAGATTAAAGACTTGATCATGAGAGAGGCACGTAAACAAGGCGAGCTGGAATACCACGGCCACAAGCTCCGGTTCTACGAGGATTACAACGCGGAGGTTTTGAAGCAGCGGACTGAATACAAGGGGGTCATGGCTGACCTTTATCAGCGCGGTCTCCGACCCTCTCTCCTTTTCCCTGCGAAGTTGCGCATTACTCTCCAGAGCGGCAAGAGAAGGTGGTTACGGTCCGTCTCTGAAGCATCTAACTACATCGCTACATTGGGTGTGAGTCCGTAGTAAATACGATTGCCTGCTGTGAGTATACAAATGTGGACAAATGCTCTTTTCATATCCCCAGCCAATCTCTCAGACTGATGGTACTACACACATTTTTTTCTCCCTTTTTAAAATGAGTAAATCAGCTGGGTGAGCGTGACATTTTTGTTGCTTGTCATTTTGACGTATTGTCTAGCTCATTCGATTTGTTTATTTGTATCTCTATTTTAAAACGGCTGGATAAGCGTGTCTGTTTTGTTTTTTTTGCCATTTGGACATCTTGTCTAACTCACGCCTTTATTTTTGTTTGTATTTGGAATCTGCTGGGTGAGCATGGTATTTTTGTTTAGTGCGTTGTCATTTTGACAGTTTGCTGGATTGTTCATAGTGTTACTAGGCTGTTATGAGGTGAATTGTACAAGACCTATGTAGGAGCTAGCATAGGTCAGGAAGTTAGTGTTTTCTTTTTCTGTCAAGATGCTACGGAAGTTTAAAGCTACATTCAACCTGCAGTCTTCGTCGTTTGGGGATGAAGATATAGGGTTTGGGGGGTGGGGAGTGGGTTATCCTTGGTGTTATTCTATCTTGTTTACATCTGCATGCAGTGTGTGTTTTTATCGTCTTTCTATGTCTGGTCTATTCATATCACTGTATTATCTTGTAGGTCACTGTCTACACACTTACCCTAATGATGTCTAATAACTCAGTAAACTCTATTAGGTTTCTGTCATGGAATGTCAAAGGCTTGGGTCATCCGATTAAAATATCCAGAGTTTTGTCACATTTAAACATTTAAAAATGGATATAGCTTTCATACAGGAGACGCATATGCGCAATACTGATCATGTCAGATTGCGCAAATCTTGGGTAAGCCAGGTCTTCCACTACCTTTAACTCTAAGGCTAGGGGTGTGGCTATATTGATCCATAAGAGAACACAATTCATTCCCACTAGCTCAATCTCAGATCCCAATGGAAGGTATTTGATTGTAACAGGTACCATAAAGCAGACACCTGTTTTACTGGTTAAAGTGTATGCTCCCAACTTTGATGATGCTGGCTTTGCAAACCGATTACTTAGCAGCCTCCCAGCTTTAAATACGCATCGATTCATTTTTAGTGGCGATTTGAACTACGTTATTAACCCCGAATTAGATCGCTCCAGCCCCAGACTAGCTCATCCCTCTTCCATGTCATGGATGCGCTGATCCATGGAGGTTTCGTAATCCACATGCAAAAGAATTTTCTTTTTTTTCACCGGTACATCGCTCCTATTCTAGAATTGATTATTTTTTTGTGGACGCTAGTCTCCTTCCTAATGTGGTTTCTACTGAATATTTGGCGATAGTTATAAGCGACCACTCCCCTTTGGTTCTTGACATGCTATTAACATCTCATCCAAGACCCCGTCCTTTGTGGAGACTGGACTCTCTGCTTCTCTCTAACCAGGGTTTCTGTGATTATGTTTCCTCCTCTATTGACGATTTTGTTTATATTAACAAAGATGATTCTACCTCTTACTCTCTACTATGGGAGTCTCTAAAGGCATACCTTAGAGGTCAAATTATAGCTTACTCTGCCAATTTAACTAAATTGTATAAAGCTGATCGGACTCGACTCACGGACCTAATCCTTAATTTAGACCACCAATATGCCAGTAACCCTAGTCCTGAACTGTTCAAGGAGCGCTTGGGTCTGCAGGCCGAGTTTGATTGGCTTACCACTAGGCAGGCAGAACGTATGCTTTTGCAATCTCGCAGTAATTACTATGAACATGGCGATAAGGGTGGTTGTTTGCTCGCCCATCAGCTAAAGCGCCAAGCTTCCTCACGTCTCATTACTCAAATTAAGGACCCATTCGGTGCTATCCTGTCTGCCCCTTCCAATATTAATGCAACATTCAAAACATTTTATTCAGATTTACCAATCGGACTCCCAATCCACCATGGACCATTTTTTTAATAATCTCAATGTACCCACTATTGACCCTGCAATTGGACACAACCTAGATTTGCCATTGGTGCTACAGGAAATAGTTGATGCAATAAATTCAATGCAAAGTAACAAAGCCCCTGGCCCTGATGGCTAGCCCACCGAGTTCTTTAAGAAATTTAGTAGCAAACTAGCCCCACTTCTTCTAGCTGTATATAGTGAGTCAATCGAACGGGGTACTCTACCACCTACCCTGACCCAGGCATCAATCTCTCTCCTACTAAAGAAGGATAAAGAACCTACTTGTTGCGGGTCCTACAGGCCTTTATCTCTCCTCAATGTTGATGTCAAGGTCTTAGCGAAGGTCCTAGCAACTCGTCTCGAGGCAGTTATGCCGGATATCATCTCAAAGGAGCAGACAGGATTCATTAAAGGGCGTCATTCTTTCTTCAACATCAGAACATTAATGAACATAATTTATTCAACCCCAAACTCTAAAAGTCCTGAAGTTGTAATATCACTGGATGCCGAAAAGGCCTTTGATCGAGTAGAATGGCTGTATTTATTTACTGCTCTTAAAAAATTTGGTTTTGGTGACCACTTTAGCTCATGGATTCGTCTACTATACACTGACCCCCAGGCAAGTGTTTGCACTGGGGAATCCCGGTCTGATTATTTTCCATTATCACGCGGGACCCGACAGGGCTGCCCCTTAAATCCGCTTTTATTTGCGCTAGCTATCGAGCCACTATCCATATTCCCTGAGAGGCTCTCAGTACAAATTCGATCATAGGTGGCGCCCCTTCATTTCTCACTTTAATAAACTTAAGTTGCTTCCCAATGATTAGATTTCTATTTCTATTTCTATTACTTTTTTTTCTTCTTAGAAAGGGTCTCTTATGTCTCCATATTTCTCCATATCATGTGTCACAGCCTATGCGCCCCCTTGCTTGAGGCGTCATGGTTGGAATGTCTTCAGGTGCATTGTTTGGAATTTGGAACTGTTCTTGTCCTTGAGGGGACACTGTGTAACATTTTAAGTAATGTATTAGCTGGGATCAATGTCCTCATTCATAAATATGTCGTCATTGGTGTAAAATCACCTCTGCCAATTATCTGAATTGTCCTCCTGAGCGGAGAATTACATGCATTAATATTACATTTTGTACATTGAGCAGGCAGGTCTTATGGAGGCATCCATGTTTTTGGAATGTCATCAGGTGCATTGTTTAAAATTTAGAATTGTTCTTGTCCTTGAAGGCCACTGTAGCTTCTGTTATTATTCAAAAGGAGTGGGGTTACCCAGGGAGCGTTGCATTCTAGAACTTTCTTGATGATGTCATGTTGCACAGTGCCCCTTAAAGGTGCAGTGTGTAATATGACATCATCAAGTAAGTTCTATAATGCAACGCTCCCTGGGTAACCCCAACCCTTTAGAATAATAACAGAAGCTACAGTGGCCTTCAAGGACAAGAACAATTCTAAATTTTAAACAATGCACCTGATGACATTCCAACTATGACACTTTCAAGATGGCGGCACTAGGCCTTGGTCCAAAATACACAGAAATATGGACATATATGAGACCCTTTCTAAGGGAAAAAATAATAATTCAAAACAATTTTTTCAGCTATTATGCACTAAATTAAATGTACTTATGGATATTATAATAACTTTCTACAAAATCTGCTAGGAAATAAAACCCCAAATTCTACACACTGCAGGTTTAAAGGGCCACTGTACTTCTGTTATTATTTCTATGGAGTGGGGTTGCCCAGGGTATGTTGCATTCTAGAACTTTATTGATGATGTCATATTACACACTGCATGTAGTTGTCTTTTTTGTAACTGTTTTTAATGTTTTTTTTTATGTCATTTTATATGTCATTTTTCCAAGGATTGTTTGGGGTGCGGGGTGGGTGGGGTTCTAAATGTTTTGTATGTTTGTTAAAAAAGAAAAATCTCAATAAAAATCGTTTATGAAAAAAAAAAAAAAAAAAAAAAAAATTGACCCAGTGCATTGTGAGTAGGAAAAGTATCCAATCGATCCATACTCAAAATCTTCACGGAAGTTAGTACTCATCCGGGAATTTCTCGCATACCCAAACTCGCATACCCAACCGTCACATACTCAAATTGAAGTCAAAATTAGTATGAATAGGACGTTAGTATGGCTTTCCGAACACAGCCAAAGTGAGGGACAACGGGCGGAGAGCTGTCACTCAAGAGATCACGCCAATACATTTTAACCTCTGACAGAATAAAAACTAGCCTGCTAGAAAAAAAATCACGCCCCTCAGTGTTGTCATGGAGATATAACCTAAACATACAGACTATAATGTTTTTTTGGACCAGGCTGTAAGACTGTGAAAACTGCCTGTTTAATAAGTGAGTCAAATAAAAATTGCTCAGTCCTGGTACCATCCCCAGTGGCCACAGGAAGGTACTACAATGTGTGTCACTTCCTTATTGGATGCTGGTAAAAATCGCTGAGGTTGGGGCTTGTTTAAAACTTTGTGATTAACTCTCATGTAATTAAAAATTTATTAAAAAATTTAACTCTGGCTTTATCCAACATCTAGATCTTTGGTTAAAAACATTTGACCCTACTTACCTGCATTGTCACGTCTTAATCATGGAAGTGAAGCTGACTAACTCCTGAAATGCTGTTTTTTTTATGAAGCATTTTGGTGTGTAGCAATAGAACTTAAAGATATGTAACTGGCATAAACCACACAATGAAATATTCCACTAAAAGACTATAAAACCAAGTTATTTCAGAGTATAAGCCTACAGACAATACTGTGAGTTTGCTTTCACATCAGAGACCTTAGAGGCAGCCCATGCTTGTTCAATCCTAATAAGGACATAACGAAACAAAATTCAATAAAAGTTGTATTACAAAATAAACAAACCCCAGTAAGACAGCCAGGAGATAATGAAGCATGCACCTTTTACCATCCACTGCTGTGTTTTACTAACAGAAGAGCTGCCGTCTCCATGGTAACACTGTAGTCAAAGCAGTGCATACCCATTTGTTTATAAGTTAAACAAGAGTAGACAGAAACACTATCAGACAGAAGTGTCATTAAGAGTTTCTTTGTTGTCCTTTTGGAGAAAGGGTTATTTTTCTTCATAATGGAAAACATGAATATTTTACATGTAATGGACGGCAGACAACACTAGTGAGCGGTGAAAGATTTGCTAGGAGGTGGTGTACTGAAAGGGGCCAATGAGAGAATTCTCACTGTATAAAATGGCTGTGTTGATCTTTGGCCAATCGTTAGACAATTTTACCTACACTATTTGCTCACAGATTTACAGTGATTTAACTTTGTACCAACACAGACTGGCTGAAAGGAAACAGTTAAAAAAACAATATTGTCACCATTATAACAGAGCCAAATGAATCAACAATATATTACATGCTGACCTAGACAAAGGGGATTACTTTGTTACAAGGAAGTGTCCAAATTCTGTACAATATATACACATATATTGAAGTATTGAAATGTGAGACTGCAGGTGAATAGGGTAAAATTTTTACCTTAAACATATCATCATGGAATTTTACCAGTTAAATACTTGTGCTTAGGTATCCACGAGGAGCTTTTAAATCATTTCCGAACAGTCTCATTTATCCTCTGATGCTAATACATTACAACAGCAAACTAGACCATCATACAAATAATGCTATGTTCTTGGGCTAGTTAGTAATTAAATCAACCTGAATGTGAGGGGGAACAAAGTTAGCCTTAGCTGCCACTATAAAAAACATTTCATATGAAAGCTTAACCGTTTTGATGTTGGTGTGTTTTCAATTAGCAGTTGAATAACGTTGTGTCTGTGGGCGTCACTGTTGTGGCAGTAATACCAGTGGGGAACAACCTCTCATGTAATGTCACTTGATTGCAAAACAAATACCATGAAGCTCTTTTAAAAACAGATTTTGTGCTTTGACAGTGAACACAGCCTCTACGTAACAAGTCGAGGCTTAGGGCCACTTTGATACTGTTACTGACCAATAAAACATTTATTGGCATACTATATTATCATTCACTGACTCGTGAAACACTTCAGGAAAAAAAAAAATCCCATCATTGTAATGTTATATTGGGTCACAAAAATTCCTCTGCAAGATAACTGTGAAAGCCTAATATAGTTTTTACAAAATATAAGTATTCCCATTAGAGGACTTAACATTGTATTCAGCAGAAATATATTTTAACAAAGGAGTTAATTTATTTTACTGTATGCTAGAGCTTTTCTTTATGACGCATCTTCTTCTCCTTCTCTGATTGAGGTCAACTTAAACTCAGCCAGACGCGTCATGAAAAATCTATCAGGATAAATCACCAACACATACAATATAAAAGTGATGTCTACAGATGGATTTATATATGTATGTATATATATATATATATATATATATATATATATATATATATATATATATATATATATATATATATATATATATATATGAAATGATGCCTGCATGGTTTATTTAAGGATAAAAAAGGTAGGTTGTCACAGAAATGTTATGTGTCTAAAATTGACGCTGTTTTTGCAACATTCTCAGGGACGCAATAGACAAATGACAGCCGTACCTGAAAACAACACAAGAGGTACAACAGAAGCTCAAACTTGAGGCAAAACATGAGCTTAAATGGTAACCATGGAGCTGATGATGACATTGGTAAAGCATTTTTAACAAGCGAAAAAATCCTATTCATGTTACCTTGTCAGGTTAATTCAGTAATTCTCTCACCATGGCACTTCTTTACGCTGACTGTACTGAGAAAGTAGTTACAGTGAAAGGTAAGGTATAAACTCCTCATGTTAGCATGCTTTAATTTCCTGTTTTCCAGAACAATTTCTTTATTTCGCTTCTATCCCCACAAGTTGCTTGCTAAAGTAACACAATACAGAAGAAGCTACAAGTGCTCTCAGCGGATTGGTCGTTAACACTTGATGCCTCTGTGTCACACATATGAACGAGTTTGCTAATATTCAATTATGCCAACAACATGTAAAGCTATGAATGTTGAGGAGAAACAAATCCCACTGTCACATTTATTTAGAATAACTGGCACAGTGGAGCAGAGCGGTAAGCGTTCTTCTATCTGCCGAACACCCCCAGAGTACAGAGACAACCGATGCTTTTAATAAAAGGACATTGGTTGGGAAGCACATTTCAATTACAGCCCTCCCCATTAGTATGCAGCAGACTACTGGAAGCCATATGGGGGCAGACCATTCCATTGTACTTCAAGCTGCTATAGATCACCTCGCCAGGTGAATAAATCTGTTGGCTCACATCACAACCTGACGATAATCTCCCTTTTCCTGGATTGATAGCAGGCCTCAGTGCTTCGCTAGTAGAGTGGGGGAGCACTGTACAAAGCAACACATCAGACATCCAGCTGTGTGACCTGCACCACTGGCCCATAAATCAAACCATATGGCATCTATGTAGCCCCACCAAGTTCCACCAACATCATCCCTGAAGGGCATGTAGAGCGTTTGATTTACCAGCTAAGCTGAACTCAACTCATGTTTTTTTTTTCACTTTCAGAAGTGCTATGATTTGTATGGGCTTTATTTGAGAGTCACAGTCTGACAATAGGAAAAACGGGGAGACAGAGAGGGTTATTATGACATACTACAGAGGACCCTCATCGAACTGTGGAAATGTATAAGGAATGTAGCTTAATGAGGTACGATTCTTTTGTTAGCCTGTATATGTCTGCTTAGATTTGAACGTTTGGTCCGTCTGAATATTTTAGTCCCTCCCTAATGTGAACTTAATAGGCTGCTGGGTCTACGGTAATTCGCACCGACCTGAACACTGGCTGATTGTGTCGGCTAAGTGGTGCAGTTGGTTAACACTTTCGCCTCACAGAGAGATGACTTGGGCCTTTCCGTGTGGCGTTTGCTTGGTCTCCCACGGTCCAAAGACACACAGGTTAAGTTAAATGGATACTCTAAATGGCCCCTAGATGCAGATCTGAGCATGAATGGTTATCCATCTCTGGTATGTAAGCCCTGTAATTCACTGGGGACCTGTCTAGCTTTTACTCCGCTTCTCACTGGCTCGAACAACCCCCTAAAGGAAAACTGGATATAGCTGATGGATGGATGGCTGACTACTGTAGCCCCAGTGTGGGCCTCTCACCCAAAGCTACTGTAGGTATGTAGGGCTAATAGAAAGTGGCTAATAGAAACTGCGATAAACAACATGGCTACACACTCCCCTATGTGTCACAAACTACCTATTACAGTTGTGGCAGATTTTGTGCTCAGGAGACTAATTTCTTTGCAATTTGCATGTGGAAATTAAAGTCCTTGCACTCTGTTTTACCTGTCAACCCACATTGTTCCATGAGAAAGTTTTATATAATGTGGTTTATATTGATGAATGCAGGGCTGAGTAATGCATATTGATGAACACAGGGCTGAGGTTGTAACTATCCTATCCATGCATATCTTGGGCCAATCTGCTCTGGATCGCAGCATTAGAAGCCTTTGAACATGGGAGGGTTGTGTCAGCTATGGAATGCATCAACGCTGTTGGAATAGGGAACATGTGCCTTAGTGTCCGATATCTGCCACCAGATAGAGTCAAATCCTGTCGAGGGGTTGTCCAGGTCATGTACTGTACATGTGTTCAGTGTGTCAATCTTAGTGGATGCCACTGAGTGCACAGTGGGAGTAAGTGGATTTATGACAGAATCGGTGTAAGGAGAGGATCCATTGACTCAAGCTCAGCGGGAGTTCATGTATCAGGGTTAAGGAGGCTTCCCTCTACTAAGACTGAAAACCCAAACAAACCCAGATCGAGTGAACAGCTGTGGGTCTGGTGCTGGATGGAGGGCAGACAGACAGATTGTATGAAGCGCTCTCAGGCTTTATTATAATTTTTTTTTAGCTTATTGTTGATTGAGTCATTCTTTGAGAACCTTGGCTGCCATCTCGCAAAGCCCCCTAGGTGTCACGCAGTCAGGAAAAGGAAGCACATCCAGGACAATGGGGATATTAAACATGCTGCACACATAGCAGAGGTTCTGCTGCCCTTTGGCTAGCGATCTGATGCAATGCTGGAGAACTTAGAAAAGACACATCTGCACCATATTTTTGAGACGACTGGATATGCTTTCAGACACATTTATTTGGAAATGAATGTTGGTGCCCACGTGGATATGGATTTCAATTAGAAGACATTTGACCACAGGGCTCTCAGAGCTTTTACAGTATGATGCCTTCTTTACACATAGCATTCCCCTCCAAATATCCATATTTAAATTAATGTTGTTGAAGTATCATCATCGTTGGCCTTTTTCAAGCCAATTGCAATATGGTCAACACTGGCTTGATTCTTGAATATGAGAGGAAACTTTCATACTTGGTATAACAAGCTTGGATTGGACATCACACGCCATCTGTATGATTTTGTTCTCTTCATGTAGTTAAACGTTTTGGTTTCGTTTTCTCCTGCCGACACATTTATCCCTGGGAGGGGGGATTAGAGCTTGAGGGGACTAAGCTCTTCAAATATTATCCATCCACGATGCAGTGCTATGCTCCTGAGGTGTCACTTCTGCGTTCCCATTTCAACCACAGCACCCCCTCACCTCTTTACAAATTGTAAGCTTTTTTTCCCCAAGCGGGTTTCTTTTCCATTATAAGGATTGCATCAGAAATGTGTACCATTGAAGACACTTTCACAATTACTGAAACAAATGTTGTTTTCCATTTCCATTCATGCATAGTGCACCTCCTGAGGATTTTAATTCACCAGGGTCTGCATTAACTACATATTTTCACACTCCTTAGCCAGACCAGCAGATTCAGGGGAAGCTTTTTCCCTGCTCCTCTCACCCTACTGAACTCTACATATCTATATATAACCACGATAACCAACCAACCACTGACCACATACTGTATCTACACCTTAACTGTATTCATCTCTCTGTACTGTTCACTCTGCACTATCAATACTATTCCATTATAAATACTCTGTAGTTAACAGCTTTTTCTTGCACTACTGGTCAGACACTAACTGCATTTAGTTGCAACTGTACTTGTAGTCTGATTCTGATTGTACACTGAGGTAGGCTAGAGAACTTACACACACATACCTGTAAACACAACCGAAGTTTATATGTTCCTTTAAATGTTTTTCTTTAATTTTAGAAAAGTTTCCTGATTTCATGTTTTTTTCTACAAAGTGGGTATTCAGGGGAATGGGTGACAGGAATTATATCACAAGCATTTGCATCAGTCCTACACCCCAAGGAATTAAAACTAACTTTCATCACCCACCTGAGAGCAATAAAAGCTTCATAAGCAGACAAAAAAACTCCTCAAACAATATACTCTGACTTAAAAAATAATTTCCCAACACTAGTAATCTGCAGAGTCTTCTTTCTCCATGCCTCCATTCTCGTTTCCTTGAGCATTTTCATCACCAACTTTATTCCTCCATCAAGTCGCTCATATCTACCTGTACCGCTACAGGCACTCAGCACTGTGGAGCACCACTGGGGGGGCTGCAGACACATCCCCTCCTCGGGCACTGTAATTACTTGGCTCTTTTTATTGTTGAATGTGCTGCTGACGATCGGCCTGAGGGAAGTCAAATATGGTTCTTTTTTTTGCCGCAAAGTTTCTTGGAGGAGTCTCGACAGCTGCTAGCTCCCTGTGAACACTTCTTCTTTCCAAAATGACCTTAGGTGCTGGGATGAAGGACACAGGCATTTCGGAGGCACTGTCAACTCAAAGTTAGCTGGAAGTTTAAAAAGGGTTTCGATGCATTCTGCCAATATGCAATAAAGAGAGTGAGCTTCAAATCACAAAACATACTATGGTTGTTGTGTGCGAGTGAAAGTCAATCAGGAGACATTTCATTTAGGGTAGCAATTTTGCGACAAATCTAATAACATTGCACTCGTACCATGCTAGAACATTGTTGGTATTTGACAGACATCTACTCATGTAGATTCAGAAACATGAGCTTGACATCCCTGTAAGGCCTAGATCAGCTCTTTCAATGATGCTCCTGAGTCTTCCTCCGTTTGCAGTAAACCAGCAAAGGAACAAACAACTCTTAGCAGTAACTCCAGTGAAAATAGGGCACAACAAGAGGTTGTAGATAAAGGACCTCTAATGGTGGACTAGAGAGGAACATGATTTCACTCTGTTTCATGTCTTCATTTGAGAAGGGTCGTGGTCTCCTCATTTCTCCACACACCAATGTGTTATGTAGCATCATGGAGGCCTGAAATCAGCGCAACTGGAAATATGCCTTAAAAGGACCCAAACTAAGATGGTCTATTATTATCTAAATCCATTCATTTGTTCTCAGCATACAATATATTCTGAATTTCATTCAACTCTGAGATGATTTGTATTAGCATCCATTGGACCCCCCCCCCCCCCCCCCTACATAGGATGAGACATTTTTACAGCACAGATCACAGAGACACATATCAAGGTAGCAACTGCACTTGGGTCATTTGAAAAAAGTTCTAGAGTTGACAACGTCCAACCCACACACACACCCACACACTTAAACCCAAGGTCAAACCGTCAGTCGTCAAGGTACCCAAAATGTAATTAAGACACAATACCCTGAAAAAACTATAAAGACAAATGGTGAACAATACCAGAATACAGCATGATAAACTGATTGCATTTTCTCACGCACACTGCCAAATCAATATGTTATCAAGCGTCCCTCCAAGGAGAAAAATAACACATGTTTTCTGTTTTTCTTCAGTTCAGCAGCTTGTATGGATTTCTCTCTCGACATGGTTATGCAAGTGTTGCAAAGAAAATTGAATAAGAGAATGGCATCATGGGGAAAAGGAGGCACAGAGTAAAGTCATATCACTTATAATTCTGCAGATAACTTTCTTTACATCAATACATAATATTTCCAAAAATGTCATACTACAATTTCAACACATTCTTTGCAAAGCTCTATAAAGTGGTGTCAGGCATTATAATCTTATACTCATTGTGACCTTAATTAAATGATCGCACCTTTCCTATGTCTGCATTTTCAATATAAAAAACAAGATTAACACCCATTGTGCTGCATCGCATCTAACTCCCAGCTAACCCATAAGCATCTAAGGACTCAGTTATGAAAGTTTGTGTTCAACGTTATTAAGCTTCAGGTCTTAATTCAAAGAAAGTAGCAGACCTTGCCCATGGCCATGTGTACTATTGAGCAAAAATGTAATAGTTCTGGTTTGGTCTGTTGTATGAACAGATGACACAGTAAAGGTTTGTTTGGCAAAAACGTTGAATGCGCCTCAACTTCTTTGGCAACAAACGTCATCTCACAACACTTTTTCTAAGCTCTCTGGCTGCTTGTTTTTTAGGTAAACACTTTCATAATGTGACAAAGGACTGCCTCTTGGGCAAGGGGGGGGTGATGTCATCAAAACATTGCAAAGAGAAAGGTTATTTTTCCCATTATTTTCTTGTTTTCAAAAAACATTTCTCTGGTATTTGAATCACTGTTGAGGGCAAGTGACAGCTGTGAAGCTTCAGTACAGATGGAAGTAAAGAGGAGGAAAAGGAGTCATTTTAAAATCTCCTTTGGGCAGACTGAAAGACGGGCAAACCATAGCTCTTCACACAGGGGCTTTGGACTGTTTATGATGAATATTAATTTGATTTCTCCCTCAAGTACAATAATTATAGCCTACAAGAAAAGGAGCTTATTATTTGGAAAACAATAGCTAACCACTGAAACAACATGAATAAAACAGACAAGTAAAGTATATTTTATCCATAATATTAGAATAATATGTCTTAAATGCGACAGTAGCACAGGGGAGAAAATAGATATACTGACAATAGAATGAAGAAGAGATTCATATACTTGTGAATGGCATCTAACAGGCATTGGATTCAAGTACTAGTACAAGTATTTTTCTTTGTGTTATTGTGGAATTTGCAGACATATCGTATAAGATGAGCATCCGCAGGACATGTTTCTCCAAGCAGCCCTGCAGGGTCTAATGCATGTCCTAAATAAGGGTATAAAGACTGAAGGGAGATTTTTGCTCCACTGAATTACATTTAGCTCATTGCCGTTGAGTGTAACAACCCACTGCATTTCAACAGCCCGATCATGCCACTGAAACCAACAGCAATCAACTAGATAAATCACACCAGGAAAGGTTTAAGGAGGTTGATTCATAACACATTTAAAATGAAATGTGCAAACACACAAATGCATGCCTGTGTTTGCGAAGGCACACACACACACACACACTTACACTTATTCTTAGTGTGAGTCCAGGCAGTGGAGCCGAAGCATCTTGGCATGGTGATTTATTCATTTGCTTCTAGCAATAACTGAGGTTATTGTTAGCGCCCCACCCATAAATCTGTGTTATTTTATTATAACATAGAGATTTGGAGAGTAGACGCAGCCAGGGGAGATTGAGATGAAGCACAGTTTTGTCTTTTTCTACGAGGAACCTCCGCATCGAGGAAAATACAGTGTTACTGTGTGAGAGAGAGAGAGAGAGAGAGAGAGAGAGAGAGAGAGAGAGAGAGAGAGAGAGAGAGAGAGAGGGAGAGAGAGAGATTTTAGTCCATTTGTGATATGGCCAGACTAGAGAGTCCATTTCCTCATGGCTAACTGTGGAGCCAATTGAAAATTGAAAAGTTCACACACACACACACACACACACACACACACTGCAGTCAGTGTAATGTACAGTACATGAGACAATGAGGGATGTACTGTGTGAATGCCACTTCTCTATAAGGGCAGCTTAAGCAAAGACACACCAGAAAATGGAGTCGGACGATTCAGTCAGCTCCAGTCTCCCCGACACGGTTAAAAAAGTGGGAACAACACAATTAATTGTTTGTGTTGCACTTTATTTTTCTTATGAACAGGAGTTTCCTAACATAGATAGGCTCCATTATATTTATAATAGTTAAGGAATTATGTACAAACTCTTAATTCGATCACTTGCTAAGGAACATTGATTCATTTATAAAACAATCGGACTCCTACATGAATACTGTACTGATTTGCCTAAATAAAAAGTCTTTCAGTATTTTCAAGTAGGAGTGACTGCTCAATGGGTGAATGAGACAAACAATGTAAAGCGCTTTGAGGTTGAGAAAATCAGTGTAAAGCTCTATTCACTGTAAGTGCAGTCCATTTACCATTTGTTTACCCTGCTTTTTGACCCAGGCCCTTTACCTGGACCCATTATAGATTATACCATCATCTCAACAGTGGCTCTCTATACTGTATATATGCGATATGCACTGTCTAGGCATTTAAATCCCACATTCTCTATCCACTTGTGTCTTCCTCCTTAGCCCTTTCTGTTTTATTTTTTAGGTTGCATTGTTGAAGGGAACTTGAGATTTTCTTTTTCGGAAGGCTCCATCCTTCAGGACACAATTAAAATGAACTTCTGGCAGGTTATCATCACAACAGGAAAAGAAAATAGCAGAAAATAAAACTACTCTCAATAGCCCACAATGAACTTTCATAACTATATGCAAAGAACAAGCAGTAATATTACATTGACATAAGTATTCAGAGCCTTTGCAATGACGGATATCATGTTTGGACTAGTAATAATCCTCCAGAAGGACAAGCTACACTGCAACACTGCACCAACCTGGGCTTCATGGCACAGCGGCCAGACGGATGCCTCTCATTAGTACAAAGACACATGGAAGCCTGCTTGGAGTTTGCAAAAGTGTAGGTCTATTTATCTTGTTGAGCACATGGCAACAACTGCATGTCATTGTCCCAGCAAAGCACATTGTGTAATGAAAATCAAAAATAGATTCATGTGCCACTCATTGTTACTCTATAGTAACGAATGCCACTTATTTTGCATTTATGAAACATACTGTCTACAATATGGCCAAACATATTTGTCCGTAACACACCTCATCAGGCTCATATGCATTGTCAAGACATAATAGTCCCTTGGTTAAAAATAGGTTAAACTAGATGCTTCAAAAGTTACTAACACTAAAAACTTTCTTTAGGGTTGGTATTAGCCACGTTGCAACTTCATTGTCGCTGATATTTCAGTAATTGTAGTTTACGATTTTTTAAATGTTAAACAAAGCACTGGAATAAACTGGAGTATTTGGACATATTGAGCCTTGAAATATATGCCTTTCTATCAAACCCATACAAACAAGGTTTATAGGTGCTGGGGTTGATAATTTGTGGGAAACACTAGCATTAACAACACCATACAATGGCACAGACACCACCAATCTCTTCCACTGAGGTGCCATTTGTTCCCCAGTAAATGGACCAAGATAACACTATAATTTGACTCTGATATACGGAGGTGTAAAAATGATACACACTCCACCTTTTTTTTCCCTTGAACTCTAAAGCCTTCACACACGCACGCACGCACACAAGGCAAGTTTATTTATATAGCACAATTCAGACACAAGGCCATTCAAAGTGCTTTACAGGGGCAAGATTAAAAACACAATACACATTAGAAAAGCGAATGAATAAAACATTTAAATAAAAATTACAGGTTAAAATGGAAACAGAAAAGTCTTCAGACTTGATTTAAAAGAGACACACACACACACACACACACACACACACACACAGTGTACATCTTAGAATCAAATATATCTATTAAATGGATTGCCATGAACTGTTACAGACATCCATGTCCCCAACAGGAAGACCTTTTTTCTCATATAAAGCAACATTAACTGGCATTTCTTTTTGTCCAGTACTCAAGTTTATAACCAATAAACAAGTGAATTCATATGTGTGTGCTGGTGTGTGTGTGCAAAGCTTAGTTTGTTTTTCATATCAGTAGTAAAAAAGAAGAAAAAAAGGGAAGAAAATATTTAAATATTCATGGGGTCCAAGGTGACTTTAACCCCTTCAGACCCACATTTTTTCTGCTGGGCAAATAATTTTTTTAACTGATTCGGACTACTCTTCAACATAAAAACAGAGTGGATATTTTATTTTTTTTCGAACTCATGTTTCTACGAGTTTTTTTTCATGTCCATTCCAATGGACGCCAGGACACGATGCACGTAAAATGCCATAAAAACATTAAAAATAAAAGGCATAAATGTCCTCAGGTATGGCCTAAACAGCTGGAACTGGATGTTTTTGAGTGTGTGTAAGGTTCTGAACATGCACATCAACTTGATAGGTGTATCACAGCGAGGGTAGGCAACAGCAGTGAGGTCATCACCAGGAAAGCCCAATGCCTACTAGAAGAGAGGGAAATGCTATGACGCAATCTGAACATGCACATGAAGACAATATATGTAGGATTGTAGATAAGATAGCATAAAAAAAGAAATCAGTTTTGCCATCAGTAAACGATCATGGAACTTCCAACACATAACCATGCTTTCTATAGTAGGCTAATTAACCTTTAACAAGGTTATTCGCCCGACTCCTGATGTCCATTGCAATGGACATCGGACTTTGAAAAAATCCTACGAATTAATTACGTGACATATGTTCAAAATAACTTCAAATATTATCACTTATAATAGTAATAGTTGAAATTATACTGAGAGCACGTTTGTTTGGCTAGCATGAACATAAATTTAGGTTTTAGATTGAAAATGGGCAGTTACTCTTCCCTCTCTGGATCGGCTCAGCCATACTTGTCTTGTCAGAGGTCTGTCACTCTCTCAGAACAAGCTCAAAGTCATTACATGATTTTGATTGGATAATCAGGATCCAATCAGTAACTAGCAGTGCTGACATCATCCAATTACAGAGTATTTATTACAGAGTATCTCTCTTCTTTCTCTTTGACCATGGCTTTCATGTACACAGTAGTGTCTGAAGCCTCTACCTGGATCCCAATCCACCGTCTCTGAGCAAGATCCTGTTGAAAGTGCCCAATCGATGATTTTAATACAAAAACGGCACTGCAGTTGTGTTCGAGGTAGAGTAAGAGGGGAAGCTGTTACTCTACAAATAGCTGTAATTTTCTCTTTGCTCGCTCAGAAAAATTTAACTGTAATAGCAATTTAAGGAACGTGATTTTATGTAAGGACCAGATGCAAACTGGATTCACACTAGGACATCTGTTGGTTTTATGTTTTTTATTTCAAATTGTTCCAATGTCTGATAAAAAACATGAAATGATGAGCTTCAGTGCAACATTTAAAGGCACAAACCACAAACAATTTTAAGAGTCTTTACAAATTCATTGTGTTCTTGCCCACACAATACGTCTCAAAATAAGTGCTCTCTTCTCCCAATTCTTCACTGCAATTACCATTTGGGACAAACTGTTTTGAAAAGATGTCACTCTCTTATTCATGCATTTGGGACTGCAGTGCTAGACTCCATCACCACTGATGCCTGTGTTTACTTTCTAAATTATGATTCAAAGATCACTTTCGAAAAAATATCACAGAGCTTGTAAGACACATAATATCTCCTCATGAGGATTCTTGTTCAGGCAAAAGCACATGAACTCTTTGCTTCGGTGTCCAGTGGTACTATCACTGCTGGCTTTTGCTTCAGTCTATCAGCTCATATAGAGATGTAAGTGGATTGAAGAGTTTAATGTTATCCTTCACCTTAATATGTGATAGTTTGCCCATTTTTCAATAAAGTATGAAACACACATATCCGGCTAATTACCACAACAACTATGTTTAGGCGGGTACTCATACAATCTCGACAGAAGGACATCAGTCCCTAAAACACACAAACCATTACAAAATGGAGGTGAATCAACAATGAAGCTATACTCGACATATAGCCAAGTGTAGTTTATACACTCAACAAAAATATAAACGCAACACTTTTGTTTTTGCTCCCATTTTTCATGAGATGGACTTAAAGATCTAAAATTCATTCCAGATACACAATATTACCATTTCTCTCAAACATTGTTCACACATCTGTCTAAATGTGTGATAGTGAGCACTTCTGCTTTGCTGAGATAATCCATCCCACCTCACAGGTGTGCCACATCAAGATGCTGATCTGACATCATGATTAGTGCACAGACGTGCCTTAGAAATGAACATTCAATGCACGAGCAACAGATCTGGTTGTCATTCCTGCTGTCAAGCATGCCAATTGTACGCTCCCTCAATGCTTGTGGCATCTGTGGCATTTTGCTGTGAGACAAAACTGCACATTTCAGGGTGGCCTTTTATTGTGGACAGTCTAAGGCACACCTGTGCACTAATCATGATGTCAGATCAGCATCTTGATGTGGCACACCTGTGAGGTGGGATGGATTATCTCAGCAAAGCAGAAGTGCTCACTATCACACATTTAGACAGATTTGTGAACAATGTTTGAGAGAAATGGTAATATTGTGTACCTGGAATGAATTTTAGATATTTAAGTCCATCTCATGAAAAATGGGAGCAAAAACAAAAGTGTTGCGTTTATATTTTTGTTGGGTGTATGATCTTGTGTTAATACTCAGCATAGGCTATCAATATGCCTGTTGACAGAGCCTAGGCTGTGGATTAACATTGGATATGTTTTAGCGCACACACACACTATGATATTCACTGATTTTAACAGAAAGAGATTTTGACAAGCATTCTCAAAAATCGCTGACACCACCTTTGAGGTCAAACCATATTAACTTTACATTACTCTATACTGTAGGTATAATTATACAATGCAGAGATGGACAACAATTGCTGATAGAAAACCAATTTTGAATTACATGCCAACAGCAGCTTCAATTTATCCGAAAACCAGAGTATCAGTCTTAATAATTAACATCAGCAAAGTGTGTGTATATAAACGTTCTGGCAAGCAAAACTTAAGTAACAGGCTTTCTAACCTTTTCTGGAATTGCATTTATTTATGCATTTCTGCAGCAGCAATTTACATTAAGACTGCATACATACTGCATATTTAAAAAGGCTTCTAGTGACATTTGCTGTGACTGGCTATTTTTGGGATGAATTTGAAGTCCACCCATGCTGACTCCTAGCCAAAGTGCAACAACCTTTAACCTCCCTAGCTAAATGAAAGACATTTTTTTCCAGGTCACCTGTTTTGGCCATGTGAATCATATATATGTTCCTTTTTAGAGACAGAAGAAGTAGCTTTACATTGTTCTAGAGCTACACAACCTAGTGAGTGTCAGGGTGGAGGGTCAACAAGTGTGTGACTTTTACATGTTTGACCAGTAGGGGAAGGTGGGGTGATTTGTGCAACTTTTTACTCAAAGTGATTTTAAAGTGAGGCCTTGACAGTTATGTCTCCAACTCAAATATGTACATATATTTCAGGATGTTGTGCATCCCTGGCAATAAAAACTTTGGATCTGGAATAAACTGTTTAAGAAATATAGCTTTCGGAAAAAAAGTTGTCTTGTCGCACAAATCACCCCACGTAGTGGGGTGATTTGTGCGTCATTGTGTCACAATGACAAAGTCACCATCATCATCTTTCTGGCCATCTGAACTCTCATCAGTGGTGTCGTTAAGTGGAATTGAGATGTCACTCTCTCCTGAGCTACTGTAGACTATCACTTTCTTTTGGTGACCAGCGTATACAGCCATGCCACTGGCACAACTCTCAGAAATGTACTTTGCACTAGTTGCTCCGTGCTTGTGGAACCAACTGCCACCTGACAAATGTGATTCCCCCTACATTTCTGCCTTTAAATCAAGGCTCAAAACCCATATGTACACCCTGGTGTTTCCTCCCCATTAACCTCTGCACTACTTACTTACCTCTGCACTACTATCTGTGTTTATGTGGATGTATGGGCTTTACGTCTTTTATTTTGGTTATTGTTATTTTACCTTCATTGTTTACCTACTGAATGCACTATGTACAGCACTTTGGACAGTGCAAACTGTCATAAATGTGCTTTTATAAATACATTTTACTTACTTACTTACTTATAACTCACCCAGGCCCTTGCGCACAAATCACCCCATCCCCAGAATTTTGGATAATAGGCATGATGCAGCAATTTAGGGTTGACATTGTGCTAACTATATAGACTCAAAGTGTAGCATACCAAAGCACTAAAACATGTGTCAAATGTTTTCAAACGTGTCTATAATTGTTCAGACACAATAATCAAAAAACCTTGATCATGGAAATTTTACTTTGAAAAGTTTTTTGAGCTTAAATGTGCTTATATCTTATTCCTTGTGTCTCCCTTCTTTACAGGATGAGTCAAATGGATGGCTCTTCTTAAATATGTGGTCACATTTCCAATTTCTTCCACGGTTTTCTAGAAACAAGGGGTTTTGCAACTTCCAAAATGCACAAATCACCCCACCTTCCCCTATATGTCACTCAGCATTTATGTATTAATTTAGCCATGATCACATTCATTCACAGAGCCTTTTTGTGCCTAAACATAACCAATCTTGACCTTACCATAATTGTGACATAAGACAACTCGATAATTTTTTACATAGTTTTATGAATTGTGAAAGGATCTTACAAAGATAAGTTTGGCTGATGGGGCAGTATATTGCCAACAACCATCAATAACCATAATAAGCTGTAGACCTAACCTGGAGCTAAGCTGCCAAATTTGACAAAAAACCCTCGAAGCGTTCTTGAGATATTGCGTTCATGAGGCAAGATGTCACAGTGACCTTTGAACCCCAACATCTATTTAGAATCAACTGAGTGCAAAGGGAATTCAGGGAATTAGAAGAAACTCCCTCAAAGCTTTCATAAAATATGGCACTTAAATGAATGGACGGAATTTACAGACGTACGTACAGATGGACAACCCAAAAACATAATGCCTCTGAAGTACAAGAGTAAAAAAGGTACATAAAATTTGTTTTGTTCATGTTGTGTTACTTAAGTTTGTATTGTCAAGTGGCCAGTGGATTACTATTTCTTCATGGGAAGGATTTTTTAAAACTGCCCAACGGATACAAGGACTAAAGGACACCACAGCTAACATTACCAACCGATTTCTGTCTAAAGACCTAATAACCTCTCCTCTGACTGTAAGTTTAACTCAAAATAAATCTGAACCATCCGCTAACATGCGTACCTACATTACATTACAGCGGACTGTGGCCGGTCGGTAGAAATCCAGAGCCTCTCCTCAGCAGCAGCACTAGCATGGGCCACTCAGAAGCAGATAACACCAGAGTAATAAAGCCTTCTGGAGGAGGTCGTGAACGCTGCTGCTCCATGATTGTTTCCTGAGCTTCAGGGCAACAATCAATCCACTCTCTCCTCTCCTCTCTCACTTTCCTTTCACCTTATTTATATCCCTCTCTCCTCTCCTCCTCATCTCCACCTGCTGCCGCCACCTTTTTATTTATCTCTCTTTGGCCTTTTTTCCAGTCTCTCCCCCCTGTTGTTACACTGAACAGTCCTCACTGTAGAAGATGAAGATGTCCTTGCGCATTTGTAGTTTGTGTGGATAATTTTACGCGTATATTGTTTTCCGAAGAGATAGCAGCACATCAGTTTCTTTAATTTAATTACAGGGGAAGTAGGGTCTTTACTTTACTAACTTTATAAATCAACAGAGATATCCCGAGTACACTGTGCACAGTGCACTGTATATGAAGGGAAACCTCTTGTTCATAATAAAAAGCTCTCATCTCATGCCAAGGTTGTTGTTTTAATGCGAAGTGAATATATCTCCTCCAAATGGCTTACTGTTCTCACCTCTCCCTTGATCAATCAATCGACTTATGTGCCTTCTCCTTTCTGCACACCACTGCTGTGTTTCACATGCTTTGATTTCTCCTGCCTCGGATTTCTTTAGATCAGGATAAGTATGTTGAAAAACCTGAATGAGAAGTCAGACAAAGGAAGCCTCACACTGTACCGATAGCTTCCAGCACTTTTTTATTTAATAAAGCGATGTTTCTATTTAAAGCTGGGGTATGTGATTTCTGATTGGTCAAAGCTGTACATTTTGACCAATCAGAGCGAGGCTCCGATTCTCTGTTTATATTGGCTGTTGGGACTGTCCATTCACTTTCGCACAACTTTGTTGGTGTAGAGCGTGTAAGGGAGGGACCATAGGGGAGGGACCAAAGAGAACAAGTGGAGAGGTTGAGGTATTTGAATTTTGCCCTGCGTTCCAATACCCGTTCAACATGCCCTCGTTCACTTGCCCTAGGCACTTGCCCTCGGGGGAATCCCCGCCGCCATCTTAAGTGTCGTTCCAATTGTCTGGAAACTGAAGTGAACTTCGTGATATAGACCCTCGGAGGGCTGAGTGATCAAGTGAACATCCATGGTCACTCCGAGGTGGATATCACCCACAGTGCATTGCAGTCCGTCTTCTTCTTCTTCTCCTTTTATTTTCCGGTAGACTGTATGCTTTTAGGGACATCGCGGCCACCCGCAGGACAAATATATATATAAATATATTCCAAAACACCTCAATTAGGCTATCCTATTTCCATATAGGAACAATCCAGTGAATGTATTGCAGTTTACACATTGCTGCTATAACACCGATGGCTGCCAATTAGAGGACTATTTAAAACAAATGTTTTTGGTTGAAACTAACATAAATAAGAAAATATGTCGGTGCAAACAATTTACATGCGTAAGTAACAATATCTTGATAATCTGAGTTACCGTGTCGAAATTCAATGTTTGTTATGCTATGGAAATGGCTTTCTGCAACATAGGCTACCTTAGCAGAATGTTATAATTCTGTATTATTTGCATTCAGAACTACCTATGTAACTGACGGTCCATTGTGACTACAAGGGCAAGTGGGCAAGTGGGTTCCATTTAAATCCCCCGCTCCTCCCCCGCCCAGTCTCCCTCCGCGCTCCAAGTTCCCTCCGTGCAACATATGCTGGTATGTCATACCAAGGGCTGAGGGTAAATGAACGAGGGGAAGTGCAACTACTATTGGAATGCAGCTTGAATCTCTATCCCAACTGCCATTTTCTCCCCAAATCCTCCACCCCAGCTTTAACAAAGATTTTCCTCAAGCATTGTCAAATCAACATCAAAATCAGAAAAAAAATATATAAACGCAAACACATTCACCACTGAGGGGATTTTGGTTTTTTGAGAGTCAATCCCCTCCAGCATTCACCAATCAAAGCAGAGCTGGGCAACACTTTGTGAGACAGTACCTCATGAGACAAAGCATGCCTCTATGGAAAGGGCAAAAAAGATATAAAAAAACTCAAGATAAATACAGCCATATATTCAATCCAACACATCAAACATTCCATCAAACATCTAGGATGAATCACAAATCCTCCAGGAGAAGTGAGGAAATATGTGTGTAGATGTTTTTGAAGGAAAAACCTGTTTAAGTGAATGGATCTCAACCCAATTCAAAACTTAAGGGAGATTAGAGACTGACTTGTTTGACAGTGCTCTCCACTACCATAATCGAAATACCAGGTTGTATTGTTTGAAATAAGGGTTAATGTCCCAATCCAGTAGAGTTCCAATGACGTGTATAAAATGAGGCCAAGGCGCATTGTAGCTGTTTGGTGAAACGTGGTACTTAGGCACCTTTTCTATTAATTTGTGACCCAGAGGAGGAAACATTGTGTCTGTCAGCATGCAGTTACAAAGAGAAAATGGCCTTTCTGACCACTTTTGAAGGGCATATTCACCATTAAAATGAAACCATGCAGGCCGATTGTCACAGTGTTTAGCTTAAATTATAAATAGTGGGAAATAGAGAAGGTCACCAAAGGACACAAGGCACGGATGTGTGAGATATGATGAAAAAGTTGAAGTGAGTGCCAGCTGGATACATTTATGAGCTAACGAGCCAATAAGGCCAGCTGTATTAAAGCCCTGGAGACTTACCCTAACTTTGAAATACAGGCCATCATAAAACGTGGTCCAGCCATTTGTCTCCCTGCCTGGGTTTAGCCTTTTATGACCACTTGCTAGCCCTCTGGACTCCTGCTCTTATGGCCTCTACACACATCCTACCTCTACTGAGCGTCTACTGCGTGTCTGCGTCTGACTTCTTGTCACTGACCGTGTAATCAACCTAGAGCGGACACACATCCAACCTGTGCGGCGCTGCAGACGCCCGTCAGAAGCACGTCTGCAGCGACGCTCCCCTTTACCTATGGAGGCTTGCCTATTTTTTTCTGAGAGGCACGCGTCTCTCTCGGGTCTCTCTGCTTTAACTGATAGAGAAATACTCTGCTGAGAGTCATATTGACTTCATACCGGCAGCTTTCGCTGTAGTTTCACCATTTCCTGGTGTGTCCCTTTCAAAATAAAACTTCCAACAAGCGAAAATGTGGCAAAAAAAGAAAGAAAAATAAAGGCAATGGGGCGCACAGATTACTGTCCAGACTCAATATAAATCATATGCATCATAAATGACATGAAATAACTTAATTTTTAAATGGAATTATATATAAAAACTCTATGTAGAAAGACAGGGCTTTTAGAAGAAGACGTTCTATGTGTGGCCGAGAAAAGTGCGAGAGACGCAGCAGTAAGGTAAGGCGACGTGCTCCAGAGGTAGACGCAGGATGTGTGTGGAGGCCGTAACGATCACGAGAGTGGGACTGATGCCAGCATGTCTGGAGAGCCATGAGGTATAAGTAAATTGAAGGACCTGGGAGCAGAGAGAATGAGTTTGCTTTCACATATAGTTTTCCTTTAAAAATAATCAAACTCTGTTATCCAGGCGGACCGAAAAGAGGATCAAATGAAAAGGAGGGGGCACCCTTAGCTCAGTTGGTAGGGCGTCCCCCCCATGGGCCTCGGCCAGCAGCGGACCCAGGTTCGATTCCAGCCCGCAGTCGTTCTCTGCATGTCACTCCCCTCTCTGCCCCATTTCAACTCTGTCTCTACACTATCAATAAAGCATAAAAATGCCAACAAAATATATTAAAAAAAAGAAAGTAAAGGAACTTGGTTCGTTTTGCGTTCACATTGTCAGTGAAGTTGAAAGAGGCCTCTCTTTCTGGTCCACTTCAGCTCAGATGGGGCTTCGGCCGTCTTTCTGTTCACATTACACAGTTCCTCTGGAGCTCAGGCTTTTAATGCTTCGGATTATTGGTAAATTTTTGGGAACAAGCAGGGTTTTTCCTGGCTCAGAATGGGCCTTTGGGGGGTGACAACAGGGAACAACTTCTTTGGGGTCGCGACTGCAACAGTAAAGGCGAAAAGTTTTGTGAATTTTAAGAGCAGTATGGGATTGAGAAGGGGAGTTTCAATGATAGTTTTATTACAATTATTTTGTGTTCTTGATGGAGGGAAGCAGTAAAATAAATTGAAATGCAATGAATCGCCCAGCACTACAGGAAGGATGACTTGTATTGGGCTGAACTAGAAACACATTTGGAGAAGTTTTAAATAGCATAATATATTCTCAATTTTTTATTTAGGCAGCTGGAGATTTTACTTTGGGGGAAGCATAGAACCACTTTGGGGGGTGCCAAAAATTTCTCTATGCAGGAAAAACCCTGAACAAGATGGATTTGGTTTTACTAGTGTTATTCACATTTCTGTGGTATTTTCTGAAATAAACACAACACATGGATTTAACGAGTGTATTGAAAAAAATATCACTTACTTCTCCTTTAAGATGATTAATAAATACCAAAGAGTACACTGTTGACAGGTTGGTTGTGCCATGGATGACTTTTGCTTGTCGATTGCCTTTTAAAACAATAGTCTTATGGGAAGTAGCTAGTAGGTCATTAGCGATGCTGGTTTGGCAAACTAGGTTATGCTTAGTTTTGTGTCTTATGTGTTATGTTTGATATCACTCTAGCCCTGTCTTCCTTCTTTACAAATTAATTCCTAGTAGATTTCAACTAAAAAGAGTGCTTAATAACATTAAGTGTTAACAGCTTGTGGAGCTGATGTCCAGGGTAAGTATGTAGATAAGCTACAGATCAGGTTAATACAAAGTGAAAATAGGGCCAATGCTGTTCTAAAATATAGGCCTAACACAGCCTTAATATTTAAATACGTTGGCACAAGCTGTGTTGGTTCAATGTCAGTTAGAATTTATGTATGCGGGGGCGTCTTTAGCTCAGTCGGTAAGGCGTCCCCCTCCCTGGCCGGGCCCAGCAGCAGACCCGGGTTCGATTCCCGCCCGCGGTCGTGCTCTGCATGTCACTCCCCTCTCTGCCCCATTTCACCTCTGTCTCTCTGCACTATCAATAAAGCATAAAAATGCCCAAAAATATCTTTAAAAAAATAATTTATGTATGCATCAAGCTTGACAAATGTAAGAAAAACATGGGATTGTTTTTTGTAAAAGTTGTAAATTATGAAGTTGTAGGCCCTCTGAAAAACACAGGGAATTATGTAGTAGTGTTTAGTTGTTCCATTATGTTTCCACTGAACAGGCTGTATTGGAAAATGGTCTATGACATTTGAATTATAACTTACATCTTCGAGTAAAGAACTGAATGGAAGACATTGCTTTGAAAAACAAGTATTGTTATAGTTGCATATTCTATGTCTAGTTGGAGTGAGTCAACATTATCGTGACACAATGTGCATGTCATCAGTATGCACATCCACCGCCTCATTTGCCATTGCCATTTGGTGAATGTGTTTCAAGCTCTCATTGCATAATGTATGACCCCCCCCCCCACCCACCCACGAACACTGGCTCTGCAGGTGTCTCAATGTGTTTCACATACCTTGGCCTACTGTGAATATACAAAGGGGAAATGAACTGTATGCCTTTACTGTTTTCATTTTATTTGTCCCATGCTGTTTTCTAGTGCTCCATTATCAAACAGCCGTCCTCCTCTTTGAATACATCGGCAATGCTTGCATACCTCAGCATGACATACAGGGCAATGCACAATGTGTTTGCCCAAGAGGAATGTTGGTACTGATCTTTAAGAACATTGTAAGAGAATCACTTGAAAAGAAAACCTTCCTTTATACTTGTACTTGGACTGTTGTGGCAATAAATCTATAGAAACCATAGGGGAATTAATAATTCTGAGTAGCGCTATAAACATTTGGTTACGTTTTATTATTATATTATTCGCCGAACTACGGTGGGCCTGTTTATATACCAGTTTTGAGAGCCTAGGCCGTGTATTAACACTAGATTTGTTTTCAGCGCACACACAGTATGGACAGGTAGCCTATCGAGAGGAGTAGCTCCACCCTTTTGGGACCCCGTGGTACCCCAACGAAAGGTCGACAAAAATAGGTAAGGTACGGTTTTCTTATTTTGGTAACCTTCCCAACTTTTGACAGAGGAAACACATATAATTGCGTGGCGTGCCGTACCGAACCGAACCGTACTGCTCAGTAGAAAAACTATCTAATGGGTAGAGGCAAGGCTAAAAGGCTGAGGAGTGGCTTTTCTTTGGATTAATTGTGCCGCAGTGTACAGTATATCGCAACAGGGTTATTCCGATAATGTTTCTTATCTTCAAAAGATATTTTTCTAAAAAAGCTGTTGGAAAAAAAAGACTGCTTTATGATCAATGTTGTCTTATATTTGACCCAATCCAGTCACATGATACAATATTTTATGCAAACCAGTATCTGGTTTGAACCTGATGATTAGAGCGTGGTGTTCTCTGAATAATTAAACATCCGTGTTTTATAGATACACACACTATTGGGGCCAACACATCACATTATGAGAATGTTGATAGTATCTTTATATTCCTTTCACATGCTGTGTGTATTTCCAGACTATGAGACTGCTTGAAAGTCTAGAGTTGAGTGCAAATAATCTACAAACATGACATTGCTAATTGGATTACAGCATTAGCATGGCTGAAACTGTTGAGATGATGCGTTCCGTTTGTTTGATATTCTTGTTAAATTCTCCTCAGGAAGTGAGCAGAGCCAGCGCATGGGAGATAACTGTTTTATGTAAGATCAAATAAGCACTGATTTGGAGGGCAAAAAAGTTCTGCATCAAAATTGGATGGTCTTAATTCATTTCAAAGAGACATTAAAATAGACTCTGAATATTTTACCTTTGTTCTACCACACACACACACGCACGCAAACACACACAAACACACACAAACAGTTCAAACGTTCCATCGCTCTTCTTTCAGGCAATCTGGGCATGATCTTGGTTTTGAAATTAGGCTGTTTTTATTCCTGGAGAAGTGCTTTAAATCACAAATGAGTCTTGATGAGTAGCAGATGCATTAAATTTTGATCTTTTAGCTGCATTATTTAATGCGAGGAATGCGCTCACCTTCAGTGCATCACACTCCTTTGATGTCTTTGCCTTTCAATATCCCCCTAGGAAGAACGCTGTTTATTTCAAGGTACTTTCACGAGAAGTTGGCAGCAGTGAAAATTAATTGCATCATAATACAGTCAGTTTTGACCACTTATGGATGAGGTGGTGACTGAAAAATTAAAACAAATGGCATTAGATTGTCAACCCAGCCTCCCTCAACGTTCACTGATGCACAGCTCATGTTCATTAGCAATTCAGATTTTTTTCTTTATGAGATTTTAATGTTAAAAATATACTGTATCTTCAATCTGTCCGCTGTCATTGTATTTGTATGGTTTAGGGCCTGTAGGTTGGCCAGACTGATATCACACATCTACATCTATTGAATGGACTAACATAAAATCCAATCTTCATAATCCCCATCAGATGAACTGCAATGACTCATCTTCTTCTTGCACTTGTAGGTCATATTACGTATTCAGTTATAATTAATATTAAATATTTCAACATAGAGAAAAAGGTTTGTACAAAATGAGTATTACAAAGTGACTTTGGTAATACTCTGACTTTCCCTTTAAAGGTGGAGACAGCAATTTCAGTCAAAATAACTTTTTGTAAATAATAATTCTATCTCCTCACAATCTGCCACCTTCCCGTTATTTGTGTGCGCTGAAAAAATATCCATTGGTGATACACAGCCTAGGCTATGTGAACGGGCATGTTGCAATAGAGGGTGGGCCCCGTTTGTCTACATACCCGTTTAGAGAGCCTATAGGCTGTGTATTACAGTTTTTTTCGATCGCTAAACCACAGTGGGCACAACTGTACAGTGAACAGTTCACTTCACCTGCAAAACAGGTTCAGTGCAGCAAACACTATGAACCAGCCTCATTGAGATACACACACTGTCACTCAGAACCTGCTCAGAGTACAAACACTAGCATCAAACCCCAATACACAAATTACAAACTTTTAATCTTTACAGTTTGAATAATATGAGTTATTTCACACAAATTACATAATAATTTCTTTGATGAAAGGGTGAAATTCTTTCACATGAAATTGTTTATTTTATAACATACCATTTTTTTAGGAAAACAAAAAGAAATGAAAATCAGAAGTTTGCTTCAATAGATACACATTTTGTATACTTTATTGAAAACATTTCCAAATGTAGTATTTATCTGTGTAAATATTCTAAAATTGTAATACAGAAATCAATTCCTGTAATGTTGTCATTTACTGTAAGGATGCACCTCTAAGCTGTTTGTTTGCTGGAAAATTCGTATTACAGATGCAACTTTAGATTTTTGCAGATTGGGTTGCACTCTCAACCCTGCCTCTCTCAATGAGAGACCATGATTCACAACAGGGTCTATCAGTGTTGCCCTTACTGTATTTCATCAGACATTACAGCTCTATGTCTTCTAGGTCTTCCTCCACACATCCACACTCTCACTGCCACTCTTCTACCTCCAACAATCTGTCTTCCTGGGTCCATTTCCCAAAAAATATATATTTTTGAGCTTTCCCTTTATACTGTATATATGTTCACTAACAAGTCTAAACAAGACATCTTAGTGTTTGAGTTGAAATTGCAATCCGCAGTGTTTGAAAGGGATTAATTCTGTTTTGAATGTGTGGTTTATAGTTGTGGCAGCAGTGTGTTAGCATTTGAAAAAAGTGCTGGAAATCCACAGTGTTGTGCAGGCTGTGGTTAAGCCATGAGATAGGTGTGTAGAGTTTTGAAGGTTGTGTATAAGCAATGAAAAACGAGCTAAAACGAGCTACAGTTTGGTCCGAATGAACCGCTGCTCTGCATACTGTTGTTAGAGTTTTGCACTTGTCGTTCCAGTTGTGCCCACTGTGGTTTAGCAATCGTAAAAACTGTAACACTGGATTCAACAGTTGACATTTAATTATTTTACAACAATGCATTTATTTTAATATTGACTTTTTCTTTGCTAACATACTGTACGTCAAGACTATTTTTTTTCTTGATTATTGTTATGTTGCATGTCCTCTGAAGTCAATGAAGTAGACTATTTCAATCTTAAGAAATACACACAGAGCCCATACATGGGACATAGGGGGTAAGGATGTGACAACAACTGGAATGGGGGAAAATGTTGAAACTGATATATAATCCAGTTAGAAAGTACTTCAAAGCATATTTAAGCTATCCAAAATGAATAAATATATAAGTACTTAAAGCATTGGTACACTAAAACAAGTAATATCTCATCGAGGATATCTGAGTAGCTGGGGAACTCACATTAGTTTGTAGTCTGAATTTCCATAATAGACTATGTTAATGTTAGATATTATTTTGTTTTTGCTTTTGAAACTACCTGCAGGCACTGATTTGAACAACTCCTCTCAAGATTTGAATACATTGAAAGTTCAATCAGGAAAGTGCTTCAAGTCAAAGGTTATCCCAGAACATGCTTTAACTTTCTGTTTGAAGAAATTCCATTTTTTAGAGAATTTGCCGCTCCAGTGGCGACATTTCATTTCCCCGAATCAGCAATGGCAGTTTGAGTATGCAGAGAGAAAGAATGCATTCTGGCTTTGACTTTTCACTGTGAGCACCAGACTGTGAGCTCGAAGTAGAACAGGACAAGAGGGAACACTCTTGGACCAACACTGCCAAGTTCTAACCAACTGATTTATCCCCTCTCATGAAAGTAGAAATCCAACAGTTATTTAGCCGTAAGCTGCAATTAACAGGTCTAAGCCTTCATTTGATTGATTTGATTTGAGGAGATATGGTGCATATACGGAAAGTATTCACAGCACTTAACTTTCCCCACATTTTGTTACGTTACAGCCTGGAATAAGGCTGAATTCAATTAATTTTTTCCTAAAAATTCTACACACAATACCCCATAATGACAATATGAGAAAGCTTTTTTTTAAATGTTTGCAAATTTATTAGAAATAAAAAAGCAAATATTTAAGTATTAAATAAGTATTGGCAAACTAGGTTATGTTTAGTTAAGTGTCATATGTGTATACGTATATAATATATAAGTAATGCTCATTACTTTGTTGTGGCACCTTTGGCAGCAATTTGGTTCCAATCCTCAGGACCCCAAGGGGTTCCTGTTGTAGTCATGAACTAACCTATGGCTGATTGAACCAGATTACAGGAGATGAGTGTGTCTGGTCTTGAAATGCAGAAGGATTAATTTTTGCTTTCAAAATAGACTGAAGTGAACAAATGCATAGTATAAACAAAACGTTTTTAAGAGTTATATTGAAACCTCTGTATTTATTGAACCCTGACCATTATTTTGTTGTAAAAACAATTGTTTGTTCCATGCAATCTGATGAACCAAACTGTGCTCAGCAAATGTAATGGAAGGACTTGTAGCATGTGCACGAAAGCACCACCCAGCATATCAGTGGTCAGTGACCCTTATCAGCCTCCCATCTCCTACGTTTAGCACATAGCCCCTCTCTAAGTAACAATAAAATGGCTTTCTATAATTACCTGTATATATTTTAAAGTTATATTGCTTATGAGTTTGTTTTCCTGTTTTTAGTTGTTTTGATTTTAATTTTCTTTGTTTGTCAGCGGTGGGGCCAAAGGCAATTTTCCGGATCCTGAACAATAAAGTTACACATGAACAAACATAGACATAGACAAGATTCTGTCTTAATCACATTTATTTGTCCACACACAGAACCTGTATATATATATAAAAGTTTCTGTGAAGACAGTGAAATAATGATAATGAAAAGAAAATCCTAATCACTGATTAATAAAGGATTTTTGAAGAGACTTTGCTTTATGGGGCACAAGAGTCATTATAGAGTAAATGTCTTTAAATTCTAATATAGTGCTTCTAGGTTTTGATACAACTTGGAAAGCCTAAAATCCACAGTAATGTTGTAGTGTTGGACATGAAGTTGCTCAATGATGCCAAATCTTACTTACTTACTTCTACTTGGTTCATGTTGGTTTGACTCCCGTTGGTTAGTTCCCAAGGGAAAGCATTTTACCTCTGGTCAGTAATACATTCTTCCCACTATCAATAACCACTACCGCTGCTAAAATGGAAGTGGTCAATCTTATCAGGAAATTCTATCGCCCCACTTCCCCTGCATATATACAACCACACACTATGTGATGACAACTTTGCAAATGCCATTCCTTAAGATTATATGGTCACACTATTTCTAAGGTCAAGAATGAACTTTAATGCTCAACAGATAATACAAGTTTCTCAGCTGCTTCCTTAATTCCTTTTGTTTATTTGTGATTAAATTACATACTCTATATATAATATCAAGTCATTATTTTGTGTGAGAACTGAAGTAATAGTAAATGCTTGATCCTAAACCAGGATTGTTAAGTGTTACCAGAAATTGCAGATATTATTTTGGCCTGATGGTGGCACCTGAGGAAAGATACTGACCATGCTGTATTAATGGACCAGCTACGATTGTGCAAAAGGTTAGACAACAGAAACTAGAAGATTGAGGTTAGGAGAAAAAAAAGTATTGTGGTCATGGTAAGAAGAAGAATTAAAGTAAGAAATGATATGTTTGTTTAAAAGTCTACATTTATGTGCCTTTTTTTACAGCATGTGCCACTAATCAGTGAAGTGAATTCAAAATATCCTGGTTTGTAATATACAGTGAACAACAAGGCCTTGAATGGAAGTTGTTTAAAGTTCAAGCTATGGTAAGACCCAGGTTACAGGTTAAAGAGGATCCATGGGTTTACTCAACAAAGGTGCGTATGAGGTGTTGGGGTGTAACATTGCATAATGTTAAAAAGTTTGATACAGTATTTAGTGTCTCCAAAAGGAGCTGTGTGAAGTCTGTCAAATGTCCCCAAGTGATGTCACTTCTGCGTCAGAAGCGTTCACAAGTAGTTTGAAAATGAAAACCATCTGGGGGAGAGGAGTTACAAAGAAGTGAGCTAACCAGACATCTGTAGCCAGGTTCTCATCTCTGCTTGAGTCTAGCAGCTTGAGGCTACGGTATATCAGCCGATGCTAGGGTAACACACAAATCCTAAGAATCAGAACTGCAAAATACTGTGCATTGTGGGTAATGTAGGAACCGTGTTTTGACATGGAAGAAGAATGTGTAGTAGAAATATTGATGCATTACAAACCAATATCTTTTTATTCCCTGGTTCTGCATATCTATCAGGTCTGAACGTTGTTATAATTGAGTACAAAGCTAAATCTGTGACCTTATCCTTTAAGTTCCTGGGAAAAAGCATGAATGTACACAGCCAATGACAATCTGTCAGGATTTCGTCTCTTAACTGCATTGCTGGACCAACACCAACCAGCTGACATAGCCATATTGAATGTTAATTTTTAAAAATCAAATATTATAAAAAATACAAATCATACTAAGCGTATCTGTACTAATACTGACACCAGTCTCCCAAAACCCTACCTAGGTGGAGCTATTTTTAACACGGCGCTAACATAGCCCTTCAGGGGCAAATTAGTGTCAGTGTCTAATGATAGCAGGGAGACGTGGTGCTGGGCAGGAGCGTGCGTGGGTACTAATATAGTGGGAGTACTGTGACAGACATTAATCAATAACGCATTAATACTATAGCGTTGTGTGGCAGCTGTGCACACCATCCATCACTGTGACTTCTCTTTCTTTTCTCCACCCTTATCCTCCCCGCACAATGACTGAGGGGACTGAAAACCTTCAACGGAAAAAATGTGTGTGAGTTGGCAAAAATGTGCGCACGTGTGCGTGTGTGCGCGTCTGCGTGTGCGTGTGTGTGATGATCACCCGGAGTGACAAGGAGAAAACGACAAGCAGGTAGATAGAGTTAATTCCTTGGAGGGTTTGAATTGATGCTGACTGCAGGAAATGAAATGTGTGTGAAACTCATACTCTATTGAGAAGCTCGCTCAGGGGCCGTCATGCTGATTGGCGCCTGCAGGCATGCACGCACGCACACACACATGCGCTCCCTCACACACACACACACACACATACATACACATGCACACACACGCGCGCGTGCGCACACACACACACGCGCGCACGCGCACACACACACACACACACACACACACACATACATATTTCTGAACTACTACCTGTATGAGGACACTCATTCACATAATGCATTTCATGGCCCCTTACCCTAACCTTAACAATCAGAACTAAATAAATGCCTAACCCTAATCCTCACACTTAACTTAAACCAAATTCTAACCTGAACTTTAAAACCAAGTCTTAACCCTCAATCAGGCCTTTAAAGAGGTGAGGACCATGCAAAATGTCCTCACTTTCCATCAATGTTCCCACTACAATGGTTTCAAAGCTAAACCTGTTCCTCAAAAAGATTCCTGTACAGGTACACACAGACACACACCCTCCACATTTAGGTGCAGATACACACACATACTTCAAATAGACCTCACACGTAAAGATATCTTCAAACTTGTACTCCTCTTTGTCCTATCTCACTGAAGGCACACTCCCAAAAAAGGCTTTCATCATGGAGGTGTGTGTGTGTGTGTGTGTGTGTGTGTGTGTGTGTGTGTGTGTGTGAATGAAAGTGGGCTCTCTATTAAATCCCAGAAAGGTCCTCTTTTTGCTCCCTGTTAGCAGTGTTGGATGGCAGAACCTCCCCGCAGCTTCAGAAAAAGGTTTGTGATCTCTGGAGAATCCCCCTTCCTCCTGATACCGCCTTAATGATATGGTTCAGCTCTTGGCAAGGGTGTGTGTGTATGTGTGTGTGGACGGGTACTTTGGTTTGAAGGACTCTACTCAGCAACATACACATACACACACACACACACACACACACACACACACACATACACACACACACACACACACACACACACACACACAGGTCTGGACTGTGGGTGTCCACACATTTGTGTTGCACTTGCTGCAGCTTTTATTAAATGGATATCACAATGTTATGATTCATGATTTTTTTTGTCTAAATAGGAGAGACACTTCTCATCCAATCAAGGTAAGGCTATTCAATAGATTCAATAAAGAAAAAAAGGTAACACTTTATAATAACTATCCGTTGTAACTCGTTAATAGATCATTAGTAAACTCTTAATTAATGATTATTAATGATTTGTTAAGTGTTTGTTAGCAGTTTGTTAAGGATTTATAACAATGGTAGATAGTTAATAGCTTAATAATTGAATCAGTTCATCTGGGAGGTAATCCGAGATACCGACGAGGCTGAAATAGGCTATAGACTATACACAGTGCATGGGCAACTGAGGGCAGCCCCATTTTCAAATATTTTTAAATAAACTCAATACACACTGTGCATGCCATGGACTTGAACGTGACGTGATCAGTTAATCTCGGATTACCTCCCAGATGAACTGATTCAATTAATTCTATTAACGAGTTACAACGGATAGTTATTATAAAGTGTTACCGAAAAAAAAGTGCCCTCTATCTCACCAATGAAATTGCCATATATCTTTTATTTAATGTAATAAAATATATGACAGGTGGTTTCTTGCAGGGTGTGAAATGCAACAATGTTTGGCCCTAGTGAAGTGATTTCCTGGATTTTTCTTCATAGCCCACTCAGCTGTCTCAAGGTTAGACATTACAAAGATGCTGGCAGTTTGATTATTTTTGTTTAAAACTCAAGTGGTAAAACACCTCGAGCAATTACCCAATATGGCAAACATATTTCCTTTAACTTCCTATAAGTCGACAGTAGCTATGTCTTGTTGACTACCAACTCAACGTTTGTATCTACATGTATTTAACAGCACATCATTCGTAGTGTGTACAAATTCAAAGAGCGAGCTGAGGGGTATACTACGAAACAAACTCAACAGAGCCCGGCTCTCTTTTTTTGATCTGGTTCAACATAACACATACCCTCGCTCAGAACTAACCGGTATCACAAAGGAAGTTATCAACCTCTTATGTTGAACGAGGGTTTCGGGCCGTGTCCGTACTGCCATACTAGCGTCCTACATCCTACATACTCACCATCTATATACTACATACTGTCTACTCAAAAATCGATTGTGTATGCGAGGTGCGTCAAAACGTTTTCAGTTGAAGTATACTCAAGCCATGAAGAATTTCTTCTTCTTCTTATAAGATTCAGGCAGTTTAGACGCTGTTTAGCGTATAACCGCCCTCTACAGGTTAGATATTGAACTAGATTTTTACAGTCCTGTGTTCATCATCTGTGTTTTAGATCTCTTGTTTTATAATTATGTTTTTTTGAGGCAGAGGATCCCTCCGACGCTCTCTGTCCAGCTCAGCACAACACTCAGCTGTCTGTGAGTTGAGCTGGACGAGCCGCGGTGTGTGGAACAGCGATCTGTTCTGATCTCTCTCCACTATCAGACTCACAACACTCATTTCACTTAGTAACTCTAATGTTGTTAGGTATTTATCTTCATCTCTTATCTATTGTAAGAGTTTATGAATGACTGCACGTGCAGCTGTCAGATCGCGGACCCCAAACGATGTCGTTGCCTAGCAACTTGCTCGAAAATATTTCATTTTCCTGGGCGGGTAGAATTGACCCAGTGCATTGTGGGGCGGTTGAGTAGGAAAAGTATACAGTCGATTCATACCCAAAATCTTCCCGGAAGTTAGTACTCATCCGGGAATTTCTCGCATACCCAAACTCGCATACCCAACCGTCACATACTCTAATTGAAGTCAAAATGAGTATGAGTAGGACGTTAGTATGGCGGTCCGGACACGGCCTCGGCTTCAGGCTCTGTGCGCGTCCCCATGAAAGGGGGCGTTTGACCCGTCATTTGACTCTGCATCCGCACAAAATGGACTGATCTTGTGCCGCTAACTTTACACAAACGGACCGATTGCGAACAGCTGAATAAAACAAAAGTGTGTCGCCAACTTCATTCAAGAGGAAGAGTTTGTCAGTCTGAGTTATTACAGCAGAAAACAGAGAGCCGAAAAAAACTCTTACTGCAAATAAGGAGAGTGGAATGCTGCCAGCATGGAAATTATTTATTTATCTTGCCGATCGTTCTCGCAGTGCGTAACGTGACATTATAAAACAATGAAATGTTGAACTCGGATTTAAACACTATACCATTTAGCCTAATATAGGCTACTTTGCTATATTTATAGCACTACGCCTATAGTCCCACACTTAAGAATGTAATTTAAGTCTGACACTGTCCCCAAATGAATAGCCTATGGAAAATCACTTTAGTTTTGGGCCATATCATAATGAATACAATTTTGATTTAGACTATTAGCCTTTTATTTTAATCTTACAAATACCAATAGGCCTACATTAAAAAAAAACCTGTTGTCTGTATTTTTCGGACAAATATGAATCTACTGTGAGAAGCGTAACCTGCGAGTCTGCAGCGATGTCCGAACTGTCACAGCTGTCACCTGTCACGTCCCAACTGTAATCGCTACTGATGAAAAGAAAGAAGCCCACAGTGAAATAATGTTGCAACCTGTGATTTTATAGAACGCTTTATTAAGAGCCAGTGTGTGTAGATCGCCAGGTAAAACCATTTGAGGTGAGAGCATAGAGTGGCGCTGAATACAGTAGATCTAGGCTATTTTACATTTTCTGCATCAATAACTGTATGCATGAGGCAAAAAGCCCCAGCGCGATGTTACAGTTCACTCTGCTGTCACGGCTTCGTTTCGTTCATTATATTACTGATCAATAAGTTTACTTATTTAACGAGTTTCCTCAGTGAGAATGTATCGCTCAGACAATATAGTCAGGTCCGCGGGATTTCAAAATGTGTAGTTTCCTTAAAGGGCAGCGCTCTAAGAGCCGAATTTAAGCTCAAACTCTGAAACAAAAACTGATCTGAGCAGGTTAGCCGTGCAGCCTCTGTTACCACGGTGATCTAGCCAGGTAAAAAGAGAGCCACCTTTCGTGATACCGAAAATTCTGGCTTTAGACCGCTTTAGACTCAACAGACCTTGCTCAGCCCTTAATCTCGCTTCGTAGTATACCCCTCTGAGGGTCGTCAGTTGACGGAGAACACATTGGCTCTCCATCATCCCTTGAAATGGAGAGATGGATTATAACAAAGTCATTTACTGACCAAGCAATGCAGACCAGAACATCCTGACCTTGCTGTTAATTTTGTATTACAGCAATTTTCTAATTGAATTCATTCATAGATTGATGTTCTTTGCCCTCAATTAATTTTCTGAGCACAGTTTAAGTGGCGACTTTGGAGCAGACAAGATGGGGAACTATGGTTAGTGGTACAGGCAGTTTTTCAAAATCTATTGGCAGCCACATTATTCATATGTATTTATTTGGATTACTTAGTAAAGCCAGGCCTACAAGAGACAAATATGAGACACATTGTTGTTTTATAAATGAATTGAACTGTCAGATGTCTGGAACCTCAACAACTCTTACATTAAAACTATTAAAGTTCAACGAAGCAGATCCTTATTTGTTAGCTTTTTAATTCTTGGACTTTTATTATTACTTTTATTATGAAATATATTTGGAGAAATTAAAGATGGGATAGTCCGAATCAGCATCTTTGCTGCGTGTACGTTTTGTGTGAGTTTGTTTTTCTCCACTTAGAGAGAGCGTGTATTGGGTTGGCTTTTTCGTGTGCGAACAAAACAAGCGCTCTCAGAACTTACAGAAGACAGTGTAAAGCAGCGACCTGTGAAATGACCCATGAATTCATAAACACCCCAGGAGATGTGAGCAAAGTCCATTTCAGCTTGGAGCGGTGGGTAAACAGCATTTATGTACTTTTTAGCCTCCACTGCACCTCAGGTTGTTACTATAGCAGGAAAACACACAGCAGCAAGGGAACCGCATTAGAAAATCTAAAAAAAAATATATCAAATTAAAATTAAACAATGAATACAAAAGACACAGTAATGTGCACTCAGAGAGTGGGGACCATATTCAGATCAAATAGCACCCGTCCCAAATTAATTCACTGAACGCACACTGGCTGCATTTCAAGTAGCTCTACAGCTCGCATTATATGTGATTGCATAGCTTTGCATACATACAATACATTTATACTACAAAATTAAAATCTCTCACAAAAGACAATTCCACCACTTCATGCATTATGCATCAACCTATGTTCTTGTTTTATGTGAGAAATTATAACAATTCAATGCAAAAGCTTTACAATACGCATTAACACATAATGAACTTAAACGTGTCATTTAACAAGACAAGCATACCTTTTAACACAACACATAGATGGTTGTTGACCAATGCTAATGGTGATACAAGATACAGCTCTTGACCTGAACATAATATTAGGAATATAATCAACACACTGAAGTGATTGCCATTATATTGACTGCACAGAATCAACTCAGAACAATATTGCGTAATCCACAGCAGCTAAACATTCCATACACTCAGTATTCTACAGACACTTTGCAAGCTTGCTTCACTCAACCACCTCAATATCAATACCTAATTACAATTCACTGACTGAATGTTACACAACATGACAAGGCTATGTATGTCTGCTAATATGGCTCTAAGTGAAGTTATTTCTGCAACTTAATACATTTAATATACTGTTCTCAGTACGTTCCATAGCCAAGATTGCAGAACCTACGAGCCAGCACCTCCCACAAGACAGCACCTCAACACCGACAACAAGAGCCTTAAGGCTGTTATTTAACTGATCACTCACCATTGTACGGAAGAGGATTAGGGCCACACATGAAAAAAAAAGGTTAAAAAAAAAGAAAAAAAAAGTTCTGACTTTATTCTCTGAATTCTG
Organism: Hyperoplus immaculatus; assembly: GCA_949357725.1. Classification (NCBI taxonomy): domain Eukaryota; kingdom Metazoa; phylum Chordata; class Actinopteri; order Uranoscopiformes; family Ammodytidae; genus Hyperoplus; species Hyperoplus immaculatus. Next base: position 20,923,844 of record OX442369.1, read on the forward strand.
ACTTTTTTTTTCATTAAATTCTGACTTTTTTTTGTTTGTTCATGAAAAAAAAATAGTAATTCAGAATTCTGACTTTTTTTTTGTTCATGAAAAAAAAAGTCAGAATTCTGACTTTAAAGTCAGAACTACGGGTACTTGTAAGGACCAACCTCCGTGGGAGAGACATGGGCTTTATGCAGTAGGAGGAAACCACACGCTGTGTAGCCTGTAGCCCTAGCCTACTTGTGCAAAAATGACTTCCCTTAGCGACTTATTGCGGGTTCGAGGGGTTCAATAAGAAGTTGTTTGTTAATGGAAGACCAAAAGGTGAGTGAAACTGTAATATGTGTTGTTTTGGTACAGAGTGCATGTCTTTTAATAGGTCCATGGTGTATGAGGTGACAGTGTGCAGGTTGAGCAGGCTACCGGTTAGCAGTTTGAGCAGAACAATGCCTGGAGACTCTTGCTAAAATAGTAATTAATAGCCAGGCGACTAGACGCAGTTCGTACAGCTGACTGTTGTCCATGATATTCTCCCTCTCTGGCATGTGTTTACCGCAGGGATTCATAATCATATTAACCTCACCATGACAGGAATATTATCCTGCTTTGCTGTCGGTCATGATGCATTTATTTTACTCTCTTGCATTTCCCACCTGCGAACATATGGCATTAACGATCTGTAGCGTTTGCACTGGTGCAATCTAATCGGCTAATTTCTTCTTTGTGTAGTCAAGTAATAATAATAGGCTAATGCATTTGCATACAGAATAAAACAACAATAGCACAGTCACGTTCATGTAGCCTATGCTTTACTTCCCTTAGCTTCAGATGCTATTCCCTGCCTTCAGCCAAGCAACCGGACATTAATTTATAAGAAAACACAATCAGTCACCGTATAGCCTACATATGTGGTGCTTATGTACTGTTTTCACTTGAAAACATATTGCTCTTGGAGACAGGGTATCGATCTAGCGTTGGGATGAAGCGGTCAGTGCCGCTCATGTAACTATTTACAGTGCGCCGCTGCTGATTTCTTCTTTATGTAGTCTAGCCACTCCGTCACTCACATTTCTCAACCACTACTGCCATCTATGGGCGAACAATGATATAGCACTCGTTATTTGAGGAGATTGCAGGTGACCTACTCAATTAGAACAATTGTGACTGAAATCCAATATAATTGGAACAAACTATACATTAAAAAAATACTGTAATTGTGTTTATCTAAATACTTACAAAGGCATTTCCCTCCTAAACGTCAATGTCATCCTCATTATAAGTGAGTATGTTTTTAGTCTTAAAGCTCCCATATTATACACTTTTCGGTTCTATTATAGACCATATTATATGGTCTTAGTGGTCCCTAATACGTTTTTCTTTAATTGTTTGCTGAAAAAAACTTTCAGATAATTTATTGTACTATGCTGAAGTTCAGCTAATCTCACAATGGCCTATTTTTTAAAAAGAGCTGCAGCTCCCCTCGTAAATATACGATCTTTAAGCTCCCCCCGCCCCCTGTCCGGAAGCGAAGCCAAATACGCCTCGCCCTCTGCCGTGGACCTATAAGAAATAGGGGTGTGGGCTGCACAGTGGAAGCTTCTGGCTTTCCAGTTTTTGAGGTCAGAAACGAGGAGAATTCTGACTGGAGTATATTGGGGGGGAGGGGTGGGAGTTTCAGAAAGGGGGAGAGTGAGAAAAGGAGAGATTGTTATTTTTTAAAATATTTTGGCAGTCTCTAGGCACACCGTGGACCCATGGATATGTTAGAACACATTTAAAAAGTGCATTTAGCATAATATGTGACCTTTAAATTGAGAGGTCTATCACTCCCTAGCTTTTTGATTTTTTTCTAGCCAGAATAGGGTGGGTCCAGTTATTGAAGAGCTATAAAAAATATAATTGTTGTTCCATAATTGTACTGACCTCTGCATTCAAACCTTTCCTGCACATATATATCCATATTTTCCCACTGACTTGACGGGCTTTACCTTGACATTATATTTGCAATGTGCACTTTGGAGAAAATAATTGTCTTTTCTTTTCTTTCTTCTCATGTGTAGATTGACAACATCATCGAGCTAATGGATGATGCACTCCTGGCAAACTGAAGACTGCAGAACACATTTCCACCTTCTATTTTTGCAAAAGGCTCCTCGCAACATGATTCGAAGAATTACAGCAGTTTAACTGCTCCCAACACTGCCTGCAATGCAGGGCCGGCGGTAGCCAGGGGCCAGGGTGGGCCGTGCCCACCCAAATGTGGGCTGTGCCCACCCAACCAAAAAAATTTTTTTTTTTTTTTTTTTTTTTTTTTAGGTGGAAGTCCAGACCCACTATCGGACGGACCTGTTCATTCGCTGTCTAAGAAAATGTCAAATACAATTCAGACAATTAATTAATACTAAAGAATATACCATTACCATGCATTGCCTCTAATTGTATTATTGGGTGGGCAGGACAGCCTGCCTCCAAGTTACCCACCCGCTTATAGTGGTCACTGGTCAGCAGAGCCGGCCCGAGGCATAAGCGGAATGAGCGGTTGTTTAGGGTCTTGACTGCCAGGGGGGCCCCCACAATTTTTTTATTTATTTATTTATTTTTTTAGTTTGTGTGTTTGATATCAACATCATATTATGTAAATGTAAATGATCATACAATAAAAGGAATACAATGTTTTGGTAGATAGTTATTAGCTTAATAATTGAATCAGTTCATCTGGGAGGTAATCCGAGGTTAACTGATCACATCACGTTCAAGTCCATGGCATGCACAGTGTGTATTGAGTTTATTTAAAAATATTTGAAAATGGGGCTGCCCTCAGTTGCCCATGCACTGTGTATACTGTAGTCTATAGCCTATTTCAGCCTCGTCTGTGGAAAAAAAGATAACTGGAGAACAGAGTTATTCTGCTTCGTTCCTCTCACTGCATTTAAATTAATTCATTATATTACAGAAAAATATGTCCCGTAAAAGAAAAAGAGCACCAAGCCCATCACAGAGGACCCTGCATACTATTTTATTTCAAATGTATATTTCTATGGAAAATCCATGTGTCTTTCTTCAATAGCTTCTAATTCATCCGACCCAGTGTCTCCAAATTATTTGTTCACACAAAATTCCTCAGATTTAGACTCTTAATCTTCCTCTCAAAGGGCACCAGATTCATGCATTTCACTTTAAAAAGGTAAAAAAAAATCTCCCGGGGGGGCATACCCCCGTCCCCCCTAGCAGGGTCGTGGCCTCGGCTGGCTACTATTTTCACCCAGCTGGACATCAGAGGCAATAGTGGAAAGACTATATACAGTATCTATATAGTGTGTATAGTATATAGCTCTGGACTATCACCATCCAGGTTGCCCAGTCCCAAAGCTTTCTCTTCAATCAGCTCAGGCTGCCTACAGTTAATACTGCGATTAAGAAAAATAGATACATTATGTTGTATATAATGTATATTATATGTTATTCATAAACATTTTGGGAAAAAAACATGCAAGAATCAAATCTCCCACACATCAACACTCAACGTCTATTTGCATATTGTGTTCTACACAATTCACAGTAAATGTGCCAAAAAGCAGACGCAGAGATCTTACAAGGGCAAAAAATTTCGCCTCGCGCGCTCTGCGCGCGCTCGCATCTTCGTTCTCCCTGAAAAGTGTGCCCACCTAAAATTTCTACAGGCCCACCCAAGTCTGACTTTCTAGAACCGGGCCTGCTGCAATGCCAGAATTGGATGAGCTAATTAAACTCTACTTCAGACTTTCTTTCAGTAACAAGGAAATACTTGCGATTTTAGCACATAGCAATCATATAGTACTTAGTATCAGAACTTTAAAAATAATTTGTAAAAGACTTGGTCTGTTCAGAAGGAAGAACCAGACTGACTTGGACCAAGTGCTGGCTTTTGTCCAATGGACAGATGCAGGGGTACCGTTGGCTACATCTTCGCGCAGTTCAACGAGGATTTGTCGTTTCCCAAGATACCATAAGACGCATTATCAAGTTGGTTGATCCACAAGGTGTCGAAATAAGGCGAGCACGACGCTTACAGCTGCAGAGGGCCAAATGCACTTTGGCACATGGACGGCTATGATAAGTTAAAGCCCTATGCCATTTGCATCCATGGCTGTATAGACGGTTTTAGCCGATATGTGTTATGGATGGAGGCCTATACCACAAATAATGATCCTAAAGTGGTTGCAAGTTACTTCATCAAGTTTCAAGCATAGGAGGATGTCCAGAGAGGCTGCGTGCAGACAGGGGCACGGAAAATGGCTGTGTCGAAGAGATGCAGATGTTTTTGCGGAGAAACCACCCTGACAGTTTTGCAGGGGAGAGAAGCTTCCTTTACGGAAGAAGCACAGCAAACCAGCGCATTGAGGCATGGTGGGGTACCCTCCGCAAACAGAGTGCGCAGTTTTGGATGAACCTTTTTAAAACTTTCCAGGATGATGGACACTTCACAGGAGACTTTTTGGACAAAAACCTTATCCAATTCTGTTTCCTTAATCTTGTTCAGGTAATATCTTTCCATGCCTTATGAAATTAATCGGTAATAAAAGTAGTATGAAAAGCATTATTAACATACTTATGAGTTATAATCTGCATATATCACTGTATAATTACATTTATAAGCACTCACACATATTCGATGCTTTATAATAGTGATCATAACACCACATTATAAAGCATTTTTCAATGACTTATAAGGCCGAGTATCATAATACCTCATAATTCATTGCTCGTCACTCACTGACATGGTTTTTGCAAGGATAATAGTGTATTCTTCATTTCATAGTTGTAATATATTAAAATGGTTTTATAATGCATTATAATAACTGTTACAATGCGTTATACTTGAGATTATAAATTCCTTTAACTGGTCATTCCGTGCTTTAAGTTTTACATTGACTATTGTTGATGTTTACAAAAATGAGTGGTATACAGTATATGTTAAATATTTACTTAGCTGATGGGGGCATGCAATGACAACGTAGCAACCTAGGCCTCAATTTAGAAAGGCAGCAGTAGTCCAACACCTCCTATTTCACAGGTTTGTAGTGGGTATTTACTGTGCTTCTTTCTTTGCAGGATGAACTGGATGAAGTTGTCCGTACATGGAATTCACACAAAATCAGACCAAGATCAAGTAATGACGTGGGTTCGGGTCGGCCAGTGGTGATGTACTCGTTACCAGAGTTACACAGTGCTGAGGATAGACTCAAACCGATTGCCATGGAGGAGGTTACTTTGTGTTTGGAAGAGTGTACTCCCAAAGCCCAGTTTCCTAGCTCAACCTGCTAACCGGTAGCCTGCTCAACCTGCACACTGTCACCTCATACACCATGGACCTATTAAAAGACATGCACCCTGTACCAAAACAACACATATTACAGTTTCACTCACCTTTTGGTCTTCCATTAACAAACGACTTCTTCTTGAACCCCTCGAACCCGCAATAAGTCGCTAAGGGAAGTCATTTTTGCACAAGTAGGCTAGGGCTACAGGCTACTCAGCGTGTGGTTTCCTCCTACTGCATAAAGCCCATGTCTCTCCCACGGAGGTTGGTCCTTACAAGTACCCGTAGCTCTGACTTTAAAGTCAGAATTCTGACTTTTTTTTTCATGAACAAACAAAAAAGTCAGAATTCCATGAATAAAAAAAAAGTCAGAATTTAATGAAAAAAAAGTCAGAATTCAGAGAATAAAGTCAGATTTTTTATTTTTTTTTCATGTGTGGCCCTAATCCTCTTTGTACCATTGACATGTCAAATTTCATATATTTCCTACGTGGGTAAGTGTGAAAATGGTCAGTGTGCTTTACTTTGAGATTGTCCTAAACAGCGCCCTCTGCAGTCAGTGAATAAAGCTGGACATTTAGTACATGAGTCATCTCAGCACTGCTAAGCCTGAGACTAGCTGTGACTATTAGCACCAGCTGCGGTTGATCAATAAAAATCTGTAATTACAAGTCGACAGAGCTGGAAGCTCAGAGTGGAGTTGATTCAATCCACTCAGACAATGGCAGCCCTTTCCCATTTGCACATCTGGATACACTAAATCCCTCCAACAAAAGGCTGTGATAACAGTAATTGCAATTCCAAACACAATTATAGCCCTCATTTATCTCATTTTCCTCTGAGTTGTTTGTGCTCATTATGTTCTCGGGCTTGGAGAGTTAACGGGCAGCAGATGTAAATTGAAAGCAGGCATGCAGCTATATGGTTGCCGGTGTCGCCACAAATTCATCTTGATGGTTCCCCACCTGTGTGAGTCTCCCCCGAGGGGTCAGACACTAACAAGACTCCACACTGAGGCCACCCATCCGATGTGCACACCCTTAATGTGGGATGGGAACATTTTTGTTTAGCCTTTAAATAGGCTGTGTCCGAGGCCTGCAGTATAAGATTGGAGGCGAGAGGAAATATGGGGATAGTGGAGAAGAATAGGGGGAGGACAAGGACACAATGGCTAAACATAAAGTGGAGGGGCTGAAACAATGTTCTATACATTCTGAGAATTTCAAATGAGACGGATCATCTGCCGCGACTGAATTTGTCCTGGGTTCTATCTATATGTGATATAGATTTGCAGGCTTTGGTGAATGCGAGGGACATTGGAATAATGTGGTCCAAACTTTTCATTCAAAGCGCCTTCCTACAACAGTATAAAAAGAGATGGTCCAAAAAGAAAAGATATTTGCTAAAAGTAAAGAAGATGAAAACATCAACAATAATGACTTTCATTAGGGTGGTTAGATTCATATCGATGTCAATACATAATTGTAATAATAAGGTTATTTCATGAATTACATTTAAAAAAAATGAGGCTCGCATTTCTTCCTTGGCCTCACGCTAAATCAACAAATCTGAACATTTGGGGGTTTAGATATAGTACGTGGCACTGTCTTGGTCTGAGCAGTTAATGTGAGCCTTCTCTTATCCTGTTCTGGGCCACGGTCATCTACAGTATCGAGCTGCTTCCTGTACTCCTGCTTGGGTGATCCCAGGGCACTCAAAAGCCGCGTTGACTTTTTTTTTTATGTGTAAATAACTTAAGGTACAACACAGGTAAGCACACAGTGACCCAGTCAGGGTGCTTTCTCACCTGACAGTCCGTCCCTAGTTCACTTCCTTGATTTCGGACAGTATGAAAGTACATGAGGGCACGATATAAGGAAGTCTCCAGTATTATGCTAGAAGTCGGTGATCATGGTGTAATAATATAATGATGGCGACAACGAAATGAATCTGTTCATTAATTTTTCTTCATGCATTCATTCAAACTGATGAAGGAGCCCCCATCAAATTGACAAACGGCCACGCCCATCTACAAACCAATCCATGTCCACTATAGGGAGACGCAGCCTACGTAGGTGATGACCACAGGACCTAGGTATATCATGGACAGTTCTTCAGTTTGCTCATACAAGTGCAATGTCAAACCATAGCTATCTGGATCAAACCTATCCAATGCATTAAAAACATGAACCTTGTCTAAGAGTGAAAAATCCTTCAAACTCCAACTTTTTCCAGCATGGAAAGTCTCCTTTGTTGCATTTAAAAATGTGTTTGGAGAGATTTACAGAAGAATTGAGGGTGTATTTACCTTTGAAGAGGGTAACTCCACCATCTATGAAGATTAATCATATAGATTTTAATCAGAACTTTAATGTCTTCAGTTCACGTCCGGTAGACCACGCTGATATGTGGGATACACTTGTCTGTGGAAATGACTCTGAAGCGGCACTGAGAGGACTGTGCATCAAGGGATGGTTAAGTGCACTGTGAGTCCAGCCTCTTAAAAACGCATACACCCTTAACTTACTTCCAAAATAATGACCACGGTGCCTTCACTGGTTATACGGCAACTGTAAATCTCGGCACCTACATTTTACCTGAGTCCTCCGTAAGGACACACAGAGATGCAGTTGCTAGCCTTCTCTCTATGCCCACAAAGCACAGATGGGAAAACTACCATGATAATCATTGGTGTATGAGAAGAATCAGGCAATGCAGTCACGTGCCATCACACCCACTCAAAGCCATAGGTGGTCACGGTCTGAGCAAGAGCCCAGGCAAGCAAGATTTCTTAGACGTGCAGTGCTCCGGCTTTTGACACGCCACAGATGGAACTAGTCAGCTCTCCAGGTATGTCTCATCTGTCACTTTGGCACATGTTGGACGCAGTGAACCAGAGCACAGCCCTTTGCCCATCCCCTGAAAATACATCACCCCTGGGCTGCTTATTGTGATGTTGGGGGTTAACCTCGCCACCAAAGGGGTCCAACCCAGCAGTTTTACAGCTCCATTCCAAGAAGCAGCAGTAATGTTTAAAAAAATAAATGTTCTACTGTTTCTTTAAAAGGAAGTAATTGTTTTCAGTGGGATGGATGAAGTGTAGTATAAAGAACAGATATTGTGAATTTTTATTTTCTTTGTTTTTTATACAGCCTACAGGAAATTATTGTTTTTTATTATAGAAGTGGGACTAATAAAGTATATAGGTTAAAGGACTCGTTTGGGAATCCTATTTTGCTTCTCTGTTTTTCTGATCATGATCCACAGTGAAAATCCACATCTAATTAGCTATTTTAAGAGGCAGAAACATTATTTTTGGATAGTTTGCAGCAACAGAGAGATGAACCAGTTATGGCAAGACTATGCAGGTGAATAGGGTTAACATTTTTACTTGCAGATATCATCATGAAAGTTAATTAAGTACATTACATCTCTGTCACCCCATTTCAACTCTGTACTATCTAATGAAGCTTGAAAATGCCCCAAAAATTATCTTAAAAATCTTTAATAAAATAAAAATAACGATTATGGAAAGTATAGTTGATTTTTGGTTCAGAGCATTGAATTAACTAATGTTGAAATAATGTCTGTTAAAGATGGTTACAGTATATGATGCAACTTCATTTTTGATCGATAATAACACAATCAGACTGTTTTCAAAACAGTGTCCTTCACATGATTAAAAAAACACGTAAATGCCAGCAGATTCTGTACTTAGGGGCAAATGGTGATTTCTAAGGCATGGCAAAAATACAGTACCATAATTACAGCAAACACAATGGACATGAATTATGCAACAGTCAGATGAAATATTTTTTCTCAGAGTCCTTTGCCCACAGGTTCAAGTACAAACATGCACTCATTCAAGCTTTGCAAGCACTCTTAGCGCGCACACACACACACACACACACACACACGCACACACACACAACCATACACCCATTCACACACACAAACACACCCACACACATATACAGTGCATATTCTTCCTCTGTTCCTTTCTTGAAAAAGCACAGAGTGAATCAGAAATAAGAGCCCGGCTTGTATAAAGACACCACTGCAGGGCAATATTTGATCAAGTCAGACAAGCTCCCTGCCTTGCTAATATTCAAAGGATTCTCTTGCCGCAGAAATGTGAATATGTAATGTGTTCCCGAGTAACAAAACAAATACAAGCGGGGATACACAAGAGCAGCTGAGAGGCAGTGCGGCGCAGGCAACGATCACATGCAAGCAAAAAATATATAATACACCTTTGATATATACACTCAACAAAAATATAAACACAACACTTTTGTTTTTGCTCCCATTTTTCATGAGATGGACTTAAAGAGGACCTATGATGCTTTTTGACTTTTATGACCTATAAACGTTGTTATGATGATTTATAGTCATGCTTAACCATACTAAATGATCAAATAATGACTTACATGCATTTCGACGTATTCCCTGCTGACCGTCTGGGGTGTCTGTGCAGAGCACTAAACACTATTCTAGCCAGTCGAGAAGTCACGTCTTCAAAGCGGTCTACCCTTTCATAATTTGTGACGTCGCATAAAACTTTGTGACGTCTCCACGCGGATGTTTCCATGTATGGTAATGCTGTCACTTCCCTGTTCGCGTCTGCCTCGCGCCCTTATAGGTCCATGCTCGCGCTTCCCGCCACTGAAAGTGTTCCGGAAGGAAGGTAACCAATCACAACGGAGTGGGGTTTGCAGGAGGGGGGGGGAGGGGAGCGGAGATGGCCGAAGCACAGGCGGAGGGAGCGGAGATGGCCGAAGCACACACACTCAAGTGTTGACAGGACGTGCTGGATCGCCAAAATAAGAGAAAGAGCTTCCCGAAAATCTTCATAGTTTTTTGTGATGTGATTCGTGTCAGGTTGCTCTATAGCAGTGTAAAAGAAGAAATTAAGACCAGAAAAGTAGTATAATAGGATCTCTTTAAAGATCTAAAATTCATTCCAGATACACAATATTACCATTTCTCTCAAACATTGTTCACAAATCTGTCTAAATGTGTGATAGTGAGCACTTCTGCTTTGCTGAGATAATCTTTCCCACCTCACAGGTGTGCCACATCAAGATGCTGATCTGACATCATGATTAGTGCACAGGTGTGCCTTAATGGTGTGGTTACACGTGGTCTGCGGTTGTGAGGCCGGTTGGATGTACTGCAATATTCTCTGAAACGCCTTTGGAGACGGCTTATGGTGGAGAAATGAACATTCAATGCACGAGCAACAGATCTGGTTGACATTCCTGCTGTCAGCATGCCAATTGCACGCTCCCTCAATGCTTGTGGCATCTGTGGCATTTTGCTGTGAGACAAAACTGCACATTTCAGAGTGGCATCTGAAAATAGAATATCATAACAATCCATCTACTTTAATAGTTCTTGAGATATTTAAGTCTCATAAACATATAACATCCATTGAGCCGCATACAACATAGCATTCTAAAAATACATCTGAATCCATAGTACTTTGCTAGTTACAACTCCAAGTGTGCTTTGTATGTTAGAGCAGTTCTATGGATTTCGCTTGACTGCCAAAGACGATCCAATATGTTTAACATGGACTTTTGCTGTATTTGGTTGTATATGTTGTCACATAGTGGCAAAATATAACATAGAAAAAGGCTAAAGGTATAAGGTTACATTTTTGCTATCAGAACAAAATATACAACTGGATCAATTAAATAAAGTGAAGCTACTTTTGGAAAACCTTTTCGAAACTGATTTTTCGCAACTCCACGCCATACAATTTCACCCTACCATAGCACACAATGTACAGTGAATTTAGTAGGAAGTAAAAAAAAAAGGGTTGTCAAGGCTGTCTTTTTTCCACTGCAGTTCTGTAAAATGTTAAATCATACAGTTTAAGAAGGGTCAGAAGTGAGTCATGTATACACATTTTGTCTAACAACACAATATAACAAGGCCTTCAGCTGGGTTCTTTCCTTTTTCATTTTGTGTTAACATTTCCTTATACTTCCACAGTTTCCATTTTAAGAGGCAGTTATTCAAAAGCTGACAGACCTTTTTTATGACTTCACTTGTCCTATCTGTTCTGACAGGAGATGAATCTTAAAAAAGGTCACCGGTTCGGAAGATTATGGGAGAGAAGAAATCTTAAGGAAACAAAATGCTCACCTCGGGAATACAAAACACCTGCACATCATGGAGGATGTCAGGGTCATCAACCCATATTCAACATTCAATGCAAGCACAGCCATCCACACTCCAGATGCTAATAACATATAATAATTTTCAAAAGATTTGGACAAATACCACCAGAACGTCCGGGCATGGTAACACACAACTAAAGGTAAGTAAGAAAATATTATTGTACATTTTATTTAAATTCTTTGTTTGTGAACTGGCCCTTTAAGAAACACTTACTTTGAGAGAATATACACAGGTGCGCAAACAGGTCTCTCCATAATTTCCATACATTTGAAATAAAGACATGGTACCAAAGTTATATAACCTTGTTACATCAAGCCCTAACAAATGATATGGAATGATCACATGAATACAAGGGAATACTGAATGAGAAATGAGAATTATTTTGTTTGATAAAGACCCTGTCGTGACTGTAATGGATTAGGTCCATTTTTTAATAGCAGCCTAGGTGACCCTGACACCACTGCCTTTAGGTCAGCAGCTCACAGCTTGGTTTGTCCTGAATACTTCATTTGTGTGTTGTGAGTCAGCTCAATTACAACTCCTTGAAATGCAGCACAACCTGCCACTGACAACTTGATTCAAATGGGTAAGTGAACCAATTTAGTGTGACACTAATGTCTGACTGAAAAGATCTAGTGTTGATAGTGACCTGCAGTTGATCATATTACACGTTAAAACCACTGCAGGTCCAAATCATGTTGGGCTCACCGCAAGTACAGCAATGCCCGTGTTCCATTATGGTTATCTATAATAGGAATAATGAAAAGATGGATGAAAGGGTGCAATAAAAGTGTGATGGAGTGAGTGTGCGAAGGACAGACGGAGGAATTAAGAGAGAGGGAACTTCGACATTGGCCTTCCAAATGGTCTTACATCATATTTTAATGAGGGGCCTAATCATCTTCAATAGCCGCTACAGCAAGAAGGGTCTGAGTGGCATTCAAAGGGAATACAGTTAACTCTTGGTGACACCAGCGCCAGCAGGGAGAACACTGGGGAAGAATTGGATGCATACATTAAGAGATGAATGGATCTAAAAGTGCACGCTTGGATTAGTTGGGAGGATAGAGGAGACAAATGATTGGCCAGTTGAAGAAGTGGTCAGAGGCGGGGTTCAAAAACAGGATATGAAGGATATTTGAGAAGCTGAATGATGGAAAGATTACTGAGTGATTATCAGGAAAACTAAACTATACAGATGCTCCATAGACATTAAAGAGATCCTATTATACTACTTTTCTGGTCTTAATTTCTTCTTTTACACTGCTATAGAGCAACCTGACACGAATCACATCACAAAAAACTATGAAGATTTTCGGGAAGCTCTTTCTCTTATTTTGGCGATCCAGCACGTCCTGTCAACACTTGAGTGTGTGTGCTTCGGCCATCTCCGCTCCCTCCGCCTGTGCTTCGGCCATCTCCGCTCCCCTCCCCCCCCTCCTGCAAACCCCACTCCGTTGTGATTGGTTACCTTCCTTCCGGAACACTTTCAGTGGCGGGAAGCGCGAGCATGGACCTATAAGGGCGCGAGGCAGACGCGAACGGGGAAGTGAAAGCATTACCATACATGGAAACATCCGCGTGGAGACGTCACAAAGTTTTATGCGACGTCACAAATTATGAAAGGGTAGACCGCTTTGAAGACGTGACTTCTCGACTGGCTAGAATAGTGTTTAGTGCTCTGCACAGACACCCCAGACGGTCAGCAGGGAATACATCGAAATGCATGTAAGTCATTATTTGATAATTTAGTATGGTTAAGCATGACTATAAATCATCATAACAACGTTTATAGGTCATAAAAGTCAAAAAGCATCATAGGTCCTCTTTAAAGGAATAGTTAAATTATTATAATTTTTTGGCTTGTGTCACTCTCAGGTTCAAGACAAAGCAACATGAACCATGAGTTTAACTTTGCGTGCATTTGAGCATTGAAGGAGACCTGAGGGGGTATACTACGAAGCAAGATCAAGAGAGTCTGGCTCTATTTTCCTGAGCTGGCTCAACATAATCTAAACCCTTGCTCAGAGCTGACCGGTATCACAAAGGCGGTTATCAACTTCCTATGTTAACCTGGGGTTTCAGCTTCAGGTTCTGTGCACCTCCCCATGAAATAGGGTGTTGGATGCATCATTTGACACCGCTTCCGCAAAGGACTGATCTTGTGCCGATAACTTCACACAAACGGACTGATTGGGAGCAGCTGAGTAAAAAAGAAAAAGGAAAAATGTGTCGCTGACTTCACTCAAGAGGAAGACTTTGTCTGTCTGAATGATCACAAAACAGCAGAAAACAGAGAGCTTAAACAATTACTGAATTGATTCATTAATTTTACAGATCGTTCTCGCAGTGTGTAATGTGACATTATAAAGCAATTAAACGTTAAACTCAGCGGATTTAACACTAGACCATTTAATTGATTTGCACTTTGACTGTAAATAGGCTACCTTGCTATATTTATAGCCTACCCTAGGCCTATAGTCCCACACTTACGAATGTCATGACAATGTCCCCTAATGAATAGCCTTTGTGGAAAATCACTTTAGTTTTGGGCCACATCAAAATGAGACAATTTAGCCTTTTTATTTGCATCTTAAAAATACCAATAAATTGAATAGCCTAAATAGCCTAAATACAAAACCTGTAGTCTGTATTTTTCGGACAAATATGATTCGACTGTGCAGAAGCTTAACCTGCGAGTATGCAGTGATGTCCTTAGTCACAGCTGTCACCTGTCACGTCCCAAACAGTTTATTCATAATTTCATCGCCCTCATCTTCCCCTGATGTTTCAGTGATATTTGGATGTGATGCAGGCTACAGGCCTAGCCATAAAGAGAAACTGAAGGATTGTAGGCTATCATATGGTAGACGTCATACGCTACTGATTTAAAGAAAGAAGCCCAGTGAAATAATGTTGCAACCTGTGATTTTATAGACGCTTCATTAACAGCCAGTGTGTGTAGATCGGCAGGTAAAATCATTTGAGGTGAGAGCATAGAATAGCGCTGCATACAGTAGGCCTGGCCTAGGCAATTTTTAATGTTCTGCATCAATAACTGAATGCATGTGGCAAAAAGCCGCAGCGCAATTTTACAGTTCATTCTGCTGTAAGCCTAATGTCATGTCTGCACTCCATTCATTAACTTACTGATTTAATTAGTTCTCTCAGTGAGAATACATGGCTCAGACAATATTGTCAGGTCTGCAGGATTTCCAAAATGTGTAGTTTCCTTAAAGGGCAGCGCTCTAAGAGCCAAATTTAAACTCAAACTCTGAACAAAAACTGGTAGGAGCAGGTGATCTAGCCAGGTAAAAATAGAGCCACCTTTCATGATACAGAAAACTCTGGCTGTAGACTCATAAGACCTCCCTCAGCCGTTAATCTCACTTGGTAGTATACCGCTCTGGGCAAAGGTCTGCTAATTAGTTTAGCTCCAACACTGGAAATCAAAGGGATTATTAGCCTGCCTCCACCGACAGTCAGAAGACCTTACCACATCACTCAACGCTCCTGTGTTCTAAATGGATGACATAGTTTTTCCCTCAACAATAAATGCTTCTCTACTTTTTTATCTTTTTTTTTGTATTGCTATATTGTGTCTGCTGAAAATAAATCTGGTTTTATAACACAGTCTAGGCTCTCTAAATGGGTATTTAAAAAACCAAACTGGCACCATGCCAGTTCACAGAGCCCATATATGGGCTTTATATTAACACTGGATTCTTTCCACCAAGTGCACACACAGTATGTACAGTTAGCGGACCGTCAGGAGGTATTCACTGGTTTTGACAAAAAGTGTGTTTGACAACAGGCATCCTCCAGAATCCTCCACCTTTAGTGTTATTCAATTTTCATGCAAACTGTATATCTGCAAATAAGGAGATAAGTTAGCTAAAACATGTGTGTATCAGGGCTGGCATATGGCTTGAAATACTAGACTGTACTGTTGAGAGAATTTTGGTTAAGATGGAGCCTTTTCAGATGTTGTATATGGTGTTACAATGGCACAGATAGCATGTATGCAAGAGACACCCAGTGCATTTGTGTTAGCCACACTAACAGCGTGATGGGGATGTCAGTCAATCAGTCGATCCACCATTTTAGGATGTGTTCACACTGGCAAAGTCCGCTAGTTCACTTGCTTTGGTCCAGACCAAATACAGTTTAGATTCTTTTTTAGGTGCGGTCCACTTTCATATTGCCCCTTTTGCAAGTGAACCAGCATTAAGAAGTAAAACTACACGTGATCTGAGGTCATTCATTCATTGAACAGACATTCTGGGGTGGAGAGAAACAGGAAGCACAAAGTGAAAACTGCGAAATATATAACTGATACGATATGGGGTTAAAAATAATAAATAAATAAATAGGCCTACATCTAGCCTATAAATAAAATAAAAAAACATAAAATTATTGTTGTTTCATCTGGTTATAATATGTAGGCCTGTGTCAATGTGTGGCTTGTAGCCCATGATGTGAAACATAATATTTACTGTATTTTTGCTGCTGGACGCGCGGCTCGGGAGGAATAGGCTCAAGCTGACACACAGCTGATTTAGCCGTGTGTCAGCTGGGTGTGAGTTCAGCGCGGCTCAGCTCCAAACTGACACGGGGATAGTATTGACGGTCCCGTAACAGGGGATGCAAAATAAAAACACGCACTTCATACAAAGCGCAGCGTGAACCTGTTGGCACTGTGTGGGAGACGCTCCCCTCTCCTTCATCTGGTCGCTGAACACATCAGCATGTTTACGCGTCCTGTCTATCAAATGTAATTTATTTGCTCGGGGCTCCCGGTCAAACCACAACTAATCTTCCCAACAACGGCGACAACAACACTTTCCCATAATGCGAAGCTGACGGCGATTTATTAAAAAAGAAAAGGCACAATGCTTCCTGCAATTGGGTCGGATCGAGTTCGGCCAAATTCCCACCACAAACGAACTGCAGCAGAGTGCGTTTTGAAGCGCATCGAGACCACCTCTTCAGCTGGGTCTCGGAGCGTTTGTTTGGTCCGCCCCCGAGTGCGATTACTGTATTCACACATGTCTGAAAGATGCCCACCGAAGGCGGAAGTGCACCTGAGTTCGTTTCAACCGAACTAAACACGGCATGTGTGAATACACCCTTAATCATGCCTGAAACACTTCTGTACTACAAACTGAATACATCAGAGCAAATTGGATTAATTGCCTTGCCATGTTGTATTTATATATTCATGGTGCCCAGAAGATCCCGCAGGTCAAAGCTTTCGTTCAGAACAAGCTTTAGTCAAGACATTCACTGTAAGAGTAATTGACATTCAATGAGGATGAGCTATCTTGCCTTCTATCAGGGTGATACCTACATCAACGTCTGGTGTATTGTTGGTTCAAAATCAAACAACATCCCCAGGATTTTTTTCTGACCTATGTCTATGCAGATCCATCTCTACAGTGGACATTGATAAAAGCAAAAGGCTGTTAGCTTAGTATTCACATTATAACCTCAGACAATCGAACATTGATTTTAGTCCAAGACAAGATTTATCTGAGACCTTCAGGTGAAAAGTTTTCTTCATCTCATCAACAAAGTGTCATATTCAGAACAGCATGTGGAATACAGAAATACCTAGTGTGTAGACCAGACATGGAAGCAAGGTGCCAGAAAATGAGCTTAATATTTCTGAATGTGTTTGGTGGCACAAGGAAGACTGTGTTGAAGAAAAACAACAACTTGAAAATCCCCCAGCCTCTTTCCAGCAATAAAAACACAATCAAATTTCTGGCATGCTCTCAAAGAGCCTATTTCAGTTGGTCTAGTGTGTAACTTGGAAGTAATTAAAAATGGCTTCTTTAAAAAAGAATTGATGGCTTAAAAATAAACTTTCATTCCAAAAACAAACAGCTGTAAAACTGAACAATGAAGTTGGCGAGAACAAAAATAGACTGGATGTACAAGCAACTGAAAGTGAAGTGTGACCCATTTCTTTACCGAAATGATTGGGTAGCAAATGTTGTACTGACTTAGCAAACAGAATACATCAACAGTTAATTGATAATAAAGATGCCCAGGTTTACGAGTTGTGAGCATTAACATCACCACCAAACAACTCTAGATACTTGTATGCCAGAGTTGATTGCATATTAATGCATCACTATATCACATTATTAATCGATAACTGATTTCGAAAGATGTGGGCTAGCTATATTTGTTTGATTATTCACACTGTTTAGTATTTTAAAGATAAAGATCGATTGGAACTTTCGGGAAATCACGTTGTCCAATTGTAACACTGTTTGCAAGTTGGAATCTTTTAAATGAGGTGACTCCAGCATGACTTGAATGCATGCCACCAAAGCTCTTCACCCACTCTTGCTCCGTAACTGCTCGAGCAGTGTGTATTAATGCTTCAAAATGTCACAACAGAAAGCTACTGGTGACATTAATGGGATTATTTGGGCCGACATTATGGTAATGGTACAAATAGTCATTGTGTCACTCAGTCAGGGTCTTGTTTGTATGAAACAATAGGGCTATATTAATCTTTCTACAAGGGGGTATTTCTTACAAAAAAACAATTGAACAATTAATGTCAGCTTTTGCAGAGTGCTTCACAAAAAGAGCATATGCTAATATGGGTTTGGAATAAAAACAAAAGAGTGTAGTCCTCCTTAATAGAAGCCCATAAAGTGGAGTACCTTGTAATTACAAACTGTCAACAACGTTCTTCTGCGACAGCAAAGAGAAGAGAATACGCTAGGATCAGAGTTAACAAGAGCCAAAGCAATTGTGTATTGCTCATCAACTATCACAACCCTGTGTGTGTGTGTGTGTGTGTGTGTGTGTGTGTGTGTGTGTGTGTGTGTGTGTGTGTGTGTGTGTGTGTGTGTGCATGTGTGTGTGTTTTGTGTGTTCGTGAATTACCACAGGTCAACCGGGAGTTGAGGCCTCATGAAGTCAGTAATAAGTGAATGTGCCAGGTTGCTCTCTCAAGCTTAGCTGAGCATGTCTGTTTCAATCAGCAACTCACAAAAACAGATACATCCCCATAGGTTGAGCTTCCACCGCATGGTATTAAGGTGCTTGGAGCGCTCACTTCATCCCCTGAAATCCCTCGTGTGGTGTGAACGGCCTGTCTGAATCCCACAGACATAGTCACTGAATAAAATATGAAGGCTGGTCTGAGGGTTTTTCTATTGACGGAATAATGGGCAAATAACAAAAAAGACCTTGGTTACATTTTTGTGGGATTCTTTGCTAATATTAGCATGGGAAGACTATAAAGTATTTAAAATGGACAGCGATTTAATGGGCAAGATCCAGCATTTTTTTTACTCACTTTATGTCCCATCGTATTGATCCTGTAAAACAACCTGAGCTTTCTTGACCTCATTTGACAAACGGACACTGTGACATTGTGCCGGCAAATTGAAATTCAAATTAATCTTTCCCCTGTGTAAAAAAGAGAGAAAAGAGAAAAGAGCAGAGAAAGGGATGGAGGGAGTGAGCAAGACTGAGAGAGAAAGAGGGATAGAGAGAGAGGGAGCAAGACTGAGAGAGAGGGAGAGAGAGAATTGGAGATCTTATAAAAGGTGTCATCTTCCCCTGTGGAATTTTAATGAAGCAAATTCATAGTCTCTTCCCTACAGCAGGAAGCAAATAGCAGCTGCAATTTATCAGCATAGCAGAGTCAGACGTCCCCAGTCAAAGGAGTCATCATCGCCTCTATAAATGACGACTTAGGATAGGAATCTGTTCAAAAATTTAAAATATGACAAAGGGATTTTGTGTAAAAGTAACTGAAATTTTCAGGTTCGGAAGTATGAATTCGACACTTGTAAGCTTCCTTTCATTTTGCACAAAGGGGGAACGGCATAGACATTATAAAGGATAGACGCCGCGTTGGATGCTACTGCCTATTGGCGCCATGGACATATAAAGAAATGGACACCGTATTGAAACATGGCGCCCATTAATTCCTATGAAGCTGCTCATTGGCGCAGAGAAGCAACAAGGAAGCGGCCATACTGCTTTCATGTGAGCCTGGCACACCCCTAAAGCATGACGCGCAGGGTACGTTTCATTCTCGAGCAGTGTAACGTTATAATATGTCCGTGCATTAAGCTAAGCGGGACGGGCACAGTTGCATTGTTTATCGACCATGGAAGTATAAGTTACTAATCCCCGATGATTCTCTGTATGTAATCTTTAAATTACACCCCGTCGTTGTAAAGTAATATAGTGATGAACGAAGATTCCTCCCGCCATCGGAGGCCGGGCCGGCCGAAGCAACGGTTGTTTCACTACGGCTCCTTTTAGCGGCTACACGCCTAACGGCTAAAACTGAAAATAAAACGGCTATAAAACGCTTTCAGTGGCGTTTTGAAAAGCGAAAACTTCCATTCTATTAGTACATGGTCTAAAGAAAAGTATGAGCCTTTGATTGATATCCAGAAAAATTTAGCAGAGATACATTCTTGTTAGACAAAAATTGTATTGGGAATGAATGGGCCTGAGCCATGGACATATAAAGAAATGGACACCGTATTGAAACATGGCGCCCATTCATTCCTATGAAAGCTGCTCATAGGCGCAGAGAAGCAACAAGGAAGTATAATCCGGAAATTCCATACGGCCCAAAGCATGACGTAGCATAGACGTAGCGGCATTATGGACCTATCAAGAAAGAGGGCGGCAAGCGTAGCGGACTGGAGGCGGGTGTCTAGTTCTGTAGCATCTAGCCTGGCGAAAACAAACTGAAAGCCGTTAAAAGCCGTTGGGCTAATAAAACGCTTGAGGTGGCGTTTTGAAATGAGAAAACTTACATTTTAATAGTATATAGTATAAAGATAAGTATGAGCCTATGATTGATATCCAGAAAAAATGTGCAGAGACACAATCTTGTTCGCCGCTTGTACTGTGTGGACAGAGACATCTGCCTACGGGCCGCATGAAAATAAGCTCCACCCCTTACCATGCAATACCAATGGGTTGGCCACATGTCCATGCTGGCTACTCGGAGAAGGCAGCATCCTGGGGGCCTGGCCTGAGCCCCTATGATCGCCATTTTGATTTACGGACCCGTCACAGACAGTCAAATGCGTGTTATACCAGGCGTGGCCACCTGTCCATGCTGGCTGCTCGGAAAAGGCACTATCCTGGGGGCCTGATTGGCGCTGACGAGAAATGCGGCCGCCATCTTGAACCGGTCACACGTTCCACTCAGTGTAGTCTGTTTGGCAGGTGGAATGAACTGTCACCGCATGTAATTAATCATATCTCATTAAATACCAAACTGATTTTCACGCGGTTTTCTTTGCTGCAAAGATCATACATGTAGCTAAGATACAGGGCACAAGTTTCGACGTGTTTTAATATTCATAGTGGGCTTAACAGTCATAGAATATTCTGATATGATATAAGTAACCAGACGTCCGAGATCAAAACGAGGAACATCCCCCGAAAAGGGAAGCAGAAACAGATAGGGGCAGTAAAGTCAGCTATTTTAATAAGTTAACAATATATGATTAGGCTATATATAAATATATTTATTCATTTACAGTGACGAGCATACACAATAAAGACAATCACAGGGATAACATAAACAGAGAACAGAAATAAAATAGGATAAAATATATTAATTTAAATAAAGTAGGCCTATACAAAATACAAAACAAGAGCAAAAATAAAATACTAAATGAACAATGAATTCAGCTAAAACAGTTACAGTCAGATGTGTAAAATTCAGAAATCATAGATTCAAATAAACCAAGAGTAGGAAGAGCAGTCATTTTTAAATTGCTATGCAGAGCGTTCCATGAATTAGGGGCACTACATGAAAAGGCAGTTATTCCTAAACTGGAGTTAGCTCGGGGCAATTTAGGAGGAGTAGTCGAGCATGGTACATATGAAGGGTGGATGTTTCCCATGAAGGCATTAAATAGCCTATAAATAAAAACCAGTGTATATAATATCTCATTAAAAGAGAAGGACAACATGAGTGTTCATGTAAAAATATGTTTTATTTCTCTAATTTAAAACACAAGCTTGTTAGGCAATTGCCTCTTAAAAGAGGACGGGATTTTTTAAAAGCAAAGTCTTCTTGGTTGTCCAATGTTCTATACTAGGGGGGGAATACCAAGTTCAGTCTAGTCTCGAGTTGGTTCCTCAGACACAGACAGGAAATCAATGCGTGCCTTGCAGCGCGGTACATTTAAAAACATATTCAATACAAAACCACAGCAATCAAAAGTATTAAATTAAGGGAAAATCAAACAACAACAGCAAACAATAATACTCAAATGCATAAAATAAAGTTAACCATCCTTACAATCGCATTTTACTCCGAAGAGAAATTCAAGCGAGGCGAGTTTGGCAATGTGGTGCAGCCTTAATTTGTGAAAGACAGACACAACCAATGACAACAAGTCGGAATGGTGGTTGTCGATGCCAAACTGTGTCTCCTCAATATGTTCCCCAAGCAGAAACACATCCTCCGTTTCAATCTCCTCCCGGACGAAGTGTGTGACTCGGACGTCTGGTTATTATATCATATCAGAATCTTCTATGACTGTTAAGCCCACTATGAATATTAAAACACGTCGAAACTTGTGCCCTGTATCTTAGCTACATGTATGATCTTTGCAGCAAAGAAAACCGCGTGAAAATCAGTTTGGTATTTAATGAGATATGATTAATTACATGCGCTGACAGTTCATTCCACCTGCCAAACAGGCTACACTGAGTGGAACATGTGACCGGTCCAAGATGGCGCCCGCATTTCTCGCGCTCATGCCCAATGCGGCGTCTATCCTTTATAATGTCTATGGGGAACGGTACCTATTGGCAGAATAGTACATACTAAGCTATCAGGATTTGTTCCCCCTGCTATAATGGACAATGTTAGAAATAACTGGCTATATTTGTATGGACATGTGTGAATAGTGTTCACTAGAGATCAAATGTCAAGCCTGTGTTACTGCTAAATGTGTGAGAATGACTTCCACTTACTTCGCAGTATGACTTTTAGGGAAAAGACAGATTTTTTTCGAGTACCTATACTCCACATATGCATGTTGCTTTAAATATTTCTTCAGTTTCTTTTTTCAGTTATTCAGTTTTCGATATTATGTAGTCTATTTAAAAAGAGGAAAATGTCACAGTATCCCTTCCTGGTGCGCTGGATTATATTTGTATGTTTGACAAAGAGCTTGGCATTTGCAAAGTGCAAAGGTTTGTACACACATAAACAAACACACAATTATGTTCGCACATGCATGCTAGCTGTTTTCAGTCATGTTTGAATAACATTTATTCTCTGGAGGTCTATACTTTAACAATTTCTGGTGCAAGATTTACCCAAAAACTAACCTAAGCTAAATTAGTAAAACCATTTCAAGCTATAGTGAGTGATTTCTGTTGCCCCCATGAGGATTTCTGAGTAATTACAACCTTCAGTGATCGCGTATGGATTTTATACCTTCTGCTATACGTCAAGGTTTTGTTCAAGCAGTAGAATCAACAATTAAAAATGTATTTGGCGCTCCTTGGTATTTTTCTGAGCTCCTGCTCCAGTGTCAGCGGGGGTGACATCAGTTTGTAAACGCTGCCATACTGAGAAATACAGAGAGAGTTTTGTGGAGCTGATAGGCTTAATTAACTTTGTATGAACTTGTTTTAGCGATGGCTTGAATGTAACCGACCTTCATTTATATGAAAAAGTCACACACTATATCTTTAAGCACACACTGTATGGGCTAAACTTCAGTGAAACTTATTTGGGGATCAGATTTTGTCCCTACAATATGTGCACGACCCTGGCATACACATTAACAAACACACATTGGAAGGGGTGGTTACAAAATGAGAGAGAGAGAGAGAGAGAGAGAGATAGAGAGAGAGAAGGAGGGAACATAAGGTACAATTTAAATGGATAGAAAAGATAAGTAGAGAGACAAGGGGTCAGGTGTCTTGTGTCAGACGGTGAATACTGAAAGAGAAAGTAAATCCAAATGAGTTTCAGTCAGCACTCAGTAGGTCCCCTGGCCCATGCTGGCTCCATCACACCCTGTAACAACATATTGATGCTTTCCTACGGATAATGTGTATTGACGTGGACTTGAATGCCCTTCAATTGGGGCTAAGCTGAGGTGGTTCCACTTTTCTTTTAGATGATCGAAGTGATTCACGCTGTGTCTGCATACTTCAAAATGCGGGGTTAAATAATTGTCAACCCATTTGAAGGAAAATAGCAAATTGTCAAAAAAGACTTCTAGGTGTATTTGTAAATAAACATTTGTCCATGTGGGAGCTCGAGAAGCATTACTATGGCAAACTTTTAGCAAACTTTTGCAGCAGCCACTACACCTTAGCACATTAGCATTAATTTGGGGTTGTCTGTAGTGACCTGATGAAAGTAGGTCACACTTTCACTATTTCGTTAGGTCTTCAACCACTTAAACTATGTGTTCTTAGTTGCTAAGTTCTCCACAATGTTTACCAGCTGGTCGCTAACTTTGCCTGATTGCTATTTAGTGATTGGCATTGTGTACGGCTTGAAATCAGGGTTGATGATAGCTACACGTGCTGGCTGCAAAACCAAGTGAATGAGACAAAACCTACGAAAGGCTCCACAGAGCTGAGGAGTTAAGGCTGTTACATACTCTGCAAGAAGAAAGAACAAAGTTCTCGGTGACAGAGCTGCGAGAAGTTCTTTCTGGTCTGACATTACATACTTCACGAGAACTCAACTGCCGAACTCCTCACTGTGGCGCATTGTTACCAGGGTAATTGACTCAGTAGCGCCAGCTGATTTCACTTCGCTTTCCTCATTGACTTCAGACTGACCAATCACACAATAGTTCTCGGACAAGCTGCGAGAAGAAAGTTCGGCCCGGGTGATGTGTCGAGAACAAGCTGCGAGAACAGCTAAACAAGAGCTGAGAGAAGAAAAATCATTTTCTTCTCGCAGCTCTGTCACCGAGAACTTTGTTCTTTCTTCTCGCGGAGTATGTAACAGCCTTTATCATCAAAAATGGTGGTCTTTCACTACAAGCAACCCCTTTTACATTACACATTGATGCATTGAGAAACTATTGACTAGTGCAGCTTTTAAGTCAAAGATGCTCATGGTAAGGAAGAAATACATACTGGCCCATTATCCAAGAAGACAGATTGAGAGCCAATGATCAAGAGGCGTTGGATCTTAAACATTTATTTATTAATTAATTATTTAAGTGATGCGGTACAGGACAACACAAGTGGAATACATGACATTATGTGGTGGACATGATAGTTTGTGTGTTTCACATTTAAGACAGCACACACGACATAAAAAAGACGGCAGTAAGGCATGGTTCATTGTCATACAATAATGATGATGGATTGGATTTATATAGCGCTTTTCAAGGCACTCAAAGACGCTTTACAGGGTTCCAGGTTCCATTCATTTTCATGGTGTTAAACTACCATAGTATCCACAGCTGCCCTGGGGCAGACTGACGGAAGCGTGGCTGCCATTCAGCGCCTACGGCCCCTCCGACCACCACCTCAAACATACTGCAGTCATACACATTCACACGAGGCAAGGTGGGTGAAGTGTCTTGCTCAAGGACACAACAACCATGACACTGGTGGCAGAGCGGGGATCAAACCGCCAACCCTTGGATCATTGGCCAACCCGCTTAACCACCTGAGCCACGGTTGCCCCAACAGTACCAGTATATGTTAAGGGTGTTGAAAGGCACTGTGTGTGTGTGTGTGTGTGTGTGTGTGTGTGTGTGTGTGTGTGTGTGTGTGTGTGTGTGTGTGTGTGTGTGTAAATACATCATAAAACACACCAAATTAGAAAAAACAACAAATGAATTGTGTCTTGAGATTTGTGTTTCCTATAGGCCTTTGTGATTTGAACTTCAGGGCCACTGTAAGAAAAAGAGAGATGGTTTAAAATGAACAGGGCTTGGTCAATATAACATAAGATTTTTAAGATGAGATTGGATGAAGTAATGGAATATATTAACATTGTTATGAATACATCCATAAATAAATACAACAACAAATGTTCTCCCCCCACTTTCCATATTCAGTCTACCCTTATATATAAGAAAGGGGTAGCACCTATTTCAGTGGCTCCAGACCAAGGGAGCTGGCTGTCTGGGGTCTCCTCCCTGCCATCTCGACCACTGTTTTTCTCAACACAGGTTGCTTTCAGGCTAAGCAGTCTTCTCATTGGTTGGCCACTGAAAAAGCTGGTGATGAAGTTAAAACTGATGACTTTGAGAAGCAGAGGAAAGGAAAGAAATGTTCAAAGGAGTGTGAGGTGCTGTGTCTTAGCTTTTGGCTCACGGTGGGGGCAAATTTATTCCGTCTGAAATTACCTGTAGACAAATCCTTGGGCTGATTTATGTGTTTGCTCTGCAGTGGCACCGTTCACACTGCAGTGGCAGAGTGAGACTGAACACATTTACACTAACGGTGCAAGCAGCGATGTTTGGGTCTTATCTCAGACAGATGGAGGTGGGCTGTGTGTGAATGTGGAAGATACTCAGTCTCAAAACAGTAGTCTAAAATTGGTTATAACAGAGACTTTTGGACACTAAAATATAAAACATTAACATTTTGCTTCATTTGTGAACTGTTATACTTTTTTTTTCGGTTTATCTGTTCCCATTATTGTTTTCTGGTTTCATCAAAAAGGGTTTGTTCTATTTCGTTCCTACTGACCGCCAGAGGCGGTGCTTATAGCACTGGATGTTCCATCGCGCGCATGCGCAGGTCGAGATCTTTATACCAACAAAGTCACCTGTGACACCTGGGTGACTCCGGGAATGTATATATTCCGGAAGTCACCAGAGGTTCTGTTCCTTCTATATTCTCGCGGACGAGCAGGTCGCACACATTGTTGTGTGCTAATATACCATTAGCTTGTCGCAAGTAGCTCGTAAGGGTTGGTGCTTCAATTTGACTTCGACCACCAAGGGCTGCGACTTGCAATTCGTTCGACTTGGCTGCGGCCGGTAGGGGTGAGTAAAGTGTGAAGGCTACGCGTAGCCCGAGGCTACCGCGGAAGCTAATATCACCTTTCCACCTTGCTTTGATTAGATCAGGCGGCGGCTGGGTTCACAGTCGCCGTGTTATTCTTTCGTTCGCACCGTTGCTTGTGTGTTTCGCTAGCCCGGTTGCTAATTGTATGCTCGAATGTATTGTCTTTCTAGCATTGTTGCACTGTTGATCGGGTGCTACGTTCGCCCCGACCGGTTGCTTACTTTGATTTAATCGACAGCGAGCGGCTTGGGGGTACCAAGCCGCCGCCACAGTACTTTGTAGCATTGTGAGTAGCCTAGAGCGGTTGCATAGGCTACTTAATTTGCTCGTACCAGTGGGTGAGCCGTGCCACACACTAGTATGCTGTTATACACTGTATGCTGCTGTATTGCTCGCCGGTGGACGAATTAGTTTCCTAAATCGCCTTCACCGTGTTATTTTAGCCGTGTCACACTGTTGCTCGTGTGTAGGCTGCTGTAGTGTGTCGCCAGTTGGCAGCTTAGTTTCACGGCACGGGTGTCGTGTCTGTGCCGCTGTGTTATTATAGCCGTGTTGCACGGTAGCTCACGCCTTAGCCTGACTGCATAGGCTACTTATGGCGCTTTTCCACCGCATGGTATCAGCTCGACTCGACTCGACTCGCATTTTTGGCTTTTCCACCGCAATTTCATGGTACCTGGTACCACGTAGCGGCTGCTTTTTTGGTATCGCCTCGCTCTAGGGTCCAAGCGAGCTGAGCCGATGCTAAAAGGTGACGTCGGCAGACGGCCGGCCACTGATTGGCCAGAGACTATTGTCTGGCCAATCAGTGGCCAGAGACTACCGGCTTCATTCTGTTGTTTATTCTCCCCAAGTCTCCGGGACTTTTGAGTGTATTTCCGCCGCGTGCAGCCTTCTCTGGCTCTCTTTCATTTGATTTGCATCACAGATCCGAATTTATTTTCCATATATTCGCTAAGCTCACCCAGTGTTGGTTGTTGGGGAAGTTACTTACATACGAGAGGAGACATGTAGGGCAGCTAGCAGCTAGGCTAAATAGTAGCCAGCTGGGACAGACATGATAGCGAGCGATTACATTACAAGCCTCGGACTGAACTGATTACCTCAATAAAATATTCAGGCTGAGACACGGCTTGCATTTGAAAACACGTATCCTGAAACAAGCACTAAACAGTCAACTTTATCATGCCCGTGTTTACGTGCATAGGGATGTACGTGACGCATCCCTACAGCTGACTGTGTGGCAGAGTCACACATCGGGACAACAACCATCCCTCTTAATGGCCCGGAGCAATATTCTTCTACTTCTTTTAGCAAACAGATACAAGGGGGTATTTCTTAAAAAAATTTCATCCGTGTTTTTGGCGGTTGGTTCAGTTAATAGTGCAACAACTGCTCGTAATTTCTGCTTTGCTACTTTGCTCCGGAGTAGGCTTTCAGCCCCTTACGACGACCCCGCCCACGTTCAGCAGGTACTATTTGCGGTGGAAAACGACCCGTGCTGCTACCAAACCAAGTTGAGTCGAGTCGAGTTGAGTCGAGTCGAGCTACATGTGCGGTGGAAAAGCGCCATTAATTTGCTCACCAGTGAACGTTGTTGCCGTCACCAAGAGCCGCTGACACTGCCAGGGGACTGCAGATGGAGAATAGCATTTTGGCTATTCTAGCATTTTTTAACCCATGTATGATCATGTGGTTTATTGATTTGCACTGTCCCCTTCTTAAGTAAACTGAATTCAATTGAACTGTGTTATTTAGGGGGTCGTGGGTGCGCTCTCGTAAAGCTCGATTGCCTAGCCTACTGTAATTATGCTCGCCAGTGGGCAGCATAGTTTTGCACAACAGGTCGCATTGTTGCTTGGGTGCTCTCGCCTAAAGCTCGATTGCCTAAAGCCTACTGTAATTATGCTCGCCAGTGGGCAGCATAGTTTTGCACAACAGGTCGCATTGTTGCTTGGGTGCTCTCGCCTAAAGCTCGATTGCCTAAAGCCTACTGTAATTATGCTCGCCAGTGGGCAGCATAGTTTTACACAACAGGTCGCATTGTTGCTTTGGTGCTCTCGCCTAAAGCTCGATTGCCTAAAGCCTACTGTAATTATGCTCGCCAGTGGGCAGCATAGCTTTACACAACAGGTCGCATTGTTGCTTGGGTGCTCTCGCCTAAAGCTCGATTGCCTAAAGCCTACTGTAATTATGCTCGCCAGTGGGCAGCATAGTTTTACACAACAGGTCGCATTGTTGCTTGGGTGCTCTCGCCTAAAGCTCGATTGCCTAAAGTCTACTGTAATTGTGCTCGCCAGTGGGCAGCATAGTTTTACACCGCCACCGTTTTATTCTAGCGGTGTCGCACCGTGGCTCGGTTGCTCTCGCCTGAAGCCCGGTTGCATGCATTAGTTGCTAGCCAGTGAGCGTCTTATGTTTCCAAGGGCCGCCTTCACTGTGTTATTGTAGCTGTCACACAGTTGTCGTGTCTGCGCAGGCTACTGTAATTGCTCGCCAGTGGGCGCTATAGTTTTGCACCGCCGCTGTATTATTCTGGCGGTGTCGCGCCGCGGCTCGGTTGTTCTCGCCGCGGCTCGGTTGTTCTCGCCGCGGCTCGGTTGTTTTCGCCTGGAGCCCGGTTGCATACCTTAGTCAGATGCATATTTAGTTGGCGTGACAGTGGGCAGCTTACGCCTTCATGACCTCCATACAGTGGGGAATGGCCAGGACAAGTGCCCTGCAGGTCTCAGGGTTGAGTACCTGAGGGAAGCGCTGTCAGATAGCCCATGCATGAACTGTAGTTTCATGTCTCAGGCACTTAAGTTGCTAGGTAGAGGCTCTTCTACTAGCCTCCAACCAGTGGCAGGCCCTCAATCCTCCGTTCCTGTGTGCCTCCCTCTGAGCCTTATTCCGCTCAGCTCCGTAGATGCTGGCCAGATTTAAGGGCTCTCTCCCATCAAGCTGCGACAGCAGAGCTCTGGCAGCCATGCACAATGCTGATAGTTAGGGCTCGGACTGGTTAGCTCCGATTGAGCCTGCTAGCATCCCTGGTTGTCTCCCCAGACGAGGCTCTGAGAGCCGATGTGCGCTGCCCTCGGCCCCAGTGCCGGATTTCAGGCGATCTCCTTATTAGGAGTTACGACATTGCTGCCTGTGTGGGCCATCTGGGAATTTGCTTTCTCACACAGTCCTGGCTCGGTCGCTAACCATACAGGGGTCAGGTGCTGGTCACTCAGCATGGACCCTCAGTGATGCTTCACTGCAGACTTTGCATTATGACTTAGGGAGCTAGGCATGTTGATGTCAGCTGTGACGTCGTCCCAGTCGGAGGTGTGTCGACTGACCCTCCATTCTCTTCCAGTGATCCCAGGCCAGACGTTCGGCCAGCTGCTCTTCAGGCCCGGTGCGAAGTGTCCAGGTTGACTAGGCTAGACAGTAATTGCACGCAGCGACGTGCACCTCTGCCTGATTCCAGGCCGGGAACCTCTGGTACCCCGTGCCAATAGCCTCAACCACGTTCAGGTGGACAATCAAGGGGCCAGTGCTTCTCAGCACATTCTGTACAGTGTCGTAACACTGCGCTACAGCTGCATTTCAGGCGCCAGGAGGTCGGCGTCCAGCCTCCGCCCTCCCCCAGAGTCCTTGGGGGTGCTACTCGATGCTCGGTAGGTTCTACTCAACCGAAGTTCAGGTACCAGGAGGTGGGGCGGGGTCGCCCCGTTCTGGACTAAGACGGCGGAATCAATGCCTCACGATTCTTCCTTTCCCCATGCTGCGTGTTGCAGGGGTACTCCAGTCTATCGCTCAGGCGGACTGGGTTGTGTCATAGCCCTGAAAGATGCTACTTCAAGTCCCTACTGCCCAATGTCACAGGTGGTCCTCCCCTTTGCATTTCTGGGCAGGGTGTACCAGTTCAGGGTTCCTCCGTTTGGGCCGTCCCTGGCTCTGCGGATATTAGACAGTGTGGCAGCATCCCTGCCACCATTACAGCTCAGCTGGTGCTCGAGTCGGCGGCCATGCGAGCCTGCCTTTCTCCATAGCGCGTAGCTACCGTTCAGCAGCTACTACAGCACTCCATGCAATGGAGGCTGCTGGAGTACAGCCTCTTCCTTCGACTGATAAGTATGCTGACCTCAGCATAATCTAATTATCATTATCCAAGCTGTCCAAGTTCCAGGTGTCCGGAACACAGCGATAGAAAAGGGCCACCCCCGGGGGTGGAGACTCCATCCGGAGGTGGTGGGCATGATTGGGACAAGTATGGCAGGGCAGTGGCATATCTCTTTGCTTCCGAAGAGATGACCCACTGTCCCCCTGGGTTCTCCTAGATGGAGAGGACCAGTCCCCTAAGGCAGGATGCTCTGGCTAGTGCTTGGCCAGTCATCCTGCTTTGTGCATTTCCTTCGCACCGTTGCTTGTGTGTTTTTCACTAAGCCCGGTTGCTAATTGTATGCTCGAATGTATTGTCTTTCTAGCATTGTTGCACTGTGATCGGGTGCTAAGTTCGCCTAGACCGGTTGCTTACTTTGATTTAATCGACAGCGAGTGGCTTGGGGTGAGCCAAGCCACCGCCACAGTATTTGTAGCATTGTCGCCTAGAGCGGTTGCATAGGCTACTAATTTGCTCGTCAAGTGGGCGGCTTCGGGTCAGAAGTCGCTTTCACTGTGTATTGAGCTGTGTCCCACCAGCGTGGGCTCTCACCTAAGCCTTGCGTGCATAGCTTACTTATTGCTTGCCAGTGGATGAGCCGTGCCACACACTATGTGTGTAGCTTTTGTTACTGACAATACTGGATGGGGTCCAGCATTGCAGTTACAGCCTACGTTTGGTGGCTCCACATTGGCCAGGAAGGCCATGGATCCCAGCGTTACTAAACTCCTCAAGGAGAGCCTTGGTGCCTTCCAGGGAGACAGGACCTTCTGTCTCAGGTAGGCGGACACATGTGGCACCCGAACTCGGGGCGCCTGCAGCTGTGCGTGGGGCTCCTGGTAGCCAGGACCCACTGTTGACGTATTGCGACCAGTCAGAGGTCCATACCGTTTTAACTTCAGGGGCACTCGCCACTACATGGCGCTATGCAGACAGGTGGAAGTTGTTTTCACAGTGGTGCATGGCACATGGCGAAGTCCCATGGACTTGTCAGTGGTAGTGATACTACACTTTCTGCAGTCTGTGTTGGGCAGCAGGACAGCTGCTTCCACCCTGTGCGTCTATGTGGCTGCGATATCGGCCGCACATGCAGGGGTGGACAACCAGACGGTAGGGTCCCACTACCTAGTCAGGCCAGAGGCTTCATTCAGCCACCATGACCCCTGAGGGCACCATCATGGGACTTACAAGTAGTCCTGAGGGCCTTAGGTCTACCCCCATTTGGGCCGCTGAGTCAGGCAGACCTGACGCGGCTGTCTATGAAGACGGCATTCCTCCTTGCCATTGCGACTGCAATCGGTCGGTGAACTCCATGCCTCGGCAGTGAGCCAGGCGTGCTTGCTCTGGCATGCAGAAGGGTCAGGAGTGGTGCTCTCGCCAATCCATCCTTCCTATCCAAACGATTGTCTCCCCACCATGTAAACCAATCGATCGAGTTGGCTGCTTTCAATCCCCTGGGCTCACCAGGGGGTGCAGAAAGAACGTCAGACCCACTGTGCCCGGTGCGGGCGCTTAGGGCATAGGTTGTGGCAACAACCAGCTTGCGTAAGACAAATACCTCTTTGTCTGCTATGGGAGCTGCGGGAAGGGGGCTGCCCTGTCCAAACAGAGACACTCCCACTGACTTGTGGAGGTGGTCTTGAATGCATATAGAGCACAGGGGCTCCCCATGCCTTGGCCGTTGAGTGCCACTCTACCAGGAGTATGGCTACATCAGGGGCTGCCTTGAAGCGGATTTCACGGCAGGACATTTGCGCCACGGCTACATGGTCTTCATCATGTATGTTGCGCGGCTCTGCAGAGTAAATGTTGCTGCACCTCATCCGGTGGGATGACAGCTGTCTTGTTGATGGCTGCAAGCCCTTAATTGATGAGTACTCTTCGTGACCTTTTTGGTATAAGTCATCCAGTGCTGTAAGCACTGGATGACTTCCGGAATATATACATTCCCGGAGTCACCCAGGTGTCACAGGTGACTTTGTTGGTATAAAGATCTCGACCTGCGCATGCGCGCGATGGAACATCCAGTGCTGTAAGCACCGCCTCTGGCGGTCATCCGGAACTCATAGAACCGTAGTTACATACGTAACTATCGTTTAAGCTGACCACATTAAATTTCACTGACGCTGATGGTTGTAAATGAAACTTTTGTTTTCTATGATTAATGTATGAAAAACAATATGACGGGGTAGGACTAGAAAAGCTTTTTAACTTAATATCCCTTTTGAACATGTGTTATTTTCCATGATCAATAAATTGACTTAATAAAATAAAATTGATAAAGAAATGCTGTGGATAATTAACTTATCAAACGTTATGTTTTCTGTCAATGATGTCAGAAGACATGCAGCTTTTAATATAACTCAAAAACACAGGATTGTGAAAAATAGGAATTGTGTTGATGGAATGTAGTAGGGGAGAACAGGGTTCTATGTCAAACAGGTTTGGTTTGATGATTCATTTCTTCTTTATTACAATAAGTTGGAAACTGAGAGGGATACACATTTCATGCCAACACCTTAAGCTTCAATTTAATGTAGACTGTTGAAAGATGTTTTGGTGATGAGCAATTCACACTATAGTAAAAAGTGTGCCTACCAACCCCGTTCTCCTCTACTTGGCTCAGTTCAGTAGTACAGTTCCCAATTATTAGGGTTCCTTTGACAATAAACATGCAACCAAAACACCTTTAACCTTGGAAAGCATTGATTTCATGGAGTAGAGGCCCCTAGCTTTTGAAGCCATTTGTTTCCACACAAAGTCTCTGTTTGCTTTTAGAGCAGCTGAAATTACAGCAGAAATGTCTAGCTGCCTGTAAAAACTGGACTAGCTTTTGTTAAAAAAGTTCTCTAGATTACAGCTGTTACTTTAATGGCATTTGATGAATACATTTTTTTCCTATAACCAGTTTGTCGGGCCCTGCTGGCAATCAGTGCTTACAAAGTAAAATCTCTACACAAATTACAGTCTCATACGTAGATATAAATTGAAGGTGCCATCAAAGTAATGGCAGCCTATTTTTTTTTTTACCACTGCCTACGGCCTGGATGTGTATAATGTACTGCTGTGGCCCCTAGAAGCTGCAATGTTATTCACATTTCACACCATAATAGTGTTAAAGAAAGAATACCTAGGAACTTACTAATGGCGTGGCTGAAATGAAATGTTTGCCCTGGGGGTGGTGCAAGAAAGAAATCCGTAAAAAAGAAAAGCTTCATGATCTGTTGAGCTCCATGCTGTAGACAAGCTGGTATATACTGCTCATACACATTTACTTTTAGGCCCAAAACTAAAACACGGTCCAATGAGAGACATGTTTCTTTTGAAAAAGCCCATTCTGTTATGATAGCTCGGGATGACCCAAACACAAACGGAAACCCAGGTAGTCAGTTGAGAACAATTTTTATTTCAGGCAGGACACTGGACGGCTGAATGGCGTGGCCAGCAGAGGCAAGTGGATATCCGGAACCCGCAGGCAGGCGAGCAGGAAAGGTGAACAGCGGAGGCAACTGGCACGGAAGAAAAAGAGGAGCAGAGTTACAACTAACTCCAAATGAGACTTACAAAAGAAAACAACAAACATAGATAATCCTGATCTCAGGAAATGTACCGCTCTGGTACGTAGTATACTCTGGCGCTGAATGACTGGAGTCCATAGGCTTAAAGGCCTACTTCACCAGTTGGAATATGAAGGTGTATTGAACTCGGAGATCCTATGAAGTATAAATGTGCATTTTTTTTAAATCAGAAAGAGAAATGTAGGGTTAGACAGTGAGACCATAAAACACTCTTTCTGCCTTTTCTCAGGCTAGGATGATCCGATTTCAATTTTTTTTGCACATTTATACTTCATAGGATCTCCGAGTTCAATACACCTTCATATTCCAACCGGTGAAGTAGGCCTTTAAGTAGAGAGGTCTGATTAGCCAACGATCCACACCTGGAGCAGTCTGCCCCGGAGTGCCGCCACACTCACATGCCAACAGGGAGACAGACACGTGGAATAACAAGAAGGACAGACAGACAAGGGAAAACATATAACACATACAGAGGAGAAGGAGAGGCTGCCGAGTCATGACACATTCTATGATATTTCTCAAATGTTATGCTTGCTATGTACTGTACCACCGTCCTGGCAAAACTATATATTGTATACTTACATCCAGTAAAGCATGTGAGGAACCCCCCCCCCCTCTTCCTCTACATAATTTATTTTTGTTTACACAGAAGTTGTCTCGCTGTAAATTTCAACTTTGCGTCAGAATGGATGAAAAGCAACCAGGTCATTTAAATTCTCTTCTCATTATAGTCTGGGAGACACAGATAGAGAGGTCCAATTTACATTTAGATTGTTTCAGCAGAAAGTAAATTAATCAACACTGCAACCCAAGCCAAGTCACTTGTACAGAATACCTAGAGGACTGACAAACACTGCACCTATATATATATATACACCCATAGAAAAGCCTACATCCATGCATACATACATACATTCACACTTATGTGACACATAATGATGGCAATTGTACATTACTATACCGATCAAGAGAAGAATCTGCAAAACATCCCAATCTACAGAGTCTATTCTAAACTCCAAACTACATCGCAAAAGTCACTGTTGTTACTTGAATTAATATGACACCAGTTGTTGCGTGTCTGTACATCCCATGATCAGTTCATCAAAGTGAGTGTTTATAAGGGTCAACCTACTCTGTTCCTACAACGTTATCTTACACATGTCTTGAGTTCCCTCAACAGCCGCGCTTGTTCCCCAAGTTTGTTTTGCCGTGACCCATTTCCCCTGGTCACAGCATGCCTCATTTATTTAACTATAGATGTAGTCTTTTCTTTTTTTAAAATTAACTAAACTCCATTTTAATTTAACTTAGAAAATGTGTACGCTAAAGACAAAGTCATTTTGTGTTCACGTTAACTATGGTTACGGTCTGCTGATTAGGAGTTCACACCACAAATCACAACTGGGACCTCTTTATATCATAATGGGAAAAACAGTTAGCTTTATTAGACTTTTTAATGCATAGGGAGATCAAATTTGTGGGATTTCAATAGCCAGCCTCAATACCAAGCACTGATTGGATAACAGTGATGTTTCATATTCCAAAAGCTGTGTAGGGAACTGATCATTTGTCAATGTGCAAGGTAATGTGAGGCTGGGACTTGTTCATAACTACAAGTGGATGCATTCATACATCAACTGTCTGTCACCGCTAGTGCATTATGTTAATCGTATTATTTGGATTTATGAAGTTGAGTCGTACATCAATCTGAAAACAACAGGTTGTCTGATAGTTGTTACACACAGGGTTCATGCTGTAGCATAGCTGCTTTCGTCAACAGATACATAATAAATGGTAACGTCAGTTTTCTTTTCTCCTTAATTATAATAAAAACAGTTCCGGCTATGCATACTATTGGGACATACAGTACATTAACTTATTTTTTTTTATTTTTTTTTACTCTACTCTTTTTTCTGCTCTTATTTATCTATGATTTTGACTCTTATTTCTATCATTTTTGATTATCAGTATTGTCAATATGGATAACGATAGCCATTTTTCAACACGGTCTCCCATATAACTGCTCACATCATTTACTATGCTTGTTCTTGCAAAAAAAAATTATTATTCATTTCTTAGTACTGACTTATCATTTTTTTTTTTTTTTTTTTTATGTATGACACACACACACACACACAGCCTGTCAACAACAATGTAAAAATATGCAATGACCTCCTGCTTGTTTTTGTCTCGTCCGTTCTGTCTTAAATGTGAACACTTAAATTGTCATGTACCTCACCTAATGTTATGTCTTTCACCTGTCTTGTCCTGCATCACGTAAAAAAAAAAAAAAAAAAAAAAAATTATTTATTTAATCGTAACATTGCGTCATAGCCTCTTGCTAATATATCCATTGCATCGCTGGCGGTTTTCACTTGAAGGCTCAATTGATGTGACCTAACTTCTGCTGCTGCAGTGGATTGTGGGTCAGAACTGCCAAAAAGCTGCTTATTTCCAAAATAAAAAAATCACAACTGGATTATTAATCTGGGTATTTTTTGAGCATGCTGCATCCGAACACATGTATTGGGACATCCTACATCTTTTTCTACCATTCTCAATAGCAGGGAAGTATGGGTATCGGTTATAAATATAGTCTTTAGTATAGTAAATATAGTTTCAGGAAGCCTGGAAAAAACTTTGGAAGCATTGGCTGACTGTGAATGTTATTGTGTAAACTTCTTGTCAGCTTATCACAGTAATGGCCTCCTGGTTTATTCATTGTGTGAATCACTCACAGGAAGTGGCTTAAATGCTTGTCTGTTTGATACAACTGCCTGCATGCTAAGCCAGGACTGTGTCACTGCTATTGGCTTGTATCAGATAGTATGGATAGGATAAGTGTAGATCACGTCTCCACAGCAATGTACAGCAAGACATTCGATAGCCATCAGGGTAAATAGTCTTTAGCTGACCACGTTGAGGCATTCATTCTCAATGTTCCCCCCCGGCTGCTATAAGGTGCAGCATTTATTTTGATTTCCTGTCCTTTCATTATTTCTACACGTGGCCTGCAAGCAGCTCAATGAAACCAGCAGTCTCTGCTACCACCTGTAGAATAGATAGGTTTGGTTCTCGTTGTCTTTTGGTATTTTAGGGGAGCCCAATGTGTGGTTGGCCTTTATTCCTTCTTTCCTTTTAGTCAAATTTAAAGCTGCTTTCATCTTTCTTTCTTTTTGGGCTACTTGTGGCAGTGCAACAATACAATAAGATGCACATGTTCTAATTAAAAAATGTGAATTCCATTACAGTTGCCTATTTACACAGAAGGCCGTCACAGAGCGAGTCTTATATTTTCTGCTGTTTCACTAATGAAAGTACAATAGTCACTTTTTTTGTTAGCTTTGCCTCCATCAACTCCAAAGAGAAATATCTGTCTCATGATCTAAATGGTCTACTTCTCACCAGGTTGTCGTTAGCTTTGTCTGTCTGCTGTCTGGTGCTGGAACAGGAAAGGATTGAGAGGCGTTGTTGACAAAAACATGAACTTGACCAAAGGGTGAGACTAGAGAAAAGGGCTTTAAAACATGAGGTTTTGGATACCATGAATATCCACAGCAGTTATGGGCCATTTCATTATGGGCTCTTACGAGGCTCTTCAAAATATGACCTCAGGTCTTCAGGGGGTTGATCAGATCTAACTCATCCCGTCTTCTAGATTCGTCCTGAGGCGGCGCAGGTCAGTCTACTGTCTCTCTAAAACAGCTTTTCTTTTAATTCCCCAATTCACATATTACAAACATGACCACTGCCATGCATTACCATTCACCTACTGTATATGGTTGTGCGTAATAGGCGTATGTGACGGTGTGTTGTTATCTGTATTGTTGGGACCAATCAAACTGGTTTAATTCATTATGACTTTTATAAAGTAATGTAAGCCACTACTGCAAGAGTCACACCTCTCCTCATCCCATTTCTTCCGTTGACCTATCACGTCACCTTTACTATTTCACCGACTAGCTCCTTCACCCATTGGCTCTTCCCCGAGGCTCTTCCTCTCCTGTTTGGACGTCTGAATGGATGTCTAACGGATTGTATTCGCTTAAGACCTCTGGTTAGCTCTGCCAGCACAGCGAACAGAGAGCAAAAGTTAATTTAGCGCCTGCAGCAATGAGAGACCTGCCACTCGTGAGCCACAGTAGCACTGAGTATAGTCTAAGGCTCCAGCAGGATACATGAGATTTAAAAAGCAACCCAGAGCAGATTTTTTATGATTCCACATACCTACCTTACTTTACCGTGACATGACGTGTCTTTAATGTGTTCCCACTTTCATCTGAATTTTCATCTTTTCCATTTAACAGGGGATGAGACACCTCCAGAACTCCTCCACAGAAATGGGAAGAAAAATCAGGGCTTTAGAGATCCGCCGGCACACCCCAAACTTAAATTATGCATCAATACTGAATGAATTTTTTAGTTCCAGACTCATCATATTTCACCCTGCCTTTTATTGTATGAGGACCCCTGTGGCAAACAGTCGGCAGGCAGAAGTCCTCTGTCTGACGGACAAATTAAAGTGCAAATGTGGCTTTTGCAAATTCAGACTTAAACAGTATATGCCACATTTGGTTTGGCATTGGTATGCAAAATACAGTGGGTGTGGATTATTCAATTGCTTTAAGTGTTGCTTAAAGCGGTCGAAGAAAAGGCAACAGAACTTAAGAGAAGGGAGGCAAAGCAGCGCCCTGCATTCACTCAATGCTTACAATAGAATCTATAATGAAAATATGATGACACGGATTTCCTTGGTTTCGGCCTAAAACCAGTTTGATCAGCATGTGACACATAAAGCCAGGCCCGGCCCTGGGCATAGGCAGTATAGGCAAATGCTAGGGGCGCATCCATCCGCAGGGGGCGCCGCTACGAAAAAAAAAAAAAAAAAAAATGGGCTACCAAAACTTTATTTTAATTTTTTTTACTAATACTGTTAATACTATAATTTCAAAATATGAGTTAAGCTTAAAATATGACAACTACTGAGGATAGACAAACTA
This sequence comes from Hyperoplus immaculatus, assembly GCA_949357725.1. NCBI lineage: Eukaryota > Metazoa > Chordata > Actinopteri > Uranoscopiformes > Ammodytidae > Hyperoplus > Hyperoplus immaculatus. Next base: position 20,963,051 of record OX442369.1, read on the forward strand.
TAAAAAAAAATTGAAGCGCCCCCCTCTCCTTCGATAGACTCTTCCAGATTTCTGGCGATCAGCCAGGTATCTGAACGGTAACTTCACCGGTCGGAACCGGAAGAAAAGAGCGCACACCATGTCAAAATGACAAAAGCTCTCTCGTGCCAAGGGAAGACTGAAAAGGAAAAGAAGAGGAGGAAAAACGTGACAAAGACAGAGGTAGGCCTACAGTGACGTTAATGTGATGAATGAATAGTGTGCTGCATTGTTTTAGCCGTTGTCGGAGCAGTGTTAACTTGCTAGCTTACTTTTGGAAGATGGGTAACGTTACTCCCAGCTTAAATTCATCAGAGGCATTTAGAAATATTTTTCATAATTTGCCAAAGTTTGCACTGCTTGTAATGGTTATTAGAAAGCTATTCCTTTTCCACTATAATTAATGGTTGTCAACCTTGGGTTTATTGTGTTAGTTTACATCAGTGTTAAAAGTGCACAGTATAATAACTGTTAATATTGCATACTTGAGGCAAGTCAAGTTTATTTGTGAGGCACTTTTCAACACAAGGTAAATCAAAGTGCTATACATAAAGCCATGAGATATCATCAGAAGGCTTGATTCTGATTTAATAAAAAGCAGGAGCAAACTTTTCCGTTTGATTGTACCTTAGCTTTCCATTAGTTACTGCTTCTCTTCACTCTGGTTGGATGCTAAACTGCATTTCATTTTAATGACAAGAGTTTAATCTTATCTAATTTCCATTTTAAAGCTTTTCATCATGTATTAATATAAATAATATAACAACATGTATACTTCTCTTTTCTCTTCAGGTTTTCATTCGAAATACTTTGAGCCACCTGTCCTGCAGACATCTTCTCCACCTTAGCACAGCCCAGTGATGCAGCATGAGGAATAAAGGCTTCACCAATAGACCCAAAGGCAAGAGTAGTCAGGCTGTAGCAAGGTGAGGTGAGCTTGTTGAGATATGAAGATGAGGTCTTAACATCTAAATGTAGACAGCTCTCTGTTGTAATCAAGTTAAATAGCTGTAAAATCCAGAGGTCTCTGTCATTTAATTTTGTAATATAGCTTTTGTGTGGAATTATATTCAATGCAAAGTTATGATTTATTGAAATTATACTTGTAATAGATTATAATTTTAAATGTTAACGTCTGCATTTTTCTGTGCGAATCGTAATATTGTATTAATTTTTTAATGTTATGACACTTGTTTTGTAATATGTTTTTTTATTGTGTGGGTTATTTTCTGTCTAAAATAAAATGAAATGTCAAAGACAAAGTTATCCAGTTATGTGTGAGTGTATGAACAGTGTATGACCTGACTGCAATGCAATGGGGGGGCGCCAGCTAAAATCTTGCCTAGGGCGCCAAATTGGTCAGGGCCGGCCCTGCATAAAGCCAATGGCAGTTTAATCACTGTGACTCTGGTGTGTCTGTTAAAAGTAGGGATGCACGTAGCGACTAATTTCCTAAACGTTTAAACAGAAGTTTTAATTGTGACTAGTCGACTAGTCTATTAAGAACACAGTGAAAAAACCAAGCATAATGTAAACGCTTTAGGAGTCTTTCAGCCTTAACATTCTTCTAAGCCATTAAGGCAAAGGCTGTTGCAATATGCAGCTCCCTGTTTAAACTAACTGAGATTGTCATTAGGTAGTGCCATGCTAATTGCATGCAATATCACACCACTTATACATATGAACAATAATTGATATAATGATTAAAAATTGTATTAAAAAGTGACCCTACAAGCTAGGTTGTAAGTGTTTTCCTTCTTCGGAATCAGAGGACTCCAATAAGCAGAACTAATGGACCACCTTGATATTCAAAGAACCTGATTCAAACAAAAGCAGCATTTTTTTAGCCACAACAAACAAAACAGTGTGATTGAACAGGTCTTTGACTTGCAAAATCATGTTTGGAACAAAGCGGAGGGGGAGTGTGTTGGAGCAAGCTAGGAACAGAGCGATAATGCTCCCCTGGTGTGTGCAGGTTGAGCACAGATAGGTAGAACATCTGAGACGCCATTCATCACACCCCTAACTCCACAAACGCTGGGGGAATATGTAAGCAGGCTCTCTCTCTCTTAAACTCTCTGCCCTCCAGCACTAACTGGCAATATGGCTGAAGACGGCTTTTTAATAAGTTTTCCTCGGTGGAAGGCAGGGAGGGAAAGTGGTCGAGAGAAGCAAGTTGCGCTCTCAGTCGTGTGAAGAACGAAAAATCAATCAGCTCTTCCAAACAGTGTACTATACGGCATGGCAAAACAATTACTAGTGTTTCTAGTGTCACTATACAGACACAGAGAGAGTGAAAGATCTGTTTGGCGAGAGATCACCTCCCATATACTATGTGTGTGTTTGAGATTGTATTTTTTAAATTCTCGCGTATGAAGCGTATTATTTGATCAAGATTGAAACTACAACTGCAGCTGATTTGCTTGTGTCTATGTGGTGTGTTTGTTTAGGAGAAAGCACAGAATAATAATGGTCATTCCATGCATGTTAATGAATATTGCCTAGAGCTCATGGTCACATCTGCTCAGTGTTGCCAACTTAGCGATTTTGTCGCTATATTTAGCGACTTTTCAGCCCCCCTTGGCAACTTTTTTTCATTAAAGCGACAAATCTAGGTTTTTTTTCTGGTGTTAATAGTGACTTATTCGCCAAAGCAAGTATCAAATTTAACTCTTCTCAACGAGCAGCGGGAGCCCCCACGGCCCCTTCCCTGTCCCAGAGCCCTGACAGGCGGCCCGGTCCTCGTGCAGCAGTCCCTCCCAGCTGCAGTCAGAGCAGGAGATATACACACCTCTCTGCTCGTGTTCCGTTAGCATCCCTATTAGCAGTTGTAGTAGCAGCTTTCCCCCCCTCTTTCACAGTCTATGAGTAGTGCAATTCAAAATATTATGCAGTGCTTTTTTTAGACTTTGAGCATGTATGATTACTGCTAGATTTACCACACACAGGGCTCAATCATGTATGTTTATGTTAATGCACGTACATTATGTATCATGTTCTGTTTTGTGCTAACCTGCTTCCTGACAACAATTGAGTCGACCAATCGATTTTCTTGACATGCTTGACAGGTTCACACAATGTGAAGTTAGGAATTGGGAGGTATGGGGTTGACCCCTGACTTGACAGCCTGTGTTGACCAGCCCCTCTAAATTCACACAAATCCCAAAGTGTAAATAGCCCAACTTGTGGTTTTGATGGGAGGTTATCTGCTGGACCTGATGACAAGACGAATAACCTAGTGCTTCCAAGAGCTTGATTTCACTATGTAGCCGGTTGTAGATATACGTTGAATTCTTTTGTTTGTTTAATCAATTAATTTCAGTCTATAATATATCAAATCAAATTGTGAAATTCCCATCAATACCTTAAGGTGATTTATTCCATTTGTACAGTGCAAAGCCCAACGATTTACAATGATAAAAAAGCAGCAAAGTTTCCCTCGGTGGTGGAGCTCACATTTGATTTGGATGGAAGGCACTTGAAAACACGCACGCACGCACGCACAAACACACACACACACACACACTTTCATGCTACATTTGCCGACAGTTCACTCTACAATTTCAAAGACCAAATGCTTGGAGTTTGTCCACATCAAGCACTTTTGTATGCTTTTTAGGTACTTTTGGCTTAACAAAACCCTTAACATTCAAAGTTAAGTGCTACCAAATAACCATGATACAAATGTAGCTCAAAACCCTCTTGCAAAAGGGTTTGTGAGCAACATTTGATGCTGTGATATAAATGGATTGTGAATAAAATCTCAACCAAAAGGGACTCAACACAAAAGGAATATGGGCCTGATGTCATCAATCACTCACACATGGAAAGACTGTTGTACAACACAAGGTATAGAGTGAGGGCTCACACTCGGTGATCCCTTAACACTTGTTGTGCATTACAGAAGAGGTCAGTTGAAGCACTTAAAGGCCTTCTTCACCGGTTTGAATATGAAGGTGTATTGAATTCTGAGATCCTATGTAGTATAAATGTGCGAAAAAAATTGAAATCGGTTCATCCTAGCCTGAGAAAAGGCAGAAAGAGTGTTTTTTTTAACCCTATATTTCTCTTTCTCGTGACATCACAGAAAGAGAAATATAGGGTTAAAAAAAAACTTACTTTGTAAATATTACTGTGATGTCTTTTACTGTGACATCACAGTAATATTTACAAAGTACGTTTGGGAACCATGCTACCTTTTCTTTACTTTTTGGAACCTGCCTATTGGATTTTGGGTTTTGAACTCCACTGAGAAAAGTGTGTGTGTGTGTGTGTGTGTGTGTGTGTGTGTGTGTGTGTGTGTGTGTGTGAGTGTATGTTGGACAAGCAGCATATGAGCAGTTACAGGAACAATATTTTCACCATTTAGTACTGATCATTGCTGGGAAACCATCATCAGCTCCAATTAAAAAGAAAAAAACACTACCTGGGTTGTGATTATAGTTATATTTAATTGAGCTTGTTTTTCCAGAGCTCTGAATCATTGTTTATTTCTTACTATGCCCAAGATCTTGTTGATCATGTAAATACATTTTGTTTAATTGAAAGCCATATAAGGGAAAGCTAGCACTGAACCGTGAGACTAACCCCTGAAACACACATCCTACCTCTACTGCACGTCTGCGTTCAACTTTTTTTCACCGATCCAACCTCGGACACGCTGCTGACGGCCGTCGGTGGCGAAGAAAAAAAGAAAGGGCAACCTGGTACTAGGATTACTGTCGAAACTCAATATTAATCATATGCATCATAAAATGAAATGAAACAACTTAATATGGGAATTATCTATGAAAACATGTAGAAAGACAGGGCTTTTAGGAGCAGTGCTGTAGCAGCAGCAGCCCTAACCCTTCCATGTGACGAGAGAGGCAGCAGTAACGGAAGGCGACGCGCTCCAGAGGTAGATGCAGGATATGTGTAGAGGCTGTAAGGGAGATTTTGTTTTGTGTTCCTGTCATACATCCATCCTTCTATCCATTCTTTAGTGACGGGGAAAGATTAAAGGCCTACTTCACCGGTGGGAATATGAAGGTGTATTGAATTCTGAGATCCTATGTAGTATAAATGTGCAAAAAAAATTGAAATTGGTTCATCCTAGCCTGAGAAAAGGCATTAAGAGTGGTTTTTTTTAACCCTATATTAATCTTACTGTGACATCACAGTAAGATAAATATAGGGTTAAAAAAAAAATTACTTTGTAAATATTACTGTGATGTCACAGTAGGAGAAATCACAGTAATATTTACAAAGTAATTTTTTTTTTAACCCTATATTTATCTTACTGTGATGTCACAGTAAGATTAATATAGGGTTAAAAAAAACCACTCTTAATGCCTTTTCTCAGGCTAGGATGAACCAATTTCAATTTTTTTTGCACATTTATACTACATAGGATCTCAGAATTCAATACACCTTCATATTCAAACCGGTGAAGTAGGCCTTTAAGTTCGCACATCATTTCACAACATGATTTTCCAAATAATGTAAAATAAAAATAAAAATTTGATTCAAGGTTCACAACACACTCGTTTGATAGGATTAGAAAGATATATCAGAAGAAAAGCAGGTGTGGAAGAGAAGTCAAAAGAAAAACAATGAAGCCGGCTGCACTCAGGCCCTATTTTACCATGCAGACAGGTGCACACACCAAGCATATGCCTCAGCAGCTGGGACGTCCCACAGTGACTTTGCCCACTTGCCTCAGGTTTTCTCTTAGCATTCGTGATCACCTGTTGAATAGCAGAGATTTCTTGTGCATGTTTCGAGTAATAAAGTGAGTTCCAAATCAAGAGCTGCCTCTCACCATCCATCTAGAGACACAGACTTGCCCTCAGCGTTTTCTGCCGAATAACCAGACACATTCTGCGGTGGTAAATTAAACAGGGGTGCCATTTAAAAATTCATGACGTTGTGGAGTGGAGTAGTGAACGAATGCAGCCATTAAGTCATTTGCGGCACTACAGGGGGTGTGAAAGAGGGGGATACAAAAAAAACTGTGTGTGCTGTTAAACAAAAATCATGCCAAATGCTTTCATGTGAGATTGGGATAACCATTTAAGATTGATAAGTAATTTTTTTTCTGCAGGATGCAAGCTGTTCAGTTGAAAAGAAGAATTTATCGGAGCATATTTATGGAAGCGGAAGAAAAAGCATTCACTGAAAGGAGCGAGCTATTAGACGACAAGTGCACACGCTTTTGTTAACTTCTCATGATTGACGGTTCACAGGAAAAGCTTAGCTTCGAATGGCATTAAGAAAGTCCCTGAGAAGCTGGAGTGGGAGGAGAGTGATGCATGAGGTGAGGAAAAGGTGCACAATCACACACATTCAATCCCAAACACACACACACACACAAACACACGTACCGTATATCTGACAGGAAATCTTTTGCATGCTCACCATGTGGTTTCTGAGTGCTTGTGAAGGGAACATACTGTGCTAAAGCAAAAAGACAGCTACCGTACGTCTTTGCCTGGGCGGGAATGACGAGGTGCACTTTTCCCTGAGTTTGTGTTTTCATTCTGAGCCAAATTTATTATTTTTTTTCTCAGGCCTGTCAGTTAAGTCTGCCTTGAACGACCCCTCTCATACCTGGCGTCACTGCCAGCTGAGAGCACAGTCTGATGGCTTGCCTGTAGCATGGAGCAAATGACTCAATATGTACAGTGTATGCATGTGTGTTTGCATACTATAAAAGTAAGACTATTGGTGTATTCAATTTTATTTGCTTTATACTCTTTTGGTTCGTTATGCTCTCTTCAATCATGTACAGCCACACTTTGTTAAATCTGATGTTAAATGACTCATTATTGATTAACTTCCTAAGGTTTGATGATGGAGATACTATATTACCCTTCATGAACTAATGTAATATTAGAGGTAACATAAATAGCGACAACCATGCTAATGGTTCCAATTACGTCTGATTATGGAAAACTGTGGGGTTGGAAACATTGCAAATATACAATTTTCCAGGGGATAAAACATCTGAAGGTGAACCACACACAATGTTGGACAACTGACAGAGCGTATGAATGCATTCTTCTATCTGTGTCCTTTCACAGAGCCTTTGGTTTTGAAGCAACACATTCTAATTGTGTATGCACCTGACTAATATAAATGTTTCTTCCTTTCTGCCTGATTTATCATTGCTAACATTTTCCAACAGAATACAATGCTCTAGACACAACTCTTTCACCCACACCTTAAGGTGTGAACACACTGTACACCGCGGCGCGAATCGCAGGTTCCGCGCCGCGTGATCATATTGGGTGCGGCCGCACTGCGTGAACCGCTCTATGCCCACCGCGCGAGTGCAGTGTGTTCGCACCTTTATGCCTGGTCATTTTACATTTGTATCGGTCTATTTGAACTAGTGTTGCCACCCGTCCCGTTTTTCCCAGAATTGTTCTCTTTTTTCACCAGCTGTCCCGGGAAAATAAATAGAATTTGTCCCGTTTTTTGGGGAAAATGCCCAAACCTCATTTGATTTCCTTCGTTCAGTAGTTAAGGCCGTTTCACACGGGCTGAGGCGTTTGTTGCGCCCACTAATGCATTCTCAATGGAGAGGCGAGCTGGCAGAGAGAAGCCGCAGCGTTTCGTCAGGCGGCACGACAAGTGGGCAGGGGCGGTCTTAACGATCTCGGGGCCCGTTTTAAGACCCTAGCTGCATTCCAATAGTAGTTGCACTTCCCCTCGTTCATTTACCCTCAGCCCTTGGTATGACGTAACAGCATACGTTGCACAGAGGGAACTTGGAGAGCGGAGGGAGACTGGGCGGGGGAGGAGCGGAGGATTTAAATGGAACCCACTTGCCCACTTGTCCTTGTGGTCGCAATGGACCGTCAGTTACATAGGTAAACCTGAATGTAAATAATACAGAAATATTACATTCTGCTAAGGTAGCCTATGTTGCAGAAAGCCATTTCCATAGCATAACAAACATTGAATTTTGACACAGTAACTCAGATTATCAAGATATTGTTACTTACACATGTAAATTGTTTGCTCTGACATATTTTCTTATTTATGTTGGTTTCAACCAAAAACATTTGTTTTAAATAGTCCTCTAATGGCGCTTTTCCACCGCATGGTATCAGCTTGACTCGACTCGACTCGCATTTTTGGCTTTTCCACCGCAATTTCATGGTACCTGGTACCACGTAGCGGCTGCTTTTTTGGTATCGCCTCGCTCTAGGGTCCAAGCGAGCTGAGCCGATGCTAAAAGGTGACGTCGGCAGACGGCCGGCCACTGATTGGCCAGAGACTATTGTCTGGCCAATCAGTGGCCAGAGACTACTGGCTTCATTCTGTTGTTTATTCTCCCCAACTCTCCGGGACTTTTGAGTGTATTTCCGCCGCGTGCAGCCTTCTCTGGCTCTCTTTCATTTGATTTGCATCACAGATCCGAATTTATTTTCCATATATTCGCTAAGCTCACCCAGTGTTGGTTGTTGGGGAAGTTACTTACATACGAGAGGAGACATGTAGGGCAGCTAGCAGCTAGACTAAATAGTAGCCAGCTGGGACAGACATGATAGCGAGCGATTACATTACAAGCCTCGGACTGAATTGATTACCTCAATAAAATATTCAGGCTGAGACACGGCTTGCATTTGAAAACACGTATCCTGAAACAAGCACTAAACAGTCAACTTTATCATGCCCGTGTTTACGTGCATAGGGATGTACGTGAATATCCCTACAGCTGACTGTGTGGCAGAGTCACACATCGGGACAACAACCATCCCTTTTAATGGCCCGTAGCAATATTCTTCTACTTCTTTTAGCAAACAGATACAAGGGGGTATTTCTTAAAAAAAATTCATCCGTGTTTTTGGCGGTTGGTTCAGTTAATAGTGCAACAACTGCTCGTAATTTCTGCTTTGCTACTTTGCTCCGGAGTAGGCTTTCAGCCCCTTACGACGACCCCGCCCACGTTCAGCAGGTACTATTTGCGGTGGAAAACGACCCGTGCTGCTACCAAACCAAGTTGAGTCGAGTCGAGCTACATGTGCGGTGGAAAAGCGCCATAATTGGCAGCCATCGGTGTTATAGCAGCAATGTGTAAACTGCAATACATTCACTGGATTGTTCGTAATATATATATATATATATATATATATATATATATATATATATATATATATATATATTTGTCCTGCGGGTGGCCGCGATGTCCCTAAAAGCATACAGTCTACCGGAAAATAAAAGGAGAAGAAGAAGAAGACGAACTGCAATGCACTGTGGGTGATATCCACCTTGGACCATGGATGTTCACTTGATCACTCAGCCCTCCGAGGGTCTATATCACGAAGTTCACTTCAGTTTCCAGACAATTGGAACGACACTTAGGATGGCGGCGGGGATTCCCCCGAGGGCAAGTGCCTAGGGCAAGTGAACGAGGGCATGTTGAACGGGTATTGGAACGCAGGGCTTGTGTGGGGCCCCCCACATTTTTATAAAAAAAATTTTTTATAAATAATGCTTGTGCATGCTCCCCGCGAAAATAAAAAAGTTTGTGGAAACCAATTGGTTCATAGACGGATTATGAAATAACGGACCCAGACTCTTAAAGGCCCCCATCCAGTTAGATACACTGACTCAACAGTGTTACACACAGTGTCACACAATTACTGGCATGAACATATTAAAGAAGTCAGTGTTTCCTACATGATTTTTGGATACTGTGGGAGGGACCCTGGTCCTTTTTGGGGGGGTCCAGGGGCTTGTACTGTTTTAAAGTAAAATGCATCAATCTAGTGTACGTTGAGAGGATGATTTAGATTTAAATCAAATCTTGAGCTGCAGAAGGAACTTTATTTTTCTTAAGCAGGCAGCACTCTTTACTCTGCAACTGTAAAAACTGTTCAGTAGATTGGTCTGCAGACCCATGTTCTATGATGGAGGGGCCCATTGCAACAGATAAAGGGTGGAAAGTTTCTTTTTATATATTTATAGAATGTACACATAGAAAGCTTATTCCTGTTTGTGTGTGGGGGCCTAAGAGGCCCTCATGAAGCCCATAATACAGAGCTAATAATGCTTTTGTTTTGCACTTGCTTTTTTATTTTTCATCTACTAGTTGAGGGGCCATGATGATTTCTTTCCTTATATTTAGGCGATACCTTTTCGGACCCTGTTATTGACATGAGTGACTGAGCTCTTTGACTATGCAACATTTAAAGTTACTATCAGTATTTCTGGCTTAGGGCCCCCTTGATCCCTTGGGCCCCTGGGCATGGTTGCATGCAATTTTCTTCTCACTGAGCACCAGATTGATGCATTTTACTTTAAAAGGTTGCATTTTTTTCTTCCGGGGGTCTACAAGGTCCAGGGTCCTCACCTCAGTCTCCCTATATAGCCTATACTGTAAAAACCGCAGTAGGTGTGTATGGTCATTACACTGGTCAGTTTGAACTGGTAGCCTAATAATGACCGAGCCCTCCGCCCCAAACATCAAGTGTCCCTTTTTTTCCTAAATCCAAGGTGGCAACCCTAATTTGAACTGTAGGTACTGTACTTCCAATGGTCCTTTTCGCACATACAGGCAGGGAAAGGTAAATTCCAAAATCAGGCTGGTCAACCAAAACAGGAATCCGGTAGCAAGACAATGGACACTAGACAGCTAGAGAGCGAATGTATCAGTGTATATAACGAGGGACAAATTAGGGATTGAGATGCAGGTGGGCAGGAATATCAGATGAAGATCACAGTGCACTGGGATGTAGTAGCCTACAAAGCAACATTAATGAGATTGTGAGTTAGGGGAGAACGGGGTAATTTGTCACACGGGTAGGTTGTCACAATCGTTATATCTCGGAACCAGAAGGTGCTGTCTGTTAAATTTTGGTATGTAAATATCCACAACTGGGATCAGAGGTCACCTACATAGTCTTCCTTGGAGTTAGGCTGCTGCCTTTGAGGTGAGAGGACTGTTAGTGTTTTTCATGTCAAATTGAAAATATTTAGCTCCTCAGTATTTTTCTTCTAGGCTTTTACACAATGGGTTTATAACAAAACACTTGTTACCCTAAAAAAGTGTAAAGGGTAAGCTATAGTTTAGATTGTTTTTAGCACACTAATTAGCTATCAGATGGTTGTTGGCCTTGATGCTAGCAATAAATTCCAGTTGGGGTTGGTCGTCACATTTTTTTGGGGGTTGGTTGTCACATGTTATCCAAAGGGTGCAGCCAGGAAAGGAACCCAATAACAAAAGAAAATGTCAAGCTGTATCCTCACTGACACCCAGAGAAGGAGATAATTGAGCAGGAAAGGCAGCTAGCATGCAAAAGAGAAAAAGGGTAACAAAATCAAAACGACCTAGTGTATCCCAAACAAACCAGTTGCCAAGGCTACTGCACCCCAGTGCACTCCACCCCAGCTGGGGAAGAAGAAACAGAAGAGAAAGAGACAGCATGAGGAATCTTCATCAGATGAAGAGGATAGTTTGTGTTTGGTTTGTATGGAAATGTTCTCCAGCACCCGTTCAGGGGAGGTAAGGGGGAAGTGTTGTATGTGCAACCAGTGGGCACACAATCTCTGCTTAGTTAGAGTGAGCAGACCCTACATTTGCCATCAGTGTAACTCAGATAGTGAATGTGTGTATCCTAGTTCAGTAGGCTATTATTGTTAGACCTATTTGTTTTGTTACATACAGTAGGTTGGTCTTAATATGGATTTCCTTTTTGTTAATTCCTTGCTCATTTTGTGTTAAGATGCATAAAGTTATGTAGGCCTATTTTTCAACTTGACAATGAAATTAAACTTTCAAATGTAGTTCTGCTTTCTTGCCTTCTTTTTAAGATTTTTTCCATAAAGATAACATTGTGACAAACAACCCCATAGTGTGTGACAACCGACCGCTTGATGGGGTTGGTTGTCACAATGTGTTAGAGTGTCTTTGATGGTAAATGTCTTCTTTATTACAATAAGTTAGAAAAAGTGAGTGGGTCACATTTCAAGCCAACACCTTAAGCTTCAATTTAATGTAGGAATGACTACTGAAAGATGTTTAGGTAATGAGCAATTCTCACTAGAGTAAAAAGTGTGCCTACTTACCCCGGTCTCCCCTACTCTATATGGAGCCTAAAGCCAAAGTTTTCATCTATACTGCACACCTTTTAACTAGTCAAAATACATGGACCAAGGTGCCGGAATTTACACTCTCTCCCTCATTGTAGGGCGCCTGTGGGACCTACTGGCTTCATAAGGTGGAAATCTGGCCAGGGAAGCTATACTTGCACGTTTGTAGCAGCAAGGTTGAGGCAGTTAGGTAATACTCCGGGGGACAGTGCAATGTACAATGTAGTTGTGAAGAAGTCCACTATAACACTATCTTGTTATAGTATGATTATCAAAGGCTTTTCAGATCGATACCATCAAGGTCCTTCTTGTCAAGCAAGCTGCATACAGCAGAACCACCACTTTCCCCTTCTTTCTGGTGAAAGGTCCAATCGCTTGCTTCTGACAAAACCAAAAACACTTGACCCTGGAACTCTCCACTTGTGTGCATTAATATAAACTCTAGTGGCAGTTGAGAATTGTTTTGCAAACCATTGCTCAAAGTGTACTTCTTTGTATGGTGTTAATCAGTTGATAAGTTATTAACCGTCACACACAACACACACAGAAGAACATCTGAACATTACAGGCTATTTTTTTCATACGATACCCTGGGTCTCTAGTGAACCTTTAACGTTTCTAGAGAAAATTATTTTGACATTTTTAACACCTAAACATTGCTAATAGGTAGTGGAAGGCTTATTAGTCATGCAAATACGTTTCAACTAAGCATATCAGCTGTCAAAATGTAATAGTATATATATTTTGTTGGAATCTCACAATAATAACTGACCTGCTAATGTTTAACTTTGAAGCTACTGTGTGGCGAATGATCCTATACTTTCTGTTCTATCTCACTATCACTACAGTTTTGCCCATGAGCCAGGGAAGCTTCAACAGGTGTCCTATCTTCCAAACTGTCACAGTTTGTACTGCACGCATGGGCTGAATTGTGTTATCAACCTTGCGTGTTTTATTTTTAGTGTGTGTGTGTGTGTGTGTGTGTGTGTGTGTGTGTGTGTGTGTGTGTGTGTGTGTGGGGCATCCACTCATACTGTAATCTGCATTTTTTACAACTAACTGTGCCCGTGTGTCTGCAGCCAGGCTTTAATTCTCTACTCTGTAACTCACTCATTTATCACTTAAACTAAATGGCATGCTAATATTCAAGTCTAAAACAGCACAGCACACATTCCAATGTTTTTTCTATGGAAAGAAATAGATGGAGAGAAATAAACATGACAGCGTGAGCCTTGCTTGCGTTCACTGGGTGATTTGGTTTCGCTGGAGTGCATATAATCAGCGTTCACTCATGCAATCATCTTCTTCCACACACAGAGTTGGAGGGGAAGGGAAATTGGGAGGCAACAGGTAGACGCTGTAATTATTTGCCTCGCTGTCAAAGACATTAACCACGGCTGAGAAAACAATGCCGAATGGGAAGCAGCGATTTGGTCACACAATCATTTGCAGCAACAGAAAGCTACGCTCAGCATCACGCCACGCTGCTCAGCAACTTCACACAACTGATGTGAGAGCAATGAGTCATGAGGAAAGACAGAAACATGGCTGCCACAATGAGCATTAACTCTCTTGTTGAACCTTAAAGCGGCTACAAGTAACATTTAAATATCTTTTAAACAGCCTCATGTTTCCTCTGATAATCATAAATTACCTTTAACAGCAAACGAGACCATCAGTGCAAAGAAAGATGTTTTTAAAAAATGCACTATATTGTGCCCTTCTCAGTTCACACTTGCATACCTGGCACGGGCTAGAAAACAGCTTTGTGACAGCGGGTGTCGTAAAAATACTACCACTTTTGTCCAAAGGGGACACCAACGTGCCATGTTACTCGTAGTGGCTTTAAAGCTATATTCGACTTAATCTTTTGTGAAACTAAAACGTGTCTTTTGGCCAGTATAGAACAGACATGGTGACCATATTTTCAAACCCCTAATTTCCATCTGGACCCGTAATTTCCATCAGGATCGGGGATGATTATTTCAGCATAGGCGTAGATTTTCGTGGGGGGGATGCAGGGGATACGTCCCCCTTCATATTTAGAAGAGGTAAATTTGTCGCCCATAAAAGAAAGAAAGACAACCCCTTCCCTCTTAAAGAGGTAAAAACAAACATGAAAATGTTTATATCCTTCTTTTACTTATCTGCTTACCTGTAACTATATAGTATATTCCCCAATTTATTCTCGGACACCCCTAAAGTGAACCACACCATCTTAACTTTGCCAAGCTCCCACCTTTTTCAGTCTTGAGTCTTACTTAGACTAAATACAATAAAAAACTTTTTTCACCATGAACTAATGCAGAAATGGCGCAAATAGGTGCATAAGAATTCCCCAGAATGCAGGAAATTGAGTGTTTAACGCTTAACGACCCCCCCTCCCCCACTTAATGTGTCGGAAATAATACCTAAGCTCATGTACTTCTACACTTAGCTTAGGGATACCGAGTGCACCTTTTAAACATAATTGACACCTTGGTCCAGCATTTTTGTTTCTGGATATTTTAGACAGAAAGGAGTAAGCCTTCTGGAGCTGTTAAAGAGACCAACCTTTTCTTCGGCATGATTGATTGATTTTATTTTATTTGGACATGGACATGACAATGACATTGGACGAACCAGATGCATTGTTTACAGTGTGTTAGCATAAATGCTAGTTTACAACACCTGTCCACAGGAGGCTTTTAAAAACAACAAAATAAACAAGTCAAAACAAAAACAAGATCAAAATACTGATAAAAAATGACAATTAAAAGAGTAAAAAATGCAGTATACAATGGAGTACAGAGCAGCAATATAATAAGTCAAATATATATATAGGATACGTAGAGTAAAACAAAGGCAGCATGATCAAACAATACACCAGTTGTAAATTATTTGTGTGAGCACTGTTGATTTGATTTGAGCCGTTGTTTAAGTTCTCTGTTAAAAGTGCTGCTATTAGTCTGTAGTTTTAGACTAGTGGGCAAGAGGTTCCACAGTTTTGCCCCCTTTGCAGAGAAAACAGACTGACCGAAAGATGTCTTGTGCATTGGAACAAGACAATCACCATTGATGGAGGCTCGTGTATTTGCCCGACGAGAGCTCTGACGTCTGATGGCCAATTCAGACAACAGTGGTGACACATGGTTATTTACACACTTGAAAAACAATTGACAGCTGAAAGAGAGTGATAGGCAATCAAGAGACCAGACCCACGACTAAAATTTAATGCTAGCTTCACTCACACATCTGCTGGATATGTAGTCAATGCTTTCCACTGCCAATTGTTGATGGGGCAATGGCATGAAACCATCATCATAAATGTGTATTACAATGCACTATACAAACAAAACAGGGGATAAAGCCTATAATGCATTGCGTTATCATGCCACTAATGGTCAAATTCTCCTCAGGCCACCTTTTTTAAATAGGTTTGGACACAAACAAAAAGGTTGGTTCAAAAGTTTGAGCATGATTTGTCATGGCTAGAGAAGATCAAAAGATAAAAGACAGCACTAAATTCAAATGAGGGATAGGGATAGGATTTACTTTAATAATCTCTAAGGGGGAAACTGGTTTGCCACCATGGACAACATACAACAAAACACAAGCATTGTCCCAGAGGGAGCTCAGTGGTCCACCACAACAGAAAATCATAGATTAAAAAGAAAAGAACAAAAAACATGTATGCATGTTGGCTACAGTATTAGTTTGCTCTAAATGTCAGTGCATAAATAAGAAGTTGTCCTGTTTCTTACATGGGTAACCATTCTGCATGTGCATCAGTGTCTTCCTCAAACATTTTTCTTCCTCACTAGCCTTCCAGACCTCTGATTTGACACCATGAAAAACTGCACATAGCAACGACTTCCAACAACCTGTGTGTTGAATGAGAATGAAGTTGGCACGACAAATTCATCACTCACTACTGATTGGTCATGATATGAATCAAAATGGCAATACACCACAACTTCCCCACAAATCCCATACTGACTTTGGTGATCCCCTGACATTTTGCTCTGCTGCCTCCAGTAGGTTAACGTTCTCAATTCACAGGAAGAAACTTTTGCATGTATCATCAAGAAAGTTGGCACACTTAATTATAATTAAGAGTATAACTTTGGTATTCCATAGACTCATATTAGCCCACATTTATCAACCGTGCGTAGACCAGAAAAGTGGGTGTACGCACATTTCCACGCAAACCTCTGCATTTACCAATATGGACGTGAGCGTAGTATACGCTCAAATCCCACGCCAGCTCTCAGCTCGTGTACGCAAGTTTGTAAACAGCATGGACTCGCAGTGCAGGCTGTGCCGGGTAGCCGATGACTTTGTTGGACAATTATTAGAAGCTAATACTAATGCAGTGTTTGCTCAGACCGAAATAAAGATATTAATCACTTAAAAACGTGCAGCTTATGCTGTGCAATTGAGTAGGAGCACTGATTCAATAGTGCGCGCACCGGCCACTTAGGAGCGCTGCAAGGGGCTGCGTAATGGCAGTTATCTCCGACTTGGAGCAGCTGGGGGGACACTGAGGCACGTGGCTGCATTCATTCGAAATGTTAGCCTAAGTATTAAATATGTAGGCTATGCAAGTAGTACGCTGCTTTTTATGATAAAAAATACACGGCACAACATTCAGCTTAAAATTTTATTTATTATTTATTTTCTTTTGAGATGTTAGTTCCTCTTTAAATGTTTCATTGATCACTCAAGCGAGCGATTTATTTCCACCATTAACCGGCACTTTTCGTTTGTTATTCCGATCCGCTGGTGGAGCAGGACGTTGGGCACTCTCACAGCTGATCGTTGCCGGGTCGGCTTGTGCAGCTGACGGCCGGGCTGACCACTTGTCCAAGCGCATGCTGTCATACAGTAAAACGCAAAATGTGTTATTTTTAGTTTTTAAAACCCTTTGGAGTAGCAGTGGCGTGGCGTGGGGATTTTTTTTTGAGGAAGCCAAGTGAGACAACACCTTTAATACATGTTTATTGGAAGGTGGGGGACAGAAAAGAGTAGGCTATGTCGCAGCTTGTATTTAATGTAACTACAAGAGCTATTATAGCGCCTGGTCACTTTACCAGGACTTGCACACGCCTGTAATCTGTCCCGCTTGTTCGCTCTCTCTCTCACTCACTCACTCACTCACTCACTCACTCACACACCTCCTAATCGTTTTATTAAATTATACATTGTATTATAAATGCACTCCGACCGGAATGCACAACTAGCCGCTTAATGCCCAATACAGATTTGAATTCATTCACAATATAATTAGGGGGCGTTTTATAGGCTATTTTAAGTTTCACGTTCACGTGAGACACGACTCACACAATCAGTTATGTGCTTGACATACACACATACTTTCTATACATCCTTTTCGTTTAAGAACTAGGTCACTTTACCAGGACTTGCACACACCTGTAATCTGTCCGACACCGCTCCTTCGCTCTCTGTCACTCACTCTCTCACTCACACACCTCCTAATCGTTTTATTACATTATACATTGTAATATAAATGCACCCCCCACCCCGACCGGACTGCACAACTAGCCGCTTAATGCCCAATACAGATTTGAATTCATTCACAATATAATTAGGGGGCGTTTTATAGGCTATTTTAAGTTTCGCGTTCACGTGAGACACGACTCACACAATCAGTTAGGTGCTTGACTTACACACATACTTTCTATACATCCTTTTCGTTTAAGAACTAGGCCAAATGTTCATTATACAACACTACTTAAGACAACCCAGAACAACTTCAGTGGATACCAATGCAACTTAATCAAGGCACAATTAGCAATAAAATAACACAAAACATAACATATAGCTAAACGGACAGTAAAGGGAACAGTTAACCCGCGCCGGGAGAAGGTGTGTATTTTACTCACTATTTGTAGAGGAAGGCCATTAGCTGATGATTGCCGCTACCAGCTAGCCACTCGGTGCGGACATAGTTCTCCTCCCTGAAAGTGTGATAAACTTTCTTTCTCTCCACACGCATTGGCCTGCCGTCAGATTTGATTTTTAATGGCTCCTCAATTGGCAGTTTGGTAAAATAATTTTTTACTAAATACTCAAAATCTCCACCCTCCATAACTGTTCTTGCTAATATGATAACAATGCAAACATGCTAATCTCCCGCTATTGTTATTGTTGTTAAATTTCAGTGACGTTGATAATGATGCTTTGATTTGATTGGTGTGAAGCCAAGGGCCGAGTGGCTTCCCTTGGCACCCTCATGACACCCTCCTGACCAATCACAGGAGGGCAGTGTCAAGACAATAGCCTCACCTGATTGGTCAATCCTTCTTTCTTTTTTTCACAAAGGGATGCCAGCTCGGGTTGGCTTCCTCGCGGACATACAGTGTACAGTATCGTGTTTCGCCGCGTCTTCAGAATGTAACTGTAAAGGGGCGCTGTTTCGCGCATTGTGAAATGCTCAATGAGAGGAGAAAAATGGGGAAGAAATGATAGCAACACAGCACCAAAGAATTACCGAAACTGTTAATAAAAATGTTTTTATTGGATGACAACTACAGCCTAAAAAACAGGGAAGGCCTCCGCGAGAAAACGCCACTGTGGAGTAGTGCTATCTAAAAGGGCCATTACATTCTAATCATTCAAATCTCTGCATACGTGTATTTCTTTCATGGGGACCATCATCGGACAATTGGTGCGTCTTTTTCTCCTCTACCACTTACAGTAAAGGAAATAAGTATTTGATCCCCAACTGATTTTGTAAGTTTGCCCACTTACAATGAAATGAACGGTCAATCATTTTAATGCTAGGTTTATTTTAACAGTGATAGACAGAATATCAAAAGGAAAATCCAGAAAATCACATAAAAAAAAGATTGAAATTATATTGCATTTCATTGAGTGAAATAAGTATTTGATCCCCTATCAAAACATTGCTTAGTACTTGGTGGAGAAACCCTTGTTGGCAAGTACAGAGGTCAGACGTGTCTTGTAGTTGATGACCAGGTTTGCACACATCTCAGGAGGATATTTGTACCACTCCTCTTTGCAGATCCTCTCCTCCCTTGAGCTTGATTTCCCTCCACAGATCTATTGGATTAATGTCCGGAGACTGGCTAGGCCACTTCATGACCTTAATTTGCTTCTTCTTGAGCCACTCCTTTGTTGCCTTTGCTGTATTTTTAGGGTCATTGGCGTGCTGGAAGACCCATCCATGACCCATTTTTACAGATCTGGCTGAGAGAAAGAGGTTGTCACCCAGTATTTTATGGTACATGGCCCCATCCATAGTTCCCTCGCTTGCAGTGAAGTCCACCTGTCCCCTTAGAAGAGAAACACCCCCAAAGCATAATGCTTCAAACTCCATGCTTGACTGTGGGGATGGTGTTCTTGGGGTCATAGTCAGAATTCCTCTTCCTCCAAGCATGGCGAGTGACCATGATACCAAATAACTTGATGTTGTTCTAATCTGACCACATCACCTTCTCCCAAGCATTCTCTGAGTCGTCCAGGTGTTCACTGGCAAACTTCAGACGGTTCTGTACATTCTTGAGCAAGGGGACCTTACGGGAAATACAGGATTTCAACCCATCACGGCATAGTGTGTTACCAATGGTTTTCTTGGTGACTGTGGTCCCAGCTAGCTTGGGATCATAAACAAGCTCCTCCTGTGTAGATCTGGGCTGATCCCTCACCTTTCTCATGATCATTGATACCCCACAAGGTGAGATCTTGCATGGAGCCGACCGAGGGAGATTGATGGTCATTTTGTGTTTCCAGCTTCTCGCCAATGGTCGTATAGTCTATTCCGGCCTTGTGCAGGTCTACAATCATGTCCCTGATGTCCTAAGACAGCTCTTTGGTCTTGCCCATGATGGAGATGTTGGAGTTTGATTTATTGACTCTGTGGACAGGTGTATTTTATACAGGTAACAAGTTGAGACAGGTGTATTTTATACAGGTAACAAGTTGAGACAGGTGTATTTTATACAGGAAACTAGTTGAGATTAGGACTACTTTTTTAAAGCAAAAGGACTAATCTGTGGGAGCCAGAATTCTTCATGGTTGGTAGAGGATCAAATACTTATTTCACTCAATGAAATGCAAAATAATTTATATCTTTTTTTTTAATGTGATTTTCTGGATTTTCTTTTTGATATTCTGTCTATCACTGTTAAAATAAACCTAGCTTTACAATTATAGACCGCTCATTTCTTTGTAAGTGGGCAGACCTACAAAATCGGTGAGGGATCAAATACTTATTTCCTCCACTGTATGTTATGCCTGCACCTCCAGTTGGTTGCATTTCAGATCAGCAACACACTTTTTAAATGACGATTTTTGAGTCAGACCACTTTTTCTTCATCTATTTAAAGAAATGGTGAAATGGTGTACATACTGTTTTATAGCATTTGAGCGATAGGCTACTGAAGTAAACCTGAAATGCTAAATCCTCAGCTGAAGATCGTTTGTTGTCAACACCAACGCTGTTGACCGCATCTCCTTCCTAACTGCTGCCTTCTGTCGTTCTTTGATGCCGCTATTAATGCTCCGAAATGAAACTCTTTTTTTTCTTCTACTTTCGCTGTTATTCTGTAAATTTCAACTTCAGAGACGTTCCTCTTCTTTGCCGTAATGCGCATATCCATGTCGTAAAACCTCTGGACGAGGCCTCTAAACTGAGAAAATATAGGGGCGTGATATTCAAATAACGATTGTTTTCAGCCGCCGCATTTATCAATAATGGCCTGGCGTACGCCGAGATTGGCGAGATATGATTGTTTGATAAATCCCATGCGATACCTGGCGTAGGGAGGTATTTGCGTCAGAATCGGCACCAGTTTGCACGCAAGTTTGATAAATGAGGGCCAGTATGTGCATTTGCGGCTCAAATAAAGAGGGCCACAGTGTTGCAGGCACGACCATTTTTAAGAGTCCTCTTGAAGGACGTGCTAAGAACAGAATTACAACGTTTACTCAATTCATCTCAGGTGTTGTTTGTTCTTGTGCTACTGTGTGCCCACAATTTCAAATATTAGATTAATTTCTTTTTAATGTACTCCACAATGTTATGATCAGTCTTTGTTATAGTCTTGTCTCGGTATGTTTCCCTGTCTTTCCTGTTCTACTTTGGTATATTTGTCGTGTGATTCCCCATGTCCTTTCAAGTTACTCTCCTGTTTGGTTACTGCTCCCTTCCTAATGTGTTTCACCGGTGCCTCGTTGCCTGCCCTGTCTTGTGTATTTAAGCCCTTGTCTTCCCTTTTTCTTTTCTTAGCATTGTCTTGTTGGTGAGTCTTCGCACCCGCCAGAGACTCTTCCCAAGAGCCCCAAGTTTCCCTGTTGTTGGATGTGGCTGCTGCCTCCTGGCTGTTTCCCCGTAGGTCCCCGAACTCACTCTGGTCCCGAGCCCACTCTGCTCCCTGTGCTCGCTCCGGTTCCTGATCCCACTCTGCTCCCGGAGTCCACTCCTGTGATCCTTGAGCCAGATCCCAGTCAAGATCACCTTCCAGAGGGGGACAGCCCTCTACTCCTTCCAATGGGGGACCGCCTTCCAGAGAGGGGCCGCCCTCTACGCCTTCAAGAGAGGGACCGCCCTCCACACCTTCCAAAGGGGGACCGCCTTCTTAATCTTCCAGAGGGAGTGTGGGGAATACACCCGCGTCACCATGGCCACCGGCCTGAGGGTTTTTGCCGTGCCTCGTGCATTTTTCGGGCCGCCCTCCTGACCCCCATTGCACTGCCCCAGTCCACTTGCCCTGGCTCCCCTTCTCCTGGCACCCCTCCACCCACTAGTCAGGGGGCCAAAGTCTCAAAAGCTCTTTAAAATGGGTTGGACCTGACATAGTCTGATATACTTTTTATTTGTGTTTTTTGTGTTAACTTTGATCCCAAGACACAATAATTGGAGGGTCTGCTCTGCCGGAAATATCGCAAAAAAAAATTGTGGCTATTTTAGTGTATGTATCCGTCATTTTTTGATAGAAATATTGGGAAAATCAAAATTTTCCTCAAATTCTTAGTGGGTTGGGTAAGCTGTCAATATATGCATTCCATATGTAAAGAACACATGTGGTGACAAAATATTATGAAAAAATTACTTTTAAAACACATTCCTACATGATTTTGGCTCAATTTAATGCAAAAAAATTAGGCGTTTTCTCACTTTTTTCCAATATT
Source organism: Hyperoplus immaculatus (assembly GCA_949357725.1). NCBI lineage: Eukaryota > Metazoa > Chordata > Actinopteri > Uranoscopiformes > Ammodytidae > Hyperoplus > Hyperoplus immaculatus. Next base: position 20,985,308 of record OX442369.1, read on the forward strand.
TTCATCTTTACTTCATTGGCAATAAACTAGTCCCTCAAGTTATGACAGTTAATATGCCATTCTCTTCCCTAATCAGTATACTCATTCCACAAAAAGAAATTATAAAAATCCAACCAAAATCAATGGATCTGTGATGATTTCACTACGAGTTGGCAATCAACAGGCTCAGAACCTCGATAGAATTTTTAGTCCAGCAGATAGGTGCAATATATGAAGGAATTTTGCTTTTTTTATACAAACATGAGATTTGGCAGAATGTTAGAGCATGCCCTAAGGAAGTTTTTTGGCTATAGGGCCATTGCCAATTTTTCCTATGGTTCCCATGGTGGCCATTTTAAAAAATGGCCGCCATTGGCTGTTATAGTCTATGCAGCTTGGGTTCTAGAGCACCTAGGATCTTGATTATGGTGTCTAATCATACATTTTCAAGGATGAAAAAGGCAGTGGTTCTATTTAAAACATGCTAGAAAGTACCCAACTTCATATATCTGGCATTCAGGGAACAAAATTATGGTAAAACCTTCAAATATTAGCGGCGTAATGCGTATTTTCATGAATTACATAATTAGTTCATGAGTTGTGTGCTGACCTTATATGCTTACAATTAAATATCTATTTCAAAGCCTGACCAATACATCGGTTTAGCCTGTTTGAGTGGTGAAATTGCTATTTTATCCGTGTAACCCACTCTGAGTAAGTCAACATTGCTCTAGGTTCTGAAGGAGCTAAGTGATATGTTACCACAAGGAAAGTACCACACAAGGTGAGTTGCAAGCAGTAACTTTTACTCACATAAAGTTGTAGTTAACACCCAAAACACATATGCATATGCATCATTGGAAAATAAAAACATTGGGCATTTAAAAGAAATGAGTGTTGTCAATAGTCCTTTTAGTCTGTTCTGTATTCACTTCCGGATGATCAATCCACTGTCAGTGGTTCTCTGTTAAACTGTCTGTAACTGGTCCTGTGACAGTTCTTGGAAAGGATGTGTGTAGTAGTCCAATGGATGTGTGTATCCTGGCGACTGGTACGTCCCTACCACATGTGCAGTATTTCATGAGTCGGTTCCTCGTCCTGGAAGGATCACACTGGGAGGCTCGCCATCATGGGTGTAAAATTGCGTATGGACGGTGTGGACGTGTCCATACCAATATTCAAATGTGCTGAAATTGTCCACACCAATATGAGAACGAGATGACAACGACGAGAAAGGGTTAATGCGTTGCCTCTATATAGTCCCGCCTTATGTATTTTGTGATTGGCTTTGCCTCCTGTTGGTTGTCGTGGGTTGTGTTTCGATTAGCAGCAATTGGTTGCTTAATTTGAGAGCGGTAAAACAGCTTCTGCTGTAATTTCGGTACGGAATCAATCAGCTCAGCTGCTGCAGTGTGAATGCAGCTGAAGGAAGAATGTCGGGGAAGAAAAGGAAAGGAGAAGACATTTGGAACTATTTTCACCAAACAACGGTAAGTTAAGTTAGTAATCAAACATCTCATTGTAACACTGACAATGACATACTGTATGTAGGTCTAGTCTAATCAAGCGTCGTTGGAAAATAAGATCTGACAGGACATGTCTGTCTGGACCACCGGCCATGCAAAGCGAAGTCTTTGCTTTTTATTTGTCCTGCAGGTTATCCGATGCCGACAGGCTACATTATAATAAAAGAGAATAAAACACTGACGTTATCATGCTAGGGCAATAGGTGGCGGTAATGTGTCACGTCACGTCAAACGCCATAGAAGAAGAGTGGTCAAAGCTAAAGAGGAAATGGCAAAAGAAAAAACCAAAGCAGATGTACGTTTGCGCTGTGCAAATTGCGCACCATATATGCCTATTGATTCTGCTCTGCTATGTGCTGTAGTAAAGATAGGTCACCTTGGAAACAATTAAGCCCCTGTAGGCCGCGAGCATCTTGTCTTTTTTACTCGCGCGAATCACCATTCTCTGCAGCCGTCACCGGCTCTGTGTTGTTTCTCTCTCACCGGCTCGCCGAGGCTCGGGCACGCTCGCGCTTCAGCTGCGCTCCAACTCCCCGGTTCACTCGTAAACTGAAATTCCGAGTCGGGGACAGCCCTACTGTGAAACATAAGCAGCCAAGGATGTATGAATATGATTGATAGCCGCTCAACTCTTGACTAAACTGTACATAGATACATGATAAAACTGGTTTGGTTAATAAACTAGTGAGCGGTTGGATGCTGGGTCTGGGGCGAGGGCGTTTCACCAAATTGTGTGACGTTTAGCCAAAATGTGTCCCCACCAATATGAACATCAAAGTTACGCCACTGCTCGCCATCAATGGAGAGGGATCTTCACAGTGGATCTCACTCTGTCTATAATACCTGTAGCAAAACAAATCCAGTGGACTTGGCCTTCAACTCATGGTGAACATAACTTTGTTGTGATGTTTGGTGGGTTCCACATTGTCATGTCCCCAGTTCCACTTCTAGTCCATTTTCCTGCAGCTGGAAATAGATCCAGCCTGACTTGACATTCTTCTTCTTCTTGTGCTTGCAGTGTAGATGCTACTTAGCACATTACTGCCCGCTGCTGGACATCTTAAGGCCCGGACACACCGGCCCGATAATCGCCGTCGTAGAGTCTGGAGGGGGCGGGGACACAAATCTGTTTGGTGTGTGCCGTGAAATCGGTCGTCGTAGATGTCGTCGGGCTTCTTTTGAGCCGATTGAACATGTTCAATCGGCGGCGGGCAGTCTTTCAGTTGGCAATTTGATTGGTGGAGGGCTAGCGAATCAGTGAAGCCCGGAAGTGAGGCGGGTAGCATAAACAGCTAACAACAGTTAGCCATTGTTTTAATGTAATAGTTTGTTTCGTTCAGCGAGTACTCACATGCATCAACCCTTGTTGACTGCTCGACACCATGCTCGACACTCTCTGCTAAAAATGGTGCTCTTTATGGTCCATAAATATAAATACGTATTTATATCTATGTTTATGGTCTAGAGAGCCGTCCCATCATTTCCGGCTTCCGTATTTTTTCGGGCCACAATACAGATGAGCGCCGCCTGCTATTATGGAGACATTACGTCCGGCGCAAGCGCAGAGCGTACGGAAAGTCAGCAGTCGGCTTGGTGTGTTCTTTGCACTTTTTTGGCCGCGACGGGAAGACTGGAGCTGCCTGAATGCCTATTTTCGGGTAGTCGGACTGGTGTGTTCTGGCCTTTAGTCCCACCTATTACCGACATTGCCAAACGCAAGACGGAATGCTCTGGAATGGAGCTACATGTGTGTGTGTATATAGTGATTATTTAAGTGGTGCCAGGAATGTAATTCTATAAATATACTGGGTACTACAAAAGGTGTGAAAAATGCTTAGGATTCAGTTTGATGCCAGTGTGCTAGTTACTCATCAATACCACTGACAATATGTCTGGCCATGACATGCAGGCTTCACATTTCTTCACATCCTTTCTAGCTCCAGCCAGCTGCTGTCAGTCAAACACCTACACTGACATGCTTCCATAGCAACTGAGTTGGAAAAGAACCATTTTTGGTACTTCAAGACCAAGACAACACCCTTTTTCTTCCCCTTTAATAATAAAGTATCTATTTTTACTACAAAAAGGCTTGTGGAAGGATAAAGTCACTTTAGTCCTTATTTTGTCTTTGACATGATTGTCTGTCCTGTTCCTCAATGGACCCAGGTAAAAGACTCGGTTTGTCAGGATTAACAAGCAAAAAAAAATAAAACTTCCCTGCACAGAAGACCAGAGCAGGCATCTGGTTTGTTTCAAGTTCCTCACTCTAGTGTATATTGTTTTTTAGTGGCACTGGGAGATAAAAGCAAGTTTTAGATTTCTGAAGAGCAGTGACCGCAATACAGTCCTATTTTACTTCAGAATTCAGGAAACAACCACATTCACATAATCAAGTATCAGCCTCCTTTTCATCTGGGGCCACCAAGACAAAGGAACCACTACCGTCCTTCATCAAAATGAATACGGATTCCATTTACCTACAGGAAAACAACACAATGAGAAGTCAGGAGGGTTAATGACACTCGTGAATATCTCTCCATGTGGGCATTTGGGATTGGATTTTCAGAAAAAGAGAGTGAAGTAGAAAGTAAGCGAGGGAGAAAGAGAGAGAGATAGGAGCGTGTTTGGTAACGGATCCATTTTGAATATAATCAGCCTCCGCTTAGCTATTAAAAACAAATTAGGCAACAGCACAGTAAGAGGGCATTGTCATGCAAATGCTATGAGATGTATTGTACTCTCTCAGAACACATGTTCAATCTAATTAAAGTGAACTCTTGGTTGTGTGCTTTGTTGTTTTTGCATAGGAGAGCTCCACGGGAAAACAAACGAAATATTATACAGTATATGTCTAGGTGGACAAACTAAACAAAAGTCTATTTTCACAGTTTATTCTTTACACATTCAGTAAACATATTAATAATTTACCATCATGAAATAGACAGATATTGAAGGTTTAAGTCCAAACCTGGCTGTGTTCTTTCCCCACTGATAGAAAAAACACAAAAACAGTGCTGTCAATATTGCCATCTCCAAATCCCGAAAGTGCAAGCCACTATTCTGTAGTGGAAAGTACCTAAGTACATTTCTTTCTTCTTTCCTCTCTCATTACTCATCTCACCACCACTCAGTCTTTGCATGGGACCCGACACTTGGGTTGGGCACCAGTGGATTAAAGCTAAAATTAGCTCCACCTGACACAATATGTCATTTTGACATTTCCCTGTCTCTCTCTGCAGCCACACTCACACCCAAGCTCACCGCTCCCCAGACCTGCCATCCTCTAACTCTCCACCAAATGGTTAGTCACATATTGACGAAAATGTGTTTTTACAAGATACTTTTTACTTAAATTGTCCAGTTTTCTGTACCTTCAGTACTCAGGACATTTTGCTACTTGTATATGATCTAAATGAATCAGCACTGCCATTATTAGCAGCATAGAGATAGATAGATAGATAGATAGATAGATAGATAGATAGATAGATAGATAGATAGATAGATAGATAGATAGATAGATAGATAGATAGATAGATAGATAGATAGATAGAAAAATAGATAGATAGATAGAACGTGCACACAAAATCGAATCGAATGTGATGACCCCCTGCAGTACATTGACAATTGGCATGATGGGAATAAAAGTTCAAAGCACTGAGGCTTCAATGGTTTTGCACACCCCACTCTTCTTAAATTTTTTGGAATATATCATAGTATATGCGGTTGGGAGATTGCAACTGCAACTTACTTTTTTAAAGATCAAATCCAACCTGGTTACAGCAAGACAAGAACGGATATGGATATATATCTTTGTCTCATTGCTTTTTTTCAAGTTCTACGCACTGACATTGACCTTTTTCTGACTAATAACTTGAACTTCTTCTTTTCTCTTTCAATCAGATAACATAATAGGGTGAGGCTAAATTGGTGGAGTACTCTTTTACATGTGTCAGGTGCCATCGTCGTCATGAGGTTACTGATTGCTATCAAGCTATCCTTAACAAATGTATGTCATGCTAATATGGCATAACGGTAACATGTCGTGTTTACACAGATGGTCAAGAAATAAACACTGTTCAATACTGCTTCAAATACTGGTTGGATTCTGCTGGATTATTCCCTTGAACTCCGTATCGCGAGGAGTTTGTGAATGTGGTGACTGGTATACTCTATCTCCAGCAGGCAGATGTCAGAAAAGTGACACCTGCTAGGCAGTGTTTAATGAAGCATAAAGGTTTTCTTTAACAAACCCACTAGCTATAGTGTCCACCACAACAGAGACAGGCTGCTCTTTCAGGCCGGTTGACTGACAGGTCTGCTATCCAAAACCACTCTAGAAGGCCCTGCCACCAGGGAAAAAGACCTGTCTTACTTTTTTACACATTTCATAGCTGGTAAATCAAGTGTAGTTGGTACTGAAATATTTGTACACTTTTAATTGATGTCATCAGGAAATATTTATCACATCAATTTGTAAAGTGTGACATGATAGCAAGTCATGGTGCAGTGAACAAATGCATTTTACTTGAATCAGTGTAGAGTTAGAGATAGACCGTTATAATAAAGTAGCTATAGGCATTGATTACATTTAATTGGAGTAAATAAGTGAAAAACGTCACCGCTGACCCTTAAAAGTTAACAAATAATCCCATTTACGGATGTGGTATAGACTAGAGAGCATACAACAAATGTTAACAGCAGGATAGCAACAGCAGGTAACAGTACCATGAACTTTGTTACATTATTTCACCCTGACTGCACAGCCGGTTCTAAAAGCCAATCATATCTCGTATGAACTCCCGGACAACCACATGAGAATGACTTCAGAAGGATTTCTGTTTTGTGGGTAAACAGAATGATTGCCAAATAAAACCCATCCTTCACTTCACCCCACCCAACATGGAAGCTTTGCACGCTAGCAGCATTAACATCTAAGACATGTCAGGCCATGTGATTGGTGCTGGGGCGTGGGGTTCTTGTCAGACAGCGAGCTCTTTTTAGCATCCTCCATGTGGAGCTAGACATTCTCTCTCAGTGTGGACACTCCAAGCGCAGACAGCTCGGTCTCGGTAACTGATGCAATGCGTTTGCCATGGTTAATTGGATTTTCTAAAGTAACCACTGTTTACTCAAGAGCCCTTAATGAATTCTCTGCCAGTGTGATTACAGTGTAATCATAACATACAAACTCACTTAATAAATGACAAGCACGAAGAGGGGGGCAAGGACAGCGAAAAGTCTTCATCAAACACAAACAAACAAAACATTAATACATTGCTCTTTGAAAAGATAATAATTTAGTAGCTTAATTTTCTCAATTTATGTTGAAGCCGCACCCCAGGTGGCGAGTATGCGACATTCAGCATCTGCCATCGTATGCATTATAATTATAATTATAATTATAATATAAAATAAAAGTCTACATCTATATTAGTAGCTCTGTGAGGCTGTTCTGTGAGGCTAAATACTGTCAGCATGCTAACTGTATCCTAATGACAATGTAAAAACACCAATGCAGAGCAGGGGTTATGTTTGCAATGATTACCCTCTAAGTTTTATGTAACTACTAAGAGGTGCTAATTAGATCTAAAAACAAGTACAGGACACTGTTAAAGTTTGACCTGATGTTTTCGCTAAAAGAAAAGTCAGTGGAACACTCAACACACTAGGATTCATTATTTTGGAACCATTAATGTCTGTACCAAAATGTAAATCAATCATGAACGTGTTGATACATTTTATCTTAAAAGTTAATTTTTTCACCTCTTTTTCAGTGAAAGAAGAAAAGTCGGTAAAAACTGAAAAAAAAGCTAATGTGAGATATCTGGGAACCATGAATGTCCATTCTATATACAGGTTCTATATTTCAGTGCAAACCTAAAGGTAATAGAGATACTACGGATAGTACGTAGCCCAACGCAGGCTCACCCACAGCAGCAGTACAGTATATCTTCATAGTTCATTCACATTTCAGCACCTTGACTATCTGTGGTCCTTTTACACTTAGTAAGTAAATCATTTTTTCAAAGCAGGCTGTTTCTGAAATAGAAAATAAAGACATAGTAGTAGTAGTAGTAGTCTTTATTGGCAGACTCATGGTCCATATACAACACACATAACAAATATAGACATACACACAAGAATATATTAAAAAAAGAGACATCACAACAGAGATTTGTACCAGAGCTTCCATAAGGAAGACTGGTATCGCACACAACTACATAGATTACAAAATGCCACGGTATCACTTTGTACTGTTGTAGAAGTATGATTATGTGCTTGTTCCCTGCATGCAACCTCTCCACGATGACCTTTAAAATCCAAGATACTGACACCATGTTTAAATCAATCCTGTACCCGAGCATAGACTTTCATGTAGGAAATAAGCACAGGTGAACATTCCCTATTGCACAACTGACAATGTTGATCTTTTGCTAATATGTTGAAACCACCTCAAACTGAGAGGGCTATGGCAAATGTAACACTGCTGCACATTAATTATGATGTCCCACTCCCTCTTAATAATAAAATTCACAAATGTCACAGAGGAGTTTTAGAAAACCAGGGGGGAGGGGCTAAAAGAGACAAACTTTCAATGTAGAAATTAATCTCCTCACCCACTCAGCAGGGGAGCAGCTGTGATCAAATACACTAAGTCCTCCTCTTAGTTAACTGTCAGGTCTTTTCCACTCATTTCCCCACAAACTTATCTGCCAGGGACATAGCCATTCTCTGTAATAAGTTGTATAATTAAAGCAGATGAAATGAATACATTGCTAATACAGTCATCTCACCAACACATGTATTTCCCCACTTCTTTAATGTTCTCTTGCAGCAAATTTATATGCAATATTTTACCTTTTTATACATTGAACTACGAGTGGCACACACTCATGTTCTATATGTTTTGTCACTGTAGATTTAGCAATTGACCTGTTGTCTCTTTTCTGTCTTATAAATTTGTTATCTCCAAGATGAACAAAACAAGTCTAACCACAAGTTAACTTCTAAGCTTGAAGCTGTCAACACATGATAGCAAAAGTGATTAATTTGTCTTTATATTTGATTCAGTATAGCTAGTATTTTCTCCTTACATTTTATCCCTTTGAGCCTTTGGGAACATTTGCTCTCTACTGAATGGCTTACTGAGGCACAAGAAACGGAGACATTGTTATTATCATAGTTACACCTGCAATAACACGCCTAATTTAAGGAACGTCTTTTTAAATGTGTCCTCTAAAATAAGATAAATTAGTATAAACAAGGTCCTTACATTTAAATACATTTAATATGGCTTATAAATATTATCAGCCAACCATCACACACACACACAAACACGTGACACACACGTGCAACACACACACACACACTCACACACACACGCACGCACATTTAAACCTTCCCCCTCTGGTAACGCACACCTTAAAACAATGACAACTGTAAAGCAGGGGAAGACTGCTTAATGAGTCACCACCTTTAAAACAACATGTTGTGCCAAAGGAGGACCGGGTTACTGACATGAAACATTTTGAAAGTGAGAAGAAAAAAACATATTTTAGATTTTGGTCCAGTGAGCAGGACCAACACATGGTAAAGAAAAACAACAATAATTTCTATGGTTGACAGGTGGTAGGAGGCAGGCAAGGGGCACTGACTGGTGAAATAACATGGGGACAGAGGTGCAGAGATGATTGTGTTGGACACAGCAGCAGCTAGACAAGGACAGCACAATCTGAGAGAGCGGCTAAGAATAGCAGTGAGAAGGGCAGGAGGTAAGAGAACCTTTGTGGATGAGTGTTGTGCTGTGCTGTGCTGTGCTGTGTGTGTGTGTGTGTGTGTGTGTCTTGTGTCATAAAAAGTTAATTGAACGTACCAGCAGACCAGCTCGAACAGACCAATCATGTTATTTGTATCCAAAAAGGGACATGAACAAATGCATAAGGGGATTGTGCACTTTGTATATTTTTAATTTTTAATTAACTTAGAATACATGTGTTAAGATAAGTATAGTTGTCCATGTAACAGTTTCTCTCGCTGGACGTACAAAATAACTTTGTGTTTTTTAATCATGAAATATTGAAGTTAAGTGAAATAAGATTGGCATACTTCCTAGATGCACCAGTGAGCGCAAAGCATTATCGGACTATTTCATGTTTGATATGAATTGACGTTGTAGTGATAGCATCTTAATGTTTAGGTTATGTGTCCTCAGTCACTTTGTTGATATGATAGCATGATGCTTCCTTTATTTCTTTTAGCAATGTGGCCACATTGCAATTTGGTAATTTTCAAGCTTCTATTTAAATTGCCTATAGCCAAGAAACGCTAGAGCACAGGGACATAATGATCTTTCAGCAGTGCGAAGGCCTGACGTTCATTATAAAAGACTTCATGCGCATGGCGATTTTCATTTACTGGTAAATGAAGTGAGAGAGAGAGAGAGAGAAAAAAAAGCAGTTTGCTCAGTTCTTATAATTGGCTGAGATAATAATTTTATCAGGGAGAATTCCAAATAGCTCAGAATCGTCTTTTCTCTTTTCTCTCTCTCTCTCTTTAAAAAAAATCAAATACAGTCTGAGTGAATGTAAACTCCTCCACTGCATATTCATCACTGTCTGAAAGCGGTGGCAGACAGTGGTGGCCTTGCACTGTGGGAACAAAAACTCCATTTGGTTCTACACAGAGACAGAACTTTTTTTTCCCTCCCCATCATTCTTAAAAAAAAACACTGAAGCAAGAACGTCTTTGGCCAACATCAGGCTGCATCATGTTTATATAGATGTGTCTTTTGGGGGGGCATGCCACATGCATTTTGAAGGCCTACTTCATCCCACTGCAACTTGGAAACCATTCAATTTTTCACAGTATAGAAAGGCCTTAAACCCAACAGACTAGCCCCCCAGAGAGAGAGAGAGAGAGAGATTAAGACACACAGAGAGCAGCAGAAGAGAGCAAGGAGGAAAGCATAAAATGAATAAAGTAAAAGCAAACTAACTCCAAGACCTCTTTTAAACCTGGAAGCATCACACATTTATACATTAAAATAAGAGTGTACTTTTGCAAAGGAAAGTGCTCTGGACTAGCTCCTGTCAAACTATTTTGCTGCTTTCGCATGCACAGTGCTGAATGCACAATCAATACCCCTGCACTTAAATAATCAAAACTGCCGCATAGCTATATAGAATGTGCTTTACTGTGCTTCTGCCTGCCTGCCTTACGCAACAGAGTCCTTGTAACCTTTTCAAAGCTGCCTGTTGGAGCAGATCATTGTTTGGTCTACCGAGGTCCATGGGTTCAATATACGTCATATTATATACAGTTTGTGTATGGTAGGAGTTATTTCGGTTTCATCTGTCTTGGTACCCTGAAAAACCTATAACTGTCTAAGGAAGTCATTATCTTCAGAACTGATATAAAATGGAACTTGTAGAACTGTTGTTAGAAAAAAAAGACGCAATTTCCAAATCAAGGTCTGGATGTTGTACTTAATAACCATGTTGTTAAAAATCGAGAACATATCATGATTCCTATCTCTATTGAATAATTTATGGTCTTCCGCCAACACATGTATAGGTATAAGGAAGTCATCTCGCTTCGGCACTTAAATGAATGTTACTTGTAGAAATGTGAAAAAGAAGAAGCAATATCCCACTCAAGGTCTGGATGGATGTTGTACTCTATAACTATTATAGAAGTTGTTGCTAGTTGAGAACACATCATGATTCATATCTTTATTTAATCGTTTATGGACTTCCTTTCCGCCAACACAGATAGTCAACTGGCGTGGGAGAAGACTGTTACCAAGCAACACATTAACAGCACCAAGCAGCATTTCTGCCGGCCCGCCGCTTTAAAAAAGAAAAAAAGCTAAAGAAAACAAACGGATTGATTGTCTCAAGGTCTCGCTCAATCCCAAAACCCCACACTTCATTTAGCAGAGTTTATGAGTTCATTTCTGCCAAGGGGGAAGTTCTACAATAAAGACGAAAAAGCTAAACGTCCGCTGTGTCTGGAGGTGCTGTCTCTGTTATGGCTGTTTCACTGCAGCCTGAGCTTATCTGCACACTTTACCGCGGTCTATAGTCACCTGTCTATTGAAGACATTTATGAGGCTGGAGCAGCTTCTGACACTGCTATCCCAGAGAGACTCGCTCACACCCAACTCCCACATTTCTAAGTTATCTAACTATATAATGGAGAATAGTATGTATGTATGTATGTATGTATGTATGTATGTGTGTGTGTGTGTCACTCCTATTCTAACCTCTCCCTATCAATATCCCCTTATCCTGACCCTAACCACCCAGCTGTGATGCCTGAACTTAATTGCCAATTTCAGGTACATAGGGCTGTGGGAACAAAGGGCCTAACTTTGACAAAAATCTTAGAATTGTGGTAACATAGGCATTGCCCCCCCCCCCCCCCCCCATGCCTCCCCCTCAATGTTAGTTTTGGTCGAAGCAGCCAATCAAATCAGAAGGAAGCTGGTTTTCTTCCTGCCCGTCCTCACTGCGGCCATCAGTATGCGCGCTGTGCGCACGCCAGCATGATATAAATATGATAACTTCTACATTTTGCCGTGCACAAGCCACATCCGGAAGCTTAGGCCGATGTGACTAACAGTCAGAGAGATATGCGAGCCACAGACAGACACACAGACAGGCAAATAGACGTTTCTTGCTCTATAGATAGATAGATGTAGAATTACTCATAGTATATGAAAGGAGTAAATGTTCAACATGTTCTTTGTTCAACATGTTCTTTGCGTCACCAGAGCGAAAACATATTACACAATAATTTCTTTGAACTTAATAGTGCTTCTTTTTATCAAAGCACTATTAATTAGAAAATCTAGATGATATACCTGCACGTTCTTTGATGTGGCTTATTGTTATTCGTCCCTCAACATCATTGACTTAATAGTTAAAGTAGAGATGACTATGTAAAGCGAATCAGTTCAGAGTATCTCTGGTGGAGTGGGAGGAGAAGGCTGAAGGTTACTGTATGGCATGCAAAAAAAAGGCGGACTGATCACCAGTTATATAAAAAGAAAAAAACAGTCTCATTATCTCCCCCCTTGTTCTTTGATGCGTTCACAGGGGAGCTTATTAGTCTCATCACACACGTCAATTACAAATGTGCCCCCCCCTCTCTGAACCAACGGGGGATTATTTGATTATTTGAAAAAAAAATAACCGTATCTTGCCATCAGGTGAAGCATGCTGAACTGTAATTATATCATAAGAAACCTTCTGATTATACCATGTCAACATTCCTGGAGGATGTGTGCGTTTTGGAAGGGCCACCCACGGACATGTCTACGGGTATAGGAACACTGGCAGAGAGAAGCAGACTCTAATTGACTGTCATTGTGAGTGTGTTACAGAGCTCAGGGCCTGGTGAAAGAGACAGCTCCCCTATTTATTAGAGAGCTTACATGGTGCAATGGTTGGACTTCTCTTAAAAAAAAGAAATCGACAGTTTTCTCATGGACCCATTCCCATTCTGAGTGAGTTAACTTCTGACCTGTCAAAGACTCCAGTTGCTGATATAGCCACACTGTCTATCGTTATTAGAGCATACAATACAACTTTGATCAATGAAATTGAAAAGAACAAGTGTAACTGGTGATGCATACCTTAGTAACATTATATGTAGCTTCTCATCAGCTTCCCCAACTGGCTAATAAAGTCATTAAAAACACTGCCACTGTCATGGTTATGATTCAGATCAGTGGAAACAATATGTGAAAGAGAACCGAACATGTTAAAAAAACGAACCACTGTATCATTCTGGCATCTGGTGCAAACAAAGGAAGCCAACTATCAGATGTGAAACAGCCCTAAATCTGCACCTACTGCTTGAGCTTTGAACTATCTCCTTCAGCTCCCTCTCTTGCAGAAGTGCTAGCTCTTCACATCATATAGCTCATGATGCCTTTAACGTTCCATTTCATCGCCTCAATAGATTGAGCTCCCTCAGCTGCAGCTTTATTTCCAGCTCTCTCAATCCTACTGTATTAAAGGATTTGGTGCGAGGTAGGGGGAGATATTTACCTATTAAACTGGTGCATCAGAGGCACACCAGGGGGCCACTCCAGGGTACCACACAACACTATTACAGTTACACTGGTGGTTGCTCCAGCAGCTGCTGCTTAAGCTCAGCGAACTACCTCCATACGACAACTCACACGTACGTAAATGACCTCACTCACTGACCTCAAACTAAGAGCTGGATAAAAAATGAATGAATCAAGAAAGACAGAGAGCTAGAAAATGGTCCTATTTACACAGGTTTCAGCACACAGGCCGAAAAAGGTGTCAAATGATCAAACTGGTCAGGAAACACAGAAACAAAGCATGATGTTACAGATTCTTTTATATCCACAAGCTTGAGCCTTTCAACAGGCACGTCCAAGCCCTGGACGTGGTCAAAATACTGTTTCACTATCCTCTGCACAGGACTTTCACTGCTAGAACCCTGTCCAAAATACCTCGGCCCACTTTGCAATTCAGTAAAGCAGCACCCTGCTATAGAGTGCTATTAACCACATATACTCAGTCATTGTGGCCCAAAACACTTTTTGTCCAAATCAGCTAATATCTTCTAACCATCCACTACCTGTCCGTAGTGTGTTCGCTGTCAGCTAAAACGTCTGGTGTATATACACAGCCTAGGCTCTGTAAATGGGTACGTAAAACAATGAGAGTCTCAACGAGTCCATCAACACTTCTCCAACCAATCAGGTACAGGCAGCGTTTGGGACGTTAGTAACAACAATGCTATTGGACAAGTAGTTAGTGACGACTGCTGTTGCTAAGGCCAGCTACCAACAACAGTTCTCTGAAATGGTACACTCTGCCTTCACTGACTGGCAGACAAAAACTCTGGAGGCTTTACTTCAGAAAAAAATATCTTAAAGAAACAAGTCTATAGCGACAGCTCTCCAATAAAGGCCGCTAAGAGGCTTAAAGCGGCTACGAGTAACATTTAAATATCTTTTAAACAGCCTCTTGTTTCCTCTGATAATCATAAATTACCTTTAACAGCAAACGAGACCATCAGTGCAAAGAAAGACGTTTTTAAATAGTTTTTATTACTGCTTTTGGTCTGGTCGCACACCCAGTCCGATTTTCGGTTCGCTCGTGCAAGCTCTATGGTCACATATCCGTATTGGTCGCAGATTTCAGTGTGGCGCAGCAACGTGAATTGAGAAGCATATCCCTACAGGTGAGGGAAGGGGAGCGGGAGCCTTGTTTGATACAGTTATTTGTCGTCATAATAACTGATAACGGGGCTGAACCATCAAAGAAAAAAAAAGAAAATGCAATGAAGAAAAGCTAAAAGGGAGAGCAATATAGGCTACGGGGGACGAGGGCGTTGCCAAGCAATGTGTATACAATTTCACGAGAGCGAAACTAGACTGCAGTGTTTACTCCTAAATGAATGAGCGGTTGGTACTAACACAAAGTTTGCTTTGCTTCACCATCATCAGATAACCATTATCTGAAATAGTAATTATTTACAACAACATAAACACATTACCTCATCGTGATCCATACTAACTGCCGTCTATCGTTCATTCGCTTTCTGTGAGGAGTCGGACACGTAATCTTTCAGCTCCGTGAGAGAGAGTAGTTAGGTGACACTGCTGCATCAACTCATTGCAATCAGGTGCGTGTGGCAGTGACTGGCATTAGTTCATGCAGTGTCAAAACCACTCTCACGGAGCCGAAAAGAGTCCTCACACTTTCAACACACGGACATGCACTGTATTGCTCCCTTCTCAGTTCACACTCACGCGCCTGGCACGAGCTAGAAAACAGCTTTGCGACAGCAAAATTTGACGGTAAACAGAAAATATCAGGTGCGCCACTAACCCCTTTTGTCTACTAACTCCCGCCCGCCACAAGTGCCCAGGTATATAGATTAAACCACACCCACAACCACATGTGTCAATCAAAAGGAAGTGACATAAACCAAAACAGTGTGCGTGACTTTTCAAAATTAACAATAAACAAATTGACCAAATGTATTTTGGCCCCTACAATTCCGGCCCCTAATTATTATGTTTCAAATAATAATTACACATTTGACATGACTATCAACACAGTATATAAATATATTCTTGATCTTCTTTCTTCATTATTTGTAATCCAATATGTTGTCCAAAGAAAGAGTGATTAGTCACAGTCAAGTCTCCAGGAACAAAGTCAAGAGGTCAAAAGTTAGTTTGGGTCAGTCAATGATCCGCTGCCTCCAGTAGTAGGCAGACTTTGTTGATGGGCCTGGTCAGAAATCCGGTCTTTGACTTGATCCGAAGCTGACGTACAAGTCCCTTTTTGTCCATCATGGTCTCCACAATCCTTCCAGTCAACCAGGAGTTGCGAGGCGCTGAATCATCCACAATGATGACGATGTCTCCTGGGGTGAAGTTGCGTCTTATGTTGGTCCATTTCTGTCGTTCTTGTAGTTGGGGAAGATATTCCTTAATCCACCTTTTCCAAAATAAGCCAGCCATATATTGAACTTGCCTCCACCTGCGGCGAGCATATAGGTCTTCCTTCTGAAACTGTCCTGGTGGCAGAGATGGCGCAGTTTTGAGAAGCAGAAGGTGATTTGGTGTGAGTGCTTCCAGGTCGTTGGGATCTGTAGAAGCCTTTGTGATTGGACGACTGTTGAGGATAGCTTCGGCTTCACATAAGACTGTGTGAAGTCCCTCCTCATCCAGACTTTGCACATTTAATGTTGAGTTGAGAAACCTTCCGCACTGATCTGATTAGTCTTTCCCACACACCTCCATGGTGTGAGCCAGCAGGGGGATTGAATATCCAGTTTATTCCCTTTTGAAGCAGTACGTTATGGATCTGACCTTGATTCCATCCTTCAAGAGCTTCCTTCAACTCGCGCTGTGCTCCCACAAAATCAGTTCCATTGTCTGATCGTAGTTCTCTTACTTGGCCTCGTCTGGCTATGAAGCGCCGACGGGCATGAATGAAAGAGTCTGTGTCAAGCGATGAGGCCATTTCAAGGTGAACTGCTCTTGTAGCCAAACAGGTGAAAATAACACCGTATCGCTTCACAACACTTCTGCCACGCTTCACTCCAAAGGGTCCAAAGTAGTCGACTCCAACGTTTGTGAATCGTGGTTCATCTGGAGAGACTCTATCCAGGGGTAGATCAGCCATCTGCTGTTGTCCGGGAGTAGCATTTATACGCCGACAGACAACACATATAGACAGGATTTTTCTGATCAATACTGTGGCACCAGGAATCCAATATTTCTGACGCAGTCTGGATAGCATATGGTTGCGACCACCATGTCCCACCTCTCCATGAATATGTCGTAGAATGAGGTCAGCAATGTGAAAGTATATGGCCAGAATTACAGGATGTTTAATTTCTTCTGGCATTCTTCTGGCTGCTCTGCTTAGGCGACCACCAACTCTTAACACATCTTTGTCCAGAATGGGGTTGAGTTTATGAATGTGGCTTGTCCTTTTAACATTCATTCCTTTTTTCAGATTTGAGATTTCATCTCCAAATCTCTTCTTTTGGCAGAAGCGGATTATCTCAATCTCTGCATTGTCCAATTCGCAGATTGTGAGACAGATTTCCTGAGTGTCAAGGTTTCCTTGCAAAGAGAGAACACCACTTGTCGTTTTCCTCTTCCTGATTCGTTGCAGAAGCAGTCCTTTAATTCGGAGCATCCATGCTACTGCCCTTTTCAACTGATTCCACGATGAGAAGTAATGGATGAAGTTGGTTGTTGAATCCACTACTTCAGCTGTTATCTGAGCAGCATTTATGGTTTATGCTCTTGACTTCAGAGTCCTTTGGTGAAATTGCATCCAATCCATCAGGGTTCTGTTGCCACTCTTCTGGAGGACCAAGAAGAAACGGAGGTCCGTACACCCACATTTCCTTCTTTAGGAAAGCTTTCACTTTCAGACCTCTGGAAGCCATGTCTGCTGGATTGTCATTTGTGTTGACATACCTCCACTGATGTTCATCTGAGGCTTTGGCAATTTCAGTCACTCTGTTAGCCACAAATGTTCGAAATTGTGTGGACCTGTTCTTTATGTACTTGAACACAGAGGTGCTGTCAGTCCAAAATGTAGAGTCTGCTAGTTCCATCTGCAGCTCTTTCCTCAATATTGTGTCCATTCTGCTTGCCATGGTAGCAGCAGTCAACTCCATGCGAGGGATGGTGACTAGCTTCAAAGGAGCCACTCTGGCCTTTCCCATCACAAATGCACAATGCGTTTGGCCATGGTTCTTAATGTCAGGCAAACAGATTTTCCTGTCCTTCAATGGTAGCCCAAAGCAGTAATGTCCATTAACTAGCTTTGCAGATGTTGAAACAGATTCCAAGAACTGCTGATCTTCTTTTGAAGGTTCTTGGTCATCTTTGACACACTCAGGAAAGTCAATCTTGAACTGCTGCTCCCACTGTTCATCAAGTGTAACAACTGATATCCTGTTAACACTGATCTCTGGCTGCTCCTGAGCATAATCATCTTTTCCTACCAGAGGTCCGTTAACTGTCCAGCCGAGCATTGTTTTAACGGCATACGGTCCATCTCCCACAATCCTGACGAATTGATGTGGTTCAAGAGCCTTTGGTACATCGGAGCCAATCAGCAACTCAATCTCACAGTCCAGTTCAGGTAAGTGAATATTCTTCAAATGAGGCCACTGATTGATGTCATTTTGATGTGGGATGTTTCCTTTGTGCACAGGCATGGTCTTCTGAGTGTACACAGATGGTAGATCACAGAACTCTGTGCCATGCAGTTCTGTAACCTCTAGGCCTGAAACAATGCTGGTTTCAACGACTTTCCTTTGACCCATTGTTCTCAGAAGAATATTTGATTTTCTTCCCTGAAGATTGAGCTTAGTCATTAGCCCCAATGTGCAAAATGACACAGTGCTTCCCGGGTCAAGAAATGCATATGTATGCACTGTTGTGTTCCCCTTCTTGGCCTTCTTTCCCCTTCTTGGCCAGGCACTATTGAGAGTTTGCAGTTGTCTTCACTGGCCCCAGTAAGACCACTTGTCTGTACCAAAGCTATGGCTCTGTTGTCGGCTTCTTCTTTTGTTGGAGATTGATGGTTGTCCATTTTGTTCCTTCTTTGGTGGATATGCAGCATCCAAGGATGCTTCAAACTGCAAATGTTGCAGCTGAGTCGCTTTCTGCAGTCCTTACTCATGTGTCCCTTCTGCAGACAACCAAAGCAGGCTCCATTTTCTTTTAAGAAAGTGATTTTCTCATGATGTGCTTTCTTTTCCAATAGGAAACACACCTCCAAAGCATGTCCACCTCCACAGAACAAACATCTTTTCACAGCCGGCCAACTCTCCATTTTCCTAGGTCCATTTCCATTTTTCTCATGTGCAACTGTCACAGTGGTTGCAAACGTACTCCCTTTGACTCTTGGATGCTGTGGTTTTGACATAAAACTTCTTCCATCCTTGCTTGGTGTTGGAGTGTCTCTGATGTCTCCAAATACTGGATCAGTTGCAATCCTCACTTGTTTTTCCAGGTAATTAACCAGATCCCTGAAGGTAGCTCTTTGTTTGTACCTTTCCTGAAAATCACATGCCACAGATCTCCATTTATCCCTCAGTCGATATGGCAGCTTCTTAATGATAATTAGCAGATTAGCAGACATGTTGAGCTCTTGCATGTTGTTGACATCTTCCATGGCATTGCAACATCCTCTTAGAAACAGAGTGTATGCTTGTAATGTTTTTGTGTCATCTGGTTTTATTGATGACCATGAAGGCTGTAGCGATTTTATGCTCGTTGCCAAAGTGCTCCTGCAGTAAGGATTTTGCCTTCCTGAATCCTCTGCAGGGCCGGCGGTAGCCAGGGGCCAGGGTGGGCAGTGCCCACCCAAATGTGGGCTGTGCCCACCCAATCAAAAAAAAACATTTTTTCTTTTTTTTTTTTTTTAGGTGGAAGTCCAGACCCACTATCGGACGGACCTGTTCATTCGCTGTCTAAGAAAATGTCAAATAAAATTCAGACAATTAATTACAGTTTTTGCCGAATGCTTACACACATGTTGCAGACTTTGGCCCACTGTGTCAAAACTTAACACACAGGCCGAATAGGACAAAGCACATGGAGATAAACTTCTAACTTATACGGCAAAATGAAACTCTTGAAACAAAACCTAACAATCCCATTTCAAAACTGTTTTTAGCATCAAAACAATACACACATGCACTTTTGAATTACTCTTTCCTAGCAGCAACAACACACAGATGTGCTTTATGCAAAACACAGCTGTATTCAGTACTTTGGATGGTTTTTGACTTTAAAAGTCTCATACAGATTTTTTTTTGTGAAAGGTTGATCCACAACAGTTGATCTAGACACATGAAAACAAAATGTAAACGCTTCAGATTTTTTATTTTATTTTGCCATTTCGGTTTTTTGCAAAAGTAAAAAAATAAATGGTACAACTAGAATATTCTACAAAACATAGTGTTCTAAGGGAATGATTGGAAGACATTTAGGCTATGAATCCTGTCTCCTGTTGGCATCTGGCCACATCACCTCATCCACGTCACAGGCAATGTCCTCCCTTGCCAAACAACGGGGGAAATATCGTCTTGCGTGCCGTATCCAACCTTTTGCAGAATTTTTTGGAAAGATTGATCCACTATATTTTCAATTAGAAAATAAAACAAGTTGATATTGCAATTTCATAGTTTTGGCCAACAAAAGAAAAAAACACAACGAATAGGTAGGATCGCAGTTCAACAAGCAATTCAGTGTGTCACTATGAACTCTGAAACAATTAAAGTAAAAAAAAAGATGTGTTGTAAGGAATGGGGCGGGTGGATTATGAATCCTTTGGATACCGCCTCCCGTTTGTGTCTGGCTACATCGCCTCATCGACATCACATGCAATGTAATCCTTTCAGAAGCAACAGCAAAAATATTCCTGATATCCAGTCTAAATGTCCTAATTATGGAGCTATTGTGTTATTGGGCTGGAATCTCAGACCAGCCTCCTGTATTGTTAGGCCATGATCTATAACATGGTCCACTATAGTGACCCTGTCTCCGTCTGTTGTCTCCTTTGTCATCGTCCTCCTGCCGCTCTCTTTTGTCCTCTTCCCCTGACTCTTGCTGTCTCACAAAGGAGCTGAGCTCACCTGAGGTCTATGTGTAATGCTAAGGCTCACACTGATTGGTATTATATTAGCTTTATTTTTTATTTTTCATGTGTGTGAATCTGTATGCTTTTCCAATTTTAGTTGTGTTTTGTATTTTAAATAGATGTGTTTTCCAAAGGATTGCAGGTGATTTCCTTTTTGACCAATGTGTCTTATGTAAAACACTGTGTGTAGTGTTTTGCAAAAAGTGTGTTTGAGAATTTCAAACACAGTGCAAAGCACTTATTCTGTTTGTGGGGTTGGTGCTTGTGTTTAGGGCATGGTCACCAAAGTTAGAGGTTGTGATGCTTTGGGCCTAGCAACCACTATTAGTGTGTAAGCATTAGGCAAAAACTGTAATACTAAAGAATATACCATTACCATGCATTGCTTCTAATTGTATTATTGGGTGGGCAGGACAGCCTGCCTCCAATTGGTTACCCACCCGCTTATAATGATCACTGGTCAGCAGCGCCGGCCAAAGGCATAAGCGAAATGAGCGGTTGCTTAGGGTCCCAACTGCCAGGGGGGCCCACCCAATTTTTTATTTATTTATTTATTTTTTCTGTGTGTTTGATATCAACATCATATTATGTGAATGTAAATTATCATACAATAAAAGGAATACAATGTTTTGGTAGATAGTTAATATCTTAATAATTGAATCAGTTCATCTGGGAGGTAATCCGAGGTTAACTGATCACATCAAGTTCAAGTCCATGGCATGCACAGTGTGTATTGAGTTGAGTTTATTTAAAAATATTTGAAAATGGGGCTGCCCTTAGTTGCCCATGCACTGTGTAGGCCTATAGTCTATAGCCTATTTCAGCCTCGTCTGTGGAAAAAAAAAATTACTGGACAACAGAGTTCTTCTGCTTCGTTCCTCTCACTGCATTTAAATTAATTCATTATATTACAGAAAAATATGTCCCGTAAAAGAAAAAGAGCTCCAAGCCCATCCCAGAGGACCCTGCATAATATTTTATTTCTAATTTATATTTCTATGGAAAATCCATGTGTATTTCTTCAATAGCTTCTAATTCATCAGACCCAGTGTCTCCAAATTATTTGTTCACACAAAATTCCTCAGATTTAGCCTCTTAATTTTCCTCTCAAAGTGCACCAGATTCATGCATTTCACTTTAAAAAGGTAAAAAAAAATCTCCCGGGGGGCATACCCCCGGACCCCCTAGCAGGGTCGTGACCTCGGCTGGCTACTATTTTCACCAAGCTGGACATCAGAGGCAATAGTGGAAAGTAGTGTGTATAGTACACTCAACAAAAATATAAACGCAACACTTTTGTTTTTGCTCCCATTTTTCATGAGATGGACTTAAAGATCTAAAATTCATTCCAGATACACAATATTACCATTTCTCTCAAACATTGTTCACAGATCTGTCTAAATGTGTGATAGTGAGCACTTCTGCTTTGCTGAGATAATCCATCCCACCTTACAGGTGTGCCACATCAAGATGCTGATCTGACATCATGATTAGTGCACAGGTGTGCCTTAGACTGTCCACAATAAAAGACCACCCTGAAATGTGCAATTTTGTCTCACAGCAAAATGCCACAGATGCCACAAGCATTGAGGGGGCGTGCAATTGGCATGCTGACAGCAGGAATGTCAACCAGATCTGTTGCTCGTGCATTGAATGTTCATTTCTCCACCATAAGCCGTCTCCAAAGGCGTTTCAGAGAATATGGCAGTACATCCAACCGGCCTCACAACCGCAGACCATGTGTAACCACACCAGCCCAGGACCTCCACATCCAGCAGGTTCACCTCCAAGATCGTCTGAGATCCAGCAGATTCACCTCCAAGATCGTCTGAGACCAGCCACTGAGACAGCTACTGAAACAATTGGTTTGCATAACCAAACAATTTCTGCACAAACTGTCAGAAACCGTCTCAGGGAAGCTCAACTGCATGCTCGTCGTCCTCATCGGGGTCTTGACCTGACTCCAGCTCGTCGCCGTAACAGACTTGAGTGGGAAAATGCTCACATTCGATGGCGTCTGGCACGTTGGAGAGGTGTTCTCTTCACGGATGAATCTCGGTTTACATTGTTCAGGGCAGATGGCAGACAGCGTGTGTGGCGTCGTGTGGGTGAGATACTGTGATGAGATCCTGAGGCCCATTGTTGTGCTTGTGCCATACATCCATGAACATCACCTCACGTTTCAGCAAGATAATGCACGGCCCCATTTTGCAAGGATCTGTACACAATTCTTGGAAGCTGAAAATGACCCAGTTCTTGCATGGCCAGCATACTCACCGGACATGTCACCCATTGAGCATGTTTGGGATGTGCTTGACCGGCGTATACGACAACGTGCACCACTTCCCACTAATATCCAGCAACTTCGCACAGCCATTGAAGAGGAGTGGACCAACATACCACAGGCCACAATTGACAATCTGATAACCTCTATGCGAAGAACATGTGTTGCACTGCATGAGGCAAATGGTGGTCACACCAGATACTGACTGGTTCTGAGTCCCCAGACCCCCAATAAAGCAAAAAAATGCACATTTCAGAGTGGTCTTTTATTGTGGACAGTCTAAGGCACACCTGTGCACTAATCATGATGTCAGATCAGCATCTTGATGTGGCACACCTGTAAGGTGGGATGGATTATCTCAGCAAAGCAGAAGTGCTCACTATCACACATTTAGACAGATTTGTGAACAATGTTTGAGAGAAATGGTAATATTGTGTATCTGGAATGAATTTTAGATCTTTAAGTCCATCTCATGAAAAATGGGAGCAAAAACAAAAGTGTTGCGTTTATATTTTTGTTGAGTGTATATAGCTCTGGACTACCACCATCCAGGTTGCCCAGTCCCAAAGCTTTCTCTTCAATCAGCTCAGGCTGCCTACAATTTAAAAAAAGATACATTATGTTGTATATAATTTATAGTATATGTTATTCATAAACATTTGGGGAAAAAAACATGCAAGAATCAAATCTCCCACACAGCAACACTCAAAGTTTATTTGCATATTGTGTTCTACACAATTCACAGTAAATGTGCCAAAAAGCAGACGCAGAGATCTTACAAGGGCTAAAAATGTTGGCTCGCGTGCTCTGTGCGCGCTCGCATCTTCGGGATATCTGCCCAGTGTGCCCACCTAAAATTTCTACAGGCCCACCCAAATCTAACTGTCTAGAACCGGGCCTGATCCTCTGTCTGCTGTCATATGAAGGCAGCTCCTCACCATTTCTCTAGGTTGTGCTTCTGTATACTGTTCGAGATAATAAAGACAATCTGTGGGGTTTGGGTTCTTGCTTTCAATGTTGTGTTCAAAGGATTTTATGAATGTTTGAAATTGATGTTGGTCACCATCAAAACGACGAATCTCTTTCTTGGGCATTAAAGAGAGAGACTGTTGTTGGACCATTAATGCAGTGATGTCATTTTGCTTTTCCATGATATGAATCATATTGCTCTGTTCACCATTGCTTGGACCAGACAATGTTGTTGGTACTGTAACATTTGCATCCATATTCCATGTATTTGACTGTACTGCCACTGGCACTGTGGGGAGAGGTCTGGGTACTATCGTATAATTCCTTTTTTCATTGATATCAAAAATTAAAAAACGGAAAACTTCTGTTGGTTTCAAACCAATAACGGACTGAATTGTTTTTTTTGTCTGAATCGAAAAACGAACAGAACTGCCCAATGTGCTCTGTTTTTCGTTTTCGCCGATACCTTTGATCCATTTTCGATTTGAATTGAAAAAGGAAATTACTGCCAGCTGATTCCTTTTTTGATTTTGTGCTCAAAACGAAAAACCAAGTCACGTGGTGTCAAACAGGAAGAAGGTCCTGTGTCGATACCGTGGTCAAATTGTGTCCATCAAAATAAAAGTCTTTGCAACGCTAGCTGATGTCGAAAAAGTTGTTGTTTAAAATACAATAAAGCATAACTAAAAATACAGTTTTATACAGTATATAAATATTTTGATATAGATAGGCTTCTGTTATAAATAGTTATACAATGTTATTTTGTTGTCTTTAGTCTATTCATTTTAATTGTTAAAAAAAAGAGAGGATTTTTTTTTTAATTATAGGCCTACTGCAGTGCTTACCTTTGTGCATATAGACTCATATGTTGACCCTGGCAGACAGAAAAGTATTCAATTGAACACACACACAAACACAATTATGCCTAAAAATGTATTTGCGTTTATTTTCGATACAATAGGCTACTTGAACAAACTGGTAGAAGCAAAGCTCTTAAACATAAGCAATTATTAGGTCACTGCATATGAGGTCACTTAGGACAGCCAAGTCCGACCAAACCCAGCACTGTGTGTCCATCCTGAGGTTTGGCTTTTAGCCTGAAGCACAGGAAAATTGTCTCACCAACAAACAAACTTCATGCCGTTTCATAGTTCATATAAGATCTAGCCAGGTCCGTGATAGTCATATTACTATTATTTTTTATGCCATCTGAGCCCAATTTAAACATCTAACCACACACACGTCGCAGTGCCTATATGTTATTAGTCTGACAAACCTATGCTTATATAACGAGAATTAAAATGGCCTATTTGTATAGTCATTTTTCATGCAGTTATAAGTGCTTTGTGTATAGTATAGTGATGGTAAGAGTTCAAAAGGCTATTCAGTTATTAATTCCCCTTCTAGTTCACCACTTAAACAGGTAAAGTCAAGAATGAACGGGCCAAGAAGTTGATGGCTCCAAAAACATAAACATTTCATCTAATATTTGTAAAGAATTCCATGTCATCCTAAGGACAACAATAAAATTAGATAACAGCTCAGCAGCCAAAATCAACATAGAGCTGTGCAACAAGCAATGTTGGCTTGAAGATATTTTTTTTCCACAATTAGAATACAAGCCCTGAGGTACAAAGTATATTAAGTTCATCTCGTTTCTGAGTATTCAGCATGTATCCACAAATAGGCTATTGCTTTTAAAGCATACACTTGTTGGTCTAGTAAAGTACTTAGAAGTTTAAATTAAAAAATACAACCAACTTGGTTGGATTTATCAATTTGAACTTGTGAATAAGTACATAGTAGCAAAAAGGAGACATTACAACTTAATTGGAAGTTTTGTTCTTTCACATTTCCTATGTGATATTATCACTACCTGTATACCTCTAAAATTCTAATTAGATTATCGGGTTTAACTGTGGATATTGTGTGCCTACTCCAAGGCAGTTCTGCTATAGATCTTACCTTACGTGATGTGTCCAGAGGAACCGGGTATTTACAAAGCTTCATATTCATCATTTCAATAAGTTAATATCAAGCAAAGTGTCACACCATATAACATTTTATGCAGTTTGGAATGTCTATATTTTGAACACATATTGCATAAATAATTAGGTCTTTGTGCTTCAAAAGCAAGACTAATACATGTCATTTCAATACAAACATTTTGATGTTTTTTTATATTTATGAATGACAATTATCACATCAACACACGATCAGTTGAAATGCAAAGTAAGAGCTTACCCCACCAAGAAATCAGAAAGTTGGGGCTTTTAAAAAACATGTTTTTGGATTAGGCTATAATTTACTGTATATATGGTCAAAATGGAAAATACAAATGAACAAATTCAAAACTAGAATGCACTCACAATAGCATACCTCCAAGTATAGCTGTGCCCTAAGATATTATATTAAGAGAAAATGTTCAATTTCGTATCTGGCTCTAGATTAAAAATACCCACAATCCTCAGGTGTTTGCCAGAACAAGACTTTAAAAAACAAAACTAGTAACTTATCCTTGTTCTGTGGCCCAATTTTCTTCAAAATCTTAGCTTTTTGATGTCTCACAAATAAACATGACAGAGTATGTCACCTCTTTGGACTGCAATCAATATGATTACAGTGGTTTGCGAAAGTATTTATACCCCTTGAGATGTTCTACATTTTGTCACGTTACGACCACACACTTAAATTTATTTTAATGGGATTGCATGTGATGGACCAACCAATGTGATGAAGTGGAATGAAAATAAAACACGGTTTTCAATTTCTTTTATGAATAAAAATCTGAAAAATGTGACGTGCATAAGTATTCAGCCCCCTGAGTCAATGCTTTGTAGATCCACCTATCGCTGCAATTACAGCTCCAAGTCTATTGGGTTATGTCTTTACCACCTTTGCAAATCTACAGACTGACATTTTTGGCCCATTCTTCTTTGAAAAATAGCTCAACGTCAGATTCAGCGCCACAATTATGCTCCTCTTTGTGTTGGTCTATCACATAAAATCCCAATAAAATAAATGTACGTATGAGGTTGTTACGTGACAAAATGTGGAAAAGTTTAAGGGGTATGAATACTTTTGCAAGCCACTGTATGAATTGAGAACTGATCTGACTTTGTCTAGACTTAATAATCACAATCACAATCTGAAAACTGGAAACCAATTAGTGTGCTTGAGTCAGACTAATAATGTGCTGTATGAAGCTGTGACAGCCAAGCAAGTTCCAGGATGGTCCATCTTTAGAGGAAGGGCAGCAGGTGCAGTGGAGATGGAGAACCAGCTCTGCTCTCTCATGGAGTCTTCTGGACTGTCCCTCCCTCAGAGAGTCCACCAGGGCCATTGCATATGCTAAGGGATAGAAACAAATGTTAGAATCAATTTAGTGATATGAATATACACATGATAGATCATCCTCGACACCACACTATCATTTCAACCCCACATCAATAACATCACCCGTACTGCCTACTTCCACCTTCGAAACATCAACTGCTTCGCCCCTCCCTTACCCCCCACACTGCCACCATCCTTGTTCACAGTCTGGTCACATCAAGGCTCGATTACTGCAACTCCCTCCTCTTCGGTCTCCCCCCAAAAACCCTCCACAAACTCCAACTTCTTCAACACTGAGCTGCAAGCATCATCTCCTGAACACCCTCATCTCACCACATCACCCCTGTCCTTCACCAGCTTCATTGGCTCCCAGTTCATTTACGTATTAAATTTAAAATCCTCCTTTACACCTTTAAAACCATCCATAACCTTGCACCCACATACCTAACAGACCTCATTCAAATTGCCACTCCCTCCCATGCACTCCGCTCCTCCTCTGTTCACCTCACTGTTCCCTCTGCCCATCTCACCACGGTGGGGAGCAGAGCCTTCAGCCGCTCTGCTCCCCTGCTCTGGAATGCACTACCCCTTGACATCCGCAACACTGACTCCATATCCCTGTGCAAATCTAAACTCAAAACCCACCTTTTCAAATCTGCATACCCCCCCTGATCTTCCCTTCCCATTTCACCATATCACATTCACTTTATTGTACTGTTTTTAATTCAATTGATTGTACTGTATTTATTTCATTGTACTGTGTACTTGAGAGTCGTGAAAGGAGCCTTTAAATAACATTTATTATTATTAGTATTACTAATATTTAGGGATAGACCAAAACTGCTCACTGTACGATGGATTGACAGGGTGACAAGATCACGTCACATTTCACCATCACTGGTTCTGGCTTCCTCTCATCTGCCATTATGGTTTAAGTGCAGGACAGCCAAGATGAGTCTGTGGAAAAGCAGATGGTGTAGGTCAGAAGTTGAACAAATGAGTTATCCCAGAAGTACAAACAACATGCAAACATTTGTAAAACCTAACTTACTGTGTGTGGAAACATAAACACAGTTCACATTAATGATCGCTCTCTTGTTAGCGTATATGGGCCCGTCATATGCTGTATATACACCACCTTGGCGCTACTGTCCTATATGAAACACTCTTATACGTCTCTAAACACATGCTCTCAATAACAATACACCTTTTAAAACACAATAATCATATACACTTGCACTAGACCTGGGACTCTTAGCACGATACTCAGTATCTCTTCAACAGTTACTAGTCTAAATACCCATGCTAGGCACTTACATGTTCAATTCAATACAATACAATACATGTTCACTTTACTATTACAGGGCCCACAGGTAAGTATTAGCATTTAACCGTATGAAAATACTGTCTCTTTTAAGTGTAGAATTACTTCTTTAAACACAAGTAAAGATAAGCATAAATGCATCAACTCAAATGACATAGAGCATCAAAATAACATTTCAGTAACACCATATTACTCCAGACTGAATAACTGTATAACCTGGTCTTATTACTCATTGTATTCACTGTATACCATTACTGCTTTACTGTTGTTGAACCTTTATGAATTATACCTATGCACTGCCTTAGCCTAATATATGTCTTCTTTAACCCATAGTCAGCACCAGACCTGTATTATTTTCACAATACTCTCAAATAAACTAAAACAAAAGCATTTAAACATGGGATCTAGTACTATTCTCAAAGCACCTCTACTGCTCCTTTAAATGTCGTGACGGGGAGAATGCGTCAACGGCTATGGGCATTAGCATGATAGCGGGGATTAGCTCGGCCTTTCATCAATACAAACAGCTTATGCAATACAAACAGCTTATGTTTAATGTGTCTCCCGACACATTTAACTGGTTCATCATGCTTCAGAACAGTCCGTCATCACTCCCATGCCCCAAACATACATAGCTAGGAATAGTTATTACACTCGTCTTGGCCCCACACAGGACGTGCCTAGCTTAATAATTAGCCGTGTCATTGCTATCGGCGCCCGCGATCGTTTATACTGGCGATTACACATACATAACACACGGTCAAATTCAATGTTTCCTATTAATGCCACAAGAAAAAGTCTAAGATCTAATACAACATTTCACTAGTAAGGGTGTCATATCTAACCAGCTTACGTGTGGATGGAAACATAAACACAGTTCATATTAATGATCACTCTCTTGTTAGCGTAGGGTAGGCTATTACATTGGCTTGGCTCGTCACTGACTACCTCACGGGCGCGGCAGCCACCGATACCCAGCCAAGCGTAATGCCTAGAGCGCCCTCTGCTGGTGAAGACACATTTATTATTTAAGTTATTGCTTCTCATAATTGAAATTATTTATGCCGACTTACTTAGAAGATTAAAAACATTAGAAAACCAGACTTCCTGGTACAGACTTACCAGACTTGAATCTCTGACTAGGTCTGTGTCCGTAACCTACAGTCCGGGCTCCAGCCGCTCCGGATCAGCGCCGCTGCACTGCAAACTGTGACCCATCAGAATGTGTGACCCTAGAGGGCGCTGTTCTCTTATTTATCAACTGATTTCAATAGATCATATGTTTCAACCATAGATAATATATAAGTTTATATATATAGGCCTATAACGTTTCATCCCAGTCTCACAGTGAAGTGTTTACTAATATGGTGGCCCACAGCTCAATTAATAATAGTTTCACAAAAACAGCCCTGTAATCATGAGATTATCAAGTATTTTTCTTAGCCTACAATTTAAATGAATGTGCTGTGGGTTAGAACACATTTCACTGTAAGACTGGGTTGATTATTCACCTTGAAATAACAAACAATTCTACCAACCAGACTCAAGCTGTCCCTCTAGTAGGCCTACACCATCATATTCTGTACCATCAATACCACACTGTCACTGAGTCTGTCAAACATTATGAGTGGCTGCGATGTGTATAAGGGAATGTAAGATAGATTGCAAAGCAGGATGGACAGAGTTGTGGACTTAATAGTAAAGGACAATTCACAACCCACTGCTCTTTCTGCTCATTCTTGTTACCAGAGCTTTGCTTCTACCAGTGGGCCTGTATGTGTTCAATAATTGTATTGTTGAAATGTTAACACAAATAAAGATATTAGGCCTATGTGTGTGTGTGTGTGTGTGTGTGTGTGTGTGTGTGTGTGTGTGTGTGTGTGTGTGTGTGTGTGTTCAATGAAATAATTTTCCATATGTTTGGGTCAACAAATATAGTTGAAGAGAGGTGAGCAGCATCAATAAAAAAAAATCCTCTCATGATTGATTCCTAAGTCTTTTTTTCTTTTAAATTACACAATGAGTTAGCAATTGGTTATACTGCATCATATAGCCAACAATAAATAACTATTTGACAATAGCCTATCTATATATTAAACTGTTTGTAAATAAAGCTCTGTAGTCTTCATTATAAAAAAAAAAAAAAAAACGTTTTCCACACATCAGATAGCAATGCGTTACAAATGCACTCTTATTTTGAAGGACACAATTTGACGGCGGCCATGACACAGGACCTTTTTCCTGTTTGACACCACGTGACTTGGTTTTTCGTTTTGAGCACAAAATCAAAAAAGGAATCAGCTGGCAGTAATTTCCCTCTTCAATTCAAATCGAAAATGGATCAAAGGTATCGGCGAAAACGAAAAAAAAGGAGCACTTTGGGCAGTTCTGTTCGTTTTTCGATTCAGACAAAAAAAACAATTCAGTCCGTTATTGGTTTGAAACCAACAGAAGTTTTCCGTTTTTTAATTTTTGATATCAATGAAAAAAGGAATTATACGATAGTACCCAGACCGGGAGAGATTGGGTTTGAGTAATGTCTCCGTCAGCAATGGCAATCATTTGTGTTTTATTTTCATGTTGTTTCTTCACCATATATGAGTTCATACCATCTGACACTCTTGATCGGTGGCTACGCACACCAGATCTACTTGAGGCTCTGAGAATTTTCATTTTTGCCATTGTAGCAGCAAGGTTTCCATCCAGTTCCAGTTGCTCTTTTTTCCTCCTTAGCTGCTCTTTCTGCTTCCTAAGCTGCTCCTCTTGTGCTTCTATGGCATGTTTATCTTTTAGCATTTGTTGTTGCACAATAAGAGCAGCCATTTCAGCCTCAGCCTTGATGCATGCAGATGAGGTGGTGGACAACCTTGAGCATGAAGAATGTGATTTGTGACTCCTGTTTGTAATATTTGACACACTGTCACATGGATTTATTTCATCCTGCATGTCAGATATTGCTTTATTCTGTTGGGAAGGAATGGCAGGTTGAACATCAGAGTGTGGTATACTTCCCTTTAATTCAACACGTGCAACAGGTGCCTTCTCTACAGTTGGAATGGGAAAGATATCTGATTGTGCAGCAAACACATCTGTAGTCACATTTCTTGCTTGCTGAAAGGGTCTTTCAGTCTCAGAGAGCCATGTTTTTACATCGTCAGTGAAGTCTGTGTTGTGTTTTATTATGCGTCCAAACCATTCATTTTGTGTTACCTTTTCCTCTTTGGGAAGTAAAACAATCACTGACTCATGTGTTGCATTTGCATTTTCATGCAGTTGTTTGAGTTCATCCAGTTTGAATTGCACTTTCTTTGCATTTTCATCACTTTTCATGAGCCATTTAATTTCATGTGAGAGCTCTTTCATTTTTGTCACATTAGATTGACGTTGCTTTTGAAGAGTTTCCATTTTGCAAGCCAGCGCTTTGGCTGTAAGCTTGACCGTTCTCTTCTCAGTATTTTCCATTTCATTTGCGTCACTCATAATGTGAAGTTTCAATTTTCACAATTCACCAAAGCACAGAGCAACAACACAATGTAATACGCTATGATTCAGCCACAATGCGATTTCCAACACAACAGCACAGCACAGCAATCGGCGGCCACAGCTCACCAAGCGGTCAAATCAGCACAAACAATTGCCGATAGCGACAAACCAAGCACGCGCAACACAAGCCAAAACAAACAGTCCCCAATGGACAAAACGGCAGCCTTTCCAAACTGTGTTCAACTTCAAACAAATACACAGAAGGATCAACAAACATACCGGTTCCGATGGCTGTGTGATGCACTGCTGTCACTCACGCGTTACACCCCTGCTGCTGTCAATTGTGTGTCTCTGATCCAAAGCGTCCCCGGAAAAGAGTCCAATGTTGCATAGTTCGTTCAGTCCAAAACATCGAGATCCAAGCGGTAAGAGCAACGTTGAATCCCGTCCATGCCGTGGTGTTTATGGATTGATTTCTGTTTACTTAATATAGCGACAGCTCTCCAATAAAGGCCGCTAAGAGGCTTAAGTGGGCTCCAGGCATTTACACGTCATTCAATTAGGCTACTAAGTCCGGTGATGAGTATAGTTTGAATGTCTTTGTCTACTAACTCCCGCCCGCCACAAGTGCCCAGGTATATAGATTAAACCACACCCACACCCACATGTGTCAATCAAAAGGAAGTGACATAAACCAAAACAGTGTGCGTGACTTTTCAAAATTAACAATAAACAAATAGACCAAATGTATTTTGGCCCCTACAAAGTCCATATAGCTGAAAATGTGTCCGTATCTCTTCTGGTTGTAAATTCAAAAAGATAAAAAAAAATAGCAATCAGGAATTTATCTGAAATTGCAATAATCTCTCATATTAACTTAAGTGTGCAGGTAATTTGTTCCTTTAATTTCAAACCCATTTACCACTTAAAATAGATGTGATGGAGACAGATAGCAGTTTTTTTCTGTTAATCACATGGGCTAAGGAGACGAAGAAGGAGAAAAAGATGAGAGTTTAGAATTATGAGGCTTTTGTTTATACTGTAGCTCTTTACAGGAGATTGTGAAACACACACACACACACAAACACACACACACACTCACTGTTCTCTATAATAAACAGGTGCTTGTTGATGAAATTCCCAACGCTGTGATTAAATACACTGAATATGTTTATGCTTCTAAAATATTGAAGTGCCAACAGGAATATGTTTTCAGCTACGGTATATGAATACATTCATGCCCCCTTTCTCCTTATTAAAGAAAAGCAAGCAAATCATATTTCAACAATACAGATTAGAGACGAGAGCAGTCAGTTTGAATATGAATGCATTGTGAGGACGGTGCTTATGAATGATATGTGCCTATGATTGGTCTTAGCATGGCCATTTATAATAATCAGTCTCAGACACAAAAGTCATTGCTCATGTGAAATAATGCATTGGACTCCCTCACTCATAAATATAATTACTGTGTGACTAAGCACCAAGGAAGCGGAGAGTGTCTTGATGTTTCATGCTGCACGCTTTAGTTTTATGCAGAGTAGGAAACAAACATCACAACATTGTGGGAGGCTGCTCTTATATGCTCTCTGAGGTCCACCACCTCTAGTTTCAACTAAACACAGGTCAGCACTGAGCATTAATGTAGTGCAGACAGATCAACCAAAACATATTTAAAACTTCTGCTACTTTTTCCAGAAGAAAAAAACTCCCAAATGGCTCAGTCAAATCTAAAAGTCAAGTTCATAAAGTTACGTTCTTCGCTTTCAATTGATTCCCAATCAAGATACACTGGTAACAACTGCTTTACAATAAGGACATAAAAGCTGTTCTGAAATGCAAAATAATAGAATTTTAAACATGCAATAAAATATGCGATTAATCATGATTAAAATAAATTAATCATTTGACAGGCCTAATTAAACAGAGTTGCTTTGACCTCATTATCTCAAAGATAGATAATGGAAAAACTTCATCAGGCAGCAACCCCTGTGGTAGAGTGGGTAGTGTGGTAGACCCTCAACTACAGGGTCGGTGGTTCTATCCCCAGTCCCTCCACCACATGTCAAAGTGTCCCTGAGCAAGACACTGAACCCTAAATTGCTCCAGATAGTTAGCCTGCATCTGTGTGTGAATGTTAACATGGGAATCAATGGGATTTACCTGTATACATAAAGGTAAAAAAAAACAGTAAACTATTAGTATACTTTTGATGAATGAAAAACCTTTACTCAAGTATATTTTTTCAAAAGTTAATAGTAAACTATAAGTTTAAATCAAGTACAGGTTCAAAAGTATACTTAAATAGTATATTCAAGTAAAAAATAAGTTGTACTATTTTGGTATGCAAATTAGGTAAAAAATACACTTAACATATATTGAAGCACTACTTAAGTATAACTCAAGTCCAGCATTTAAAATACTTAGTACAACTTAAGTTGTTTCAATTTAACACAACTTAAAGTATATTGCTCATGAACAAATATTTAAATATATTAAGCATACTTTTTAGAAATCTACTTATGTATATTTTATTTTCACCGTGGCACAGACTGTGTACTGTCCCATGCTAACAATACTGCACGGTTTGCAGAGTTTGCAAATAGGCTTCAGATTATACACCCTCTGCAAAAAAATAGACTGAATTAGCTAGTGTGCCTCTGTTTATCCCCATTTCTTTACAAGTCGAGCAAACTGACAATTTACTTTCAATTGGCTGTCACGTTGGATTTTTTCTTCATCTATTGTGGGGGCTCTTGCTACAGATGAACACAATTGGTGTCACTGCATTAGTTCTTGAAGGAGCTCAGTGTGAGACGAACCGTTGTGATTTTTTCTCCTGTGTGTGTCAGTTTTTTATAAAGATGGCTTTAAATTTGTCGGGAGAAAAGCTGAAAATTGGAACATCACTGCAAGTGCCGTGTCCTTTTTCTGTGGAGCCGTCAGCTTTGTCCCGGTGACAGCCACACCACCACCCAACAGCACTTCAAGTCTAAAAGCCTCTCCCCAGAAAACCAACTCTCTCTCTAGCCCTTTAATGACACACACGGCTTCTGGTTCATAAACAACACTTAAACCGCTGACAAGTAATTGCTGCAGCTGGATGTAGAAAGAAAATATGGGCTTGACTTTTTTTTGTGTGCAATTGCATTATTCAGCCAGACTAATTAGGCGTTTCACTGCCAGTGTTCCCTCAGTGTTCAACAAACATAATGTTCCAGTAGTTGTTTTTGCCACAAGCTAACAGGCTGGGGTACTGGGAAGAGGGCTTGGAAAAGGGCTGGCTTTTCTAATAATGTTTGCTTTATGCATAGGGGAAAAGACTAGGAACAACTCCAGGGTTTGAGCCTCTTGGGCCTTCAGCCCTGCATGTGCCTAATACAACCTACAGAATTCCATACCAACACCACACAATATATATATATATTTTTTTTTAAAGTTTCAGTTGTGCTAAAACTTATCACCCATTATGAAAAACACGTATTGGTTTGAATTTTTTCCCTGCATGACTACAGACTCCCAAAGTAGGAGAAAGAACAACCCTCTCTTTTTCTCCACATCAACCTCTCTCTGAAAACCTGTGTTCGAAAAACCTCAGTCACATGTATCTCCCCATGTGACATTAAAAGGGTAGAAGCCACACCCCCTCATTACCAACCTTACTTCTCACTACCTCCACCTGTGATAAGCACACCCACAGATTCCCCCTGAATTCAACCAGCAGTTAGATTTATACCGGCAGTTAGATTCAGGGCATGACTGGGCTTATTGGAAGGCAGGGCTTAACCTCTTAAGCCCTAGGCCTCTGGCTCAGGATTCCGTTCGAAAATGACATGCCCATAATGAATAGAGTATATCTCTGCAACTACATGGTCTATAAGAATAATCTTGGTATCATAATAAAGATAACACTTGTGAGATTGCTGAAAAGGTGTAAGCATTAGTCTAGATGTTACTGGGTCAGAGTAAATGAAGATGGAACACAGCATACATGAAATATTTCATTTCTGCCTAACAGAACTGTACACTTTAGTGAGTGAATATCCCCTTTGAATCATGCAGTTGCAGCCCAAATCCTCCAGCAAATAATAGCATACAATCTGAACATTACCTGTGCCAAGATTGATGCTAATAAAGTAAAGCAGAGCAAAGTTAGAGAGGTTTTAGTAGAGACATTTTTCAGGCGGAAATTAGCCATTTGGGCACACCCATCTAAATACTGTTCTAAAAACAGTTTTTGCTTTGTTTTGAAAAATAAACCACACCTATATACATTTTCCCATTCAAAGAACACCATACAAAGTAACTAACATTTATCTCCAACTGGAGCAGATTTATTAATAATAATAATAATAATAATAATAATAATAATAATAATAATAATAATAATAATACAATAATAACGATAATACTAATAATACACATATTATTATATATATAATACAATAATAATAGTAATAATAATAATACATATAAATATACATCTTTATATATACAAATTAGAACAAAAAGAACAATATAATTGTTATAACAGTAACAATGAAACTAAACTGTAAAAACACAAGTAAAAACACGCTGCAAAAAACTCTGAATGTCAGCTATATGTACACTACTAAAACAAACTGGCAAGAACTCCAAACATCAAATATATTTATACTAATTTAAGTCATGCCATTGCTGGAAGCAGTTCTTTTTAGACACAACCTGCAGTACCTCCTGGACTGTGTGGCATTGCTCCCATAATACAGCGGCATGCAGGTGAGTTGTGGTGGTGGTGGTGCTGAGCCTTCAGCAAACTCCACCATCTCTGCAGCAAGCTGCTCCCTGAAGGTCTTTTGGGTGTGAGGCGTTGTCATGGTGGGCTCATTCCTTATCTTGAACAGCTCCTTGTGGAGAAGGAAACTGTTCACCACGGCAATGTCCACAAAATGATAAAAGAACGTCTTGTACCATTTCATGGTTTTGTGGCTGACGCTGTAGTACCCGATCAATGCATCTGACAGATCCACACCGCCCATGTTCTGATTGTAGTCAGCTACAGTGTCTGGAACGGGTATGGCCTTGGTCTACCACACACCAGCCTCTTTCACTTGCCGTTTCACCGTCCGTCCACTGAAGGCTTCGTGCACTGTAGAGCACATGTTCACTTCCCGGGTGTCCATCCACTTCACGAACAGGAGTTTTTCGTTCCTTATCCACCGCAGATCTCCCCTCTCAGCCTTTTTTGGTAAGTCATTACCCTCAGCCTGTGGAAAACCAATTCGATTCTTCCTTATGGTCCCACAACAGCCAATGTTTTTTTTGACAAATCCAGAAAGAGGGCAGGGCTTGTGTAGAAATTATCTACATACAGTGTGTAGCCCCCACCGAGCAGAGGAAATGGCAGAAGGTCCATCACTGAAGAGTAGCTCAGACCCTGGCCTGTGGTGAACGCACTTTTACCACAGTACACAAAAAAGTTTCAGGTATAAGCTATTGCGGATTCTGCAAGTACAAACAGTTTGTACCCCCACTTTGTCGGCTTATCTTTCATGTACTGTTTCATACTGATGCGGGCCTTGGATGCCACCATTCTTTCATCAATGGAGATGTTCTTGTTTGGTTGGAAATTTGCTTGGCAGGCAGTGTACAGGGGCTTTATTTTGAAGAGTCTGTCATATTCAGCCGTGTTCCTCTTGCGCTCATTCTCTTCATCCTCTCTTGAGTTGCTCAGGTGCAGTGACCACAAGATGGCTTCAAAGCGGTCCCGTGTCATCTTTTCACTGGGGAAGGCAAAGTTATATGGCCATTGCCTTCTCCAGTAATCCGCTCTGTGGTGTACATTCACAAGGCCTGAGAAAATAATAATGGCCATGAAAACATAAAAATCGCTCACCGTCAGTGCTCTCCAAATAAACTTTTTTCCAGCCTGTAAGCTTTTGACAGCGTTGGCATTAGTGTTGTCAATGATGGTACGGACAACAGTGCCGCTAAAAAAAAGCTGGAAGAGTGAAAGGGGGGACCGTGAGGCCTTGGTGTCAAATGTGGGGCCAGGGATCCTGGCTGGCATGAATCTGAGTGGGTCCGGTCTTTTGTCTTTGTCTTTTGTCTTTGTGCTATCTCATTTCTTCCTCCATCCCTCTTGAAGTAACAGACCCATCTCGAGCACGCTTTGGATTTGCAGATTTTCTTTTTTTAGGCTGCGTTACTTCAGGTGAATCTGAGTCGGATGAGGATGGCAATGGCTGAAGAAGGGGAGCTGAAGCACGTCGAGTGGAGTGGCCTCACAGTGGCTGAGAGATGGGAGTAGGCCTACTTGCTGATGATGGCCCTGGCTGTGGCTGAGGGGGTGGGGCAGATGCCGTTGCAAAAGCACCTCTTTGCTCATCATCATCATCCAACCCGGTATCACGCCGAGGCGTGTAATAGACACGCATGGACCGGCGTGTCTATTACACGCCTTGCCTGACCAGGGCGTGTGAGTTACACGCCGTCCCCCGCCCGTCTAAATGAACGGAGGAATAGCAGCAACAGGGGCCGACATGATGTTCTCCCAGCATTTCAATACTATCCAGCTGCAGCCGCGGAGACAAACACCCTGGCATAGGTGGTTAGGGTTAGGGCAAGGGGACAGGGAGAGGTTAGAATATAGATAGAACATTGACGGAACACCGCGGCGGCCACCGCGGCGACCATCTTGACTATGGCGCGTGTAACTCACACGCCCTGGTCAGGCAAGGCGTGTAATAGACACGCCGGTCCATGCGTGTCTATTACACGCCTTACCGTGAGATCGGGTTGCATCATCATCATCACTGTGGAAGAAAAACAAATATATTAATTCACTCATCTAAAATGTGACTCCAAACAGAAAACACTATGTTGAGGTCAACAAGCCCTATAATTTGGAATTCAACAAACAAGTCTGAACGAGTTTGAGTGTGTGTAGCCTATTTATTTACTAAATTAATTTAAGGATAATAATAATCTATCTATCTATCTATCTATCTATCTATCTATCTATCTATCTATCTATCTATCTATCTATCTATCTATCTATCTATCTCCATCTCCAGATTTATAAATGTAGTTCGGTAATTTGACACCAAATCATTAAGTAATCAATAATCCATCCATTCATATCCAGTTTGATGAATGTAGATGGTAATTTGACACCAAATCAATAAGTAATCAATAAAAAACAGAGATTACATACCTTTGCGGTGATGGAATTTGGTAATCTGAATCGCTGCTGTGGTCCGGATCCAGTTCTCGCCGCAGTAGGTCCTCCTCCTCCTCCGACGGTGAGTCGACAGGAATAAGCCGGGCGCCGCTATCATTTTGAAGTATTGAAAGTACCTCCAAAACTGAAAACCATTTGCTTCTATTCCTGTCTGCCATTAT
The DNA here is from genome assembly GCA_949357725.1 of Hyperoplus immaculatus. Classification (NCBI taxonomy): domain Eukaryota; kingdom Metazoa; phylum Chordata; class Actinopteri; order Uranoscopiformes; family Ammodytidae; genus Hyperoplus; species Hyperoplus immaculatus. Next base: position 21,024,770 of record OX442369.1, read on the forward strand.
TCGTGTGGTGGCAAAATGGCAAGAAAACCAAAACAATTCTACTGTCTACTATCTCAAAAGTCAAAAACTGCTGTTTTGTTGTGGAGCTGTCAATTTTCGCGGGGCGGTCACTCGCGACGTCTTCATTCAATCCATTGGTCAATGTGGATGATCCGTCAGAGCCATTAGAATCGAGGTACAGTCCCCCAGATACACCACAACAACACTTATCCACCAATCACAAGGAGGCAACACTGTGTTCATATGATCGCTGTTTGTATAGGCTACTATCTACACTCAACAAAAATATAAACGCAACACTTTTGTTTTTGCTCCCATTTTTCATGAGATGGACTTAAAGATCTAAAATTCATTCCAGATACACAATATTACCATTTCTCTCAAACATTGTCCACAAATCTGTCTAAATGTGTGATAGTGAGCACTTCTGCTTTGCTGAGATAATCCATCCCACCTCACAGGTGTGCCTCATCAAGATGCTGATCTGACATCATGATTAGTGCACAGGTGTGCCTTAGACTGTCCACAATAAAAGGCCACCCTGAAATGTGCAGTTTTGTCTCACAGCAAAATGCCACAGATGCCACAAGCATTGATGGAGCGTGCAATTGGCATGCTGACAGCAGGAATGTCAACCAGATCTGTTGCTCGTGCATTGAATGTTCATTTCTCCACCATAAGCCGTCTCCAAAGGCGTTTCAGAGGATATGGCAGTACATCCAACCGGCCTCACAACCGCAGACCACGTGTAATCACACCAGCCCAGGACCTCCACATCCAGCAGGTTCACCTCCAAGATCGTCTGAGACCAACCACTGAGACAGCTGCTGAAACAATTGGTTTGCATAACCAAACAATTTCTGCACAAACTGTCAGAAACCGTCTCAGGGAAGCTCAACTGCATGCTCGTCGTCCTCATCGGGGTCTCGACCTGACTCCAGCTCGTCGCCGTAACAGACTTGAGTGGGCAAATGCTCACATTCGATGGCGTCTGGCACGTTGGAGAGGTGTTCTCTTCACGGATGAATCTCGGTTTACATTGTTCAGGGCAGATGGCAGACAGCGTGTGTGGCGTCGTGTGGGTGAGCGCTTTGCTGATGTCAATGTTGTGGATCGAGTGGCCCATGGTGGTGGTGGGGTTATGGTATGGGCAGGCATCTGTTATGGACGAAGAACACAGGTGCATTTTATTGATGGCATTTTGAATGCACAAAGATACCGTGATGAGATCCTGAGGCCCATTGTTGTGCCATACATCCATGAACATCACCTCACGTTTCAGCAAGATAATGCACAGCCCCATGTTGCAAGGATCTGTACACAATTCTTGGAAGCTGAAAATGTCCCAGTTCTTGCATGGCCAGCATACTCACCGGACATGTCACCCATTGAGCATGTTTGGGATGTGCTTGACCGGCGTAGACGACAGCGTGCACCACTTCCCACTAATATCCAGCAACTTCGCACAGCCATTGAAGAGGAGTGGGCCAACATTCCACAGGCCACAATTGACAAACTGATAAACTCTATGCGAAGAAGATGTGTTGCACTGCATGAGGCAAATGGTGGTCACACCAGATACTGACTGGTTCTGAGTCACCAGACCCCCAATAAAGCAAAAAAATGCACATTTCAGAGTGGCCTTTTATTGTGGACAGTGGCACACCTGTGCACTAATCATGATGTCAGATCAGCATCTTGATGTGGCACACCTGTGAGTTGGGATGGATTATCTCAGCAAAGCAGAAGTGCTCACTATCACACATTTAGACAGATTTGTGAACAATGTTTGAGAGAAATGGTAATATTGTGTATCTGGAATGAATTTTAGATCTTTAAGTCCATCTCATGAAAAATGGGAGCAAAAACAAAAGTGTTGCGTTTATAATTTTGTTGAGTGTATGTTTGTATCGTTAGCAAGATTATGAAGTAGCATAATCGCTAGCGCCGATTTTTCGGTCATGAGCCGTTAGCGTCTTTTTTTCTACCTGCTCATTTAGTTGCATGGTGTCAGACTTGTGTTTCGATTTGGTCAAAATGGATATCATGAGCTTTTAGCCGAGCTTCTTTCCGTTAAGTGGGTGTGCTTTATGACATGTTGCTACATGGTTAGCATTCCCTTATATAGTGTATGTTGTGAAAAGCGCAGCTGCCCCCGGCACCGGGGGCTCTCGGGCGGAAGAGGTTAAAGAGACAGGCTCTAAAAAGTGTTTCGAACGGACGCTGAAAAGAAGAGATTCAGCAATGTCACTGTGAGAACTATAAAGGATTTTTGGGACACTACACCATGAAAACATTTTCTAGTAGAAACCCAAATTACAATTTCAAACTTGAAAATTAGCATAATATATGTGCCCTTTAAAGTGTTTTGTCTAGTAACAAATGGCAAAGTATAGAACCATGACTCGTAGAACAAAGAAAGAACATATATGGTCACTGATATCAAAAGCCTTTATTTCTTCTTATACAGCAGTTGGTTCTGAGTGAGTGATTTGATTGGACGAGAGACCTTCTGAGCGTTCTGAAGGAGTGCTGATATTAGCGAACAACATCACTCGGGACTGTTCACCAAACTGTAGACCAACTGTCAAAATCACTCCGCGGCTCACTGATGAGCCGGAGCTTCACTTGTGTGTTATCTGTGTATGTGTGACTCAGGTTGACTGTGGCGAGTCTCTCCCCTGTGAGAGGGCATCGCTGCCACACACAGACACACAGACAGAGACAGTGTGCGGTAGTCGCTCACACTCACGTTACTGAAGACAGCAATAGTGTGTGGAGATAAACTCAGGCTGCTGAATAATACGAGCGCAGCATAGCTTTAGCCTAGCCTAGCTTTCCCACCTCATTGTATAACGTTACTTCCCCCGGGCCGAAATACACTCATAAACTCTGGGAAATGAAGCGTGGGTGTTTGGATTGGGCAGCGGACCTTATTACCAACAAGATTAAGATCCGCCGTTCCGTTTCTTTGGTGATTTTTACGGGACATCGGGCCGCGGTGGTTAATGTTACCAGAGTAAACAAAGCAAGACGAGCTCACTCGCGTAAAGTTGTTGCTTAGCAACGCGCTCCACTCTGACTGCTGTTGTCGAACTATTTGTGTTGGCGGAAGCAAATACATTCTTGAATGATTAAAGATAACATTTTAAAGTTAACTTGTGAATTTCAGTTGTAAAACTGCTGTATAAAAGCAATTACTCGAGGTCGCATGTTGTCGCTCTATAGAGCTGTTAAGCGGAAGTGGCGGAATTACGGGGCATGGGGCCTATCGGCTGAAAAAAAATGAATGGGAGTCTATGGAAAGTAATCTACTATTTTCTGGTCCCAATCATTAAATGCCCTGGATTACATATATGTTTTGTATGGGTCTAAATGATCATTTTTCATGTGAAGAGTTTGACGGTATGTTGCATGATTATTCGTCTAACGGCTTTTGAAAAAATGTTACGAGAACAACTACAAGTCTTGTCACCTCTGTGACGTCACCTCAACACATTCCCTCCACTTCTCGACTGGCTGGCGTGGACAACGCCAACAATCTCCCCACTCGAGAAATTGAAACTCTCCACATGTCCACTTGTGTAGTGATTTTCGCCACGCTGAAAACTTTTGTCTTGTCATTGAAAGAAGGCGGTAAAGTGCATTACAGACACAGCCATGTTTCTGAGCTAAGCGGGTGCCAGTGGTGGTGACGTATATCATAAGTGTCAAGAGCAGCGAAGAGCTGTAGTCCACAAAAGCGCTCTGCACAAAACCTGACCGTATCCAGCTTCTACTCGCTAAATTGTTCCAATCTTTGCACGAAAAAATACCATCTAAATCCATACAAAACATATGTGTAATCGAAGGCATTTCATGACTGGGACCAGAAAATAATACATGTCTTTCCATTGACTACCGTTGTAATTTTTTGAGTCGATAGGCCCCATGCCCCGGAAGTAAAGCACTTCCGCTTAACAGCTCTATATCAGCACTGCTGTGTTTCTCTTCGGCACTCGGCCTGCGGCCTCGTACCTACAACCGAATCACAGCAGTGCTGATATAGAGCGACAACATGCTCCCTCTCGTGTGCTATTGCTTAAATCAACATTTGTAGTTCACAAAGTTGACATTTTGGCCAGAGAGAAACAATCCGTATGTAAATCCACTGGACAATGTTTCCAAATACCTCACCATGGACCAACGTGACACTGATGTGACCCGACAGTAGTGCTGCAGAAAATGTCGGAAAGGTCAAAATGTATAGCTCCATTCCAATCACCATACTTCACTGCTACTGTATTTAGTATGGTAGAAAAAGATCTAGGATGTCCTAATACACTACTACATCTGGTCGTAACTATTAGTCTGGAAATCGGCATGATTTTTCGCACAGATTTAGCACAGAACACATAGCGAGAGAGACAGGAACACAGATGCTGAAAAAACAATTAAACAATTAATTTTCAAAATAAGACACTCCGTGTTCACTGCAGGTAACAATACCAAAACAGACACTTACAAGCATGTCCACTGTTCGTTTACTAGTTCGGAATGGGAGCAATAACCGCGTGCATTTGATGTTTGTGTAAATACCACATACAGAATCATATTATCAAGCCTGATCGCCCGTCTCGTTTAAGTACCGCAGGAATTCCTCGGTCTCGCAACTCCAGCTGTCTGGCGGCGCTGGCCGTTCCCGCTTTGAAAAAGAAGCTGGTGAATGTTGACGGGCATCGCCGCACGGAGCAAAACCGTAGGCCAATGCACACGCAGCCAGTGGAATTTCAGGGTAACCCTAAATGTACATCTAGGGCCAGTCACTGATGTCTATGTCTGCAAACACTAGCCTAAGTCAGTTCATGTTGACACATGTGCTGTAGGTTGATTAATAGCTTGAATCTGAAAAACCTTTACCTTTACCTCAATTAATGTGCTAATATAACTGGCCTAAAGGACATGTTTGTTGATTTTTTTCTGTAATTTAATTTGTTTTATTGATATAAAACATGTAATTAAAATTGATAAAAGCTAATAATAATATGATAGCCTGTCAATAATACAGTGACCTACACAAAAGTATCTCCGCTCATGATCCACTCTTTAAAATGTTGAGGGGGAGGGATGGCACTTGTTCGATAAATATTAATTGCACATGCCACTGAAGTCGAAGATGATAAATGTTTCGACTGAGAACGCAGGAGCCGAGCTTTCAGTGACACCTTGAATCTTCTTTAGAAGGCTCTCGGTTTCCCAATCTCCTTGCAGTGTTTGAGATGTTTATTATAATACGAACCGCTTCACATTCATCACTGCTCGGAGAGGAGAGAGAGAGACAGAGAGAGTGAGAGAGAAAGTACTGCTACTACTACTGCCACAGCTGCAGATGGCTGACAGCGTAGTACATCAGGTTGTAGATTTAAGGCAAGAGACGGCAGGTGAATAGGGCAAAATGTATTACGAGTAGACATCATAAGCCTTATTTCATTGTATAAATCATAAAATAATATGTGCAGGTCTTAATGCATTTTGCGGCCCGTTTTTTAAAAATTGGATTTTCCATAAATCAGACAAATAACAACATATGAGTATATCCTTCTGAAACAACCTTTAGAATAGTGCTAGGAATGATTGTGGAATTGTTAGTTGATGTAAGTGCTTCAGAAGTAGATATTTTTTGGTTCAGAGTATTGAAAAAAAAAGAATGTTCAGATCATGGCCGTGGCAGATGGTTGTATAGGAGAAATAACAGACGCAAACAGAAAGGTTAAGTCAAATAAACTGCAAAATATATCAGTGATTGAATTTATTTTTTTCAGCCTGCAGTGTCTGACCGTTAAAAGACATCATCTTTTGATATGGGAATAATTATTGGTAAGGAAAAATCAGTAGCACCATGACATTCGGATGGATGTACTTATAACCCGTTCTGAGAATGTGTTATCCATCCTATTTGAATCAGGTTCTTATGGATGTTTACATTATTATACCATCATGAGGATGACTGCAGCCTTAGGATAACATGTTTTTCACCACATTCCTTATGGTGGAAAATGCAACCGCGTAATGCATTCACAATGTCTACAAATATTGAAGCGCCTAGGATTTATCATCTCATGCAAAATATGCAATACAACAACGGGTCTGGCTTGTCAAAACAACGAGATTAGCCCGGGAGACATACCAGAAAATGTGCAGTGGAGTCTGTCCTATTAGAAAATTTGAGATTTAAATAATGTAGCTTCAGGAAAATACCATCGGCAACAGTGTGTTATTTTATCACATTTTTTGAAAGCAGTATCTTTGTTTAGATACAGAAATTTGCATGGACCTCATATTAAGTTTTTTTTTTGCATTTCATAACCTGAATACATCAACATCTGCCCAGGGGTTGTTTTATTTCATTTATTTTGTCTAACACCATTTTAAAGATATCTAATATTCCATGCTACTTTTGTGTCTATTTTCTGACTGCCTTCTGGCCCTTCAAGTTAAAGAATGACCTTATCCTTAACCTTTACGGCTGCTTGTCTTGCAGTCTCTAGCTTTGTGGCAGCGTTGGGTCAAAACCCCCAGACCTCTACTGTTTTTTTTTCTTCTTCTTTTTTCTCTCCTGTTGCCAATTTCCAAACACAGCGGTCCATGAACCCCCTGCATGATAGCATTGCTGACAATGGCCTAGTCAGCAGCTGCACCATAGGATGTTGTCATTTGGACTGGTGACACTGACCTGGGTTTGATTGATGGATGCAATTATTAGCAACACCTCCTCCCTACCAGCAGGCAGCAGCCAGTGTTCACCACAGTGAGACTCACTGCAGGTCAGACTGGGAGGTTGGCCATGTATTCTTTGTTAAGAGCTAAAAGAAAAAAAAAAAGAGCAAACCTAATGTCTGTGCGATAGTGCAGATAGTGGGATATTAAGAACGTATGTATTTGAAGCAGTGTAATAATTGTTACTTTTTTTTGCTTTCATGGATTTAACTTGATAAGAATGGGCACATGATAGAATTAGATAGTTATTTAATCATGGGGGGGTGTGATTTTTTTTATTCTAGATATTCAGACCTTTCATTTATACTATGAAAGAAGACATGTAATCGAAGCAAAATAGGCAGAATTCTCTAAATTACTTGACAGTGCTTGAGAAGACAATGTTTTTGCTTGCCGTGTCTCACCGTAAAGATTGTCACTGAAAGGACAGCAGAGAAAGTTCAGTAAACTATGTTTAACCTTTTATAGATCACTCCAGTGATCAGTAATCAGACCAGAAGTTGAAATATGACGACAGACAACTTTACTACTATTTATCCATTTACTTATTCACCAAATGATAGGTTTAGCCTAGGCCAGTGGTTTTCAAACTGTGGGGCGCGCCCGCGTGGATGAATATGTGAAAAAAAAAAATGTCTGTGTTTTTTATATTAAGGTCACGGTATAGCTGGACAAGAGTTCTTCTGCTTTGTTCGTCTCACTGCATTTAAATGCATTCATTATATTACAGAGAAATAAGTCTTGTTAAATAAAAAGAGCGCCAAGCCCAACCCAGAGGACCCTGCATACATTTTTTAATTTTTTTTTTAATATTTTTATGGAAAATGTGTCTTTCTTCAATAGCTTTTAATTCATCAGACCCAGTGTCTCAAAATTATTTGTTCACACAAAATTCCTCATATTTAGCCTCTTAATTTTCCTCTCAAAGTGCACCAGATTCATGCATTTTACTTTAAAAAGGTGAAAAATAATCTCCCGGGGGGCCACACCCCCGAAACCCCCTAGGAGGGTCTGGTTCTCCACTGGCTACTATTTTCCTCCATCAGGACATCGGAGGCACTAGCAAAAAAAACACTGGGTGTGTGAATGACATCCAACTAGTCAATAAGTCTGTCTGCCTATCTTTCTCACTCCACTGCACACTCAGTCACTACTATCCATGCTTAAAGGAATCAGGATTAAAATACTGGATTAAGATGTTAAAATGTATTAAAAAATGTGTTTAAAATGCAAAAAATGTTTTAGAATGTTTCAAAAATATGTTTAAATTTGTAAAATAATTAAAAGATCTTTCAAAACACACAGGGATTTAGATTTTCCGTTGAAATTTGTTCTCTGAGGTGGGGCTCACTTAGCCTGGCTCCGCCCGCCGGCCTACTTCCGGCCAAATTTTATTTTCCCTTCAGTAGTCAGTCTGGGTGTACAGCCCATTTCCCAGTTTTGCCGGAGATTCGACAGCCGGTCCAATCAGCGAACAGAGCGAGTGGCTGAGAACGATGACGTCGAAGTCGCGCTCCAGTTTCAGTTGCCAGAAGCCGGCTCATGACACACGTGACGACCAAACGTTATGCGATTGGTTGGCTAATCCAGAGTGGCACTGGGCAGATCCAATAGTTTTAAACTTTTACAGACACCCGCCTCCATGAGTGAACGTTTGCCAATTACAGCACTGCCAGACCTTCTGTACAAATGAAATGAAGTACGATGGTCTGGTAGCACCAGGCTAGGGCTCACTCTCTCACACTTTGAAAACCCCTGTCCTACTAATATCAGCAAAAAATATGTAGGGTTTCTAAATTTTGTATTACCTTCCTCACTAAAATCCTGTGTGCTTGAATATTAAAGAGCACATCTATTCTTAAATCAACTTCTGAAAACAGTTAGAAAACAGTTTTCCAATGACAGTGGTACACTCGTAAAAATATAACTATTAATAATGAGGGAGGGCAAAATCTTATTCAGTTTTCAAGTTAAAAGGACACATCCAAATGAACTGGGAGCCGGTAGTTTTGCAGAAGGGAGTGTGGATCAGCACTGGTGGATCAAGCCCAAGAATTCATTGGTTTTTCAAAGAAATATATGGCAGCAAGAGAAAAAGAAAATCCCTATTACCGAATGCTGGCTTCAGAAAACCCCCACGAGGGTTAGGATAACAAACACTGGCTGAAATGGGAGAGTTATTCTCAGGAGAGAGAGAGAGACACACACTGCGTAATGTTAGGTTCCAATCTTTCGTCATTTCTCCCTCTTGCTTCCAATTTAAATTCAAATCATCCAACCACAGTGTTCTTATTCGGTATCACAGATTCCCAGCTGAATTTACAATCGTGTCAAACATTAAAAATGAGAACATTCTGTTGACATTTTAATAACCAAAACTGTGTCAACTCCTGAAAGTTGCAACAAAAAAAAATTCATCCCAAACTTTAAAAATGCTAAGTTTCCAGTCAACTAGATTTGTACAACACCTAATTTGCCCAAAAAGCACCAGAACTAAGTTTTTATTGTAGACTACACACTGAACATAATGCTACCAATACCAACTTAAACCCTCGAAATAGCACTGTGCTTTGTCTTCACTTTCTCTGACTGATGTTAAATTTAAGCATCTCTTTTTACATTGCATTTAAATTACGCTTATATCTTAAGTGACCTGATAAATGCATTCAACCATGTGGGTACAGCCAAAAATTGCAAGAATCCTCATGAGTTAGAGCAAATAACAATATAATGCACTGCCTTTTATTTTTCAAACACAATCGTAATAGGCTACTTTTTGTCCTCCCTAACGAGTGTCAGGGCTAGGGCAGCCTGTATGCTACCTGTGAGGCAAAACCCAGGCAGGGGTTAAAAAACCTGGTATCCACAACTGGACTGTGGTGCACGGACAATACAAAATAAGAAAATCAAAGCGAAACTATAAAAGTGAGTGCTGCAAAAGTGGTCCACATCCCCAGTGTAAATGACACTCTTAAGATTTGCCATCCTCAAGTGCAGCAGAGAGCTGCAGAAAAGTGGTCAGGGAAGAACAAGCAGTGTCTAAGCAGTGTCAGTGCACGCTCCAAAACCTGTCTCATGACATTAGGGAGGAAAACAAAATGTTTTAGGGCTTTTCAAAGAAGAAGAATTACTTCATTATCAGCAACGTGTGTTTTTTAGGCTATGTATCCATCTAACATTTATATTTTTAAGGTGCACTATATGTAACTTTGGGTGTGTCTGAGAAGTGAACATTTTCTAAGCTATATTCTCATAACTGAATAAACAAACTTAATTCACAAGCAAAATTGGATACCCTGGAACACTGTTTGAAGTTAGAAATCTTCCTGAAAAGTGACTTTTTACCTTTCATTGTTTACAGAAGCACTGCCCACAGCTCGGTTTACAAATATCCTACTAGTCTAGTTCCAGGTGCCACAAAATAATTTTGTTTTAAAATATGGTAGATAGACCTTTTCAATACTTGGAATTGCATCTAGCGTACTATTTTTTTTTAAAAATATAACTGCAGGCTCTGCAAATGTTAACACATCCCCCCTCCCCTGAAACTGCGTAGTGCACCTTTAACTTGGTAGAATTAAGCAGTGACAATAACTGATAGCGAGTAAGGAATTTATTGAGACTGAGATTATTAAGGAATCGCAATATGTTGTGCAGCATTCTATGGATTTCAAAGGATCAATGCGTTTGCATTTTGCCATTGACTTGTAAAGCTTGTGTAGTTAGAATGTGTGAAAAAGCAAAGTAACTAAAGTTAAATTAGCTTAACTGTACCATTCCCTATTCAGAAATGAATAGCTCTGACCATCCTGCGTTAACAGAAAATAATTCTTCACCTTGGTATCCCTCTACACATAAAAATATGAATTTAAAAAGGGTGAAAATTAATTGGCCCCACATAACACATCCCCCCTCTCTCTTGAAATGAACCAAGGTTCCAACTCGGAGCAGGCAGTGCAAATGAAATGATGCCATCTGTGACTTAATATGGCGGGGAGCTTGAGAAAACTTAAGTACTCTTGCCAGTAGGCTTGGGCCAGTGATTAGGATGCATCACATGGCTTATATCTCCCCCTCCTCCTATTTTAATCCTCTGACATTCTACAGATTGCCGCAAAACCTGAAATCTGAAAATACCAGCGCAGCAGAAGGGGTGTGCTGGGATGATTCCTGCTGCCACCCACACACACACACACACACACCACTGACTAAAAATAGCAAGAAGTCAGAATCACAGTGGATGGAGGGAGGAACTGACTGTAACTTTACAAATGATCAATGTTTTCAAACTTCATTCACATCAGTCAAATGAGTCTTGTGTTAAATATTGGATAGTTGCCAAAATCGTGCTTTCTCCACCTGCAAAATATTATCAAGATATCAAGCTTCCCGCATTTATATTTTTTATTTGAATAATGGTCATGATTGTATTGTATATATTAGTATAGAGGCAGTATTTCCTTTTTCTCAACACTCATATTAAATGCGTTTTAATCATTTGTTTGAGTACGATTTTAATTTTTTGGTGACGAATGAAAAGGTGCAACTGTTAAGAAAATGTGTCTAAAATGGATACGGGAGCTCAATATATATTATGACCATGTATGGCACAAAGGTAGAATTCAGTTATAATAACTTTTCAGATAGATAGATAGATAGATAGATAGATAGATAGATAGATAGATAGATAGATAGATAGATAGATAGATAGATAGATAGATAGATAGATAGATAGATAGATAGATAGATAGATAGTACCTACGGGGCAAAACCCCTTTTTTTTGAAAAACAGACATGGAGCGTTGTAAAAGGTTGTTCACCAGAAATGATATCCAGGACCTTCCAGGATCCCAACCTGGGTGGACAACCTGGTCAACTAGCTGCTGGAAAGCTACAGAGTGCCGATAGAGCAAATCAGAACCACTGTTTAAGTGAATGGGGGAGGGCTAATAGGGAATTTTTTAAACTTATAGATATCATTATGAAACTTTGCAAGTTGATTACCGACATTAAAACAACAACTTTTTGTATTAAAGTATTTTCCAAAAAGTTTGAATAAATATGAAAAATCATCTATATCTTACTAATGATGCCTACATTTGCATATCGGCAAAGCCCCAAAATCTAGATGTTGGACAAAAGCAGAGTCAATTTGTTTTTAAATTTTGAAAACAAAACAAGTGTCCAACTGCCTGAAGCCTTTCCTAATCACAGTTCAAATTTGATCAATAACCCATAGAAAATTAATTTTTTACACAGTTTTTTCCAAGGGAATGTCTAGCCGTTTCCTAATATACCAGCTGGAGACTCCAAAAGGACACTTTTGGTCCATGGCACATGAAATGTAACTGTGTAAAAAAAATATTTTCTATGGGTTATTGATCAAATTTGAACTGTGATTAGGAAAGGCTTCAGGCAGCAAATTGACTTTGTTTTCTTCCAACTTTCTAGATTTTGGGGATTTGCAGATATGCAAATGTATGCACCATTAGTAAGGTATTGACGATTTTTCATATTTATTTAAACATTTTGGAAAATACTGTAAAACAAAAAGTTTTTGTTTTAATGTCAGTAATCAACTGGCAAAGTTTCATAATGATAAATATAAGTTAAAAAAAAATCCCCATTAGCCCATCCCCATTCACCCCCATTCACTTAAACAGTGGTTCTGGTTTGCTATGTCAGCCCGCTGTAGCTTTCCAGCAGCTTGTTGACAAGGTTGTCCACCCAGGTTGTGATCGTGGAAGGTCCGAGATGTAATTTTTGGTGAACAACCTTTTACAACGCTCCATGTCCATAAAATCACTTTGCCCCCTGAGTATAGATAGATAGATAGATAGATAGATAGATAGATAGATAGATAGATAGATAGATAGATAGATAGATAGATAGATATATAGATAGATAGATAGGATGTGCAAGGGGTTAGTTTTTGAACAAATACAGGCCTATAGCTTACTGCAATATTCACCCCAAACATCCTGACTATCCCATCAAGCAGATTCAATCTTCCATTCTCAAAAGTATAATTAAATACAACAGAGAGCAGTCCCTTTGTTTATTTGTACATTGTATAAAAAAAATATTTCAATACCGCTGTGCATTTTTCACCATGTGTGAAATTTGTTTAAATTTAAATGTGAAATCGCTTCAGTCAACACATGTCCATGCTGCCACGGCACGGAACACACAGGAGATTTTTGACTCACACGCACTGTGCGCCTTTTCCACACACACATCTCCCCCTACAACCTGCACTCATGTAGCCACTGTGAAAATAGAGCCTTGTATTCAGTTTTAAAGGTTTTGTGTATAGGGAGTAGGCTTTTTTTCAGAACAGACTTGGTTGAAATGGATTATAATATTCATAATAATGTTTTAATTAGTGTACAATCGCTTGAACATAAAAGTTGTTGTTTCTTTCATTGCTAGAGTGACCCTTTTATGTCTTCATGGAAGTGGGATCCGCCGCCATGTTGGATAGCCATGTTTCCACAGTAGCACAGAACAAACAAACTTAACGGCCCTACGCGTTTATATATATAGTGGGCTTCCTGGGGACATGCACCTGTTGGAAGACCAAAAAGAAGTACTATAGAATAAATGTTAACACTTTACAATAAGGGTACATTCATTAATGGTTAGTTAATGCTTAATAAGGGTTAACTAACCATTAGTTACCAAAGGGTTTTTATCATCTTGGAGGCAGTGATTTGTTCAGTTAATTTTATGTTTTTTTTTGTTAGATTGTGATACATATATTGTGTACAAAGTGAGTACAACAGCACTATGCCCATTTCATTTTATTATTTCTGATGTATACAGTGCAAAAATTCACCCCTGTTGGTGCAATTGGGGGAAAGTCAGTCACCGGGTTCATTAGTAATTATCCTCTGTTTACCTTTCAGCGAGGCCATTCTGCTGAAAAGCAATTGAAATAATGGCTGATGATTTAGTTTCTGGGGTCTGTGAGATATCTCAATTACCAAATATTATTATATCCGGATCAGTACTACTCAATGTGCTCCTTTTTTGTTTTGGTTTTAAAGATCGGGCCGGGCCCGCCCATTTGGTGTCTTTGCCCCCGCCCATTTGATGTCTTTGCCCTTATAAAATGTATTTTTACTTTTTTATTTTATTTTTTATGCTATGATATATATGATGTCAGATACTATTTAAAATCTCAAAAAATAATTGTTAAACTAAATAAAAAATGTGTAGAAAATAGAGACTATATGCGATTGACATATGTGTAAACCTATCACTATTCAGAATGCGTCACACTGAAAGACAGCGTTAACCGGCAAATTCAAATCAGTAGCCTAGCCTGCTCTGGTGTTTTGAAAATGGATATCAGACGCTGATTAAAAACTAATGGGCCTACTTATCCGGAAAAAAAACCTGCAGTTACAGTAAGTAAAGTTAGCTTAAACCCTGTCCGGGCTGAGCCCCTTGCTGGAGCTGGATTTGAGTGTGTTAATGTGTAGCCTATTATTTGCCAGCTGCGTGCGTCTTAAGGCAATGCTGTTGGCCATGCTGATGTGTTTGCGCTGCTGTGGACTGTCACAATTGAGTTTTTTGTAGGCTACACCTGTCTGTCATAATACTGATGCGGGCCCTCCTGTGGGAGCAGATAGGCAAACACTTGATTCGCTTTATTTTTTATCTCATTGCATGCGCATCAGCCTACTTGCTCCGTGTGTGTTTGCAAGAGCAGCGATAACTCCTCATCCAAACAGAGGATGGTGGAAAGTACCGGTATTCTCCGTTTCATAAGACTACTCATATTAAAATGTAACGATTTTAAAAAGAGAACAGTTAGTCTAAACAGTTAACCAGTGTTTAGGCCTAACATAGGCAGTGGACAAGATTACGATCAGCTTTTTTTCTCCCCTGCTCACAGCGTTCTCTCTCCCAGCGCATAAAAATTCATGTTTGCCTCATCAACTTATTTTTAATTTTTTTCCTTTACAGGACCACTTTCAGAACTGAACGGGGTTTCCCGTGTTTCCTTTTTTCTCTCCACACAAAGCGTTCTCTCTCCCATTGCACACACGCATGCCCCGGCCGCTCCCGAGAGCACAGACAGTGAACCGACAAAAAAATAAAATAAACACAACTTGGACACAGGCCCTGAAGCTATGAAAAGCGAAAATCACTGTTATGGTAATTGTTTTGGTAGTCTTAGTCGCTAATTTCCTACAAATTCTGGTGAAAAGAGACGAAAGCCTCGTTCGACTTGGAGCCGCCTTGCTCAGACCTGCGCAACTATGACGTGCGTCTTGCTGAGCGCACAACAAAAATGCTGCAAAATGCTGTGCGCTCAGCAAGCCGAGCGTCATAATTGCGCAGGTCTTAGCAAGACGGCGACATCTCAAACGAGGCTGAAGTCTGTTCACATGCCGACGTCATGGCTCCCGACCGGCGCTTTCATTGGATTATGCGACAATGTTTTTGCCGAGCACATGTTGCGAATGTTTTGTATGTTTATGCTTATTTGTGCGCACACAATGCAAATGTCATTTGTATTTGGCTGTTTGTGTGTGTTAATGTGTATTATTTGCCAGCTGCGTGCGTCTTAAGGCAATGCTGTTGGCCATGCTGATGTGTTTGCGCTGCTGTGGACTGTCGCAATTTAGTTTTTTGTAGGCTACACCTGTCTGTCATAATATTGATGCGGGCCCTCCCACAAAATGGACGTGCCCCCTGTATAGATTTGCTCTGGCGCCGGGTCTGCTTCTGGTTAGCCTGATCATCCCAATTGACATTTTTATCCATTCCATTATTAGGTTTGACATGGAAATGGGTTATGCTAGTAGTGACTGATGAATATGTCCCGGAAATGTGTGAAGCTGTGGTCAAGGAAGAAATAGCCTGTCATTATTGACTACTCTACGTTGACCATTCTTTTAAAATCTCTAAATTCCCCAAATTTTACTCTTGTTATATTAAGTTTGATAATAACCTTGTTCCAAAACACTAATTCGCAAAGAAATGCGATGTTTAGGCCAACAGAGAGATACAACTAAAGCGTATTGCGTTATTGTTCTTTCTTTTTGTGTACAATTTAGTTTGATGGTTATCACGAATATTATTCTGGACATCGCAAGGTTTGTTTAGCTTTGATCAGCTGCTTGCTATGACGCTTATGACGCTGCCTCAACAACGTGCATTTGTTGACAGCGGAGATTGAGCGTGTATCACGTGACAGTAGACGAGCCTATAGCGGCAGCCCTTGTGGACTTGTAATGGCTGCCACCAATGCCTTTTTCAATGCGAATTGGGAGCTAAAAAGAGCATAAATCCTTGTGTGGTGTTGTTTTTATAAGATTTCTAGCTAGAACTTTGTCCTTTACTTTCATAATCTTGATACAGCAAATTCATATGATCTGTCTGAAGCCTGATAGTTGTCACGGAATTTTCGGTAGCTATTCTAACCGCACTGAAAGATGTTTTACACACACAGCTGAGAAGAGCGCTCACTCCAATAATTTTTCATAAAAACCAACTCGCCAGTAGGTTTAAGAGAAAGACGAACGGAGTAATATGAAACCATATGAATAGGTTATAGAAACAACAGCGTTTCACATTTTTACAATAAATGATTCAGATAGGCCTATCATACTCAGAAAAAAGAAATGGCACATATATTAGTGGTCCATGTGCAAAATAGCTCACGAAAATATGTTTGCTCTAATCTGGGACAGTCTGTATTATGCATAAAAAACAATATCCCCTTAATAAATGCAAGTCATAAACACTCATGGTCTAAGATGCATTACTCAGGTTTGATAGTTTACATTTGAACAATATGTTCTTGCTTCCTGCTAGATAAAAAACCTAAATACATTTTCCAAATAGTATTGCATAATTTGATTCGTAATTGTATCATAAAAATTTGATTAAAAAAATTAACATTGTTTTAATAATGACACATGTAAAGCCTTAGCATTGATTTCCTCTTAAACCTATTTCACTGTCCTTTTTCTGGACTTCACTTGGTTTACTTCCTTTTTGACTGTTTCCCCTCCATTCTCTTTATAATCAAAACTGAGAATTCATATGACTTCAATCAGAGGGAACCCCTGTCAGTCAGAAATGAGAGATAAATGTTCTGGACCTTAGGTGTCCCACATTAGGGCAACTCACCCTATATATTTCCAAAGCAGAATTCTACATTACTTCAGTAGCCTATTTCAAAGCATGTGGCGGAACCATGAGCATCTTTAAATGTCAAGAGATTTCCAGCAATGTATTCGTTTGGTCAACAAAGTTATAGTTTTGTCATAGATATGTAGCCTATTTTCTCAAGCCTATTTTCAGATACCACTATATGAAGGCCCCATGAAGCTTTTCTCTTTTGTTCTTTCTTTGTTTTTGTCGAAGTAGGAACCAAAATGAGCTAACTTTAGAGATTATAAAACATAACGCAATCGACAATCTAAAATCCAAATTGAATAGGCTATACGATGGATAGATTTACTGTAGGCCTAAATGGCCTACAGGCCTATACTTTATTCATCCTCAAAGAGAAATGTAAGTGTCCCCGCAGCAGTAATAATGTAAACAGTCTGCACGTTACATTTGCTTTAATCTGTTGTCCAGGTGAATGTCCAGGGGCCTCATTTATAAAGCTTGTGGTGCACAAAAACCTTGCGTAGACGGACAGAAATGTGCGGTGACAAACGTTGGTATTTATAAAAACATTCTTTGCGGAGAAGTGTGCGTATTCCCACGCCAACTTTCGACCATGCGTAGAGCTACCGCAAGGTTTTCCTGACTCGGGGAATCAGCGACACTCAATGGCAACACCACGAAATAAAGCTCAGTCATCAGAAAAACACAGACAAATGATGCTTGGCACCCAATCTATTTAGTCAATAAAATGTACAAGCTTACCTATAGTTGCGAATGTATGGCTACTGTAGTCTATGGCATGCAGTTGTGATGTAGGTTGAATTACTTATCAAGTTGTAGCCTAGGTCTACATGCTTTGGTTATATTTTATAAGTTGAATCTTATAGCGCTACTCTATAATAATATCCTATACGTCGGGAGGCGTTTCCGTGAGTGGCCAGCGGGAGAGCAAATTTTAAGAGGTGTGTAAAAAGTAGTTTTGTACAAAGTTAAGCCCAACAGATATTAATTAAAACTATATATTTCATTAGATAAAATCATGTTATGAATTTAGCAAATCATTACACTCATCTCTTTCCCATAACAATTCACCCTGGAAGTTTAAACTATAATCTGACGTTGGAAATGTGTGAATCTCACAGAAGGGAAACAATGCTCTCGAATAGACTATAGGCATTATTTCACTTGTCACACCATTTTATATAGGCCTACATATAGTAATACAGGTACGCTAATACGTGATATTGCATACAGCACAAAGGTGGGCGAAACTGCTTTACAAAGACTATAACGACTGTGCCATAATATGTGATCAGCGCGCCCGTGTGTGTTTGTGTGACAGTTACTGCAGCACATGCACATCACAGGCTTTCTTCCTTCCCAGTCGCTTTCTTTGCGGCCGGTTGCCTCCCTTTTTTCCTCATGTCAGTCAAAATTCCGTGCTTATTAAGAGCGTCATCTTATTCAGGAGCTATTTAGCATTCGCCATGTATGGTAGATTGTGGGATGAAACTGTGAGGTGAAGTGGGAGGACGGGGTGGAGATCGTCTGCGCACAATTCACCGCAGGTGGGTATTTATAAAGGGAAGATTGCATGCAGGTGTGCGCCGCACAGTTTTATAAATCTGATTTTTTTTGTGCGCAGCACATTTTTGGCTTTGTGCGAACGCAATGTTTTAGGATGGTTTCTACGCACACCGTTATAAATGAGGCCCCAGGTGTTTGTAGCCTTCCATCAACTCAACCTCTTCTCCCAGAATGGAGATTCAGCTTAGTCCTCCTGAAATTCAGCTAACACAACTGTCCACCAGTTCCCTGTCCTTGTACACTGTCCCTTGAGCTGCCTACAGAACGGAAACATCCTACATCTGCTGGATCATCTGAATATTTTATTAAAATAGGCCCATGTGAAAATGACAGGTGATAATTCAGGGATGTGAAATACAAAGGCATTCTGAACAAAACAGGCTAGAATCATGGGACCAGCTGTTATAGAGAGATCTTAACCTTATCATGCAGATTAAATCAGGGCGCTGTCAAGGCTTCCTCTCCCAATGCCACACCACAGGTCCAGCGCGATACACAGGCGTAATGTCTCTCCCAGTATGAAAAGAACAAGAATACATCTCTTGTCTTATCATGCCAAGTGTGTGGTGGACAAACCGCCGTCAAAACCACTTAAATATTAAGAAGGGGGACAATATAAAGAGTCAACTACATATGCAGAAATAAACGCTGATTAGCCCTTCATCTCTTAAAATGTGTATGAATTAAGCAATCTTCAAACTACTCCCATTTGAATTACTGGCCTACTTCTTCAACAACATTTCATATCATTAACTAAAAGAGAACATCCAAATCTATCCTAGGCTACTGTATGTTAGGGCACACACACACTTTGTAGTTTAAAAAGCTTGTAAGTGACATTTTAAGCTACAATTAATTATGATGTCATGTATAACCAGCCACATATTTGATTAGAATGTTAAAATGTACAATCACAGAGACTATGAAACACCCTTTAGTAGTGGCCCTAGAAATAGTGGCCCTAGAATAGTGGGTACAATGATCCATGCTTTATGGTTTAGGCCAGGGTGTAAAGATTGTGGGCAATTTAAGTTATTTTATTTATTTTTTATTTGTTATGCAGCATGTTTCTGTAAGTGGTCCCATTATTCTTAAGTGCCCATGATGTTTCTGTGTGGAAACAGGGACGTTTTGTTTTGGAGGAGGTGAGGTATAACCTGTTTCCTGTTAAGTGCTTTTATTATGAAGGGTCAGAACGGTGTCAGCCGTGTGAATGTGTCTGACTTGTTGGTTTTTACGGCGGAGGACCTGGATTCGCAATGGAATGCGCCCAGAATTCACGGCTGACAGTCGGTCTGATAGGAGTCGAACGCGGCAACCTAGCCCTAAAGGATGATGGGTAATGAAGTATTACGTAGCAACAGGGCTAACAAAATAGAGATCTGATACTTCCAATAAACGAACATTATGATTTTCTGATGTATTTCTCGCTAGAAAAGTTGTAAAGACATATTTTTATGCCCTTACTAGCAAATTTGTGAAGTCTTTGTGTCACCATTGCAACCCTTGACAACAAAAATTTGCTCTGGGGAAAAAAACTCTCCCAGAATCGAAAAAAAACTGATTGTCCAAAGGTTAACCCATCTTAATATTGAGTTAACAAGGCCATTTCCATGTTTTAACTGTGAAACGCTGTTGGTTCTATAACCTATTCATATTGTTTCATATTACTCCGTTCGTCCTTTTCTCGAGTTTACTGGCGAGTTGTTTTTTGGAAAAACGGTTGGAGTGAGCGCTCTTCTCAGCTGTGTGTGTGTATAAGATCTTAGAGTGCAATCTCTGCTATCAACAAATGCACGTTGTTCAAGCAGCTGATCAAAGATAAACAAACCTGGCGATGTCCAGAATAATATTCGTGATAACCATCAAACTAAATCGTACACATTCAGTGAGTGAAGATTGTGAAAGTATGACACACATTTCTCACCAACAATGTTATCAAAAACCCAATTAATAACTTATAAATCTTTTAAAAATCTGAATTAAAAACTGTAGCAATGGCGGCCACAGCTTGGATTTCATTTTCGCCGGGAGAAACTTGAAAGTCACGTGACATGTATCTGTCCAATAGAAATGAACAACGCCCCGGGTGGCATTACATTGTGGTGAATTGAACCCCCAGTCCGTCTTCAGACACCGGCAAAGTCTGATTTCACGTCAGTGACGGACGGTAAGAGGCCCTGTCCCACAGTCGCACTTTGACGTTCTAGGAGTGAGACTGTGTTGCTATATGCTGGGTCTGGCTATCCCCCTGTAAAGCCCACTGCTACCACTTAGCCTGTCCAGAGGAGTGGAATATCTATCAGTATTATGAAACCAAACCTTTGATCAGAGGATTTGGGATTATCAAGAACTTGCAATTTAGAGTTTGAAAAAAAATCTGATAGGTTGAACTGCTAAAATCGTTTCAGCTGACAAAGTCGATAAGGCTCAAAAGAAGGGCTAGGAAGAGATACACAATACCCATTCCATAGACTGTCTGTGTGTGTGTGTGTGTGTGTGTGTGTGTGTGTCTTTGTGTGTGAACGCCTTGAGCCATTTCTGCAATTCTGCTTTTCCCCATTTTTTTACGTCCTGATGTCTTCAAGCAAAAGGCAAAATGAGTAATTTCCATGAAGATGTACCGCAACTGTAATTGGCAAGAAAACCTTATTAAGATCCAGATGATGCGTCTTTTCTCTCTCTCTCTCTCTCAGTTATTGCCCAAAACACAACCTCTTGCCGAGCTTATAAATACCCACAGAGATCAAAGACGCTGTTAAAAGAGCTCATAGAGAGGCACAGAGCGCGCTCGCTATTTCTAAATGCCGCGTTTTAAGGCGCATTAACACTGGGAGGATCTTGACACCCCCACTACTATCGCCAAGAGGGACGGAAGCTTGAAAGAGCAGTCCTCCTATTTATTGATTGTCTTAAACTGTTTAAACTGGGGAGACATGTAAATGCCTTAACCCACTATGGTGTAGTTAATTAGGTGGCTGTTAAGGCTTTGCTGGGGGGCAAACTGCTGGTCCATCACAGCAATATATACAGAGGGAGACAAGCTGGAAAGAGGGATGAAATACGATAGAAGAGACATGGGGAGAAGTGACCCTTCACTAAACCCCCGCGTATAGTCATGGATGCTACACGGTTGCTCTTTTAAGCCTTCCATTCAAGCAAGTCACAGATGCCGCTAACAGTGACGACGGTGGCACGTTTACCAATCAAAGAAACTGCATGCTCCCATGATAATGATACATTTCAGCCGGATTTAACTATCTTAGTTGAGCCTGTTAGCATGCTGACATATGCCAATTTAAACTGAACACAGTGCAGCTGAGGTGATTAATGTCATTAAATTTGTTGGTTTCTGGTTATTCATTTGAAGAAATACAATGTTAAAACCTGATAATGGTGGTAGATGAAATGTCAGAGAACAAAGTTATTAAAATGTTTCCCCAGGGGTCCTTGGATGTGTGTTGCATTTTCACAGCAATCCATCCGATAGATAATGTTTCACTACGGCTCATGCACTTTCTTATTTATTTTCAACATTAATATGGGTCCCCAGTACTGTAGGGACTCCCAAAGTATAAGAAATAACAAACCTCTCTTTCTAGCCATCTCCATCTTTCTGACAAGCCATGTTCAAAAACCCTGTCAGATTTCTACCCCCCCCCCCCCACACACACACACACATTACAAACTTAACTTAGCATATCTCCACCTGTGATAAGTAGACCCCCAGATACCCCTGAATCTGGCTAATCAGAGCAGACGTGACTTTTCGGAAGGTGGGACTTAACAAGACAGGCTCTAAAATGGAGCGCTTCAAGAGGGTAATTAGCAATGGCACTGAGAAATATAAATGGTTTGTGGACACTAAACCAGAACAAATTACAATTTTTAACCCGCAAATGATAATAATATGTGACCTTTAATGCATGCAGCTTATGTTAAAGCCATCAAATGCACTGTTTAATCCTTGAGTTATGCTTTTGTTTTTGTGTTTTTCGGACCACAACAAAACAAGGATGTTGAAGTGAAAGGGTTTAGCGACTTGACGATTGGCTGAGCGTGTCATGCAAGTTAAAGCAAAGCGTGTGGGCTGAGCTATGCTACAGCATGACTCCAAGTTGGTGGACAGTAATGAAAAACATAATGCAGAACCTGGAGATGGCAGTCAGAGGGACCTGGAATAAATAAATCCGCCTCCTGCCAAGCTCTGTTTGCAAAATGTATTGAGGTACACTGATGATGCACCGCAATTAAAATAAATAAATTTTTAATTCAAAAACGGCTTTGTTTGGACGCCCAGTTTTCAACCTGGCCCAAGGAATGACTGTTGTTTTTTTTAGCCAGACTGCTGATGATATGGATTAGCTGTCCCTCTCCCTGTGCTTTCTCTTTTCTACCCGTCTCCCTTGCTCACCCACACACACCCACACACACACACACACACACACACACACACACACACACACCTCTGTTTCCTGCACGCGGCCCTCTGGCTCGGCTCGCCAGTGTGGATTATAGCTCTCTCATGGCTATCATGATCTTACACAAACAACATTTGTCAGCTCATTTATCACTGTTCCCCCCCTCCCCGGTTGTCCACTCTCGTCTATTCATCCTGCACTCTATTTCTGCATCCCTGCCTCCGGGGTGAAGATGCATGTTATACCTTGGTGACTGAAAATAACACCCAAAAGTCCCCTTTGATATTTGCACAAATCTGCAAATGTCAACGGCGATTAATTGACGCTTGACTGACTCGCTAGCATCCATTGTTTTTTTGTTTTTTTTTATTTAGTAAGTAAACGGGACAAGAGCACCTTGCAGGAAAGCTGTGATGCGTTTTTTTTTTCATCATAAACCAATTGCAATGTCACTTTTGCAGATGATTATCTGCCCGGTAATCAAATGTGATGAAATGCCATGGCAGCAAGGGGATATAACCCAGAGAGTCGGGGGGGAGTCAGGCGCTCAATGGGCCAACAAGGTGCACGTGAGCCATATAAACACTCTGATACAAATCAGCGCTCGTACTGTGCTACTACATCAGCAAATGTAGTGAGTTTATGGAGCTTTTTTAGTTGGTTTCTGTCTATTCATTAGGCAAATTGCCAAATACTGCAGGCAAAGCATTGTTTTGTCTTTTCTTAAAAGCACGGGTCCATTTTGAGATTTGTGTCTATTTTGCAGCAATGACATGTGTTCTTCCATACATGTTTTTAAATAAAAGCTAAAAAATGTACATTTAAGTGTTTTTGTTTGACAAAACCTTATCTGTTTGTGTCTGTATGTTTCTCTTATACAACCATCTCCAACGTCCATTATCTCAACATGAGTGTTTTTAAAAACTGTGAAGCAAAATTCTCGACTTCTAAAGCAATCAAACTTATCATTCTCATGATATTCTTGAGTTTATTTCAAAAAGATTTGTCATTAGCGGGTTGACCAAAATTCCTGTTCAGCGGTTCCTTTCGACAATTACTCGGGATTTGAGGGCCTCGTTGCTCAATTTGATTCTCCAGCCACTGGTTTTGTATGTTCTCTTTCGTTTCCAGGAATTCATGTTGGATTGAAGCACTGCCATGAGATCTTCTGCGACTTGAAGTACCTATACAACAATAAACCATGAAACCTTTTCTATAGACATCAGAAATACACATTTGAACCCCGACAATTAGCATAATATTAAAAAGATGCACATGTAAGCAATAATCGGTTACATATTGACAAATATGCATATTTATTCAAACATTTCTGAAAAAAAATTTAATACAAAAATAATTGTGTTAATTTAAGTAATCAACTGGAAACGTTTCAGGATGACATCTTTGAGTTAAAAATGTTACCCCATCCACATGCAGTGTCTCACCTTAAACTAGTAAAAGGATGCAGTGATATTCCTTTGATTCTCTTCTGGTTAAGCATAGAAATGATGAGTGTGGAAATATAGAAGCAACAACATTGTTTATTCGCATAACATTTTCAGTTTGGTTCCACATGTTCTATTTTGATAAGGAGGGTTCAATTGGAAGTGAATTGGAATATTTTTGTCTAGAGCCATGAAGATAGGAGAGTGGAAAGGATTAAGCAAAAGCAACAGAAAAAAGACCATTGGTTAGATATAGTCATGTCCAAATGTGTGCATGGAATACAGTGGATGTGATGGTGAAAACCAAAAATGGGACGAAATTATAGATATGTATGGAGGAAGGCATAAAAAATTTGCTTTTAGCTAAGTTCGTCTCATAGCACAACATTGTTGCTCGGTGGCTAAGCTGGAACCCAATGCTATAAATAAACTTGGAAGACAATTGGCTGACCGGCAGCTTGTTTGGACCTGCTATCTCAACATCAGTACTGTAGTGTCAGAGCAGGCTATTTACTGGAACTGGACCTTGGACTGGAGGTGAGAGCAAAGTCTAAAAAAAATGTGTCAAGACACTGTCACAACACAAGATGAGAGAGAAGCAGCACATTTCTGCCTTTTCCCTAATGGCCGGTTTGGGCAAGAAATGGAACCCAATCTGAGTCTGATGATAAAGGCGAGCCACTGCAAGTAACAACTGGCACCGCCTGCCTACCTACTTCGGCTCAATTTTCATTTTCCTTCAGTAGTCCGTCTGGGTCCGCGGTATATTCGCAGGTTTTCTCCGGCAGATTTTTTACCCGTCCAATCAGCGAACAGAGGGAGTGGCTGAGAACAACAACGTTGCGATTCAGTTGTCGTCAGAAACTGGCGCATGACATAGCCTACATCATAACCAAACGTGATGTGATTGGTTGGCAGCTCCAGAGTGGCACTGGGCAGATCCAATAGTTTTAAACTTCAACAGACAGTGTGTCAATTGAGCGATTCCAGACCTTCTGTACAAATGAAATTAAGTACGGTGGTCAGTTAGAATCAGGCTAAGTAACATGTCCATAACATGTTCAGGTCGAAAATGTACATTTAGTTGTTCATTTGACTAAACCTTGTTTGTTTGCATCTGTATATTACTCCATTACAACCATATTTAACAGACATTATTATCTCAACATTAGTTTTTTTTCAATATTGAAATCTCAACAATGCAGTCTAATGCAGTTACATTAACTATACTTTCCTCAATTAATCCTTCTTGGCACTATTCTGAAGGTTATTACAGAAGGATTTGTCCATATGTTGTTAATTGTCTGATTTATCATATTTTGTTATTCTAAAAACATGCCGAAAATGCATTTTTAAGACTTGTACATGGTCTTTTTTGATCAATAAAATAAAGAGAAGCCTGTATCCAAGAATGTTCTGTAAAAACATGGATAGTAATATGTACAAATTAAAAATGTTAATACATTAAAAATTATAACTTTCTCTTCATCCATCAACATCTAGATTTTAAGTTTATAATAAGATGCAAATGTTTCATCATTTGCATGTTCATCCAAACATTTCTGAAAATAAAAATGATATTAAAATAGGTAATCACCTGACAAAGTTTCATAATGATTTATATACCCTTTTCACCTGCAGTGTCTGGCCTTCAAATGACTATAGGGTATGTTTACATTCAACCATAAGTATAATACAGCACACTGTTATATAAAAGGGAATATTAGCAAACCTCTGAAGTGTTCTGTACTGGTGGTGGGTGAAGGAGTCTTATGTAAGCACTGGACATATGGTACATAAGCAAGTATGTAAGCAGTATAAGTAAGTTTGTAAGCACTGACATATAGTACAGTGCTTCACTGTAAAAAAGAAAACGGCCTCAATGGAAAGCAAGAGGAAAAGGCTATACTAATTCACATAGACTTGCAGGACTAATCTCCTGAAAGGGGGAATAATGGATCCTTCACATATCATCATGATGGAATAGAGAGGTGCATCTCATTTGTCCTTCCAAACCTGAAGCGATCGAACAGATATTACAGTTCCCTTTTTGAGAAGCCCGTGTCCTTCACTGTGTGACAGCCACTAAGATGACTGCAACCTCTTAACACCTCCATAAGAGAGATGAAACTTTATTGATCCCCGTGGGGGGAAATTGGATCATTGCAGCAGCAAAACAGGCTCAGATAAGGCTCAGCATAGGAATAAGATAAGTATAGACTACAGGCACACACACAACACACACACACACAAAATCAAGAACTAGCAGCCCACAACTGTAGGAAGAATACAAACATAAACCTATATAGCTGAAGTACTAAAGTGGAGTGCATTGATTGGAAAATATAGAATGATATGGATCTAGTTACGGTTAGGGTTGTAATTTGAAAATGTACCAGATGTCAGTATCCGTGACCCAATTGTGTCATAGATCTCACATAATGGTGAGTTTCATATGAAGAGCGTATGGGTTAATTAGACTCCATTTGAATGGACACTATATGTATAGAATGTATTCCAAAAGACCTTCAACTTATTGTGAAGATGTTATTGTATAAAGACGAGACACTGCAGGGGAATATAGATTAATATGTTGAACAGAACAGATTTTGTATACTGTAAAGCATTTTCTGCATGTTTCAGAAATCAGAAAAAGTACAACATCTGAATAAATCCTTATGTAGTAACCTTCAGAATATTGCTAGGAATAATTATGGAAGGTTTAGTTGGATTAGAAATTGAGATTTGTAGTTCAGAGTATTTAAAAAAACAAATTGAGATAAAGGCCATTAAAGATAGATAGATAGATAGATAGATAGATAGATAGATAGATAGATAGATAGATAGATAGATAGATAGATAGATAGATAGATAGATAGATAGATATCAACAAATATTCATTAAAAAATCAGGAATGACCTTCAGTACTGGTCCTTATAGCAGTAAAGCTGAAGGAACCTCCCACTAAAACCACTCAGCTGTCTGACCATAGGCTGTGTAGGGAGTGTGTAATGTTGTCCATTATCTTCAGCAGTTTTTGCCACATCCTTCTCTCTACGAACAACTGCGGGGGCTCCAGATCCGTCTCCAGCACAGAGCCAGCCCTTTATCATGTGTTTATTCTGTTTCTTAAGAGTCACTGGCTGTGATGCTGTGACCCGCAACAGATGGTTACACTTTCCCCAACAGACTGGTAGAAAAATAGCCCTCCACCATATCAACCTCTTCTCTCAGGATGGAGATAGTGTTCAGCTTAGTCCTCCTGGTCCTTCTAAAATCCACAACCATCTCCACCGTCTTTTTATCATTTAAGAGGAAGAGGTTGTTCCCAATCAAATGCTACAAAACTGTTCACCATGACCCCTGTATTCTGACTGTCCAGGACTGACACACACCACAACTGCTGCAGTTATCCGAACATGTCTGAAAATTCCAGGGCTTTCAGTTGTAATAGAAATCTGGGGGGGGCAACCGTGTAGGCAAAAAAAAGATACTAAAACACTGTATTTACTGCATTCTCCTCTGAGCTCTGACATGAACAAGGCATTTTCGTCCACAACTGCCACTCACTGGATATTTTTGCTTTTCGGACCATTCTCTGTAAACCCTAGAAAATCCCATTAGATCAGCAGTTTCTGAAATACCAGCCCGTCTGGCACCAGCAACCATGCCACGTCCAAAGTCATGTAAAAACCCTTTCTTCCCCATTCTGTTGCTCGGATTGAACTTCAACAAGTAGTCCTGTCCAGGTCTACATGCCTAAATGCAGAAGCTACAGTGGCCTTCATGGACAAGAAGCTAAAGTTACTAAAGATGGCATCATCCAGCACTGCCTCAAGTCTTTCTACAATATCAAGTGATGAGGTGAAAATGTATTTAGTCATTTATTCGGTAACACTTTACAATAAGGGTACATTAATTAAGGGTTAGGGTTTGTAAAATAGTGCTGAATAAGGATTACCTAAATGCAATCCATCAATCGACAATGCTCTTTGTGACCTGTGTACATTCTCTATAATAACAATATTAAACATATTGAAAATACTAAAATATTCCCAACTGGAAATCAATTCATGACAACATTCTGTTATCAACACAATTCAGTCACAATTTAAAAAAGAAAGAAAATTTTATTTTATTTAGAATATTTAGTTTTATTTGGAAACACGGCTCTCACATTTTACATGAATACCGTCAAAGAACTCCAAAATAGTTTCTTCAACAAATTATATCCAGTTTAATGATTTTCTCTGAAAGAAACAAACAGGAGGAAATGGATTACTACAGTTAACTAATGGTTAGTTAACCCTTATTAAGCATTAACTAACCATTAATTAATGTACCCTTATTGTAAAGTGTTACCAACCCTTTCAATTCTAACAACCCCCTGACCTTCCTCTAGCCTGGTCCAACCAGACCATCGTACTTTTTCATTTGTACAGAAGGTCTGGAACTGCTTTATTTGGCAAATGTTCACTCACTTGGAGGCGGGTGTCTGTTGAAGTTTAAAACTATTGGATCTGCCCAGTGCCACTCTGGTATTAGCCAACCAATCGCATAACGTTTGGTCGGGACGTATGTCATGAGCCAGTTTCTGACGGTGCGTTCCAGTTGTACTGGAAATTCGGAAATTTACGACTACATATTGTAGTCTATGGATCTACCGGTACCTGGCAACGGTAACTTGCTAGAGCCTAACGTTTAGTTGTTTGGACGAGAAAGGTTGTGTAGGCGTCCATACTTTCGCGAGCAGATGCACTGGAACTACAAAGGAATGCTGCATTCAACTGAAACTGGAGCGAGACTTCGACGTCATCGTTCTCAGCCACTTCCTCTGTTCACTCAGAAATTTGTTCGAGCAAAATCCCACTAATACGCCCCATCCCCAGACTGACTACTGAAGGGAAAATGAAATTTGGGCGGAAGGAGGTGGGTGGGCGGAGCCAGGCTAACCTTCCTCTATTCATCTGGATAAATGTTGTGTTTTGTCGACTGACTAATTCAGTTTATAATGTGAAACCATTCTTCATCTCATTGAACTGCTCACCGCTCAGCCATAATAGTTGCCTTTTTATTTTATCATGTTTGCTTTTATTTTGACAGGACGCAAAATGATCCCCGTCCCCATGGGTGATACACGTGGGCAAACGTAATGAGCTGCTCAAGTGTTTAGCTGGAAGTGACTGAGCATATAAGCAGGTAGAAAATGAATTCATCAGCTGACAGGAGGGAGCAGAGTACAATTAGTTTTATGCCTGGGACCGCTCCCCTCGGAGGGCTTGGATGGCTGGAGGTTTATAGCCAAGTCCAAACAGTCCGTGTGTAATTTATGCTCCTAATGCTGACTCCTATCAACACTGCGATACGTGCACTTACCTCCTGGCAAGTGTCACACGCTAATTCACACAGCAGGGATTTACTGTATATTTTTCTGGCTGGCAAAATAAATGGGTTTAAAGTCCATTTAGCAAACCAGGGGGCGATTGAACTGATAAATATGGATGAGTGTCCTCAGTAAATTTTACTGAGGTTTTTTTTTCTTTTAAGTGATTGAGCCATTGAGTTATGGACACGCAAAAGGCCATGGTCAGGATGGATATCATGTGCTGACAGTTTTTCTATTATATTTTGTGGCTTACTAATACCAAGTATATAATGTAATGTGGGGAAGGACAGTGAAAACAGACTCGTTACGTGTTAATACCACTAATCTATTTGAAATAAATATTAAGAACTGTCGCCAGGGTGCCACAATGCAAGCTACTTAGTAAAACAGATTTTTCAAATAAATTACTGACAACAACAAATGGACTGCATGCATACCTTATTCAAAGGGCTTTATAGTGCACACATTCCCATACTCACATCACATGCAAGGTGCTGGCCTAACTATTGTGTGCAATTTCGGGTGCAAAGTTCAGTGGCTTGCTAAGTGCTTGCCAGAACCTCCTAGCTACACTAGTATAACAAACCCTATAGAGGAAACTTTTTTTAAAGGACCATAATGGTAGAAAGAGTAGAAGTATTTTTTTGGCGCACACACAAGCACATACATTGACATTAATCAAATCACAACTTTTCCAGTACCAACTCAATGCAGCTTAAATAATAAAGGCTCTGTCTGCTCTACTGATTGGACTTTCATATAACTGATTTGCTTGATTGCCGTGTTAAAATTCCCAAAGGGTTTTTCTGAAGCTTTTGTCTAATCAATCAACGAATGACTCACTGAAAGACAATCCGTCCCCACAGTGTCTCCGGAGCACACAAGGCATTACCCACAATCCTCTAGTTCACGTTTCAGTCCGTTGACAAAAAGGTTCAGAGGCTTTTGAGGTGGTTGACCGGATCTGCGAAGAAAAAAATAAAATCAATGCCATCAAGAGAGGATATTTCAGAAACAGAGGACAAGCTTGAATACAGAACTGATCGCTATGACAAGGGGGGATGCCAGTAGGGGAAACGTATTGTGACACAACACACATGTGAAAGCCAGGGATAGCATATGCTCCCAGACTATGAACAGCAGCAGCCACTGTCTATCACACAGAGGCTTCTTGTTTGAGAACCTATCCTGGCACAAACAGCCAATTTCACACCTGGTGGCGAGAGAGCCTTCCTGTAAGAGCCATATGTTTATTACTGGATGGTTGGAAGTGGTGTCCCCTACACTGTAAAAACGCAACAGTTCAAAGCAGACTAAAACTCTTTAGGTTTTAAAGGATAACTGCCTACATTTGACCCAACTCATTATCTTGTATTGCGATAACTTATCATCCATTTGAAATGTAATGTGGTTTTGAGTTCTACATACAAATAATTCAAAATCAATCATCAATCATCATTAAGGACCGGAATACGGAGTCTCCTTAAATTAAAGTAAAAGTGTGGATCAAGACCCCTGCAAATGTGTTTTGGAGACCCCATTATTTGCGCTAATCATACACACAGAACTTGGCCTGGCCTCAAACCTATAATTTTAAGCTTAGTTGTCTTAATTTATGAAATTAGACGAGCTGTACACAAGAAAATTAATAAAGATATTTGAGATTAGTACGTTGATATAGTTCATGAGTAAATTAAATATTTTAGTTCACCTTACTGAAAAAAGATCTTTCTGAGCCTAGCCTTTACATGTTTAAAGAGTAACGTTAATTAATACCACTAAAGTATGTATTGATCACCTGACTAAGGCATGAATAAATATTATCCTTTATATATTGGAGCACCGTTTCAAACATAAGATTACAATCTTGACAGGATTTTTCGAATAAGATTAAAAAGAAGGCAGACAAGCAGCAGAGGTAAGTGTTTTAGGTGGCCTTTAATGCTGAGCAAAGCAGGCGACTTGGAACAGTGAATTTGAGTGAGTCGGGCCACTGAAGGAAAAGGGCAGACAGAACAGATGATCTGCAGTTTAAGATGGAAAAAAGAAAAAAAATGCTGGCTGAGAACATCTGTTAGTTTTTTTTCCCCCAGTGTTTGGTGATTAAACAAAGCATTTGACGAATTGAAATGTTGTTGGCCTAATGATGGGGCTGGATTAAAAGTCAGACGGGTCAAAGTCATTACAATTCATTCTATTGGGAACAGTACCAACAGTTCCCAGCAACCTATTTAATAATGCTTTACACATTTGAAAAAAAGGAGAGGAATCAATCGCATGAGGTAAAATCAAAAGGGATCCCTAAAGCTATTAAGCTTTATTGAACAGGAATCATTGCTATATTAATAGATTTCCTGCGCAGAATCAGCAGGGAGAACCTATGCTGGACAGGAACGGCAACTTAACCAACTAATCTACTCACGTATAGACATAACGTGTTAAGGTAAACGATGCTGGACCCAAGAGCAGACAGAGACGGTGTTGAATTGATGAAAAACAGGTTTATTTAAAGAGATGGGGAGGCAGGCAGTGGATGAGGAACCCGGGGGGAGACCAAAGCAGGGGAGCTGGAGAGGGAGATCCGGATAACTGCAGGTAGAGGAAAACAAAATTAGGTTGTGGTCAACAAGCAACAAGAAACGAGAGACGCGAGAAAGAGGTAACAATAAACTGGAGCCAGGTACGTATAATTACCACAGTAACGCATGGGACGATCTGGCGCCGACAGCAGGGAATCCAAGGATTATGAAGGGGAGTTGAAGACCAGGTGAGCCTGATTGCAGATGAGGGCCAGGTGTGAAGTGAGACAGACAGGGGGAGTGGCAGACACAGAAGGAGGAAACACAGCGGGCTGCTGTGACCACAACATAACGATTGTAATTATCATTAAACATAATAGTTTTCTCCATTTTATTCCATGCAAGTTTTTCTTTTTTTACCACCACATGACAACATTTACAAAAAGCAGTCATTGGCAATACATAATGAAACAGAATATAACAAAAGTGTGCCAGTCAGGGCTGTACGCTTATTTTTTTAGGTGGTAGCACTTGGTAGCGGGTACAGGTGGTTTAGATTAATTCTGCTATTAGAAATTAATCTGATGATTAATAATGCTTTAATAGTTTATTAAAGTTAAAAGGGGCACCACCATTCATTTAAGAATGGAAAAATAATAGCAAATTGTCTCGTTTAATCAATGGTTTATTCTCAAATGTTGATTACTTTAATGTTCAGTTAAATGAATCAACATTAATAAATCCTAGTCTCAATGATCATTTCCATAAAATAATGTAATCAAGTAATTACTATTATAAATTTGGTAATAGGATCTTAACACTGAAGGCTACAGAGTCTTTCACTTGTTGATTGCTGACACTCCAATAATATCCACACAAATAAATCACAAACACTTCTGGTTACAATATAAGAACATTTATTTTAACCACGATGAAACTTAAGGTAACATCCGTTTTATACACGCATGAAGCAAATACACTTAATCAAAGAAAAACGTCTAGAACATTGTTGTTTATACAGCTATGTACCAATGTGTGTGTGTGTGGGAGTGAGTGAGTATGTGAGTGAGTGAGTGTGTGTGTGTGTGTGTGTGGAGCAAGAAAAAGGGGACGGGGAAGCTCCCACGTGACTTGGGGCGACAGACACAAAATGGCGACCCAAAATAGGCTAGGTTAGTAATGCCACAAAATGGCGTCCCTGGATGGCTAGGCTATTCTATTCTACTTCCACCCGATGGGGGAAGTACTCAAAAGGGCGTCTATCTTTAGAACAAAGGACCTGACGATGGGATTTGAGGCGGGGAATTTCGAAAAGCTACTAGCTATTTAAAAGGGATTCTACCAAAGATCTTAGCACCAATTCTATCTGATCAAGGCTACCATCTAACGTGTGTGTACGTGCGTGCAGGAGAGGAAGAGGAGGAAAGGCCACGCTTGGACGCGGAGAGGGGGAAAAAGAAAGGTGTTAGGTTTTTAAACATACAGCAGACTTAAAACCACGCTGCAGCGTTGAATGACATGACCAACTTTCCGTTCTGGCTCTCCGTGGGGGAGAGGACAAACGGAGATTGATCACACAGCTTGTTTCAAAATAGCAAACACAAATTTGAAAATAAACAGTATTGTTCACACTTTAAAAAGTAAATAATAACTAAACATCTGCCCAGGTAATTCTAAAGCCAAAATCTCACTTGGGGGAAACTTAGATTTCCACTGCTTCGTCGTCGTTGAGGCGGGTAGGCCACTCCTTTCCAGGACGGGCGAAAGGGGCCCGCGAGACGGCGGATCCAAACTCCAGGCTCCGAGCCTTTGGCGGTCGGTTCTGGTGAGGTGATCTCTGCGGTCGTCCTTAAGGTCGCAGGAAAAAGGCAAAAGGGCGCAACTGATTTGGTGCGGGGATGGCGGTCGAAGATCACTCGATCGGCTATCCAGTCCGCGGTCCGAGAGGCTGAGTTTCTGGATAAACTGCCTGCTTCCAGTGTGGAGTGGTCCAAAGGCAGGTTTCTCGGTAAAACCCGCCTGCTTCCAATGTTCTTCTGGTCGTTCCAACGGAACAGCTTCAACACACTTTGTTGCATTAGAGATCGTCGCGGCCGCAGGCGATAACTTTAGCAAAACACGTGGTGGTTGGGTCAGAGGTGAAGAGGCCCCTGTAGGTCTGTACAGACTTCGTTGTTTCAATATGGGTCAGCCGACAGCCGCCCCCAGAAAGACAGAATGAGCCGCGGGGCATCCTTTTAAAGGTCCCGGCTTTCCACCGGGGTGGAGTTTCCGGCTAGCGTTTGGGTACGCCCACCTGAAGAGGTAAAGGTGTAATGCAGTGTTTTGGCCGCACGGTGGCGGCACAGAGCTGTCCATAGGTTTGACCCCCTACACACTGGTGCTAGCAAGCAAAAAAATTCAATAGCACAAAAATTAATTTGGTAGCACACAAAGTATGATCGAACACTTGCATAACCCTAACCCTTGCATTTCACTGTAATTACCTTTGAGCCTGTCATCTTGGTCTCATTTGAGATTCTCAATTAATATTATATCCTAGTGTGTGCAGTAATAATTGTAGAAAAATGAATAGGGGTGCACTGATTGCAATTTAGACAAAATAATCTAACCTGCCAATTGCAATTTTTTGCTGATTCAGAATTATTTCTCCCCATAAAAATATAAAAATAATATCTATATATATATATTTTTTGTATCTAGGCCTACATATAATTATTATATTTATAATAATATTTTTGAAAATGTCCTTCTGTTAATTAAAACCAAACTTTAAAACATTAAACATAGCCTATTAAATAAAAAAGTATACATATTGGTACAATTTAGGATAAATTAAATAGGTTGTTGTGAATGTGTTGGGAGTTGTTCTTCAGTGGCTTATTTCAAACTTTGTTTTTAGACTACTGTTGACTTTTCTCTGCAGCTGAATGAGTTGCCATTCTAGCTAGAGCACTGCAGGGCTGTGAAGCGCTAATTTCCTGTTCATACCGGCTTCAAAATAAAAGTCAACTCATGTTTGGCTAGTAACAGGCTTTTAACGTGAAGGCGCACAGGAAATGTTCTGTTTGCACACGCGTTAACTTAACTGTGGTAATGTGCCGTCTCCTTCTGGTTAGTACCTTTGGTGAAGTTTTTATACGCTAGAATCGCTGCTCGAGCACAGATCCCGAGGACACATATCTTTCAGCAGCCAAAGTGGAGGTGGACTCAATAACTTACTTGCCTAAGACTATATTTACCCCCATTTGGAGAGTGTTAATGTAGAGCCCTCTAAGCAGTGTTTTGCAGCGCTCTTCTGTGTTTCAAAGACAGCCTCTCCTCATTAGCAGCCTGTCGCACTAGTGCGAATGGACTTGTATTCATCATCGCACGTGATCAATTTCAGTAGCAAATGCTATCAAAACTGTCGCACTGTACAGCCCTGGTGCCAGTGCACATCTGCATGGAACGCAATAAGTAGGAAGAGCACTTGCCAACGTCAGGTGCCAACAGCTGCAACCAAAGTTGTGCAACAGGTTATCCTATTTATGTTAATGAATTATTCATGACAGTTGGGCAGAGCCTGAAAAGAAAAAAACTGCACACAATATTGCAATCATCAATATGTATAACTAACCAAGTCATAGCTTTGCCACGCACAGCGAGAAAAGCATGTATTGAGCACTTGAATCATAAAATATTTTATGAAATATGTAATTGAATGTAATAGTGACCATTGGGGTTTCAAATGTATGTATTCAGTCGGTCAAGAATTTGTTATAATATAGAATATTTTAGTTGGTCAGGTGGAATCTAGGAGACTACTTGTCAAACCCCAAATGTAAAAATAAAAAACTCAAATAAAGGCCAGTATTCAAAATATGTTTTAGGCTCAAAGGCCAGTATTTGAGAATTTCAAATAAAAGTTAACAAACATCAATCTATTAACATAAGTGTCTCTATTTAGCTCACATAAATGCAACCAATCACACCATCAAATCTATTTTAAACCAATTTCTATTCTTTTTCTAACTTCTATTTTTGGTAACACTTTATAATAACTATCCGTTGTCACTCGTTAATAGATCATTAGTAAACTCTTAATTAATGATTATTAATGATTTGTTAAGTGTTTGTTAGCAGTTTGTTAAGGATTTATAACAATGGTAGATAGTTAATAGCTTAATAATTGAATCAGTTCATCTGGGAGGTAATCCGAGATACCGACGAGGCTGAAATAGGCTATAGACTATACACAGTGCATGGGCAACTGAGGGCAGCCCCATTTTCAAATATTTTTAAATAAACTCAATACACACTGTGCATGCCATGGACTTGAACGTGACGTGATCAGTTAATCTCGGATTACCTTCCAGATGAACTGATTCAATTGTTAAGCTATTAACTATCTACCATTGTTATAAATCCTTAACAAACTGCTAACAAACACTTAACAAATCATTAATAATCATTAATTAAGAGTTTACTAATGATCTATTCACGAGTTACAACGGATAGTTATTATAAAGTGTTACCCTATTTTTAATAGTGCAGACCAATGCAAAGCCTGCTCACAGTTCCATACGACACACTGTCCCCCACCCTCTGTCACATACAGTACAGCCATCACTGACAGCAGCTGCTCACCCACATATGTACTATAAAAAAAATGTGCTCAAAATAGTTAGAAGGGAAAATGACCATAATGAGACCAGTGCCTGCAAAACTTGGTCAGGTTGTTTATCAAGTTATCTGATTTGACTCCAGTAGCCATCCTTGGTTTTCTAACAAAGTATTCGAGTGAGGACATTTTTTTTCCATACTCATTATATTCTTATATCCATCCATCTCATCATGCATTATTGCTTAGGTGACACCGGTTTATGAATTTGTTATGACACTGCTTCAATTGGATCTCTCCCCCCAGTTAGACAGCCTTCTAAACTTTAAATTATTTTATTATTTAACTTAAACCCACTATAATACTATCTGTCGTATGCTGTCTTTTCCACAGCCTCATTATGTTGAAATCCACAGTTTTTATTTCTCTCTTGTTTCAGACCTCTCATTTTTCATACCTAAGATATTAGTTTGTCTTATAACATAATCAGATTACATATAAATATATTGCACGTAACTAAGTATTTCCAATAATAAATTGAGTCCATTATTCAAAGATCTATCTTAGTCAGGTTTCTTAAGCAAAGCAATGTTTCCATACAGTGCACTCACCTGTCACATGGCGGAATGACATCTTTTCAAACAAGGCCTACAGGGCATGTGCTTCTAACTGTGTATGTGTGTGTGTGTGTGCATGCGTGTGTGTGCATCCTTGTATTCGTACTGTGTCTGTGTGTGTGTGTCCGTGCATTTGTGCTGTGTCTGTGTGTGTGTGTCCGTGCATTTGTGCTGTGTGTGGCATTTGGAGTCTTGCCTTATCTAGCTGTGGAGAGAGCTATGAGAGCCGGCTGTGTAATTGAAATGTCATGCGTACAGGAGAGGAGTTTGACTGAGCGGCCAGCCTTTAGCCATGCCCCAACGAGCTCGCGACAGATGAGCAACAGCTTCCCCAATGAGAAGTGGCATTCCCACGCAAACCCATTCCTCCTCCTCCTTTCTCCATCTCTCTCCCTGATTCCTCCCTGCCTATCTTGCAGTCTAACAGTGATTAACGATAGAGGCCCCGCTAGTTGCTGAAATATTAAAATAAATGGTCGGCTGAACCGGTGCGGGTCTGATGGAATGCCAGTGCATTTATCATTTTTATCTGAGGCCTAAACTATTGTGTTATTGATGGTGGCAGTGCAGCTTGCCACTCAACTGCACTAATGCAGGTGGCTAAAGCAACTCGTAGAATTTGATTGCTGCCAAGCAGGGGAGACAACGTAGTATAATTCACTTTTCCATAATTCATAGTGTTTAATAGGACTGTACTAGCATAGTGTGTTTGCAAGCACTATGTACACTACCACAACCACTCTCTCTCTCTCTCTCGCCAAATTTCTCATCACAGGGCTCAGCTCAAAGAATGAAACAATGTGTCGCTTAAGAATGTTAATAACATCTCAGGTGGATAATAGTCGGCATAGGAGTGTATTTGTCCCTCTTAAACAAATATGAAAGACAACCCCATTCTCCCTAAAGAGGTCAAAATAACAGTTCAGTGGAGAAAAAATTTACATCATCTTACTGGTAACTATTTGGAAACATGCAATAAATTAAGTATTTGATGCTCAACATATTATGTCTACACGTAGTAGGTACACAAGTTTTATGTACACAAGTTTCCACATTCCATCTGCTTTACTGTAAAGTAGTGAGTAGATTTGCTTTTTGTCATCATGTCAAAAATAAAAACTGACATCAACCTTGTTTTCCCGGCATGGCATTATTTTACTGTATACTGTATAGAAAATGAGTAGCTCAAATGAAATTATATTTGAAACGTTCAAATTACCTGTCAAAATGTTGCATTGTTTACATAATTCATCAGTCAGTCTTTGAAAAAGTACTGCTGCCTTGATTTTGCTTGGCAGCTTAAATAAAGTAAAAGGTTGGGTGGGAGCCAGAAGGCAAAACCTTTTTTAAATTCAAAGGAGGACAAGCTCCATAACAAAGAGGCTTTAGGGTTCCATAATAAAAAAAGCGATGAATTTGGAAGACACTTTGATATTGAAAGACACTTTGATATTGAAGACTGCCAGTCATTGGTGGAAAACTTAATTTGCGTTGATAAGGGATCAGAAATTCAAGCTCAGAAGTGGTTTTGGCTGCTGTGAATAAATGGTTTAAGCCATGCTGAGAGAATGTATAGCTCAAGGGATGGCAGAGTTGGCCTTGCCAAAATGTTGGCCAGTGAGTGAATAATAGTATGAAATAAACTAGTAAATTAGTTTAATTCAAATCGTATGTTCTCACTTTGAATCCGGCAATGCAAAAAAGTAAAAAAAACAAAACAATATATGTACACTCACCGGCCACTTTATTAGGTACACCGGTTCAATTTCTTGTTAACACCTATAACTAATCAGCCAATCTCATGGCAGCAACTCAATGCATGTAGACCAGAACAGGACAACTTGCGAATTATTATTCACAATTCTGAACCCATTCTAAAATGCAAACAAATGCAGAGTATGTTTACTTTTGAAACCTTGGGTACATTTTCCTGTTAATACTTATGTACTTTTAGGTAGTGGCAACTCCTTTGTAGCAAATACATTTCAATTAATCAAGTGTCAGGTATCTATCGAGAGACTTAAAGAGAGTTTATCTAACATGCACTTCAAATTGTGAATAGTCATCAGTAGAGAATGCTGGGAAAAGAACGTCTAAATACTGCATTGCGTGACATCAGCTGACCTCGACAAATTGGAGAAGAGGAAAAAAAGAAGAAAACCCCGTCAGGCAAACAACATGGGCTTTGAACTGCTTTCAGACTGGGCTAAGACTCTGAAATAATTGATACAGTTATCTGTCAGTTCTTTTTAGGTTAGTACACCCATCCGACCTGCACCTGTGTTACCTGTGTTGTGTATGTGACTGAGGGTTGGGTTGTGAGTGAGTTCTTCACAGCAGCTGCCACAGAAGTGTGTGGTTCAAATTTATGAATCCAGTTTTAATATGATGACATTACACATTGAGTTTCAGCTCCTTGGAAGATTTTACACAATATCAATCAACAAACTTTAAATAAGCTGAATTGGAACTGGAATGGAAACAATACCATGTGTGCAATTAGTATTCTGTGCAAAATAAAAAGGTGGCAACCAGTATGTAAGGCTAACCGATGCTGCGTAACCCATGTTGTAACTTAATGTATGTTTCCTGGATGCCTCCACACGGCCAATCACCAACACTTTTAGATCTTGCCTTATCAAGCATGCTGCATGCTTATTGGCTCACTGACGGCAATGAAATTAACCTTAGGGATTGAAATTTGGTATTGAACGACAAGACATTTTTCCATACTCGATGACATGGAGGCATTTGGGTCTGTGCCAAAAAGTATCAAACTTAGATATGAAGCCCTAAACAGTGGTGGCACATCCGGAAGCAGCGGCCATTGCATGATTTTAACACAGATTACTTCTGAATCCAATCCACTCCCGCTCAAATTGTGGAACTATGTGTACGTGGGACGCCAATAAATAATTGAACAAACAATCCATAACATTATTATTTTCAGCCCAATCACAGCCGTTCTGATATTCCGTACAAGAGCACTCCCTCTCGTGTGATATTGCTTAACTAAAGAGCAGTCTTAGAGCACAAAAAATGGAACAGCTGTGTCTCAACCGATTGCACACTAAAGGGCCATTAGTTAGAAACTCAGCAAGCACATTGTGTGTGGTCTAGCCCTGAATGCATGTTTACCAGCTGTTTTAGCACACACTGTTGAAAGAGAAGGTGGCCCCAATGCAATAAGTGTTTCCAAGGGAAAACCAAGCTCTAATCGTAAGGGGTAGTGCCGTTTTAAGAAACACTCGCGGTTTTAATGTCAAACAGTCGATTATGTAACTACATTATCTTGCAGCTCTGGAGACCATAATAGAACATTCAAATAATATAATAGAAAGGTGATCTGTCTGTTTAAGTGCAATCTCAAGTGGACCATACTGTACAAACTGCAATGGAACTGAATGGAGTTAGAGAGTATATTCATTTCTCCAGTCACGTTATGGGCAAGCTGTTATCAGACAGACTCAGAAAGTAAGTAGTGTGCGACCCTCCTCAGATCCTCTGTATCCCATTCGATTCCACCTTCTACCATCTGCTAGAAGAATCGGGGGTTCCTCCTTGTAAATTTGATTACTGATAAAAAAAAATCCTAACTAGGACAGAAAAGCTCTCAACGGCAAGAGGTGGAATGGGTTGCTGACCATATGGGGCTGTCGAGTATGTCTTCAGCACCAGCGGACAAGGTGTCTAGATGTGAGAGAGTTAAAGCAGTGTACACAATATAAGGGATGACAACTTTCAGGGATGTTGTAAAGATGTATGATTTGGAATTTACATTTCGCTCAAGGGCTGGCTGCTCATGTATACTGTATAATTTAATCTCATGGTGATGTAATTAAAGAGATGATACAGTCCACAAGAAATAATGTATTAATGCAATTCATTTTCGAACACTTCACTTCACCTTGTATGTTTCTCCAGTTGCAATGTGTTCTTTATCTGAGTATTGGCTTTTTAATTGTATGTGTCACGCACAAAGCAAAGGCTCTCTGAACCTGCATTTCACTAAGTGCTCCCTAAAATAATGATTTACAATTTTATAAATGACAAATGTATTTTCTATAATAGCTTACAATGACTTTTTAATGTAAAATCACTGTTTACGTACAGTACACATTTTTATTATCATGAGATATCCTTTTTTCCAGTCACACACTGTCAGAACACTTTCTGTACCCTTGGAAACAGCCTCTGGGTATTGAACAACATTGTAAATGCCACAAGTGTTACACAACAATTACTGTACGGATTTAGCCGTGATTATCCAAGGAAAAAAATAATCCATGGTGTGTCTGATGAATAATACCCAACAGGCATTTGCTAGGAGCTGATAACTGCAAATACAGGAACTCGGCAGTAATACACTTCTTACTCACCGTCCAAATACCTTGGGGTTATTATCGCACTTTGCTCGAGTTCTAAATAAATTGTGCCGCTCATGAACACACACACAACACACACACCCCCACACACACACACACACACACACACACACAGACATAAAATAACTGCCCCTGGGCTGCTTTTCTCATGCCAATTGTGTAATAAACTGTGGCTTGCCTTGACACCTGTGAGACCTCCACAGCCAACCAATCAAATCTCAATTGTCAAATTTGCTATGTTGCTCTTACCAAGAATAGCAATTGTTTCAGAGTAATATACAAAACTGAATAAAATCAAAGAGGGAAAGAATTTATATAAACTCAGGACGACAGAAGGGATTTTAACAAGTCACGTTTAGTGAGGCTCATGCTTAATAGCTGCCCAGTTTACATAATTCTATAACAGTTTAAAACCCCAACTTTGTACAAAATATATCTAGCATATTACCACAACCTTGAGCCCATTCATGTTCATTACATAGGTGACCTCAACACAAACCAGACATCAGCATTACATTACTTAGCTAGCTCTAAACAACCAAAGCCTCAGAGCAAAGGCTGAAGCCTCATCTAGGGCGCCCTTCACAGACAGACTAGCATGTTAGCTGTTTAGTTTACCTACCATGGCGGCTTGCGTTGCGTCCATGTTGACGCTGACCAAAAGGAGCTCAGCTGACAGCGTTCTGAGGCCTTGCACTAATGTAAACATGTGTCGAAGCAAATACGAGGGTAGTTAAAGGTGCTGTTGTTCACCAGTTACAGCAGTTTCTTCTTGTTTTTATTTTTTTATTTTTGGAGCACAAGACAGCCAGCAACATACAGTACATACTGCTTATAGAGCCATGGTCTATTAACACTGCCGTTACCTATAGCAACTACTTCCTCATGACATCATATAAGTTGAAGGACAGGTAAACGTCTAGACATCTACCTTCAACTTCCATTCTTTAGAAGCTTCCATTATTGAACAATAGAAAAATCTGGAGTAATTACTAGCTGAACCGAAGTCATTTAAAACAGATGTCAGATTCACTCACAGCTACAATGCCAGATTTAATACAATTCCTACCAGGAGAGAAAAACCTTAGAAAAAGCATCACTGCTTCTCCAAACTTCTTCTTTTCATGAGCACAGTGTAATTTTACTGGTGACAAAAGGTTGAAGAAACCATCTCATTATTGTCCTTCCTCCATTTTAGACTTTGTACAGCCTCATCTTACCTTTGCAAATTGGATGGGCTCTGTGCTACAGCCATGAAAATAAAACCACGTGCACGCACATACACACACGCACGCACGCACACACACACAGACACACACACACAGGCCTTTCTTATATTGACATAATCATTATCATTAATGAGTATAGGAAACATACTATTAATTTTTTTTATAGCGAATATGTTTCTAATATTCGTTTCTCAAACAGTAATTACCCTAATTACAGTTGTAAATCAAGCTATATTGAACTACTGGTAACCAAGGCAACAATACCTATGTCACAGGGTTCGAATTAAAGATGATGTTCGGGGGGGGGGGGGGGGTCTGATACTCATTAAAACATAAACACATATAGATGATGCAAAAAATACTTCATATCTCCTACAAGGACACTTATGGTCGATTATAGCACATCTCCGAAAAATCGGCAATCGGCAAAAAATGGCAGTTTTTAATTTTTTTATTCAAGCAATCATGTTGAGTGAGATGCATTGCTGCCCCGGAGGTAGCCTACATGCATAGCATTAAGGTTATAGCCTATTAACAGCAGCAGCAGCAGGTGTGTTGTAATACATTGTATTAATTCACACTTGACAGTTCCCCCTGACACCAATAGCAGAGTCATTGGTCATCTTTTGACTGTTAATAGTAATTGATAGAATTTATATACTGCTTTATTGGAGGTCATTCAAAGACACTTAACATCATACATATAGAAAATCATACTTATAGAAAAAGAAAACAAAATACAGGCAAATTAAAGATAAAGTTTGGAATGGAGTCAGGTGTAGCTAATTATGCTTTCTTAAAGAGGTGAGTTTTGAGTTGACTTTTGAATGAGTTTATCTAGTCTGAGATGCTGATGTTTGGAGGGAGGGAGTTCAAGAGGGTTGGGTGCAGTTACATACAATACTTAAAGCAGCTCCGAGTAACATTTAAATATCTTTTAAACAGCCTCATGTTTCCTCACATAATCATAAATTACCATTAACAGCAAACAAGACCATCAGTGCAAAGAAAGACGTTTTATATAGTTTTTATTACTGCTTTTGGTCTGGTCGCACACCTAGTCCGATTTTCGGTTCACGCGTGCATGCTCTATGGTCACATATTCGTATTGGTCGCAGATTTCAGTGTGGCGCTGCAACGCGATTTGAGAAGCCTATCCCTCCAGGTGAGGGAAGGGGAGCAGGAGCCTTGTTTGAGACAGTTATTTGTCGTCATAATGACTGATAATGGGGCTGAACCATCAAAGAAAAAAAGAAAATGCAATGAAGAAAAGCTAAAAGGGAGAGTGATAGGCGGGCGGGAGGGCGTTGCCAAGCAACGTATACACAATTTCACGGGAGCTAACTAGACTGCAGT
This sequence comes from Hyperoplus immaculatus, assembly GCA_949357725.1. Taxonomy (NCBI): domain Eukaryota; kingdom Metazoa; phylum Chordata; class Actinopteri; order Uranoscopiformes; family Ammodytidae; genus Hyperoplus; species Hyperoplus immaculatus. The sequence continues at coordinate 21,069,211 of OX442369.1, forward strand.
GTTTACTCCTAAAAGAATGAGCGGTAGCCTACTAAAACAAAGTTTACTTTGCCTCACCAGCGTCATCAGATGACCATTATTCATATGAAATAGTCATTATTTACGACAACATAAACACATTACCTCATCGTGATCCATACTAGCTGCCGTCTCTCGTTCATTCGCTTTCTGTGATGACACGTAATCTTTCAGCTCCATGAGAGAGAGTAGTTAGGTGACACTGCTGCATCAACTCATTGCAATCAAGTGTGTGTGGCACTGACTGGCATTAGTTGATGCTGTGTCACTAACCACTCTCACGGAGCTGAAAAGAGTCCGGTGCCCTTACACTTTCAACACACGGACATGCACTAGGCTATATTGCTTCCTAATCATTTGAATCTCGCACGCCCGGCACGAGCTAGAAAACAGCTTCACGACAGCTGGCGTCGTACAAATACTACCGCTTTTGTCCAAAGGGGTCGCCAACATGCCATGTTACTCGTAGTGGCTTTAATGCCTGAGTTGAAAAATGCGTATTTGTAACACTTTATATTTTTTTTTAGATAATGCATATTTCAATAAATAAAAAGTTCTGTTACACCTATCGATAGTAACAAGTATTTATATATATTCAAGGGTTCAAAAAAGTAAATGTTTTCAATATATATTTTGGGAATAAAAAAATAAAAAATAATCGGCCGATTTAATCTTATCGTAATTTTTTTCTAAAAAATAATCAGCATCGGCACTCAAAAATCCATATCAGTCGGGCCCTACTTGAGACTCGACTTGACAAAATGTTAAGAGACCTGCAACTTGACTTTAACATCAATGACTCGTGACTTGACTTGGACTTGAGCCTTTTGACTTGAAAAGACTTTCTACTTTCCCCAAAACCCAACGATTAAAAAGTAGGCTATATTTTTAAGTAGCCTACCGCTCTGTATCTTTCATCATGTAGCTAGTGTAGCGGAGGAAACTGGTGGATGTACCGGTACCGCACTGATATGCTTATCACTGGCTTCACTTCAGAGGTGTCGGCCAGAACACCACTTAAAGCCAAAAAGGTCAGACTATAAGCATGAGACTAGGAGAAGAGGAGTATTGTTTATCCGCTCTTTATTTTCCTTCTTTCACAGGCACAGCAGCATAGATTGTGGAAAAAGAACAAAAGCTTACATTCCGCTCGTGAGGAGATGTTAGAACAGCTGTTGAAACCCGCGGCCGTTAATAACATCCATGAACTGTAACTTATAACAGCGATCGGGACTGCATGTACTTACTCACACACGGGTGATTCACATGAACTCAAATATACACATTTCAACTGTGGAATGATCAACTACTGCGGCAACATGCACGCTCACACACCAGACCGAGGGAGAGAAGAAAAGGAAACTTACTAAACAGACCCTCCGGCCGACTGACGTCACGGCCACTAACTGACGGCTATAAAGTCATCCACACTGAACAAAACACATATTAACACACTATAAGAAATAACAACACTGTAACCTATACACTTTGGGGCCTTTCCTACATGTAGCCTATGTGAGAGTGAGTTAAATGTTAAAAATCACTGGTAAATAGTGCAATTGGGAAGTGCAATGTCTGAACAATTTTTTTTCCACAATTTCAATTGCACTTGTTTTTAATAAATAAATGTAGATTTTAAAAGCGTACATGATGTTGTTAAAGTATTACTTTTTGGTTAAAATGACTCAAAATGACTCAAAGCTCAAACTGCAGGACTTGGGACTTGACTTGAGACTTGTCAGCATTGACTTGGGACTTGACTCGGGACTTGAGGGCAAAGACTTGAGACTGACTTCTGATTTGCTAAACAATGACTTGGTCCCACCTCTGGTAATTACAGATCAATACAAATTAGTCCCAGCACAATAAAGGTCTACTATGCAACATTATTGAAACTATTCATTTATTGCATATGGGTGAAAGGGTATATGCGACTTGAAAAAATTAGACTTTCTTCAACTTTCTTCATTGCCTAAAACATGTGGTACCTTTTCTATGAAAAGGAATTAGGTCGGATTTTCTGCAAAAAAGCGTGTTACGCAGGAAAACAGGAGAAGAAGAAGCGGTAGTTATGTCAGAAACATTACCATAGCTGCCAAGTCTCACTCTTTGGCCGTGAGACACGCAAATCAACCCGTTCACACTCTCACACGCCACACCTCAAATTTCTCACGCAGAGAAATTAATCCCCAAAATAGCATTTGTTTTGCGGGACTTTTATTTTCAAATTCTTATTTTGAAAAGCTAACAGACACGAGTGCCGTGACTTCCTCTTTCTGAACGCGCATTAACGTTATGCTTTGATGTGCACTTTGCATTCGAAGAGGGAGGCGAGCCCCCTACCTATACCTTCTCTTCTGAGGTGTGTGTTGATAGCCTGCCAAGTTACCGCTGATAAGAATTGTGTCCCCGCCGGCCGGTGAGCGCGTGTGCATCAAACATATTAACCCTTCAATTTCACTCAAGTAAATTCAGAAGATCTTTGGATCGTTTTGTATATTGTTTTTTGCTAATTTAGTTTGAAGATTAGGTTTGCAAAGTAACAAATGGCTCATCCGCCAATAAAAATGCTTTTATTCTTCTGTGTAATGAACTGTAGCCTATGTATTGCACACAGAGCCGGCCCGAGGCATAAGCGAACTAAGCTGCCGCTTAGGGCCCCCGACTGCATGGGGGGTCCCCTAAAAAAAAAATAATAATTTTATTTTTTATTTTTTTAGTTTGTGTGTTTGATATTAACATCATATTATGCAAATGTGAGTTATCATACAAAAAAGGAATAAAATGTTTTGGCCTAGATAATTAATAGCCTAAAAATGTAATAAGTTCATCTGGGAGGAAATCCGAAATTATCTGATCATGTCACGTTCACATCCATGCACAGTGTGTATTGAGTTTATTTAAAAACAATTGGAAATGGGGCTGTCCTCAGTTGCCCATGCACTGTGTATAGTCTATAGCCTATTTCAGCCTTGTCTGTGGAAAAAAAGATACAGTAGCTGGACAACAGAGTTCTTCTGCTTCGTTCCTCACACTGCATTTAAATGCATTCACTATATTACAGAGAAATATGTCCCGTAAAAGAAAAAGAGCTCCAAGCCCAACCCGGAGGACCCTCCATAATATTTTATTTTATATTAATATTTTTATGGAAAATCCATGTGTCCTTCTTCAGTAGCTTCTAATTTGTCTGACCCAGTGTCTCCAAATTATTTGTTCACACAAAATTTCTCAGATTTATCCTCTTAATTTTCCTCTCAAATTGAACCAGATTCATGCATTTCACTTTAAAAAGGTTAAAAAAATCTCACGGGGGGGCATACCCCCGGACCCCCCTAGGAGGTCTGAATCTTGGCTGTCTAATATTTTCGCACAGCTGCACAGTGGAGGCACTAGCGGAAAACACTGGGTGTGTGAATGATATTTAAAAAAGATCTATAGTTTCAGCAGCGCTAACATTGGAGAGGGGCCCCCTAATCATATTTCGCTTAGGGCCCCCTGAAGGCTTGGGCCGGCTCTGATTGCACATTTATAGCACTTTTCATAGCACAAATCAAGGTAGCCTAAGAGGAGGGACCAAGTAACCCAGATGTTTTATTTTAGCCTAGTAGTTTGCATTGGTGTTGAACTGTTCCCTATTTTTTTTTCTTTGAATAAAGCCTAATGCTGCTAGTAAAATACCATACTCAATAGTAGACATGATATAGAATAATTACCTTTATTACAGTTTAACCAAATGTTTTAACAATAGGCTACAGGAGATATTTGAAAGCACTACACATGAATTGAATGCTATTCAATAACATTTGTGTCAGCGAAACCGTGAATGTTCTCTTTTACTTTACATAAAAATTAATGCAGAAAAGGCACACATTGCTTCATAAAAATTCACCAGAATGCAGGAAATTAAGTGTTTAATGCTCAAAATTTTGTGGGGGGGACCCCCAGATCTTCACTTATAATGTGTCCACACCCAATGTTTAATTAAAACCTGTCCTATGACTTTGCAATTCATGAATTAGTTTATTTTAATAAGATTTTTGATGTTTTATCACATTTTCCAATTGTCTTTATTTCTGATTAATTATGAACAATATGTAAACTTGCAGGACACTAGCAAAAATTATTGGGTGGGAGAGAGCTTTTGGGTCCCTCGGCCAAAAAATCTCACTCCAAACTTTTGGTGAAACTTGGCAGCCCTGAACATTACCTTACTCAAACTAACATAAAAAGTGCAACAATCGATTAGCAGTGAGAGCACACATTGCCACAGCTCACTTTGACATCGAGAATGAATTTATGAAAGTTACATTGTCGGCCTTTAAAAGGGATTTAAACCAATGCTATCATTTCAAATGTTGCCGTCTATCTAGTAACATGGTGTGGTCGACGGTTGAATGGATGGCCCTGAAAGGCTGTTATCCTAACAGGGAAAGAATCAACCCAACTGTTTTGGGCCAAGAAGGTGGGAAACTGTGTGTACTGTATAACAGGCTTTTTAATGTGTTTACTGATTGTCATGCAGCCTTTGCCAGATCTTCCCTGATGTCCTTCCCTACAAAGAGAACAAGGCTGTCTTTGTTTTGGAAAACAAAAGCTTCTGGAGGTTTTCAAAAGAAAACCAACAACTCACTGTCAGGTAATTGTTAAATCAGATTATGACTGCGAGCCTGACTGGTGACCTGTTTATCTTTCCTGGCCATGAGATCAACAACGCCTTTTAAACTGCAATGCGGCAATGCGGTACTCAATGTTGGCTGCTCCTATTCCCTTTCTCCATTCCATCCCATTCCTCTCAGGACAAGAGAGGTGTAACATTTCTGTAACTTATGGGATTGCGATGTTCACATCACACATCCAAGTCACTGACGTACTGGGATGAAGCGAAACATTTAAGCAATGACCCCTTTTCCACATTTGAGCTTGAAGTGAATATAGGCTTGTTTGAGAAGGAGCCGTCTGGCTCAGACCTTTGCAATTATGACGCGCGTCTTGCTGAGCGCACATTATTTTTGCAGCATTTTTGCTGTGCGCTCAGCAAGACGCGCTTCATAATTGCACAGGTCTGAGCAAGACGGCTCCTTCTCAAACGAGGCTATTGATGCATCATCGCTTGGTTGTTGAAAATGAAAGGCCAATACAGGTCAGCAATGCTTTCATCATGCTAAAGCTGCATGCTGTACTAGCTTAAACTGAAAACGTGTTAGAATCTATGAACTTGGTTCCGCTGCTCTATCCATTAACCCTCACATTTTTGTTATACTTTTTGGTAGCACAGTATATTGAATGCAATTTGAAGAATGAAAATTGAAAGGATTGAGTTCTCTTAACACTGCCATCTCTAAGCAATGATAGAGACTGACTGGACTTGAGGAAAGTCTTTCGCTGTTTAAGTCTTGTCACTAGTCCATTATTTCTCCCGGTCAGGATTGCTGCTCCATCCACGGCAATGCTGAGGAGGTTTTTACATCGAAAATCATCACCCTCTGGCTCTGTTTTAGAGAATGGCACATCGACTCAGCCTCTGTTCCTGTTCAACAAAAAAAAAAAACACAAAAAAAAGCACATTGTTTATGTCTGTGGCTGTTGATTGAGCCCCCTGGCTCCCCATAACTTGAACTCTGATTACTGGTTAATTCAAACCCTAATGTGATTGGAATACGGAATATGTTATTTCCACATTTAGAGCAGAAATTATTATTTTCACAAAATACTTCTGTTTTGTTCTAAGGGCGGCCACCTCGCAGAACGATATGCATGCTGAATGATTTCATATGTTTTAATGTTGCATGGACAATGTATTAATGAGTTAAAAAAGAGATGTCAGTAAGTTGTGATACATGACTGTGCTTATTTCAAAGTCATGTATATATGTGAATTTTTTTTTTCTTTTTTTAATGAAGGCAGTTGTTAAAGGCCTACTTTACCGGTTTGAATATGAAGGTGTATTGAATTCTGAGATCCTATGTAGTATAAATGTGAAAAAAAAATAAAATCGTTTTTTTAACCCTATATTTCTCTTTCTCGTGACATCACAGAAAGAGAAATATAGGGTCAAAAAAAAACGTACTTTGTAAATATTACTGTGATGTCACAGTAAAAGACATCACAGTAATATTTACAAAGTAAGTTTTTTTTAACCCTATATTTCTCTTTCTGTGATGTCACGAGAAATAGGGTTAAAAAAACACTCTTTCTGCCTTTTCTCAGGCTAGGATGAACCGATTTCAATTTTTTTCGCACATTTATACTACATAGGATCTCAAAATTCAATACACCTTCATATTCAAACCGGTGAAGTAGGCCTTTAAGGCTGATAACAGAGGTTTATACAGCAGTGGTAACTCTTCAATGGGGCATTGTCAAAGCGGTAAGGGCAGCTGTGTTTCAAAGAAATACTCAAAGGAAATGAAAGCAATTCAGGAGCAATCTGGCTCATCACATTTGACAGCTACATTGCCAGAAAAAGACAGTGGACCCTCTGGAATTACCTACATTTATGCATAATTCATACGTAAAATATGGTGTGATCTTCATCAGAGTCACTGTAGTAGACATATACTCTCTATGTACATTAATTACAGTCAAATAATTGTTTTCCGAATTAAAATATTTATGAAATAATCTCTACATAAAATAATACAAAAATAAATTGCATGTGAACCCCTTCACAAATTAGCTATAAAAAATACATTACAAGCCAGATATCGCCATCATTGGTTGTATTGATGAATAATGATAAACATTTTTTTAAGGAAGAAAGAACCATGGGGTTCCATTACATACATTGAATACTTTGTTCATCTGAAATTGGAAAGCTGAAAATTCTATAATGTTTCTGGGACAACATGTTATGTTAGAACTCAAAAAAGACTTATTTCAGAGAAACTTTGAACTCTACTATAGCGTAAAAAACTAAAAGCAGACCATCATGCCGTTATCATGATTTGGATTAATTTTGTTGCGTCTGGGCCTGAACAACCATTACTCATTGAGAAAACAATGCACTCAAACAAATAAATGTTTAAGATGCAGAGTAGTTGTCAGTCATCTGATGCCTAAAATAAGTTGGGAGATGTCCCAAAATGCCCCTAAACACTGTGAAAAATGAATTACAAAATTGCCTAAACAAGAAGGTAAAAGTTTGGCTTCAGATCAGTTTAGATTCTATGGCAGGAAATGAAGAGAGCTATTCATGAAAGACATTCCGGAAATATCAAGATAATTAAATAGTTGTGTAAGACAAAATGGTCTCAAATGCCTTCTCACCAGCGACCTCACTGCAAGGTTTTATTAGTTACTAAAACCACCTTCTTTTTCCAACCTGACTACACGATATGGACATAAATGTATCATCATTAGCGAGGGAAAGGGAAGGCTAAGATTATATTGTTTTCTTTTCAGTTTTGATTTTTGGCGAGTCAGCAGCAGATGAGCTTGTTGCAGGTTTAGATACAGTATCCTGGATTAAATTAAACGTACCATTAAACGTGCTGTACTTGTGTCTCCAAGTAAGTTGCACATTAAACCATAGAAAATACAATTTATTTGTCATGTCAACTCTCACAAGCCAGCACAAAAATATTTGTTTCTGATATTTTATTTCAATATTTGAGATATAAAAAAAATAAATTAAATTGATTTTCTTTCGTATTACTTGCATTGAACCAGATGCATACATTCTACAATGATTCAAGTTGGTTGTGCGTGTCTGCTGGTATGACATAGAAAACTCACACACAAACACATGACATGGGCATGAAGGTCTTCCAAAGAGTGCAAAAATGTACTTGCCGGTGTCATATACTGTATAAAACCCATGCCCTTGATACGTGCAAACTTTACCACCAGCATAAAACATAATCCAAATCAATAGTCAAACGTCAAACTTCCTGCTCCAGCACTCTGATTGCCAGCCGGCCCTTCCTTCAGGCCGCTGAAGACCCAGTAGGATTCACATTGCTTCTCTTGAAATGGTCTTCTTAGGTATATAGCACTTTTCTTTGGGCTTCGTCATGCTGAACAAGCTTCTCCATCAATTTGATAGCACTGCACTGCCTGGTTGGTTACTTGATATTCTAGGTTGCGGCTGCAGGATGGAGGCCAATGGCAATGCCCTGATGATCGACAGCATCAGTCTTCTCAGCCCATGTCCCCAAACAACTCCACTGTCCACAAAGGGAGGATGTGTTTGGGGGTTGATGGATGGTTACACAAAACATCGGGCTGTGTTAAAGTCCAGCATTTTAAAAAGAAACATCAGTTTTTTAATACTTTTTTTAAAAAAGAGGGGTTGTATGCGGTACTTATGCATTGTTTCGCTGCACTCATAGATAGTATATAAAATGGATGTAGCATCCGGGCTGACCTCAGTTATTCCAACTGCATCCAATCGTCCTGGCCTATGCCTATGTGTTCAGCGATCAGATGAAGAAGAGGGGAGCGTCTCCCGCACAGTGCCAACAGGTTCACACTGCCCCCCCCCATTCTTCCTCTCTCTAAAACTTAAATGACAGTCTAAAGCCTACAGATTGTATTCACACAGTTGTTATTTGGTGATGGCACAAAATAAACACGATTGCAGTATACAGTTCATCGCCATGATTGTTAACAATTTCGCAGTTTTCACTTGGTGCTTCCTGCTTTTCCCCGCCCCAGAATGTAATACCATGTTTTCTGATCATAAAACAATTCTGATCATGGGTATATATGCTCATCATTCCCCTTGATGTTCTCAACCAATTGCCTTCAAAGCATTGTCAGTTGGCAGCCTCTCGAGATGATCTCCCTGCGAGATGCAATCAGCCTCAAGACGGCACTCAGCTCCGGCACAAGGACCAGTTGGTAATCAGAGCCCTGGAGCATCTATGTGACAATTAACATTGAGATTACACTTCAACCTTTATATATACAAGCTACTTCTTTATCGCTCCAGAGCCGCCGGCAGCCCCTGTTAGTTCATCTCATATTATTTTGTAAATAAAAAATAAAAAAAATGCATGTGACAAAAGACAATCTTCTTGGCACCCACACATTACTTGCCGTTCGGATTGGGAAAAGGGAGACTGCTGTCTTTTCCATCACGATAAGCATAAAAGACAGAGTGAGCTCACCAACAGCTCCTTGGCTTGAGTGAGTGAGTGTTGCGTTTTTCATTATTACAGCTCTGTACTCCAGCATTTCATTGGATCAGCAGTCCCAATTTTAGGATAGTCAGCAGGACATTGAGCCTCATTTTGGCCTCCATGTTTTGTTCTTACCTATGTTTTAGATCAATTTGAAATAGTAGGAGTCCCATTACAGTTCTCACTTTGCCTAAACAGGATAGTTAAGTAAAACTGTGTATGTTACTTAAGGTTCATGAATAAGGCCTGGTCTTTAGGGTAGAGACATTTTACCTATAGGGCCCGGCCGCACAAAGGTCCTATTGTTATTGCACATACCGTAACTATCATTTTGACACCAATTACCAGCCATTCATAAATACACATTTTCAATAGATCTGGTTTATCAATCATATAGCACTTCATTTCATTGATGCTGTGACACAGGGATTTACTGTCAGAGAATACACTAGTAAATAAATACAAGGTCAAACATTATTCATACAACAATCCCTCCTGGGGACCCATTGAAAATGCCTGAGCCACTTCATCTGACTGCAAGAAGTGTGATTTGGCATATAAAATACATTATTTATTTGTTCAGAATATGTAGAGTCTAGACGGCTGGGGGAAAAAGTGTAGTGTTTCTATTCCAAGCACAAATTGCAACAAACTTTTGAATTATTGAACGCCCAAATAAAACCAGAGGGAGTTGCCCCTGTTGTGTTCAGTCAGTGGTTATTTGCAGAACTTGACGTTTTGCTCTCATTAATGTCATTTTCATCCCATCTCCACTTGGGCACCTTTGGCCTCTTCACTACGACAGAAGTCAAGCGCCGCAGGCTGATGTTTTCAGGGCGCAATATGATGGAAACAAATGAGGTTCTCTAAATAATGAAGGTGGAAGTATGCATGTTACCACAGGCGCACAGTGGACACACACACACACACACACACTATATAAAGCATCTTCACCGTGGGATTCAACTTATGAGTCATTAATTTCCAGACATCTCCAGTGTACGAGTAGCGCCACATGCTGTTGACAGTAACTTGTTAATCCAGCCCAGGGGCTCACTTCACAGGATGTGACCGAGCATTCTTTATCCTCATAGCAATCAATCCACACCATAACACCTCTTTCACAAAAATAATATATAGGGGAGAATATGAAGGGGAGAACGGGGTAATGTGAGACACCTTTCACATGTGTTCCCTCGAAGCGAGCTAAAATGATTCATCAATCAAAATTACACATTTCCCATTAATTGAGGATGTTTCCTAGAAATGGGCATTAGCAGAATTTATTCAAGACAAAGGGCAGTGAAAATATGATTGTTTAAAAAAAAGTTGTCTTTTGTCTCACTTTACCTCAGCTGTGGGGTAAACTGAGACAGACCAGAGAAATCAAGGGGGTAAACTGATCCACTCACTTTTTCCACCCTGAAACTACCATAACAACACATGTTGTAACAGTTAGAATCCTGACAGCTAGCTTGAAAACCAAATATTCCAAAACTAATGTCGGACGAGTAACAGTATCATGGGGTTTGGTCAATTAAGAAAAACATTTTCTAAACACTTGTAAGTAACTCTGATGAAATACACCATATAATTCATATTCAATAATTAACATTCAAATGACAGATTGAACCAGTTAGATTAAAACACAGTCTGGGGGTGTCTGGGGGAAAAGAACAATCAGAACCAGCAAGAACAGCCTGAGACTCGGAACACAGGACTAGACCCAGCTGTCATTTTCCATCTTGTGAGACTTTGATTAATATTTTTCTGCATTTGTTGTATTGGGATCATTCATTGAATAAAGACATATCACTTAGAGTCTATTGATGTTAAAGGTCACTCTCCTGTCCCCCACACACATACGTGCCAAACCATGCCCTTGCTGACACCCTTCAACAATCAACCCCCACATCCAGCCCACATTTTCTTTTGTCTTATTCAAACTATTCTCCTTGCTACCTCAAATATAATGGATTCATTAAAAGAGGGCATAGACACTGTCTCACTTTACCCCACAGCATTTGTCTCACTGTACCACACTGCCACAATTTGAGAAAAAAACTACCTCTCTCAGCAATTCAGGCTAATCTTCAGTTATCATCATCACATGGTTTCATTATGTTGGTAGTTCATCAACATGTATGATATAAGTTTTTCTACCTGAATCAATTTGCTTTGGCACAACAATCGATTAAGTTGACAGCAAGAAAATTTACTTTTACATGCATTTATGTGAAAAAAACATACAACATCAACATCACCATGAGGTCCTCTCTTTCATGGCCAAGGGGAAATGAGAGAGGCTTGAAAACATATATCTCACATGACAAAAAATGTGTTCCATTGCCTAGATACAGGAGGTGTCTCACATTACCCAATGCCTCACATTCCCCCGTTCTCCCCTATTTATGAATAATAATGATATTTTTTAAATTGAATGACATTTCCCGATACTTATATGGACAATGTAATTATGAAGCTAAAACTAAAGATGGACCCACAAAGCAGACTCACAAATGAGAATTAAGTTGAATGTTTCAATCAGGCTTATGTCAGTAGAACGGTGAATTGGCAAACAAGTCCAGATCAGCAAGAAAACAAAGTACTCAAAGTACTCTCACGCTCAGAACACGCTATAGTAAAAGACAGGGACTTTACATGTCAACATTGAAATCCAACCTTAGGAATGGAAAATCTACAAATGTCTGCTCCATTAGGGACATTTAAATTTCTCTATTACTGCACATGTTTCACAGTTTCAACACTGATTTGAGAAGTGCTCCATAGGAGCCCAGTGCCATTATACACACCGGGTCCACCATGTTTACCTTCATTATCATCAAAAACACAAGACTGCTACAGAAAAACCACATAAACCAAAACAACATCAGAGGTGTGTTCCTGTCGTTGGGAAAATGTAAATGTTTAGTGTCGGCATACTTCGTCACAATATCCTTTATAATGAGTGGATTGGGGAAGGAATGCCAAGTCATTTCAAATGAAAAGGTGAAATGATGGAGGCCATAAGTCATTGGAGCTGAAGTCCAGTTTTTTCAGGCCTCCAGTTCATTATTCCCATGTCGCAAGGCAAATTCATGCAACTTAAAGAGTCAAATACATAGTCACCAGTTTTCAGCTGCACACAAAACAATGGAACTGGACAGAAATACATTGTTAGTCTTAGCATGCCTAGGATCTAACTTCAAACACACGGTCAGAGCAGACAAAGGCTTTCAGGCAACAGTGTCTGGAGGAGTATTATCCTCTGAAGTTAGCAGCTATTTCTCTGTTTCCCTTACTCTCTTGGTTCTCTCAAACTCTAGCAGTGAATATTGTTTTCATTACATATACAGGTATGTCTGTTTTATATAGATGGCACGGAAATATGCCAATTTCAACAGGCAAAGGGACCACCGATGAAAACTAACTTTAAAGATAACTCGGGTGAAAAAAAAAGATCTTCTAAAAAAATCATAGTTACCGACACTCTCCCTATTTTAAATAAAGAAGAACAAAATCAATTGGTGTTATTTTTTTATTTCATTCACTTACTATTTCAAAAAGTCCTTCCCTCACTACCTAATAGCACAGTGGAGCAGCTAAGCATTCTCTTGAGTTTTGCACCCAGCACATGCATTTGGAAAGACATTAAATGCAAGATAAAACAGGGGATCTTAAGTGCCGTCACTGAGGCCGAAGGCTCTCTATGAAAATGACAGATCGAAATTCATTGTACGGAGGAAGTACTCCCCTCCTCTTCGCTCTATGCTCAGTAAACTCTTCAACTATGGAATTGAGAATGTGACACTATGAAATGGGATCAGAGCAGAAAAAAAACACATTTAGAGTGTGGATGGGATCTTGTGACTGCGCAATTGGATCATTATCCATCCCTCGAGCCCGTTGGCTAGTCTGAATAAGTCATTATGTACTGTACTCCAACCAGCTGGTGGCTTAGACATTCACTTGTTAAAAAGCATTTTGACATGACAGATCCCAGAAAGTTTTCCAGCATTAGACTGTGAATCGTTTCTGCAGTGTTATCATAATTTTCTTTTTTTAAATTCCCTTCATTTATTTTACTGGCCAAAAACCAGAGGACTTACTGTATATCATAATAAGAATCAGAAATACTTCTTTGATACCCGGGGGGGTTGGAGGGGGGGAGAATTCACTTTGTTATAGTTGCTCCAATTTAGAATAGAAGCACACGTAGAAAGAAGTGTGTAGGATACGTATTTGCTTAAGGCCACAGGGTTTAACCAACAATAAAAATCGAACAATATATAATATAAAAATATAAAGTAAATAAGTGTGAACATTATTCTATAATATGTACACAATGTAAGTCCTGGAAAGAACTGGACTATATGAGTTATCTAATATGTACAAATATTGACGTCATAAAGTGTTACAGTGTAAGTACTGGAAATAACTGAAATATAATAATATATTGTGCACGATTACAAACACATGGATGAACCTTGGACGAGACAAACATTATCCATTCATTGCTCACCCATAGAGACCAATGCTCTCTTGATTTCACTAATCATTTTGTTGATGCACAGATCAGGGTTTACACTGTCTGAATGCTACAACAGCTCATTATACAGTATTTTGCAGCTGTTATAAAATTGGTTCAGCCATGCTCTTCCTTTCACCCGATATGCAACAGTATGGCTTATTTCAACCGTGTTTAATGTCCCCTGCAATTATCACAGGGGGCAGACCCAGTGTCTATTCATACAGTGCTCATTCTAGATACACTTGCGCGGAATAAAGATGCAATTCTCACTTATCTCATGCGTCACAGGCAGATCGGATAGCCATCGACGCAGGAATTAAAATGATACGCCTTTATAGCCAATTAGAGGTAGCTGCTCTCCATACAATGCTAGTTATTCTTTTGTAACTAAACATCTGAAGTTGTTATTATTTTACTATTCATAGCAGTTATCAAACTGTATTACCACCTCCATCTGGACTTGCAACTAGGAGAAAAAAATCAAAGATGGATTACATTTGTGATCTGGCCAACAGAGACTGTGGCTAAGTGTAAATGAAAGAAAACATGATTTTAACCAGAAATAAACACTTGAGACGACAAGTGTAAAAGGGGCCAATAAATACATATGCAACTTGGACAGATGGATGCAGTGACACCTCTTCAAGGTCTGTCCAGAATGTGGCTCACACCACAAATATCAGTTCTCAATCTGTTGACTTGTGATGCATTTAAAACTCCTGGGTTGTGGAAGTGAAATAATGTCAACGTATATTGGGCGAAACTGTAACAATGTTACGACCAATTTCGTTCACAGAGGGACACAGGGAAAAAGGAAGACACTGGTAAACAAAGGCAGAGCTATGCCTTAAATTGCAAAAGGTCACCACAGTCAACTTACCATAAATGTCAGTGATAAAAGTGTTGACCCTCCTTATAGGAGCAACAAACAGGACGGTGAGGGAGATGTCCACAGAGCACAGTCCGTGCATACCCATACAGTCTTAAAAAGAGGTTTAAAAAAAATGGCCGTACAAAATAAAAACTGCAGGTAGAACAACACCTAAAATATAAGAAAAATTATACTACAATCGTTTGAAAATCCTTCGTTGAATCTTTAAATATTATTATGTGTCATGCAAATGTCCGTTTGCAAACATGATCACAATGACAACACAGGTTTATGTTAAGCTGCTATACTGTTTGCAACCATCTTTATTAAGAGTGAAGGCATGCTAACATTAGCTGATTAGACATATATAAAGTTCAGCTGCAGCTGATGGGAATACAGTATACTGTATATTGTAATAAAAAAATTGGAATTATGACCTGATGACGGTACTTGATGAAACGTCAGGTGATCACCAAAGTGACTGGATTTATGATGATTGTGTGTAGCAAGAACCATTGTAATTCATTCAAAAATTATTTTGACATTGTATTCAAAAGCATAATCGTCAACCCTAATAAGGATAGAAGAAAAGTCTGACGCCACAAAAGTCTGTGACACGTCTGTGAACTATGAACGACAAAATACCATACGTTGTCAATATATTTGAAGGGCGCTTATTTACAGGCTAAACATTTTATAACACAGGTTTTCAGAAAGGTGGAGGCGGAGAAGTTAGAGGGATGTTTGTGTCATACTTTGGGAGTATGTAGATGCACAGAGGCAGGGGCGCCGCCAGAGATTTTGGGCCCCATGAAAAGATATCACTCTGGGCCCCCAACCAGGCCACGCCAAGCAAATGCAATGTTCTGTAACGGAACGTCCAGAACCCAACAGACCCATTGAAGCTTAAGATACCTAAACTACCTATAACTCTATTCATACAGGCGTGCACCTATGTTGAAGTCCAATACTAAAGGCCTACAATACACTGACACTGAGCTGTTAAAATACAACACTGTGCAAATGTTCAACATTCTGCAGACAATTCTCTATACGATGCAAGGCTAATATTCTGGAAAACAAATCTGCTACAGGCCATCTCTTATGGTGAAAATCACATTTTATTTTTTCAATTCTCAAATGAAAAAAATCTCAACATCAATTGTGGTGTCAATGTACGTAATATAACTCTTTAAATTAACAAATTGCGTCATCTACATGAATATCAAAAAGACATACTGTCGCCCTTTAATTCATCTATCTTTCTTTCTTTCCTCTCTTTTCGCTTTTGATATACTGACTTTTGTCGTTGAGACATGATTCAATCATCACCGTTAATCACTCTTGATAGTGGCACGGGATGCGGATAGGGTTGCCACCTTGGATTTAGTAAAAAAAGGGACACTTGATGTTTGGGGCGGAGGGCTCGGCCATTATTAGGCTACCAGTTCAGTGTAATGACCTATAATAACCATAAACACCTACAGTGCTTTTTACAGTAGGATATATAAGGAGACTGAGGTGGGAACCCTGGACCTTGTAGGGGGATCCGGGGGAGCATTCCCCCGGAAGGAAAACATGCAACCTTTTAAAGTAAAATTCATCAATCTGGTGCACTTTGAGAAGAAAATTGCATGCAACCAGTCCCAGGGGCTCAGGGGGGCCCTATGCCAGAAATACTGATAATAACTTTAAATGTCGCATTGTCAAAGAGCTCAGTCATTCATGTCAATAACCGGGTCTAAAAAAAGGAATCGCCTAAAATAAGGAAATAAATCATCATGGCCCCTCAACTAGTAGGTGAACAATAGAAAAGCAAGTGCAAAACAAAAGCATTACGTATTAGCTCTGTCTTAGGGGCTTCATGAGGGGCCTTGAAGGCCCCCTCACACATGCAGTAATAAGCTTTCTATGTGTGAATTCTTTACTGTTCATAAAAAAGTAGCTATCCACCCTCTGGGCCCATTATCTCATAATCCGTCTATGAACCAAATGGTTTCCACAATATATTTTTTTTTTCGCGGGGAGCAAGCATTAAAAAAAAAAAAAAAAAAAAAAGTGGAGGCCCCCCCACACTGGGTCTTGAACTTGAAACGGGCCCCGAGATCGTTGAGACCGCCCCTGCCCGCTTGTCGTGCCGCTTGTCTCTGCCCGGCCCCGCTCGCCTCTCCATTGACAATTAGTTGGCGCAACAAACGCCTCGGCCCGTGTGAAACGGTCTTAACTACTGAACGAAGGAAATCAAATGAGATTTTGGCATTTGCCCCCAAAAAAACTAGACAAATTGTGCAGGTGAAAAAAGAGAACAATTCTGGGAAAAACGGAACGGGTGGCAACACTATATGCGGAGCTGTTTGAAAAGCGGACCAAACCATTACTTCTAAATACAGGGGGGTGTACAGAGTTTTGAAATTGTTACTTTTTGTCAGAAAACTTTTAAATGAACCATTCATTTTATTTGTTTCACATTAGATACAATGTTTTATTCATGGAGAGTATTGATTAAAGATTAAGTATTGATTTTTTTTTTAAATCCTTAAGTTCTAACATTTTTGGGCCCCTGCCAGTCACGGGCCCTTAGAATCGTCCTAACTTTTCCCCCCATTACGGTGCCCCTGCACAGAGGACCCATATCAATGTAAAAAGAAAACATGAAAAAGTGCGTTTTGCATAAGAGGTGACCTTGTGAAGCAAAACATGTTAACCTGCTTGTGGCATGAAAGAGGAACAGCCGCAGGGTTCAACAAAGTCAGTTGGCTTCATCCATTTGGGACCGCAGCTGTCTGGACAACATATATGGTAATCAATTTCATTGTTTGGTCTGGATTAGTGGTGGATTTGGACCGACCAACATTGCTTTCCCTGTAGCCAGGCTTGGCATAAAATAACAACACAGAATTGTGTGGCTGATTGACCTTTGACCTTATTGTTTTGACACTGAAGTCAGGGTTTGCCCCACTTTTACTGGATGAGAAAAAATCTAAATGAGCTGAAGACCAAAAAAATTAAAACAAAGCCACACCATCCCGAAAGTTACAAAGCTTTTATTTTAATGCAGGATATCCATCCTGTTCCATTGCTCGGTGGCACAATCACTGCATGTTTCATCATTGTCTTGTTGATCTAAAAAGCAGGCTGTATGGGGAGTCCTTACATATGCAATTGCCACTGATTGACACGCCCTACTGGAAACATAACAGAGATATTATAATATAGTCAATTTCCTAAAAGTGTGGTTGCAATTGACTGCACTCTTGTTCAAGTTATACCCAAGCCCCAACCTCAGCGATTTTTACCAGCATCCAATAAGGAAGTGACCACAACTGTAGTAACCCGAAAGTGCCACTAGGGGTGGTACCAAGACTGAGCAATTTTTCTTTGACTCACTTGTTAGGCAGGCCGTTTTCAAAGTCTTATTAAACCTATTTACAGCCTCGTCCACAAAACCATTTTAGTCTGTATGTTTAGGTCATATCTCCATGACATCACTGAGGGGGGTATATTTTTTTGGACCACGCTAGTTTTCATTCTTTTGGAGGTTAGAATGTAATGGCGCGATATCTTGAGTGACAGCTCTCCGCCCGTTGTCCCTCACTTTGCCTCGGAGGTGTACGTCAGCTATCTCCCTCCCCCCGACGTGAGGCGGAGTAAAAATCTCACAAAATGGCGACGCACACAAACCAGGATTATTAGATGCCGTGTGAATAACTGAGGTCAGCCCGGATGCTACATCCATATTATTTACTATCTATGGTTATACCCCCTTAGCCTGGCTCCGCCCGCCCGCCTACTTCCGGCCAAATTTAATTTTCCCTTCAGTAGTCAGTCTGGGTGTACAGCGCATTTCCCAGATTCTCCGGAGAATCTACAATCGTCCAATCAGCGAACAGAGCGAGTGGCTGAGAACGCTCCAGTTTCAGTTGAATGCTGCGTTCCTTTATACTCGGAAGAAGGAGATTTCCGACTTGGTAGTTCCGAGTTCCAACCTGTCTGTGTTCCAGTGCATCTGCTCGCGAAAGTATGGACGCCTAAAACCTTTCTCGTCCAAATAACTAAACGTTAGGCTCCAACAAGTTACCGTTGCCAGGTACCGGTAGATTCATAGACTACAATATGTAGTGAAGTCGGAAATTTCCGAGTTCCCTGTCCAACTGAAACGCACCGCCAGAAGCCGGCTCATGACACACGTGATGACCAAACGTGATGCGATTGGTTGGCTAATCCAGAGTGGCACTGGGCAGATCCAATAGTTTTAAACTTCGACAGACACTCGCCTCCAAGTGAGTGAACGTTTGCCAATTACAGCACTTCCAGACCTTCTGTACAAATTAAATGAAGTACGATGGTCTGGTTGGACCAGGCTAATACCCCCTATCATTCCTTGAACACATAGAGCATACTGAAAAAGAACAGTACACACTCCATTTAAATATCCAGGTCGTGTAAGTGTGGCCAGTAGGGTTTCCTGTTACCCTGGAAGAGATTGTGACTATTGAAAGGGTTAGCCTTTGGGTAGTTTAACAGTTTTGACTTGCCCATTGAAGACGGAGCAGTACAATAGGGATAACATCTGTACATATAATTCTAACATTTAACATGATTTGTTCCACTCTCTTTATACTCCAGTATAGCATGCTTCCTGAAATATATATTCTGCGTTTCAAATCGCATATTCTCTATTTTTCTCTATTCTACCATACTACAGCGGATAATGATCATAACCTAGTTAGCATGCAGTAGGCACCCAATTGGGAGATACTTTAACTTATTTATTTCATCATAATATTGCGCCTCTTCCTGAAATACAGTATCTTGTTCGACACCGGATATCACTTGCGGTGCACAGTGGATGGTGGGTTAGAATCGCCCAAATAGCATGCCATCCGGGTATTTTTAAGCATATTAAATCTGAACACAAGAATTGGGACATCATAATTATTTTTCCACCATACCAAATAGCAGAAAGTATGGAGATTGGAATGCAGTGATACTGTATGACTCTGCCAATCCCAAGGCTACTGTGGGAATATGCACGGCATTGAGGTAATGGATAGGGCCAGTCTAAAGTATGCACTGCTCCCTCCTCCATGGCGTTATAGCCCCTTATCACTTCCACTTTCATTCTGAGTGACACTCAATTTGAGGTGTCAGTGATGTGTTGGAAAGGGCCATTTGCAGGTGAGCATCCGAGGTGAGAGAGAGGATTAAAAAATTGTAAAACTCTCGAATGCACTTCTCTCCACCGTCATCAATTCATGTTGACATGCTCCCATCACCAGCCGGCTATTACTCATATCATGAACACTGTTAAGAGGACGGATAGCTTTGCAGTGCACTACAAAGTAATGTTTTAGAGAACAACATTGAACCAAAAAAATAAATAGAACTGGCTTTTTGATAGTACTGCTGATCCCACTTGTATTTGATCCAGAAATCTGATTTTTTTTTAACATAAAATACACTCCTATGAGCCAACAGCCACAGTGGGATATGTTTTATAATTACATGTATTAATAGGCTCGTTGAGTTCAGTTGCGGCTCGTCTGCAAAGTAGACGAGTGTAGCCGAGTACAGTCGGGGGAGTGACGAAAGAGCCTGACTGCAGCCGGACAGCTTCGGGTTGGCTTAACTTGCAAGTGCCATTGGAAGTTCTTTAAAACTAGAATAAATCAAAGGTCCAAAAAGGACATTTAGGAGTTTATTTTACTTCAATATATATTTCTCCTATACAACCATCTTTAACAGCCATTATCTCAACATTAGTTTTTTTTCAGCTTAAAGGCATTTGGGGTGACCAAGATTTATTTAGAGGCTGAGGTGTCTGGGTGACTTTAGACCCGTCTGGAGCTCCAGGCGCAGTGCCAGCCTTCTAACAAACTAGTGTTCTTTATTACTGGGAAAGGCACAGCCAAAAAAAAAAAAAAATGGTGTGTGACATGCCTGGACACAGATGGGCTTGCCCAGGAAAGCCCAACTTCACCAATCATCTTACAGATGTGTTTGCACAAGAGTTATTTTATTCAGTCAATCACCTTGCTGTATTCCATTAAAACTCACATTTATAAAGATTTTTTTTTTCACTGAAAACTTTGAAAATGAGTCCCTATGTTCCTACTAGCCTGGCACCGCCCGCCCAAGTGCTTCCAATCAATTTTCATTCTCCCACAGAGGGAGTGGCGGAGAATAATAGTTCAGGCATCACATCTGGGTGGTAAGGGTTAGGGTAAGGGGACAGGGAGAGGTACTTTTCTCTATTATAGAGTTAGATTAATTGAAATGTGGGACCATCCGGCAGTGGGAACATAGCGCTGTACGACCATTGGACTGTGGGAACATAGGCACGCTCCCCCACTTCGCTAGAGCCCGCTCTATTGGTTGGTTTTTATAATAATATTATATAATTATTAGGGCTGTCAAGCGATTAATCTAAATTAATCGCATACTGATATAACACTTTTTGCCTGTTTATAAACAGCTGTAGACTAGCCTACAGTTTGTTTTGCTCTCTCCCTCTCTCTCCGTCTCTCGTAGCTCTGTCTCCTCTCCTTAGCCAGGTTTCTAGGCTACATGAAATAAAATTAGGAACTCAGGGCAAATTTTCTAGTTAAAACCACAAAAAAACCAGCAGGCTTAATGACGACTGTCTATCTCCAAAACAGACAGCGCTGCACTGCCATAGATGCACATAGCGCCGACTCATTCGCCATCGTACTACTCATAGCCAAAAATATTGAGACACACATGCACACACACACGCAGCTAGCAAACCAAAGTGAGACACGGAGGTAGATTGAGAGATACTTGAGTTTTGAACCTACATTGTTGGCGCCCACTAAATGAATAATTCACAGACACTGCGGAGAATAAAATAAGCCGTCTTCTTACCTTTATGCTTATTTTCCCGAAACATCCCATAACACATCCATAGAGCCCTCGGCCCCTTTCCCCTGCTTCTTTCTTTACTGTTTAATCCTGTGGGGGCCGCGTCCACAAGCTACAGGTGCAGCTGCGCTCTCGTCTCACCCCTTTTGCACCGGGTCAAAGGGCACTATAGAAGTGCGATTAATCTGCGTTAATTTTTTTAACGCGTTCATTGTTCTATGATTAATTAATCTAAATTAACGCGTTCATTTGACAGCCCTAATACTTATATACTATATAATAATCCATGCAGTAAAGGGCTAACCACCACAAAAAAAAGAATAAAAAATTTCTCAGACAACATTAGTGGTGGGACAAAAGTGGGAGAGAAAAACAAAGGGATAGCAGTTAGAAAAGGAGTGTTATGAATAAATGGAAGAGAGAGTGCTCATGGGCAGGCCTGCCCACACAATTGGCTGGGCCCCTGAAAACCTGTTTGTAGCATCAGGAAAATTACAGAGTAACAAGCCTGTCCTGTCTATAAGAATGTAGAAGAACTACAAAAGGTACCCAACCTGTTTTTTCATGGGGTCCAAATACTTTTCACAACCACACCCAGACACAAGTAGCAGGTAAGCCTAGATGTGTTTTCCGTGAGCAGGAACGACTCAGGAAATATAATCCAGATAAAACTGTTTAATATCAAAACCCAATCTTGTCACCATTTGGTACACAAAGGGTTTATAGGATGGATTATGTTTGAAACAGTTACACTCCGCTGTGCTCAATCCTTAAGTGGAGCCGCGGCTCTGTGTAAACACCCAACTTTGAATAGATATTGAATAGTTTGCAGTGAGGCGAGGCTATGAAAGCTGTTTGTGTTGCTTTAGCTATCGGCACTGACAACGCAAGTGGACATGTTTTTTTCTTTCTCATTTCCTGTAAGCGTTGGATCTCATGACGTTTTTCAAGTTAATTCAAAGAGTTCTTCATACCTGAGGATTGGCATCAGGTCTATTTTTATTTTTAATTTTATAGAAAAAATACAGAAAGCAGGACCTTGGTGGTTACAATGATTAAAACAGGATGATGCTGCTCGTCAGCTTCATTGTGGTATGACCCGGCTGGTTGGTCGATTGGCCAGGTTTCTGAAAAAATGGTCAGACCTGGCTGGCTGTGTCAACCTGAAGACTTATGTCAAAGCCTTAAGAAGTTATAGTCCCCAAAGGGAAATTCTTTTTCACAAAAATGTACTTTATGGGAAGAGATCATTTTGAACCTGTTTGTAGACTCAGAACAATGACAGAGTAACTAGCCTGTCCTGTTTATAAGAATGTAGAAGAACTACAAAAGGTACCCAACCTGTTTTTTCATGGGGTCCAAATACTTTTCACAACCACACCCAGACACAAGTCGCAGGTACATGTGGAACGACTCAGGAAATATAATCCAGACAAAACTGTTTAATATCAAAACCCAATCTTGTCACCATTTGCAACACAGAGGGTTTATAGGATGGATTATGTTTGAAACAGTTACACTCCGCTGTGCTCAATCTGAAACATTTTGAACATTTCTGCTTTGCTACTGCTTTTTAAATGGCCTTAAGCCAAGCCGCAGCTCTGTGTAAACACCCAACTTTGAATAGATATTGACATAAATATCTAAAAATAAAGGTTATCTAGGTAGGTTCTTGGCTTCCAAAGACCACGGGCCCCCCAAGTGGCTGGGCCCTAGAAAGCTTTCACACATTCTACCCCTTATGGGCGGCCCTGCTCATGGGGCAGGACAGGAGGAGTCCATTTCCAATGATGGAAGGATGTGGAGAAGAAAATAATGAAAGAGAGGAGAGGCGGGGGATCGATGAGAAGAGGACCAAGGTGAAAGTCTGGATGGAGAGAGTGAGATAAAAAGAATGAAGAGAAAATTAGATGTGGAAACATGTGGAGAGGAAGCAGCAGGTGGAGTGGAAGAAGGAAGAGATATAAAAGTGTGTTGAGAAGAAAGGAGGGGAGAACAGAGGAGTGAAGGAGAGGAGAGATGTAACAGAATAAAGTATGCATTTAACCTTTTTCTTTTGCATCTCATGATCAGAAAAGCTTATTACTTTTTTTCCGTGGAGGTTGTTCCCATGGATGAGTGAGTGGAGCTGAAAAGAGAGTGAGTGAAGTCAAGAAAAGGAAAGGGGAACAAACAGTGACCAGGGGCCTCATTTATAGAGGTGTGCGTAGAAACCTTCCCAAAACATTGCGTTCGCACAAAGCAAAGAATGAAGTTGAGATTTATAAAACTGTGCAGTTGCACGCAATCTTCCCTTTATCTTCCCCCACCCAGCTTTACCTGTCTACCTGTCTCCCCCTCCTTTCTCCCACCCAGCTTACCTGTCTCCTACCTCCCCCCCTTGCCTGTCCCTCCAACTCAGATCAACCTGACCCCTCCCATGTTTACAATAACAATGTATGTATATTAGAACTGTCTACCTCTCAGCCTGTCTCCCATCCAAACCCACTGTTAGAAGCCTCCCCCCCTGGGGGGCAAATGTTCCTTAAATAGAAAACGATTTAAGGAACAAACTGTCACTCCTTGCAACATACTACATGTGTTGGAACTAGTGACCACTCCGCGGAGTTTCTTGCTATTGATTGAAAATAAACCTTTTGCTTTTACAAACGTATCATTGTGCTTATATTTCCTCACCACATACTCGTAGTGGCTTTAAAGGACATACGATTAGAAAATATGAACTCCTTATTTTATGCAACTCAAACATAGTAAGATACAAATGTTTCGGTGGCAGGAGTGAACACGAGTCGTCATTAATGCTGTGTTATGGTTTCAGAATGATAAAAGCAGAAACGAGTGCTACACATTTTGAAATAAGTGCAACAGTATCTTAACTTGTAATAATTTATTTAGCTGTTTCTATCACAATGCTCTCCTGCTTTTTCACTTATTATGATACTAAATAAAACACATGGTTAAAATGCATTCTGTCAATTACAGCTTTTGCCGAATGCTTACACACATGTTGCAGACTTTGGCCCACTGTGTCAAAACTTAACACACAGGCCGAATAGGACAAAGCACATGGAGATAAACTTCTAACTTATACGGCAAAATTAAACTCTTGAAACAAAACCTAACAATCCCATTTCAAAACTGTTTTTAGCATCAAAACAATACACACATGCACTTTTGAATTACTCTTTGCTAGCAGCAACGACACACAGATGTGCTTTATGCAAAACACAGATGTATTCAGTTCTTTGGATGGTTTTAGACTTTAAAATTCTAATACAGATTTTTTTTGAGAAATATTGATCCACTACAGCTGATTTAGACACAAGAAAACTAAATTTAAACGCTTCAGATTTTTATTTATTTTTCCATTTCCGGTTTTTGCAAAAGTAAAAAAAAACAAAAAAAAACACAAAGACACACAAAATGGTACCACTAGAATGTTGTACAAAACATAGTGTTGTACTGAATGGAAGACATTTAGGCTATGGATCCTGTCTCCTGTTAGCATCTGGCCACATCACCTCATCCACATCGCAGGCAATGTCCTCCCTTGCCAAGCAACGGGGAAAATATCGCCTTGCATGCCTTATCCAGCCGTGTATGGACCTCACCTCAATGTCGCGACACGCCTCTTCCATGGCTTGTAGAAGAGGCATGCGGGCATGTGGCTGACGGTCATACACTTTCCAGCGCCATGCTGAAAAGAACTCCTCAATGGGGTTAAAAAATGGGGTGTATGGTGGCAAGTTCAGCGCAATGAATCGGTTATGGTGTGTGAACCAGTCCCGGACCAGAGCAGCCGAAACTGACATTATCCCAGATGATAACATACTGGGGCTGCTATGGTCCATCCTGGACTACAGTGTTGTGAAGTGTGTTGAGAAATTGTATAATTAGGGCTGTGTTGTACGGGCCGAGGATGGAGTGGTGATGTAGGACACCCTGTAAACTGATGGCGGCACACAGGGTGATATTTCCCCCGCGCTGACCAGGGACATGTATTATGGCCCTTTGCCCGATGAGGTTTCGGCCCTGACGTCTGGTTTTAGCCAGGTTGAACCCTGCCTCATCCACGAAAATATATTTGTGTTGGTGTGGAGCTGTATCAAGCTCCAGGATTCTCTAAAACAGAAAAAATGCAGATAATGTAACGTGAATATAGTGTAAATGAAAACATGGGACTATCACATATAGATTTACACACAATGCTGTAATGAGTGTGTGTGTGTGGGGGGGGGGCTTATTTGCACAAAGTCATGACGGAGGTCTTTGACTCTTGCACTGTTCCTCTCGAATGGAACTCTATACAGCTGCTTCAGGGAGATGTGGTGCTCTTTTAGGATGCGGGACAGTGTAGATATATGCTGACAGTGTTGATTCCAGCGAAGGTTACTTGATCTGCCAGGATCTGCTCTCTGAATATACGAAGCCTGATTTTCTTATTTGCTAAAACAATGTTGACAATGGCGTCTCCTGTTCATCACTGAACATGTCATGCCTTCCACCCTGTGCTGGTCTTCTGGCAGTTCTGTAGAAAATGAAAAATCATACATTACATACTTTAGATCCATAGACCATTGTGCAGAACAATGTGCAATACTGTAATTTATTTGGTACAGTTTAGTGTTGAAACTTCAAAACATACCTGTTTTCCAGTCTGAACGTTCTTATTATTGCTGCCACTGAGTAGCGACTCAGGTTTGTCTGGACTCTCGGCCCAGCCTCTCTCATTGTTAGGCCATGATTTATGACATGGTCCACCAAAGTGGCCTTCAAGTCATCAGATATGTGTCTTCTTCTGTTGTCTGCTCCCCTTCTTCGTCCTCTTCCTCGTCCTGCTGCTGCTCTTCCTCTTTCTGCCTCCATGTTTCCAAATTTGGCACAATGCAGCCTAGCTCACATCAGGTGTGTTTGTAGTGCTATGGCTTCGACTGATTGGTTTACAATTAGTTTCAAAATGTTTTCATGTGTGTGAGTCTGTGTGATTTTCCAATTTTAGTTGTGTTTTGTATTTTAAATATGTGTTTTCCCAATGATTGCAGGTGATTTCCTAATTGACCAATGTATCTTATATAAAACACTGTGTGTAGTGTTTCGCAATAAGTGTGTTGTAGAATTTCAAACACAGTGCAAAGCACTTATTGTGTTTGTAGGGTTGGTGCTTGTGTTCAGGGCATGATCACCAAAGTTAGAGGTTGTGATGCTTTGGGCCTAGCAACCACTATCAGTGTTTAAGCATTAGGTAAAAACTGTAAGGTCCTCACATGTATAGAAATATACATCTTTCCCTCTGTGTGTGTGTGTGTGTGTGTGTGTGTGTGTGTGTGTGTGTGTGTGTGTGTGTGTGTGTGTGTGTGTGTGTGTGCCTTATCGATATGAATGACAACATTTTGTTTTCTTTCTACCAATATAAGCACTAGGGCAAATGGACTTAAGAAAGCAGATTCCTTAGCTCTTATTATAGCTGCCAACATAGCTAGCAACCACGTCCATTAAGTCACTGCTGCTAAGAACTGATAGATGTAAATAACACCATCAACAAATGTTAATTTGAACAACTATCATTATATTTTTGAACATCCATGGATGGTAGAAATGACCACATGGGAATCAAATACTGTAAGTCAATGTCCTTGTTTCAAGCAGACTTTACCAGAGCTTCAGGGCAGACAGATATTGTATTCATGTTTGTTAAATGGTAACAGAGGAGCATCTGAGATCTTTATGTGTCTCGATCTTCAAATATTTGCTTGCACATTTGCAGTGAGAACATGATACACTTAACAATGCATATACCTTACATTAAGACTTATGAGATTGTTTTGAAGACTTTCCATGGCCCCGGTCCTCAACAATTGCTTAATGTAGCCTTAAAAGGTTTAAATGAGTCATCCATTCTGCTTGTTACAGTAATTAAGCTGCCAGTTGGACCAGTCCACCAATCAATTCACCAGCTGTGAGTGGTGCTAAGGAGGGCTTGGAAATACCTCATTTTGCTTACTCCTTCACTTTCATCACTGCAACAAAACAATATCATGATGTCTATTAGTGAACCATGTTACGCTATCTTCAGAGCTTCACCCTGAGTTATCCATGCAAGGTGCCATGAAAAAACAGAACATCTAGGACAGATCAATAGGTGGTTTCATGCCCTGGAGGTCAGTTTAAGTAATTAAACACTTTCTAGTAAGCCTTCACATAATACAGGTGAGAGATCTAAGTCAAAAAACTGCAAAATATATTACTGATACGATAATATGCGGCCATGTGATTGGAAGATTAGCTTTTTGTTTTTATAAGCAATTGAACAGGTGTACCTAATAAAGTGGCCGGTAAGTGTATATTCAACAAATATACATAGGCTGTTTATTTCTGTTAAGAAATAGGGTGTAATGTAGCTCAACAGTAATTTAAGATGGGCCGCAGATAGCAACGCAAATGAGTGTGTGACTAAAGTGGGTGACCAAATTTAGCGACAGGTCAAAAAATAATTCCAATTTTGAGAAAAGGTGTTCTAGATCACATTAACTATATACCCTTAGGCACAGTGGTTTTAGTTATGGAAATACATTTTATATGCAGAGTGGGCAATTAAAGAGGCAAATGAGCAAATCATTTTATTTCACCTGATGATATAAAGACACACTATGCAACTGTTTCATGAAAATACTAGTAGTATGTATAGTTTATATAAAAAAGTATTTACAACTAAACACAAAATCTGTCTCAATGATCACTACTGCCCCACTAGATGTGTGGTGGTGTGTTTATTTGCAAATCAAAAGAAGCAGGTGAATTTTTGAAGCGCACGGTATACAAGGACTAATACTTTTCAAAGTGTGATTAAAAAACAAATCCAATTTTTATATTTAGTAGCTGTGTGTGGGCCTATATGTGTCTGTGTTCGTGAGGGTGTGTGTGTGTGTGTGTGTGTTCGTGCCCGTGTTAAGAACTAGACCGCCGCTCTCTGTCCATGGTGTTGAAACACCGTGTTGATGCGATCGGAACCGGAAAAGTCCGACCAATAATGATAAGTTAGTATACGGTTTCCGCTCCAAGATGCGAACCCTGGCCGCAACGGCGTCAGAGCAAGATTCACCCTCAAGACTACCAGGGATACTTTTAAATAGAAGGAAATGTTCAATAAGTACCACGGTATTCAGCGTATTATTTCATCAGAACCCTTTCATCTATATGATGAAGCCGGTTTCTGTATGTAATGTAACCCTCTTATATTTTTTTCAGGAAATAAACCCTCTAATTATTATACAAGTTAGAAGACTTATGTAGGCCTACTTATTTCATTCACCACTCTCAAACGGAAGATATCCTCCACAAGTTAAATGGTAAATGGACATGACTTATATAGCGCCTTCTAGCCGATTTTCTCAGCCCCAAAGCGCTTTACATATCTTACCACATTCACACACACACTCATACACCGATGGCAGTAGCTGCCATGCAAGGCGCTCTCTGAACCATCGGGAGCAATTTGGGGTTCAGTGTCTTGCTCAGGGATACTTCAACATGTGGCGGGGAGACGGGGATCGAACCTCCGACCCTGCACTCCAGAGCGATCTCCCTACCCACTTCGCCACTGCCGCCCGTTATTAATTTCAGTTTTATGTAACCTATGCTTTTTAACCCCACTTCCTAAATAATAAAACAGTTTATAAAACTATTTTCAGACTTTAAACGCTCGTGTTAAGCCCGGGAAGGAATTAAAACATATTCTTTCAATAAAAAAAAGATTTGGTGTATGAGATTGTGTATTGTCAGCAAATGTCGGCTGTGTACAGGTGTACCAACTTACATTGTGATCCCCAGGGGCGCTCACCTTATCCTGTTGGAAAAAACCCTATCTAGGTCCTTGGTTGTCTCAACCTAACTGAATGTGACAGAGACTTGCGGAACATTTTACTGGTTTTTATTCAATTACATGATATTACAAGAATCATATAACAGAAAACAGAAAAGACAGAAACAGGTGTATATGCCTACATACTTATCAAATGGAGTTCTTCTTTGTTTCCCATAATAGATGTTCACTTGGTATATTTTCCCAATTTGCCAAAGCACAAGATAATCAGAGTTATTGCATGATCTCTAATTTAGTCTTGCGCCTATCCCTGATCTAAATTCCCCGCTGAGTCTGTGAAAATGGTGAGGACTTAAAGAAAGTTTCCTTACATAGAGTTAAGTCCATTCACTTAACCTCGGTTAATTCCACCACCATTCTATAAGACCCCTAGTCTTTCATTCCCCACCTAAAGTTTTACAAATTTTTACCAAGTCATCTGTCAAGAGATAGAGAGAGAGATATGTGCTTAGTGAATTCCGCCTCCGTGTCACCGAGTTGAGTAACCAACTGCCGTTCCTCTCTCCAAACCGCTCCAAACCCTTCTTTTTAAACCTCACACACTTTGCTGTCAATTTTATATGGTCTAAGTAGTCCCTAATACTTATTTTTTTAGATATTTGCTGAAAAACCCGTTCAGATCATTTATTGTAGCAAGCCTCTATACCCTGATTGTCCTCTGGTCTCAGGATGACCTATATTTGTGCGATCTGGCTGGCCCCTCCCACCTCTCTGCCGGGCTTTCTTTATATGTCCATGGGGCTCTCCCACCGTCTCTGCCGTGCTCTCGCGATACTAGAGAGACACTGCGTGACTGCGAACACACTGTTTACCCGGCCGGAGCTAAGCCATACTTTGAACAGTTTGACATGACCTGACATGAAAACCAGTGAAAACAGTAGCTTCAAAGTTTGATTTCTACAGGAATATCTTCCCATCCTTTGTCATGTTAAAAACAAGTAATTTTCAGACTGCTGTGGGGAATATAAACAGCGTGTTATGAGCAAAACTTAGTGCTACAACCGAAGCTACATGGGAGCTAACGCTAAAAATAAGACTCAGACGATAAAATAAACTGAAAATACCACTAAAATCAGTGAAAAAAATATCTTCAAAGTTGACTTCCACACTATTAAGTTCCAATCCTTTGTCCTGTTAAAAACGAGGCATTTCCAGACTGGTGTGGGTAATACTATTACCCACACCAGTCTGGAAATGCCTCGTTTCCGTATTCTATTACCGTAATAGAATTATGTTTTTATGAGCAAAAGCTGAATGCTTGTCTCGAAGCTAGCTCGGAAGCTACCGGCTAAAAATACCACACAAATCAGTGAAAAAAATATCTTCAAATTTGACTTCCACACTATTAAGTTCCAATCCTTTGTCCTGTTAAAAACGAGGCATTTCCAGACTGGTGTGGGTAATAGAATTATGTTTTTATGAGCAAAAGCTGATGCTTGTCTCGAAGCTAGCTCGGAAGCTACCGGCTAAAAATACCACACAAATCAGTGAAAAAAATATCTTCAAAGTTGACTTCCACACTATTAAGTTCCAATCCTTTGTCCTGTTAAAAACGAGGCATTTCCAGACTGGTGTGGGTAATAGAATTATGTTTTTATGAGCAAAAGCTGAATGCTTGTCCCAAAGCTAAATAGCTATACACCAGTCAGGCAAAAATGCCAATAAAAATATTTCTTTCAGTTTCACTGTTTGCAAAAACCCACAAGTAGCTTCCTATCCGTTGTGTTATTAAAAACGAGGCATAGACTGTGGTTAAGATAAATTAGTGGAGTATGAGCACAAGAATTCTGTGATGGTGTATGTAACATTCAGGCTGTAGGCTACTATGGGCTTCTTTTCGCTTAGCGGGGAAAGCAACATGGCTGTCGCTCGGAAAATTTTCTAGAGGATCTCGGGGCCGTGGACCAATAAGAAATGGGGGGGGTGGGGTTATCATAGACTACTGCACGGTGGAAATTTCTGGCTACTAATGTGGGGGGGAGCATGGACATATAAAGAAAATATGGGGATGTGGCTGTGCAGTTTATGACGTCATAAACCGCGAGAATTGTGAACGGAGTATATTGGGGGGGGGGACTTCAAAATAAAACAGTTTAACACATAAAATGTACGAACAAAAAAGTTGCATCACATCTAAACCCACAATACATAACAGTGTGAAAAGTGAAGCGTTGTCACTTTTCTCTCCAATATTCATCGTGAACGTGATATGTAAGCCTAGGTTTTATGTTGGTGCTTAGTGTTAGAGAGAGAGAGAGAGAGAGAGAGAGAGAGGTAACACTATTTATACGCATATGGCTACTCTTTGTATTTTCGGCCTAATGCTCCTCTTGTTTGACTAATCGGACAAACGGCAGAGACCAGAGGCTGGCTAGACATCTGCCCACATCTACTGTATTTGCTGGAACAACTAACAAAATACAGAACGATTTGATCACCTCAGTGGTAGACATGCTCCTCAGTGACATAAGAAGTGAAATAAATGCGGCCCCCTTTGTTGCTGTGGCGGTGGACAAGTCGACTAATGTGAGAAATAGAGCCCAAATATCTGTTGTTTTACAGTACGTATGTGGAGGTGAAGTAAAATAAGTTTTTCTTGGATTTGATGATGTCAGCAACAACCGGAGAGCAGCATGCCTGTATCCAAGTATGTGTTGGGCACATTAGAGAAATACAACTACTGCGATAAATTGGAGACGCAGACATTTGATGGGGCCTCGTCATGGCCTCAGAGATAAATGGGGTCTCGTCATGGCCTCAGAGATAAATGGGGTGCAGGCAAAGGCTAAAGAGAAGGTTGCCCAATGCTACATTTACGCGTTGCTATGCACACAAATTGAATCTGCGTCCAGCCCAGTCCACGAAATGCATCCCTTAGCGCAGAACCTTTTTCAAGACAACTGAGGGACTTTCATCTAATTTTAGCAAACCCAAAACGCACACACCTCATGGATGAGACTGTCAAACGCCATATCTCCGGAGCAGCAGCTACTAGGTGGAGCTCCAATTCAAGGCTGGTCCAAACACTTTTATTTCACCTTCCAGATCTATATGCCATGTTTTAAGTCATCGCTGACATCCCCAACAACTGGGACAGTGAAACACTGTTGAAGGCAGCTAGGTCTGAGTTATGGCTTTCAAAAAGGTCATCCTGTTTCCTACTGATGACTTTTGATGGGATTTTCAACGACACCGATGCTCTCTTAAGCATCCTCCAGTCCAAAACCATGAATATCGGATTCTGTGTTAAGTCACTTGACAACAATGATTGTGCAATTACTCTCACTGACGGCAGTTGAACACATACTGTACGTTTGAGGCTGTAGCTTTAACTGTAGATATGAAACATATTAGTCAATATCCAGTGGCTGCTCAGCTATTGGCAAGTGAAGCCATGACTGCATTGACTCATCTCACTTTTTGAATCCCACCCACCCAGCCTCTTTGATAGCGACACGGTGGAGGAGCTGCGAGCTGCCAGCAACAAAGCAGCAACTGCTGGACCTGACAGAGCATCCCCGGGCAAACAAAGTTAGCACTGTGGCCCTGACCCAGGACACCACATTGCGGTCCACATTCTGATGCCTCATTTGCCAGGGTGAGTATCTTGCATACTGTATGAGTCTGTATTGCAGATACACTTTTGTAGACATTTTCTGCTGATGGATCGGTGAAATCACTTTACTTTAGTAAACTCAAGTCAATTTAAGACCTAAAGTATGTGACACAAGAAGACATTGCAGACTTCCTACTTGTTATGGGAAACTTTTGAATGTATTCATAGGTATGTTTACTACATGTAAAGACATTATTATCAAAATTTAATTAGCTATTTGGCCATAATCATTTGTCAATTTTAGAGACCGGGACAATAACCTTGGACTTCCTGCCCTTCCTTGCAGAAAAAGTCCTCGTCATCTCTGAGCCACCTTTAAGTCCTTCTAGCTCATCTTTGTTGTCCTGATTAGCAACCAGTGTGCCTGCAAACACCCAGACCTCCTCCCACATGACTAAATCTTGGCCAGAACCCTTCTTCAGGTGCCCTGGGACCTCAGAAGTAAAGCAGCTAATGGAAACAACTTTCTATCTGCAGTGGCGCAACAACGATGCTGTACCAGCACCAACCCATGGGAATATAAAAACAAAGTGGCAATACCTGTTCACTCAGAAAAGGGCTCTATATCTACTTTGAGCTCTTCACTGATATGCCTGTTCTGTGAACACTTGATGTTGCCATGGAAGAGCCACTGTGGAATTATTTAAGACAAACCCACCAATGAGGGGCAGTCAATAAAGTAATCAGTCTCTGACGATATCCCACTGTCATTTTATGTTATTCAGCTTCTGATAGCTCAATTCTTAGAGACCATTAATGGACTGATCCTAATGGCAAATGTATATTGTATTTGTATCTGTACACATTAAAGGTGTCATGTTCTGCCATGATATGGATTTTGCAACATATATAAGTTTGTTTGCAGAATACTGTGTCATTCAATACAAAGTGAATGAAGCCCGTGAATTGTTTTCCCCCACGATGGGCGTGTCCTCCGATTATGACGCGTTCCGCACTGTCTCTATGGATTGAAAGTTGGATTTAACCTAGTTCAATTTAGTTGAATTTTAATTAGATTCAATAAGGTCAAAATAGAGGGGGATTCTTTAACAGGGAGCTTTAAGGGTAGTTTGCTTTTAAATAGTCTTTTGATATTAATTTAGGAATGTCTCTTGCAAGGTAAACCCTTTAAAACGTGGAACTTTTAGTGTTAATCTTTCTTGTATCATATTAGGGAATTTTACATATAATGAACACGTAATATAGCTTGTACTTAGGTATTTAGAAACTTGGTATGCTATAAATATATACATTTTCTGATATTAATTTAGGGATGTTTATTCAGGAGGAGGTACGTACAATGTAACAGTTTATTGCATTATTTTCATATGACCGTTAAAAAAAATACGCCAAATCTTCATGTTAATACACAGTTGCCATTAAATAAGTGGTTCAATGTGAGATAATGTTCAGATTACCTGTCATTCAAAACATGAGTATTTTAAAATAGAAAAAAATGTATTTCCCATTATTGAAGTTCCACAAACACTGACATTCATATTTTGAAATCATGTTCATGCAGGGTCCGATCTGTTTGACCTTTAGTGAGAAAGCAATTCCTCATAATGATTGGTATTCCATGCCTGAGGTCGAAATATGTGTGTCAAAGGTTCATCTAGTCCACTATCAGATACAGTGGAAATAATTCCATCTCTTTTTATAATTTTACAAAATGGTACCTGATCTTATCTACACACCTTATGGCTGAATAACGTGTCTATGGTTCATAGCATACCTGTGAGTTTTTCTGGATAGGACCCAGATTGGCCTAATATGATTCAAGTCTTGGATGTAACTTACTTTAATACAAAATTACTTAAAAAAAAGACATACAAACTTTCCTGCGTCCACAGTCACCGAACGCGAAAATTCACGTAGCTGCGTGTGAAACGTGTGTAAATCACCATGGGGCCCCCGGGGTGAATGTGGCGCGGTGAAAGTATTTGCACCACGTGAGGGGAGGGTCTTATTTGGCAGTTGGAAAAGCAGTTGGAAAACAAGCCGGCTTAATTTAATTACGTCTTTTTTGTTCACCAGAAACCATGGTGAATGTAAAAACCCTTGCTTGTGTATACCTTCTTCGGAAATATGAGAAGCGTCGGAACACCCACCGCCACCGTATCTAGGTTCATAACATCACCCGTAGTCGCAACCATCTGGGGGAATATCACCGTTTACTTCAGGAGCTGCGCCTAGATGACTGCCGCTTCCAGCGCTACCTGAGGTTGACTGTGGCCCAATTTGATGATCTGTTTCTACAGGCCTGTCTACAGGCGTTCGATCTCAGCTGCATAGCGCCTGTCCATCTGTCTCCGGTAAGTGGCAGTTTACTAATAGATGTTAAAATGTATCAATAGTAACTGTAACCAACATTTAAAATGTATCAATAGTAACTGTAACCAACATTTATAATAATCTCTCTGACTGGTACCAAAACAGAAATTTCACTGTGATCTCACAACAACAAATGCATCAAAAAGTAGCCTACACTGAAATAGCTAGGCAACATCATAATTCATAATGCCCCCTAAATTAAAAGACTGAATTAATGCTTTGTCGGGTCTGTAGGCTAGACGAAAAGCAAACTACTGTTAAAATGCATGTTCCTGGGAAGGTCTTTGGATTGATCAGAGCTGATGTTCTGAGATTACAGCTGCTCCAACAGCAGTCAAAACAACACAGTACAAACGATAGCCTACATAAATGTGGCAGCTACATAATCATGTTTTTTTTTACAAACAGAAAGGCCTACATACTTCTATTATAGCCTATTATCTACATTTGACAACATTTAAAAAATGTATTATTGATTACTCTAACCCATATACATAAAATAATATAACAACAAAACACAAACTAGTATAGACCTTTACATTACTCAGTTATATCAACTGTTGTCTGTGTTGCAGGTACTTTGCAAACGGGGATTCATACAGGACTATCGCCAAAAGCTTCCGTGTTGGGGTCTCCACCGTGTTGGGGTCTCCACAGCATCATTGTCCCTGCTGTTGCCACTGCCATTTGGGAATGCCTTGTGGGGGAGTTTATGGCAGTGCCCACGGCAGAGGATTGGAGGTCCATTGCGGCGATGTTTGAGGAGCGCTGGAACTTTCCACTCTGCTGTAGAGCACTGGATGGGAAGCATATGACCCTCAAAGCCACTGGCAATACTGGGTCCCAGTTCTTCAATTACAAGGCAACATACTCCCTTGTATTGCTTGCAGTTGTGGATACCCAGCGTTGCTTCCGGGTAATTGATGATGGCGGCTACAGTAGATCCAGTGATGGCGGGACACTGGCCAACTCTGCATTCGGTCAAGCCCACAGTCAGGTACCATCCACCTGCCCTCTGACCTGCCTCTTCCTGGAGCTGACCAGAGGGGAACCCAGCCGCATGTTTTTGTGGTAGATGAGGCTTTCCCATTTCGGCGAAACCTCATGAGGCCATACCCTGGGCGCATCCTCCCTCGTGAGAAGAGGATTTTCAATTACTGTCACTCCCGAGCTCGACTGTTGGTTGAAAATGCATTCGGCATCCTCTCATCACAATGGAGGATGTACAGGCATGCGATGGAGGTCAAGCCAGCAGTAGTATAGATGTGTGTGAAGGCAACCTGCGTCCTGCACAATTTCATGCGGAGGTCAGAAGAGGCAACTGCAGGGAGGGGGAACGTCCCAGTTGTGGAGGTGGAGCCACTGCCAGACCTGGGCATTGTTGCCGCAAACAACCTGGGAAGAGAGGCTGTCAGGGTGAGGGAGGTCTTCACTGCCCACTTCCCAGCAGAGGGAGCTTTGTCATGGCAAGACAACATAGTGTAGCAGAAGCACACAAAAAACGGCTCTTTTAAGAGCCACCCACTCAGTTCGATAGAGCAAACTTCATGCAATTTGTACATAACATAAAATATGCTTTCTTCAAGCACTAAAGGTACATATGTGTAAAGGTAAGTAGTAGTTGTGTTCTCATTCACAAGTATGTTTAAATGTTACATTTGACATGTTCCTTCTGCTGGAGGGGCAACCTTTGGAGGGCAGGAAGCAGGCTTTTCAAGAAGAGCTCTTTTTGAAAAGCACTCTCATTGGCCCTGGACCCTTTCTGACTGGCTTTTCTCCCTGTATCAAATGAGAACATTAGAATATTGCTCAAAAGGTTATTATAAGGGCTATTACTTCAATTACCATTATTTTGGTAAATATGCCTGATTTAAATAAAAAAATTAAGGGAATGCAAACTGTTAAAAACTGCCAGTTCTTTCAGCTTCACCTCACCTCCACAAGCGACACCAAGTGGTGATTAAGGGTAATTGATTGCTCCTCCCACTATAAATAGAGGCCTAGTGAGGCCTTCTCCTTTTGTTCCCACCAAATCCTCACCACAAGTGAGTGTGTGAAGATGTTGCCGTGTGTCTTTTGATTTACCACTCAATGTAAGTTACCTTTTTACTTATTGGATTATTGTTTGTGTGAGAAAAGATTGTGATAGTTGAATGGCTAATTTCCACTCGTCAAGTTATGTTTTGAAGTACTGCAATGTTTAAGTATTTCATATGATTTAAAGGCCATATTTATGTTTGTTACTAGAGATATCATAATCCATCTTTCTTTCTGTCTAGAACCATGGCAATCATCATGGCAATCATCAACACAAAATAACTTTGCTTGCAAAATAAAGTCAAGTAAATTGAACCTTGTTTCCTGGTGGTTTGTGGCTCCAGTAAAACTACTCTTCACTACAAATGGTCCTTCGAGGCCGGATTACTGAGCCACACCACTCAACATTAACCAACCTAAAATGGCTGAAGCTAAACCACATGTGTCAAACTCAAGGCCCGCGGGCCAGACACGTTTTGATCTGGCCTGCGAATCAATTCGGCCGATTTTAATCATTTCTGAAAAAAAAAAAAAAAAATCATAATCGTATATATTTTTTTTTTTTTTCATGGAGCCTGTGCCATATCCGTCACATCACATACGCTCCCAACTTTTAGGAAACTTACGTGGCTTACAGCTAGGAATGTCTGCTGAAAGTTCCACAGCTCAGGATTTTAAGCCATGAATTGATGAACTTGCATCTAAGAAGAGCTGCTCACTCCAGCCGCTAAGGGGCAGCCAAAATAAAAAAGCACATTTTAGCAACGTGGTAAATGGCAATCTTGCTTCACCGCTATTAATGTTTCCTCCAGTGCTTTATGGCAAAGTAAAAACCAAAAAATTTATTTTTTATTTTTAGTGCTGAACAATTAATGTACTAGCGAGCGCGGTGTGTCTGCAGCTCTGCGCGCGCGAAACGAGCAGGAGCATGCTAGTGTAGGCCTACAAGATTTATTTCCTAATTTTCCATGCTGCTTTATTTTTATGTTTTAAATTGGGAAAAACTTATTCCAAAACAACCAATATTGTATTTAAAAATAAATCAAAACAGTGTATTTTGTATTGTCTGCATGTTTGCACAAAATG
Organism: Hyperoplus immaculatus; assembly: GCA_949357725.1. Lineage (NCBI taxonomy): Eukaryota > Metazoa > Chordata > Actinopteri > Uranoscopiformes > Ammodytidae > Hyperoplus > Hyperoplus immaculatus. Next base: position 21,107,590 of record OX442369.1, read on the forward strand.
TGTCCCTGTACATATAGTAAACAACATTGGACAACTGTAAGGTCAGTGCCTGTTGTATTTGTGTATTCAAATAAACAGTTGTTTATTTCATTAGTGCGTATTGGCATCTTTGAGCAAAATACCCCCAACATCTTTGCTGTGGCGCTCCGCGCCGCACCTCTTATTCCCATGGCCAGCAGCAACCTTTACTAAGACATTTCCTGGGGGGTACAGAGATCCCATGTGATCCGTGATAATGTAGGTTACATATGTAGGCTGAGTGATAAAGCGTATTACTGAAAAATAAAACTATAGATTTGGAGTTGACATATGTACGTTATTTTGCCATTATTTTACTGGTCCGCCCCACTTGAGATCAGAGAGGCTGTATGTGGCCCTCGAACCAAAATGAGTTTGACACCCCTGAGCTAAACTAATTGATATGGATGATGAGCCCTCTACTGAGTTTATGATGGATGGAGCCCAATTGGGAGTAGACTCAACCCAGCTTTACCCGGACAATGCAGATTTGTCTCAACTAGCACCTGGGCTATTAATACCTAAACAAGTCCTCCCCAAAGAAATCCTAGCCTTCCACCAAAACCAGTATTGCCTACTTTCCTTGGTGAACACCAAATTCCCTTGCCATCAGTACCATGTGAAGCATTAGCTCAACCCCCCACAAAGTCAATTGGCCATGAACTAGGGGCTAGACCTAAAAGAGATAGGCAGCCCCCAGTATACTATGGGATCCAAATGCCCCAGCAACAGCTAACACAATCCCATAGGTCACGTCACTCCTGCAGCAAGAAGAATTATTTTACCAGGTCAGCTCCTAGCCTCCCTGTTGGCTCCCAAGTAAGTAGGCACTCTGGAAGTGACCATGCCCCAAGTTTTGAGTGATCTCCAAACCAGCATTCTCAAGGAAAAGGAAAAGAGAGATGAGCTTGAGGAGCTTAAAAGACAAAGTCAAGAGAACAAGGAGCTTGATGAGCAATTCAAAACCATTGATGAAGCCGCCAGAGCTGCCCAGAACAGGCAAGCAGATGCACACAAAGCAAGAGAGAGACTTTCCAGAGAGGTTGACATGAACCGACGCATTCGTATTAAAGAACAGGAGCTTCACTCAGCCCAGCTGGTCTCTAGTTTCATTCAACAGAATCTCTCTGACGATGAACACTCTGGCGGAGCCCCTGATACCTCATCCCCTCATCGTAATGTAGCCACCTCTTCCTTTTACGATCTGCCTCCATCCAGGATATTCACTCCTGCCCCTTTAAGAATGGTAGGTGTCGAATCTCACTCTCATTTGTCAGTAACTTCCCCGCTTCCTGAACCTAGCCTTACTATTGAACCTGGTGCCTCCCAAACCCTTCCTATTCCTCAACAACTACAGCAAAGCATAGCCCCTGCCCAGGCTCCCTCTTTGCCCCCTGTAGTCACTAGTGTTCAAGCTGCACCATTGCCTGTCCCTACATTGTCTACCCTGGCTTTACCTTATACCAGTCACCATGCACCTTCCCAGGTAACAGCCTCTTCCTTCTCTAATGTAACTGCACCTCCAGCCAATGTCCAGGCCCCTTATGGTGCTGCAGCACTGCCCAATCCTGAACAGCCCACTCTCACTAGCCGTTTACCACCAATGCAAGCCATGTTATCCCAGCAGCCGCCATTTATTGACTTACATGGTCCAACCCCAAATATGATGAAGCTGTTCATAGCCTCTGCGTATGGAATGCCGAGGCCCTTAATTCCATTGTTCAAGAGTGGCCGAGAGAGTGAGTTTGCCCTGCTGAAAATGGCCCTTGAAAACCTCCTTGATAACCCCCCCCCCCATTCTTACTGAGCAGTATAAATATCAAGTACTACTGGACCAACTTCAGCACCCAGGAGCAAATAAATTGGCCAGATCCTGCATGCATGACACCAGATCTTATTCCACCGCTCTGCGATCACTTAAAAAAGTATGGTCAGCCAAGGCTGCTGATGCAGAGTGAAATTGGTGCAATATTGAATTCCCCTATCATTCGTATAGGTGATGTAGAGGCCTTTGATGCTTTTTCCCTTTCTGTCCATGCTCTTGTGGGAATGTTGCTGTCCCTGGAGGGCCCTAATGGGTCTGAGCTGAGGTGTGGGCCCATGTTGACAGACTCATTAGTAAATTACCTGTACAGTATAGAGACGGATTTGTGGAGCGTTGCATCAATCGTGGCATTCTGACTGAAGAGGCAATACTCCCTCCTCAACCTGTCAACTTGGCTACAGTCAAAGTCGAGAGCATGATGACAATTATGTAGTTTTCATCATGGCCAGGTCTCGCATAGCCCCTAAACGCCAGCAATCTATCCCTCGCCTTGAACTATGTGCAGCCCTATCTGGTGCCCAGCTGGCTAACCTTCTCAGCTCTGAACTCACTATCCCAATACAGTCAGTAACCCTCTGGACAGACTCCACAACAGTCCTTACGTGGTTAACATCAGAATCCTGTCGCTACAAGGTATTTGTTGGAACAAGAATAGCTGAGATTCAAACTCTGACTGACACAAAGAACTGGAGGTATGTTGACACAAAGAATAATCCAGCTGATGACATAACCCGTGGGAAAACCTTCCTGGAGCTTTCTCAGCGCCACAGATGGAGTCAAGGCCCTCCATTCCTTTTGCTGAGCATTAACTGCTGGCCTGCCAATCCATGTGCGCCACCTGAATCAGAGTCTGTTGAGGAACTCAGAAAAACCATGTTCTGTGGCACAGTGATATCAGATATCTCAAACCTCCCAGATCCGAAGAAGTTCAGCAACAGGGATGATCTGATACATGAAACAAAGAATACCTTATACGGGGCGGCAAATCACAACTCAAATGCAGCACAATGCTACATTAGCTCAGAAAGGCATCTTCTGCAAGGGGCCAAGTGGAGAGCTTCCCTGAGGAATTTAATGCCCTCAAAGCTGGTCAGGCCATACCAAAGAGTAGCAAATTACTCCCCCTGTCTCCTGAATATGACTCTGATACTGGTCTCATCAGAGTTGGAGGTCGACTTCGAAGAGTGGAGACACTTGACTATGAAAATATCCATCCAATTGTATTGGATCCAAACCATCCCCTAACCATACTCATTATCAAGCATTATGATGAGAAACTGCTCCACCCAGGCTCAGAGCGTGTCCTAGGCGAAATGAGACGCAGATACTGGATTCTGCGTGGTCACCAGGTCATACGACAGCATCAGCACCAGTGTTTAGACTGTCAAAGATGGAGAGCCAATCCAGTCATTCCCAAAATGGCAGACCTTCCTCCAGCCCACCTTAGATTGTCTAAGCCCGCCTTCTGGTCCACAGGCATGGACTGTTTTGGGCCTTTCACAGTTAAAGTAGGTCGGCGCTCTGAAAAAAGGTGGGGCATTCTATTCAAATGCTTGACAACTCGATGCATACATATCGAGCTGCTTGACAGTATGGATGCGGATACCTTCCTGATGGCCTTCAGGAGATTTGTTTCACACAGAGGAAAACCCTTTGAACTCCTATCTGTCTGTGGGACTAATTTCAGAGCAGGAGAGGTAGAGCTGTGAAATGCCTTCCAGGCCGTGGCACCAGATTTGAAGCAGCAATTGGCCCACACATAGGTGAACTTTCAAGTCAATCCTCCATCTGCCCCACATTTTGGCGGAAGCTGGGAACGAGAGATAAAATCAATTAAAACGGCCCTCCATGTTGCAGTAGGAAACCAACCAACAACGGAGACAGTCCTACACACAGTCATGGTTGAAGTAGAAGGTATTCTGAACTCAAAACCTCTCGGATACATCTCCTCTGACCTTGCTGACCCAGACCCTGTCACACCAAATATGTTGCTGATGGGGCGGCCCGACTCCTCTCTTCCTCAGGCAATCTACTGTGAAAGTGACCTCCTTCGCAGGAGGAGATGGCGCCACAGCCACATCTTAGCAGACCATTTCTGGACAGCCTTTATTCGCCATTACCTTCCGAACCTTCAAATCAGGCAGAAATGGGAAACTGACAAGGGGAACATGGAGTCAGGTCAGGTGGTGATGGTAGTTGACCCCCAATATCCTCGAGCATCTTGGCCCATTGGAAGGATAACTGAAACCTACCCTGGAAAGGATGGAAGGGTGCGCAGTGCTAAGGTCATCCTTAAAGGCCGAGCATACATACGCCCTGTTTCAAGATTAATCCCACTCCCAGAAATCACCGACGAAGAAACAAAATGACACGCATTTGCTGCACAAATCCGGGGGAGGCTGTTAGAAACTGCCAGTTCTTTCAGCTTCACCTCACCTCCACAAGAGACACCAAATGGTGATTCAGGGTAATTGATTGCTCCTCCCACTATAAATAGAGGCCTAGTGAGGCCTTCTCCCTTTGTTCCCACCACATCCTCACCACAAGTGAGTGTGTGAAGATGTTGCCGTGTGTCTTTTGATTTACCATTCAATGTAAGTTACCTTTTTACTTATTGGATTATTGTTTGTGTGAGAAAAGATTGTGATAGCTGAATGGCTAATTTCCACTCGTCAAGTTATGTTTTGAAGTACTGCAATGTTTAAGTATTTCATATGATTTAAAGGCCATATTTATGTTTGTTACTAGAGATATCATAATCCATCTTTCTTTCTGTCTAGAACCATGGCAATCATCATGGCAATCATCAACACAAAATAACTTTGCTTGCTAAATAAAGTCAAGTAAATTGAACCTTGTTTCCTGGTGGTTTGTGGCTCCAGTAGAACTACTCTTCACTACAGTTTAACTATGTATTTGTATGGTTATCTATTGAATTTTCCAAAATGAAATCAAAGCATCGCTTCAAATGAAAATGTCACATTTCAGACTAAAAATATTTGCTGTGTTATCGAGGAAAAACACAGTATCCACGCATTCCATATTTATTTATAAATGGGTGAGGGTAAGCCAAGGTCCTCCTGTTCAGGCTGGTGATGATGAGATTCTGTAATTGGTGACAGCAAATGCACACGTCAGTATATTATACATTTCCAGTAACTACACTATCTGACCCTTTCCTGCAGTGAGCCTTTTATTTGACAGGAAGACAAGATCACAAACGTTCTTGACTTTTTCGCTACGTGTTATTACTGTGTGTCTTGACAATTTAACCAACCTCCTCCTCCTCCTGGAGGCCCGGCCACAGACAGCTCAGCCCAATCCTCTGACTGACTTGACCCTGGGTCCTCTGCAGTCCTATCTTCCCCGACCCCCCGCTCCGTAGCCCTGGTTGTAACATTAGGGTCGAGGAAAGACAGGACCGCAGAGTACTTCCATTTTCTGATTGTCCCTGACGCTGCCCCACTCCTTTTTGCTTCACTCTCCTTCCTTTTCTCTTTTAAGTAGGTGTCCCTGAGACCCTTCCACCTTTTCCTGCATACATCCTCTGACAAGAAACAAAGCATGAACTGTTATCACCGGAACTATGCCGGTTGAACAGCGGTTGACACTAACTTTAGCTAGCTTGGTTCAGTTTGAAGCTTAACTATGGCTGTAAACAATTACTCATACACATTTTTATGACTCACCAGTTAAGCCGACCTCCTCCGCCACAGCCCTCCACGCCACTTCCTTCTTCGTCCGGTCCCGATAACCGTATAGACTGGTATCATACAGGACCGGGTGCTGGCAAACGGCTATAATAATTTTGTCCTCTATTGTTGTTTCGCGACGTCATGACGTCAGAGTCAATGTCAACGCTGATTGGCTTTTGCGTCAAAGAGTCACACGGATTTTGCGTCTGTACATTGACTTTGTATGCAAAGTGACCGCCCCAAACACGTTTGGTGTGGACGTAGTATTAGAGGCCTTTAAATATCTGTTCCACATGACAAAGCAGGGACAGTCCCATCATACCAATTATCCAGCGCTATTGGACTTTGCAGAGCTACTTGGTCGTGATTATCTTGAATAGCTCAAGGTAAAAAGGTTCTTTAGAAATACTGCGGTATTTTGGTGTTTTCATTACAACTTAAGATTGCAAGAATAGTTCATGGTCTCTTTCAATTATACTGTAGATTGGAAGAAACACAAACCACAGGACTCATTTCAAAATAGATGAAATGCAGGAGGTGCTTGCTGTGATGGTAAATGAACTCATCGTTTAAGCAATGCAGAGCTCTGTTTGGCCCTATTGGGAACTAATTGGGCAGCTGTGATGACTGGTACGAACACAACAACAAAACATTGGTTCTTAGTTCTTACTAGCTTATTGTATGTGATACAAATACATACTTTCTCTGTTAAAAACAGGATGGCATGATGGGGTTGCCAAAAGGCTGCGGGATGCATTCCCATGGATGGTGCTTGTTGGCATGTGCTAAACACTGCCTGGCACTGACATGCAAAGATGCATCCCGCACAGCACTGTGGATAAATCTAAAGACCACCTGCAGAGGCTTTGCATATATTTCAGTAATAGCTGCACAATGACTGCTATCCATCATGCATCATCAAGGGCCCTTAGTGTTCCCGATTTGACTTGATTTCATCTGAAGAACTGTTTGACTTAATCTTACTGTATAGTTATTTTCTATCATGTATGCTTTAGGAGGTTAAAGACTCACTGGCTGTCCCAGCACTGAGCCAAAGTTACAGTACAACGGAACCTCAGCACTGTGTTGGCAGCATTAGCTGGAGAAGTGGAGGAAAACTGGTCCCTGCGGGCAAGAGACCTTCACAGTTGTGCCATGCATTGATTTATGGCAACTGCGTATAAAGCGCGGATGTGCTGACCCACCTCTCAAGGCTATATCAAAGATCTTCCAAAGAGAGCAAGTCAACCATCTGACTATGGAACAATAGTTTTGCCTTTGACTTTTATACATTTTAAAATATAGTCACCAATGGTAAAATATTGATTTAAATTATGTAAGTTTGAAAACAAAACATAGGAACACACAGAATTAATATGACTTCAAATCCCTGTGACTACGGTTTATACAAAGGTCATTGAAGATACAGACGATTCTCAGCCCCCTGGTTTTACCTTGGCAAAGTTACACTGGTACTTTAGGTTCCTGCAGCATCAGGGTTCTCCCTTTAGGGATGAGTGAAGTATCAATCAATTAAGTTGAGAGGTTGAGGAGAAAAACAAGAACAAAGACAGGAAGGATGACCATGTAGAAACTATTCATATTGTAATTTCTCCAAAAGATGAATGTGAAATCAGGTAAATTAATAATTAACACATGACTGTTTGCATATTTTGAAATAGAATTTAGCCAATTTGCACCTCATTATGTTTCTAGTGTATACTTGTATGTGTTATTGTTGTGTTGTGCTACGTGTAATGCATGCTTGTGTTCATTGGGAGAGGTCAAAGACACATTTTCACCAAGGCGGACAATAAAGTCAATCTATCAAATTATTTTCCTCGAAATTGAATCGTGGGTGACTTCACGATCGCCTTGTTGCAACCTCGACCGTATAGGTTTGAACATCTCAGCATTCTGGGACCTTTCAGTGTGCTGGGACCTGAGGCAACTATGTAGTAAAGTAGAGATGTCGCTATGTCTGAAGACAATGATAAAGCTGTCCCTCCAGGAACCAGAGGGCACTGTGGTACAGAAGTGTACCACTTTGGAGCATCATGTGATTATTCGAGGTCTGGCTGAATTATTAAATTTTTGTAATTCTAGGAAGGTTTGGGAGCATTTGGCCTGTTAGGATATGGATCAGCAGGCTATTATGAGGTAGCTGGCAGCCCAACAGGAGCGGGTCGGTTTTACCAATGCCTCAGCCATTGTGCTCACAGTCCCCGTTTCCTCCCCAAATTGTAAAAGTGACTTTTCCCACCATGAATAGAGTATGAGCAATTGAATATGTAATTTTTAAAACTCCTTGCCCCTCCGCCTTCTCTCATTATTTTTGCTCTGCCTCCAGGTGAAGACAGACCTCGGGAACAAATGGCAAAGGAGAGCACCCTGAATGCGGCTTCCTGTTAATGGACATCTCAAGGACTTCCCCCTATCAAAAGTGCCAGGAAAAGGTTTATACAAGATGCCCCACAAGAGAAAAATGCTCCAATAAATCCTGCATGTTTTGTCAATAAACAATGTAACAACAACCAAAAAAAACATGTGTTATTCAGTGTTTTCCCTCCGGGCAAAAGAAGCTTGCCAGTCAGTGAGAACCAAGGGGCCAGATTTAGAGCCAGTCTGGGAGCAGGGATGCAGTCACAACAAGGTGCTTAAAAGAGCTAAACAAAAAAAATGCTTTCTTTGTTATGTTCTCATAACACTCCGGTTCAAACATTTCACATTTCACATTTATTAGTCTAAATAAAATACCTGAATGATGTGCCCCCTAAAATGAGGCGTCTACAAAAGCTCTCACAGTTAAAAGTATGGTTCAAGCCTTCAAGGTTTCCCTCATGTTTGTCATTCGTTGTAGGTGCAAACGGGGACTACTCCAACTTGGACAACAGCCAGAGTTGAGGTGGAAGAAAGGGAATTCCTTCCTCCTCCTCCTCCACTGCTATCAATCAGTTATTCTGCTCCCCTAGGACTTGATTCTGTTTTCACCCTGCAATTGTAGTGAAAAATCTTGCATGAGGTACTAGAATGGATCAACAATTCATTGCTCTCTGTATGTCATGGTCCCAATACTTAACATTGTTGTTTGGTGCCTTTTTGTTAGCCTTCTTTTAAATCATGCACTAAGTTGATTTGTTGTTAAGTGGGTTGTATAGTTTTTTTTACATGCATGGACAAAATAGGAATGCATGAATATGTAGGAAGATCTAATATTCACATTTGCCTGAGGGAGGACCTCTAACCACCAAACTATCTTTGACCTCATACAATATAAAAGGTGTTTTTGTTTGAAATCAATTCATTCATCTTTGCAGTCATCTGGGATGAAAATAGAAAGTTATAATGAGGGAATTCTGAACATGATTGTTATAGGTTTTTGAAGGTGTTTGATCTGTCTTTTAGTTCTTTCCACTTCATAGATTGGTCTGACTGGAGAAGTTTCACAATAATTATTCAGAGAGGGAGACATGCATTCAATCTCACCTTGTGCTGTGTTGGAAGTGAAATGTTTAAGGTCGGACTAAATGTAATATTCAAACATGACAAATAAGTGTAACTGGCATCACATTCATGCCACACTCGCACATGACATTAATTCAAGAAGATTCATGTCTAACTGGTGATTATGTCTTTACTTTACTGCCCCTTGAAGCACCTAAAACCTTGAGACCACAGCTGCTGCCCGACACGGCTTTAGACGTTGAAGCTTTGAACATCGTCCCACTTGGGTTCAATGTCCCTGGGGCCTCATTTATCAACCGTACTTACGCACAAATCTGTGCGTAAGTAGGGCGTAAGAACATTGCCACGCAAAGTATGGAATTTACCAAAATGTACTTAGACTTATGAATGTGTGTAAATGTAAGCACAACTCTGACCATGCTTACGAACATAATCTAGTGGTAGAATAGCGATATTACAAGCACAAAGCAAAGCATTTAAGAGTTTCAACGTCTGCATTAACACTAGAACCGCCAGCGTTCTCTTTATATCTATAATCGCCACGCGTCAAATCCAATCGTGCATTTCTAGTGTAATATAAAGTCATACATTTTTTTGTTTAATCATCATCTGTGTTTTGGGCCTCTTGTTTTATAATCTAAGTTTCTTTAAGAACACTAATCACGTTTCGTGGCGACTCGGTAATGAAACTGAAATAGATATAAAATCGCCAATACATCAATGAAAACAGACGGTCAAAACAGCGTCCAAATGAGCTAACATCCTAAATGCAATAAATAGTCATATGGCTCACTTATTTTTAGGTGAGCTCTAATTGATTAGGCTACTCATTAAATGTGTCACACGTTTACATATTTTGAAGCGGAGGATCCCTCCGATGCTCTCTGTGCGTCTCATCTGACAGCACTCAGCTGTGAGCTGGACGAGCCGCGGTGACTCGCCAGACTCGCCAATCACTCATTTCACTTAGGAACTCTAATGTTGTTAGGAACTTATCTTCATCTCTTATTTATTGAAAGAGTTTATGAATGACTGCATGTAAAGTTGTCAGATCGCGGACCCCAAACAATGCCGTTGCCTTACAACTTGCTCGAAAATATTTTCCCATTCCATTTTCCCATGCAGCAAGCTTTCTTTTGTTTTAATGCCTGCACTAAGTGAGCCAACAAAATATGTTTTGCTTTGATTCAACCTCGTTTACAAGGGTTTCCATTTATGTGTTGGAGAAGTTTCTTTTCGTTGCCCTCTTTGCCATTGTAGCGAAGAGGGATAAAACACATTCACATGGTTGATAAAGGGATGTGTTGTGACCATATATGGTTAATTGGAGGCGTTTCTGAATGCAAATGGTCTGAGCGTGAACGAGCATGGTACTTAAGAACATGTGGGATTTATCAAGATTGATGACTTACTGGTGTGCGTACGATAGGCCAGCGCACGTTTGATAAATACCGATTTTTTTGTACTTAAGCACATACTAAATTTCATTCGTAAGAGTGAATTTAGAACCTTTTCTACGCACTGTTGATAAATGAGGCCCCTGGCCTCCACAGGGATGCCAGAAAATCTCCACTGGAGGTGTGTTGAATATCTCACTGACACAGGCCTCCTCCAGACGTTCCCAGTTCACATGCACTACCTGCCTGGGCTTACTATGGTTGTGTTCCGAATCGCATACTCTTTCTTTTTTCTATTCTACATACTACATCCGACGATAAAAAGAATCTAGTTAGGATGCAGTAGGCATACTATTGGGACATACTTTACTCTCTTATTTCATCATAACATTGCGCCTTGATCTTGCCTCTTGCTTTTATATCCGTCGCATCCCCGTTTGTTTTCATATGGAGGCTTCGTCGATGTGACGTCACTTCACGTGCGCACTGGATTGTGGGTCAAAATCGCCCAAATAGGATGCAGTTTTCAACACTAACAATCTTGGCCACATAAAGTAGGACATCCGGGTACTTCTAACCATCCTAAATCTGGCTACAAGAATCGGGACATCGTAAATAATTTTTCTACATACTATATAGTAGAAAGTATGCGATTCGGAACGCAACCTATGTCTGTACAGAGTCTTCCATTATTGTCTGAATCCAGCTCACCACCAGATGGTGATCAGTTGACGGCTCTGCCCTTTCTTCACTGAGGTGTCCAAAACATATGGCCTCAGGGGCGCCCTTAGGTCAGTAGGTAGGGCGTCCCCTTCGGGCCGGGCCCAGCAGCAGACCTGGGTTCGACTCCCGCCCGTGGTCGTTCTCTGCATGTCACTCCCCTCTCTGCCCCATTACCTCTGTCTCTTCATACTGTCAAATAAAGCATGAAAAAATTTGCCTGGAAATCCAGACCCTGATATCATGAACGATAGAGGGTCTGGCCACGATCAATAGTAATTTCCAACTTAAGGGGCGGCTCCTACTCGTGCATTTCAAATGCCACTGCACGCAGTTGGATAGCACCAATCAGAGCGATGCACAAGGCGACGTAAGCCCCTTTCGTTTAGCGAACAGCTGTTAAATTGTTAAATTAAACGTTTGCCGTTGTCGGTCAGCAAAATAGAACATTCCACTTACTTGCTAATGAAAGACTTGAGTGCCGTCTTCCAAATCGTTAAGGGTCGAGGCCAAAGCAGTCTCAAACTCACACAACATATCCACAGCCATCTTTGCTGTTTGCTATCACGGCTTCGACGTCGCATGCACGTCACTGTCGTCATCCGGTTACGTCCTCCCCAGAGTACCATATAAGAGGCTCTGGCGAGCCCATATTAGATAGAACCAATTGAAACCATAGCCAGATTTCTGGCTTTCTTGATAAAGCTTCAACGGAGCGTGTCCAGACCAACACGCGCAGCAAATTTAATTTGCCAGCGCCTAGTGGCAGGCCAGGCTATGAAAAAATGCCAAAAAATATGTAAAAAAAAACAAAAAAAAAAAAACATATGGCCTCAGATACAACAACACAGTCAAACATACCGATAAACGATCTTTGTTTTAGGATGATTTGGTACCATGTATATGAGCATCCTCATTTTATTTTGGCGTCATGTCAAATTTAAATAACTACTTTCTCCCTCAACAGGTACTGGAAGCAAATGCTCCAAATGTGTTAATGACCTGCAGTGCTCAAGAACCAGACAGTATTTTATTTACTTATAAATAATATATAAAATAAACATATAAATGATAATAAATATATAAATAATATATATAGGGGAGAACGGGGTAATCTGAGCCACTTTTTACATTTGCTCCCCTCTAAGGGAGCTAAAATGATTTATCACTCAAATGTACACATTTCCCATTAATTCAGGATGTTTCCTCGAAATGGGCATTAGCAGAATTTTTTCAAGACAAAGGGCAGTGAAAATATGATTGTTTTAAAAAAAGTTGTCATGTGGCTCACTTTACCCCAGCTGTGGGGTAAACTGATCCACTTACTTTTTCCACTCTGAAACTACCACAACAACACATATTGTAACATTAAGAATCCTGAAAGCTAGCCACACATTCCAGAACTAATGTCGGACTAGTAAAAGAATGATGGGGTTTGGTCAATTAAGCAAAGCAAATTTTCTAAACACTTGAAAGTAACTCTGAACAAAATCAAATACAACATATTATAATTCAAAAGGTTTTAATAAGATTCAAATGAAAGATAGAACCAGTTAGATTAGAACACAGTTTGGGGGTCAGAACACATGACCCTTAGAGCCAGCTAGTGTCTGGGGGTCAAAGCATAGGAAAATCAGAACCAGCGAGAACAGCCTGGGACTCAGAACACAGGAGAAGAATCCCAACTGGATTATAACATCAGCCTGTCATACTCTACAACTTGGCCTACTCTACATTCCAGCCCTGAAGGTTATAGGGAAAGATGAGAAGGTGCTCTTTCCGTGTGGTTGCCCCAGGTCGTCTTCCTGGTGTATTTACTTGGCATGATGGCTTTTCTACAATGTGTATGACATTAAAATAAAACATATGTTATGTAATATTACATTAAAATATGTTTAAGACTAAACTTAACTTGTGCCTCATGGTGGGGGAAAGTGAGATAGTGGCTCACTTTCCCCCACAGCATTTGGCTCACTTTTCCCCACCACCACAATTTGAGAAAAAACTACCTCTCTTAGCATTTCAGGCTAATCTTCAGTTATCAGCATCACATGGTTTCATATGTTGGTAGTCAACAAGTATGATAGAAGTGTTTCTATGTGAATACATTTGCTTTGGCACAACAGTTGATTAAGTTGGCAGCAAGAACATTTACTTTTACATGCAAAATATCTATTTTGGTGAAAAAAACATGCTTACCACAGCACCATGAGGTCCTCTCTTTCAGGGCCATGGGGAAATGAGAGGGGCTTGAAAACATATATCTCACATGACCACAAATGTTTTCCGTTGCCTAGATACAGGGGGTGGCTCACATTACCCGATGCCTCAGATTCCACTGTTCTCCCCTATATAAATATACTTATTTACTTTATTTATTATTTTTTTAAGATAATTTTTTGGCATTTTCAAGCTTTATTAGATAGTAGTGTGTTGAAATGGGGAGACAGACAGAGTGGGGATGAATCGCAGTAAAGGTCCACGGTTCGGATTTTTACCCGCAACCACTGCAATGAGGGCTGCAGCCAATATGGTACGTGATCTATCCACTACGCCACCAGAGTGCCCCAACCTGACAGTATTTTACATCTCACTTTGACAGCAACAGAAGACAGGGCTTTCTTGGCTTGAATCCTGACTTGAAATGTCTCCTTATTTATTTATTTATTTATTTATTCTTCTCCTCAGTTCAATTTTTATATTCTATATTTAATCATATAGCCTCACAGAGATCAACCTTGTCTTTTAAAAAAAGGCCTGAACAACCCCCAGTCGTTCATAAAGATGCAGAAGAAACAATGTGGGAGCGGATAATGATCTGTATTTTGCATTTGGCCATCCATTTTATTTGGTCAAATTATAGTTATCACTGTTTTTCCCCAGAAAGGACAGATGTGATCTTCAGACGTTTCCCATTTTTTTATTTTATTTTATTGTTTTTTTCCCGAAAAAAACACTTAACCATAGTGGTAAGAGGACAGTATACACAAGTGTGGTTAACTGGTTCCAATAGGTTCCAGAGTATGAGCAACATTTCTCTATAATCCACTGTGAATAAGAGTGGATTATTGCACAGCTAGGAGTGTTTGGAACATACTGAGTGTATAGATGAGCAGTGGGGAAGCGGATTAGGCTGCCAGAGTGGTTTTAGGAAGTGAATACTTGTCACATATGGAATGAATTGTCGCCAACTGAATTCAAGCTGACAAGTGGGCTCAAAGTGGGCTCAGCCACTTCAAGAAACAGATGATTGCCCATTGTCTCGTGGTTCGCGAGAAGATTCTGGGAACAGATCCTCTGTAGACACCGGGCTATATAGCCCTTCCGGTGTCACGAGGGTCACAGGTGACGTTGTTGATATTGGTACTCGAACTGCGCATGCGCGAGACGGATAAATCCAGTGCTTATGCACCGCCTCTGGGGGTCAGTAAGGATGAAATATAACCTTTGTGTGCCAAATGGTGACAAGATTGGGGTTGCGTTCCGAATCGCATACTTTCTACTATATAGTATGTAGAAAAAAGATTTAGGATGTCCCGATTCTTGTGGCCAGATTTAGGATGGTTAGAAGTACCCGGATGTCCTACTTCATGCAGCCAAGATTGTTAGTGTTGAAAAGTGCATCCTATTTGGGCGATTCTGACCCACAATTGTGGGTCAGAATCTTGTCTAGTGTTGATATTAAACAGTTTTTTTGGCAGGATTTTATTTCCTGAGTCGTTCCTGCTCACGGAAAACACATGTAGGCCAACCTGCTACTTGTGTCTGGGTGTTGTTTTGAAAAGTATTTGGACCCCATGAAAAAACAGGTTGGGTACCTTTTGTAGTTCTTCTACATTCTTATAAAGAGGACAGGCTAGTTACTCTGTACTTTTCCTGAGTCTACAAACAGGTTTAAATTCTCTCTCCCCATAACGTTGTCAGGGTCTCAGGAAAATGACAGACAAGAACCCAAATGCAAGACACATGAACGGTTCAGGATCAGAAACACTTTTAATCGGGTGCCAAAACCAGGTAGACAAATGATGCAGTAACAATACCGGAAGGAGCAGGCAAGGGGGAAGTCCAAAGTCCAGAATGCAAAGTAAAACACAAATAGGCAGGCAGGATCAATATGCAGGATAATGTCCGGAAGCTGGAGAGCTTGGTAAGGACACTATGATAGGACATCTAACAATCTGGCAATGACTGAAGGGAATGGGGTGGAATAAATACTGAGGGGCTGATTAGCTGATGGGGAGCAGGTGAGTGTGGTTAGGCCAGGTGAAAGTAATCAACAGGGAGTGCAGAGCAGGGGGGAGTGGCCGGGTCTGAAATGACAAGAGAGTAGAAAGTAAACCAGGAAAACAAACAGACATATGAAAACAAACTAAATACTGGCTGAAGTCGTGACAGAATCCCCCCCTTAAAGGTCGACTTCCAGGCGACCTTAACCTTAAACTAACAAAAAGTCAAACCCAAACAGGGTGGGTGGAGGGGAGCCAGGAGGACGGAAAGAAAGAAAAAAAAATGGACCGGGGCAGAGCATGGGGTGACCAGCTGGCCTGGGAGCTGGAGTGGGACAGTGCACGGGGTGACGGGCTGGCCTGGGAACTGGAGTGGGGCAGTGCACGGGGTAATGGGCTGGCCAGGGAACTGCAGTGGGACAGAATAGAGGGGTGTCAGGCGGGCGGCCAGAAAAAGGCACAAGGGCACGGCAGGGAGCTTCAGGCGGCCGACCTGGGGGGTAAGCAGGGACACGACAGGGGGCTTCAGGCGGACGGCCTGGGGGACAAGCAGGGACACGGCACAGAGCTTCAGGCGGACGGCCTGGACGGTGAGGGCTCAGTCCCTCTGGAGACCTGCAGCGACGAAGACGAGGAACCCCTTCTGGAGGCCGGCCTCGGCGACGAGGGACCCCCGCAGGAGGACAGCAAGGGCGGAACCACTCAGGAGGCCGGTGGTGACGAAGATGAAGGCGAGGGAACCCTTCTGGAGACTGGCGGCGAAGGCGACGGAACCCTCCTGGAGACCGGCCTCGGCGACGAAGATGGCGACGGAACCCTCCTGGAGACCGGCCTCGGCGACGAAGATGGCGACGGAACCCTCCTGGAGACCGGCGGCGAAGGCGACATCCCCCTACTGGAGGCCGCCGGCGAGGGCGACATCCCCCTTCTGGAGGCCGGCGGCGAGGGCGACATCCCCCTTCTGGAGGCCGGCGGCGAGGGCGACATCCCCCTACTGGAGGCCGGCGAGGCAGAGGGCAGTTCCCCTCAGGCAGGAGCGAAGGGCGGTCCCCCTCGAGCAGGAATAGGGGGCAGGACCCCTCAGGCAGGGATAGGGGGCAGGACCCCTCAGGCAGGGATAGGGGGCAGGACCCCTCGGGCGTTAACAGGGGGCTGGACCCCTCGGGCGTTAACAGGGGGCTGGGCCCCTCGGGCGTTAACAGGGACAGAGGGCTGGACTCCTCGAGCAGTAGCAGGAGCAGGAGGCAGGACGTCTCGAGCGTTAACAGGGGGCTGGACCCCTCGGGAGGCGACACGGGGCTGGGCCCCTCGGGAGGCGACACGGGGCTGGGCCCCTCGGGAGGCAACTGGGAACTGGGCCCCTCGGACAGGAACGGAGGAGGAGACCCCTCGGACAGGAACGGAGGAGGAGACCCCTCGGACAGGAACGGAGGAGGAGACCCCTCGGACAGGAACGGAGGAGGAGACCCCTCGGACAGGAACGGAGGAGGAGGCCCCTCGGACAGGAACGGAGGAGGAGGCCCCTCGGACAGGAACGGAGGAGGGGACCCCTCGGGCAGGCAAGGTATAGAGCGGACCCCCTCCGGAGGAAGGCGAAGAAGGCGGTCCCCCTCTGGAAGCTGTAGAAAGCAGGCCTCCCCTGGTAGGCCCGGAGGCCCCCCCATCAGGAGGTGGAGACCGGGTGGGCCCCCCCATCAGGAGGTGGAGACCGGACCCACTCATCATGATGTGTAGAGGGCTCAACTGAGGGTCCAGAGATCAGCTCAGGTTCAACCACGGTCTCTACCAGGGGCTCGGGAATCATCTCATGGACTTCAGCTACCGGCTCAGGCTCTGGTTCAGGAAGGACCTCGGGTTCTGGAGTTGGTTCTGGTTCCTTCTCTGTCACAGTAACAGGTTCGGGGGCCGGAGTAAGCTTACCAGCTGGAGAGTTCTGAGGAGATGGATGGCACCCCAAACTCCACACCCCCACTCTAATAATCTGCGAGGCAGAAGGAGGTTGGTAGCTGGAATGCTGCGGCTGGTAGCTAGCATACTGGGACAGGTCGCTAGCGTGCTGGGGCAGGTGGCTAGCATACAGGGACTGGTTGCTGGGACCCGGGGCCTGAAACTTGTTACTGGAAGCCAGGGCCTGGGGCTTGCTGCTGGAGACCGGGGCCTGGGGCTTGCTGCTGGAGACCGGGGCCTGGGGCTTGCTGCTGGAGACCGGGGCCTGGGGCTTGCTGCTGGAGACCGGGGCCTGGGGCTTGCTGCTGGAGACCAATGACTTGAGCTTGCTGCTGGAGACCGGGGCCTGGGGCTTGCTGCTGGAGACCGGTGACTTGAGCTTGCTGCTGGAGACCGGGGCCTGGGGCTTGCTGCTGGAGACCAATGACTTGAGCTTGCTGCTGGAGACCGGGGCCTGGGGCTTGCTGCTGGAGACCAATGACTTGAGCTTGCTGCTGGAGACCGGGGCCTGGGGCTTGCTGCTGGAGACCGGTGACTTGAGCTTGCTGCTGGAAGTTTGGGATGGTGTGCTAATAAATTGCTCTGCCCAGTCAGGCAGCAATTTACGCAGCCAAGGTCTAGACCCAACCTCCTTGCGGGCTGATGAAAGGACCTCCGCTCTCTCCACACCATCCACTGCATACTTGAAGTCATTCTTAAGACAGGTGAGGATATATGTCACCTCCCTCAACTCCAGTGCAAAATGAGTGTCTGCTGGGTTCATTATTGGCCAGATTGTACTGTCAGGGTCTCAGGAAAATGACAGACAAGAACCCAAATGCAAGACACATGAACGGTTCAGGATCAGAAACACTTTTAATCGGGTGCCAAAACCAGGTAGACAAATGATGCAGTAACAATACCGGAAGGAGCAGGCAAGGGGGAAGTCCAAAGTCCAGAATGCAAAGTAAAACACAAATAGGCAGGCAGGATCAATATGCAGGATAATGTCCGGAAGCTGGAGAGCTTGGTAAGGACACTATGATAGGACATCTAACAATCTGGCAATGACTGAAGGGAATGGGGTGGAATAAATACTGAGGGGCTGATTAGCTGATGGGGAGCAGGTGAGTGTGGTTAGGCCAGGTGAAAGTAATCAACAGGGAGTGCAGAGCAGGGGGGAGATGCTGGGAGAGGGACAGGGCTAAGCAACTGTGTTTTGCATGGACCAGTGAGAAAGTGGCTATGGATTTTGGGGTACATCAGAAATCATTCAGTCCTTCAGTAGCAATTTCAAGAACACCACCTTGGTTATTCCCATCTGTCACAATTGATTTAAGTTTGTTGGAGAAAATCCATACCTTTTCTGGAAATATAGGTGAGTTAGTGGAGAATAGGATCCAAATGCAGTATCAAGCATATGCACCAGTATACACAGACGGTTCAAAAGATCCAGATACAGGGAGTACAGGGTTTGCATTCACTATTCCATCAGTACAAATTTCGGTCAATAGGAGAACATCACATCATTTATCAGTTTACACAGTGGAGTTGTTGGGTATTCTGATAGCACTACAAAGGATAGAGCAGGAAAACATAGGGAAGTTTCTAATATGTTCAGACTCAAGTTCTGCGTTGGTATCGTTGCAAACATGTCATTCCAACAGCAGACAAGATATTGTGCATGAAATATATGAAACATTGATTAGAGTTAAAAGAAGGGGGGTAATAATAGCATTTCTGTGGATTCCAGCTCACAGAGGGATTAAAGGGAATGAAATAGCGGATTCGTTGGCAAAACAGTCATTGAAGCAGGGCAACATAATGGACATTTCATTTAGCAAATCAGAAATAAGGGATATAATTAAGAGAAACGTTATTAAAGAATGGCAACGTGAATGGGATACAGAAGTGACAGGAAGGCATCTTTATTCAATTCAGGATAAGGTGAACATAAGGAAAATTACTAAAAGGAGTGCTAAAGAGGAGAACATTTTAACAAGATTGAGGGTAGGGCATACTGGGTTAAACAAGACACTGCATTTAATTAATAAACACCCTACAGGTAGGTGTGGAAGCTGCTTAGACCAAGAGGAGTCAGTCAGGCACGTCATTATGGATTGCAGGGAATACACACAAGTACGGGAAACATTAAAAGGGGAACTAAGGGAAATGGGAATTGGGGAGTTTAGTTTAAAAAGTTTATTTGAAGAGGGGGTAGGGAAATTATTTAAATATTTGAGGGTGACAGGATTGATGGGGAGAATTTAGTTAGAGGGGTAGTTAACTCCGGTTCACACTCCAACATAGTAGGTGGCGGTAATGCGACCTGAAGCTGGTTGCCGTCCGCCAGAAAAAACCCAAAAAGAAGAAGAAGAAGAAGAGCAGGGGGTAGTGGCCGGGTCTGAAATGACAAGAGAGTAGAAAGTTGTAAGGGGTTAATGTTTTTCATTATGTAACCATGATCCAAAATAAGCTGATACATGACGTGTCGTTTAAAACTATGTGTGCTGGGATCGCCATGGCCAGAAGTGACCTGGTCAGAACATACTGCCATGCCCCAGCTGGGATAAACAAACAAGCTCTCAGAGACATTAGTCAATCATTAGTTGTAACGCACACACAAATCCATGTCTGTATGCACCATGTACTGAATAAAAGCGCCAGGACAAGTAGAATTGACAGAGTTGGTTCCGGATTGGCGACGTAACACCAGTTGCGCCATACCTCTCTCCTTGTCGTAAGGCAAGTAACATGATCCTTTGGTCTCACCCTATCATTGTGTCTGTCTCATTTGTCTGACTGAACTAGCACGTGGTTTCCTTGTCTTACAAGCAAGTTGGAAAAACCTAACATCTTGGTCCTTCGAAGAGCCGGAGCCCAATAGATCGCCGACCAAGGAGAGGAAGGAGAGGACGCACCGAAGTCTGTCGACGGCCAGAGTCCAGTGACTCTGAGGAAAAACTGGGGCCGAATTCATCTCCAGCCGGTGTTTTAGCAGTCCTCACCCCCCCTCTCGTTGGGCGACGATTGACGGGATCCAGACCAAGCCAGACACACCGATATACGGTGAGATACAAATTCAGATCTGTGAAATATAAATGAAAGCCGCCCTAAAGAGGAAGGAGGTTACAGGTCGCTCCACCTTTAAGGAGGTTACAGGTCGCTCCACCTTTGAAGGAGGTTACAGGTGTGTGGCTACCAGGGTACAGGGAACGTTACACTTTAATTAAACACCTTCCCAGCACTGGTGTGTACAACCTAAGAAATTGACGAATTCAGATCTGTGAATGAATGCCGGAAGAATGAATGTTGAGAAGAATGAATGTTGAGAAATAAATGTCACCAGTGGAAGCAGCCAAAAACCTAACGGTATAAACATAACATCTGTGGCCAGTTGAAGTACACGAAGTGGTGAATGAGGAGTGAGGTTCTGAAAAACACCTTGTTGAGTAAGAACACAGAGAAATAAGTGGAAAAATGGAGAACGGAGAGAGTAAGACTCCTGAGCTCATGTATATGATGAATCGATGGCCCGGGAGCACCAGATACTGTAACAAATGGCAGAAAGAATATGGGTTTGAGAACAAGTTGGTATTAGAGCAATGTAGGGAACTGAAAGAGAAGGTAGAGACAAAGGCTGCAGTACAGATGGAAAGGCAAAGACAGAGGTGTATGTTAGAAATTGAGGCTGCCATGTTATGGATATATACGGCCAAAGAAAGACTGGAAATTATGAGGCAGAAGCAAGAAAAGGCAGAGTTAATTGCAACAATGGCTAAAATCAAAATGGATGAGGAAACCGCACCAAGTATGAGTGTGGCAGCGCAGAAAGAGAAAGAAAGGTTGGAAAGGGAGGAACATGGAAGGTTGAAATGGGAAGAAGAAGCAAAGGAAGCTCGAAAGAGACAGAGGAAGATGAAGAGGGAGCAAGCCTATATGGCAAGCCACAGCACGAGGCCAGACAAGAAAGAAGGTAGTGAAAGGAGAGGGCGAAATCAGGAGGGAAAATTCATCTGTTACAGGTGCCACAAAGAAGGCCATATGGCCAGGAATTGCGAATCAAATTGGCCTCAAAAAAGTCAAAAAGAGCAGTACAGGAAAAGCGAGAACCCTCAAAGCAATGTTGATTGGGGGGAGGAGATAGACGATCAAATATTGGACCTACAGTAAAACAATACTGCACCCTCTCAGTCAATGAAGTAACAACCAAATTCCTATGTGACAGTGGAGCTGACACATCAGTTATAATCAGAGAAACCCAAGAATGTGGCCCCGACCGAATTAAGATTTGTTGAAACAGCCAATAGGCAAATAAAATGAGAAACAGTGTCCCAACTGACAAAATTGTTAACAAAAAGCAGGAAAAAAAACAAAAAAAACAATGTGAAATAGAAAATGCATTTCCTGCTGAGAATACGTGTGAATGCTCAAACAGCATGAAAGTATGAATAAGTCGAAAGACATGGTTAAATAAAATAATTAAATAGTAATTGAATAGACTTGAAACTAAATAACATTGATGGCTTGAAGGTATATAAATCAGATAAAGGAGTATTAAGATAATAACGTCTTAAGCATGAACAGTAGTGAATTGTGGAGGTTCTGCCGAGATACTTATCTAGTATGCTTATTACTTATAGGAAGTATATTGAATATTTTAAATTGACAAGATAAAATTATAATTATAAACCAAAGACATTATGATTAGGTTTTTATTTTATTTTATGTGTGAAATTGGTCTTCAAAGAGCAAAGTGTTTACCCCATTTCAACTTTGTCTCTCCAAACTGTTTAATAAATAAAGAAGAATAAAAAAGATTTTATTTTAAAACCCTCCCCTTGTGATCAGAGAAGTATCTGTGAAGCAATTGTTTGTGCATATGCAGACAGAAAACCAAACGGAAATGGATAGAAGAATGAGCCATACTTGGAGAAGATAAAGAATTATATAATTAATTAAAAAAAAAAAATAAAAAAAAAAAATAGTGATTAGGATGAGTCATGGGTCGAAACAATGACTCAAAAGTAGGGAACATGTCTCTATGGTAACAAATATATTCCATACGGGCATACAACTGTACACAATTTCAAAAAGCTTTTGTGTAGAGTATGTATATCTGATTGAGGACGTCGAAACATGTGATAATGCAGAACCAGAGAGCAAATAAACTGCCAAGATTTTCCTATGTCCTAGGAAGCTGCATTGGACGAGCTGTTGCCAGGGGGCAAAGTGCAAAGTTGGAGCTGCACACATTGGGAAGGCCCTGCCCTACTGACAAACTTCCAACTACAGCCAAGTCAAAAGAACTACAATATCCAAGTCACCCACTACAGGAAGACGTGGAACATTCCTGACAAGAGCGAACATACACAGCCCATCGAAGCTACGTTACACCAGCTCAACTGGAGGACATCTCTGGTGGCTCTACTGTAGTTCGTATCCCTGATTAGTGTGAAGGTGAAGAAAACAACGGAAGCCCTTTGCAAACGGACATGCCGCAACGGTACCTACAAGGTTCAAAGAACCACAACATGTTTCGGACACAAAGGCCTGGTACAAATATGCCTCAGTACCAGCCAACGCTACAAAAGAAAATTGATTATTACGTCTGCATTAACATACCAATATCGGCTGATTCACACACGAACCAACAGACAGACTGTGTGATCTCATGAAGACCCGCCCCCTAGAGAATGGGACAATCACTGAAATGAATAAAGACGGAAGATAATCAATGTCCAATGCCCCTGAAAACTGCTAAAATGTTGTAATATGGTTAATAATGGAAAAAAGTGGGAAATGTAAGGGGTTAATGTTTTTCATTATGTAACCATGATCCAAAATAAGCTGATACATGACGTGTCGTTTAAAACTATGTGTGCTGGGATCGCCATGGCCAGAAGTGACCTGGTCAGAACATACTGCCATGCCCCAGCTGGGATAAACAAACAAGCTCTCAGAGACATTAGTCAATCATTAGTTGTAACACACACACAAATCCATGTCTGTATGCACCATGTACTGAATAAAAGCGCCAGGACAAGTAGAATTGACAGAGTTGGTTCCGGATTGGCGACGTAACACCAGTTGCGCCATACCTCTCTCCTTGTCGTAAGGCAAGTAACATGATCCTTTGGTCTCACCCTATCATTGTGTCTGTCTCATTTGTCTGACTGAACTAGCACGTGGTTTCCTTGTCTTACAAGCAAGTTGGAAAAACCTAACAAAAGTAAACCAGGAAAACAAACAGACATATGAAAACAAACTAAATACTGGCTGAAGTCGTGACAAACGTACATTTTTGTGAAAAAGAATTTCCCTTTGGGGACTATACATTCTAAAGGCTTTGACATAAGTCTTCAGGTTGACACGACCAGCCAGGTCTGACCAGTTTTTCACAAACCTGGCTAATTGAAGCTTGCGCTTCTGACTGTCCAAGGCGACCAAGTATCGTTGGAACAGCACTTCCTTGTACATTGTATTGTAGATGTATTTTTCCTATATTTATTTATATCCATGTCTTTGTTAATTAAGTTTGAAAACAGAACAGCACCGTCCTTTAGAGTCAGTTTTGCCGCTAATCCAGCTTCGTACTGCCCCATGTTGAGTAAACAGTCCTGTCACTTACTGTGTGTTTCTTTTCCAGGAATGACAGACGCAAAGGATTTGTCTGCAGGAACAAGGACCAACACCGCAAGAGGTGTGATGATTATCGCGTTTGTTTCCGCTGCCGTCACCGTTTCTGCCGTGGTGGAGGAGGGGGTTGAATCTTAGTGTGCTCAGTGAATAAAGTATAATATCAACCTTTTCCTTCAGTGGCACTTCAAAATGCCTTGTCTTGAAATAGCCCTGTAATGCGCTTTATCACTCTATATTTTGTATGTGTTTTGTTGGAAATTAAAGACACAGCAATGAAACTACTAACAAACAGCTTATCCCTTGTATCATTAAGCTGCACTCATAACAACTCCATCCAACTTACTAGGATCTTATTAATGGGCTGCCAAGCTTACACAACGTGATGATTTGGAGTGAGTAATGCAGACTTATGTGCTTTCAGATAGTGGAAACAGATATAATATCAGTGATTCTTGAGTGGGACAAAACATGGTGCAATGTTGAAAAAATACAAACCCTATGTTCAGTGGCGGCCTTAGTGATCTGGGGGCCCGTTTCAAGACCTAGTGTGGGGCCCCCCACTTTTTTTTTTTTTAAATACATATTTTTTGTGCATGCTTGTGCATGCAAAAAGAAAACAGATTGTAGAATCCAGTTCATAGACGGTTTATGAGATAATGGGCCACTGGGTGCAGACTCTTAAAGGGTCCCCCCACTCCTACCTATCCAGTCAGGTACACTGACTTTTCAAAACACATTCTCATGTTAGGTGACTGGTTAGATGTTCACATATGACCAACCATTCCTCAACAACTATGAATTATCATTATGCAATGTTATCAAAATAATATAAATCTGATAGAGTGGACACATATCTGACAGAGTAGACAAGTATATCTGACAGAGTTGACAAGTATATCTTATGGATTTGACACATCTGACGGTGGTGACAAAAACCCAGATGTAGTCATCTGAAAAGGATTGTTAGGTTTTGATTTAAAAGTTTAATTTTGACGGATATGTGAGACGTTTAACTCCTAGTGCTGTGTCTTATTCGGCCTGTGTGTTAAGTTTTGACGCACGTTTCAAAATTCTGCAACATGTGTCAAAGCATTTGGCAAGAACTGTAATCATGATATTGATTTGGTGTCAAATCGTCCAGCCCTTATATGTAATGTAGGGAGGGGTTTATTTGTTGGACAGGGGGTCTGGAACACATAATTCCAGTAACTGCTGGGAAACACCTGATTTGACTGCCTGATATTCTTGCAGGTGTTGTTTGGGGGAGTAGTTTTAATGAATCAATTTCTTATATCTATTTATCTCAACATTTCACTTGTAAGTGTGGTGTCAAGTTGTGATAGAGAAATCTAAATCATTAAAAGCCAACCCAAACATTACATCTAGTGATTTGCAGACCTCTCTTGCAGCATCTGGGACAGATGTGCATGGTTCCACAATAAGAAGAAAACTCAGTCAACATGGCTTTCAAGGGAGGGTTGCTGAAGAAGCCTCTGCTCTCAAAAAAGAACAAAACTGCTTGTCACAACTTTGCCAGAGATCACCTTGAGATACCTGAAGTCTTATTCTGTGGACAGATTAGTCCAAAATTGAACTGTTTGGTCATAACCAAAACCGCCATGTTTGGGCAAAAACGCAACTATGCCTACAACCAGAAGAACCATCTCTCAAGTGAAGAATGGTGGTGGCAAATGGTCTGCAAATCTCCAGATTTGGCTTGTACCTGAAAAAACCCTTTTCTTGTGGTGCTTGATGCTTTTTTTGAAGGAAGTCCACTTCTAGGCAGATGTTCAGTCACTCTTAAAGCTCTCCATTTGTAGATGATTTGCCTCACGGTGGACCGATAGAGCTCAAACTTTTTTTATATGAATTTATAGCTGTCCCCAGACAAATGTGCAACATCACAACTCTATTCCTGAGATCCCCTGAGATTGTTTCCCCTTTGAGTATGTCTGACCTGTATGGGTTCAGTTTGGTGGGCCTAAACTGACCTGGTTTTATCTTTGTTTTATCTAGTGCCGCCCAATTTCTTCCCTAAATATCTCTCATTACATTGGTCTATTTCATCAATCAATTTGGCCCACCTGATTGTGTTCACCTTGCTCAATTTAAGCAATGCAGCTCAGGGTTCACAAACTTTTGCACATACAACAGTTGTCAAATAATTAGTTTTATCTGTTTTAACAATTGATATCTGGAAAATAAAAATTTTGAATTGATAAACAAACATCTGTTATTTAATATAGAAAATACTGGTATTGATCAAAATGAATTAATAATGGTTAAAATAAATAAAATTCCAAAAGGCCCTAGGGGTTCACAAACTTTCAAGCAGCACTGTATATTGTTTTTCTTCTTTTTGTCTTTGGGTGTGGTCTGGAACACATAATTCCAGTAAGAACCATTTACCTGTTCCAGTATCTTCATTCTTACAGCATTGTATGTACACAGACAGTTAATTGAACCTGAGGTAATGCATTTACTGGGAAACCCCTGGTTTGAATGCCTGATATTCCTGTATGTGTTGCTTGGTTGGAATACATATGTATTTGGAACACATAATTCCAGTATCTGTTTACCTGTTCCCGTACTTACATTATTCCAGCATCGTATAAGTGGAGAGACAGGGTTCATTAGTTCATGCAACCTTACCGTTCAACTTGAGGTCCTGTTGAGTAATTTCTTTGCTGAGAATTCCTGCAGGTGTTGTTTGGTTGGAGTAAATATGTAGTATGGCTGGTCCATCAATCGTAATTAATCGAAGCCGACATTCAGACCCTGTAATCGACATTAACTTGCACATGTCGACTATTTTGATTTGGGCGCTGTCCAAGCCCCTCTTTTTTATTCTTAATCAGCAGTGATTTTGAAGAAAGAATTCTATGACATTTACATTTAAAATATTTGTCCACTAGAGATTCAAGTTATTTTCTACTTTTCAAATGGCAATATTAAGAATCATTTATTTGATTTGTAAGAAATGCACGTTATATATGTTCTACTGTTTTGTGCGCAAAGCCAGACGGTTTACATAAATGCATACGTGTGTCGCCACTTCTCCCCACTGGACGTGCTATCAGACCGGGACGTCCAGGCAAAGTACCGGCTGCCCCGTGCGGAGATCCAACGGCTGATCACTCTGGTGTCTCCACACATCCAGAGCAACCCGCTGCAATTTTGCCTATAGCCCGGAGATGCAGCTCCTGGCTGCACTGCGTTTCTAGGAACATATCAACCTCTTCTGAGGTCCAACAACCCCAGCCCCTATGTCTTCACCACCAAGCACTGATCACTAAACCATAAACCCACAACCACCACACCACCCATATCAACTGTCAGGCCTGAAGGCTGAAATAAATAAACAGAACCAGCAGATGTAGGCTGACAACTCACGGCGCCCGCCGTGAGTTGTCAGTCGCGCCCCACCATTTGAGAAGCACTGATGTAACAAGTGGGAAATTAGCGGGAAAACATGCTGAAAACATGATTAACCTACGCTTAGATGAATTACAAATTGCCTGGGACTTTTTGTTGTTAGGTTTGACACCCTCATTTCAATGCAAAATGATCCACACAATACATGGTTGAAAAGGAAACCAAAGTAGTTTATTGAAACCACATGGAGGAGGGGTGGCTCCGTGCTGTCTTTACTGGGCGTCTGCATCACCTGCAACGAAGGGAGATTGATTAGTGAAACCTTCACACTCTTCCTTTTTGTTTGGTTCTGGAACTCCTGCCACTTTTTCCTCACAGCACGCCAGTCACGCAGGCCACATGGGCTGGAGGGGAACATCTTTTCGGCTTTGGCCTGCCAAACACGGTTCTTCACCTGGATGTTCTTTTTGCCCCTTGTTCCCCCGAATAAAACTGCCCGGTGCTGCCAGACCTCGTCCACTAAGACACCCATCTCCTCCGCGGTAAACAACAGTGCCCGCTTGTTTCTTTTGCTGCCGGTTTCTTCCATTCACATGTGTGTGCCTATATCCACGGGGGTATACTGTATATGCGCTAATGGGCTTGATTACTACTTGGATACAGGGCCGCCCATAAGGGGTAGAAAGTGGGAAGGCTTTCTAGGGCCGAGCCACTTGGGGGGCCCATGGTCTTTGGAAGCCAAGAACCTAACTAAGCTAAACTTTATTTTTAGATATTTAGATATGTATGTCAATATCTATTCAAAGTTGGGTGTTTACACAGAGCCGCGGCTCCGCTTACAGCCATTTAAAAAGCAGTAGAAAAGCAGAAATGTTCAAAATGTTTCAGATTCAGCACAGCGGAGTGTAACTGTTTCAAACATAATCCATCCTATAAACCCTTTGTGTGCCAAATGGTAACGAGATTGGGTGTTGATATTAAACAGTTTTGGCTGGATTATATTTTCTGAGTCGTTCCTGCTCACGGAAAACACATCTAGGCCTACCTGCTACTTGTGTCTGGGTGTCGTTGTGAAAAGTATTTGGACCCCATGAAAAAAACAGGTTGGGTACCCTTTGTAGTTCTTCTATATTCTTATAAAGAGGACAGGCTAGTTACTCTGTAATTTTCCTGAGTCTACAAACAGGTTTAAATTCTCTCTCCCCATAACGTACATTTTTGTGAAAAAGAATTTTCACAAAAATTGAAAGGCTTTGACATAAGTCTTCAGGTTGACACGACCAGCCAGGTCTGACTAGTTTTTCACAAATCTGGCCAATTGACCAACCAGCCGGGTCTACCACAGTGAGGCTGACGAGCAGCATCATCCTGTTTTTGTCATGATCCCGCTTGGGCCCCTAGGCCTGGTTTTGTTGTTTCTGTGTGCTGGTCTAATTGCAGGGGTGGAGTCAGGTGTGCTGGAGTCTATCACCAGCATTCACAGCTGCCATCAATCAGCAATCAACTGCTCTTCATATACCCGGCCCTACCTTCCAGACTCTGCCAGATTGTAGCTTCTGTTTACACACAGTCAGTTCTCTCTCTAGCTCACCTGGTTTCAGCTCTGCTTTTTTGCACTTTTTCCTGGCTAACTCCTGTTTTCTCTGCCACAGTTCTCCCGGCCTGACTCCAGCCACCAGCTCCAACCCTCGCCCACCAGCACACCCCCCCGGACCCGCCTGCCTGCCTGCTCTAGCCTGCTTCCACTCAGCCCCCTGGACTTGCCCCGTTGCTCTCTCCCTGGACCCCTATGCCAGCCAGTTTCCCTCCCCGGATCACGGTCCTAACACCCTGCTGGTTTCTCCTAAAATAAATCTTCTTTTTTACTGATACTGTCTCCGCGCCTGTGTCCTCCAGACCCAACCGTTACAGTTTTAATTATTGCCGTAACCACCAAGGTCCTGCTTTCTGTATTGTTTCTAAAAATTAAAAATAAGAATAGACCTAAAAAAGTTCTTAATGCAAGGAAAGACACAAGGCATAAAGAAGTTGGAAATAATTGAAGGAACAGAGTTGAGTTCAAAGATTAAGAACTTTTTTTTGTAATTTTTGCAGTGATGAGAGCAGAATGAACTAAGCCTAAATGTTGCAACTAAACATAGGCCAACTTTATAGTTTTGAGGGTAGGTTGGTTTGGTTATTCATGTAGAGAACCGCCTTTTTTCATTTATGTGTGAAGAATTTGTTGTTGATGTTGTCTTTTTAAATGTTATTTATTTCAACAATACCACCAAAAGATTTCAAATGATTTAATGTCATGTGCAGAAATATAAAAAAAGTGCAATATTTGGTGCAGTCAATTAGTGTAAATGGTAACGCTTTATACTAAGGTTCTTGTAGTAAGCCTTAGTTAATAGGTAATAAGGACCTTATTAGATGCTTATTAACATTAATTTGTGTTAATAAGACTATATATAAGTGTTAATAATAACATAATAAACACGTTGACAGTGTGATTATAAGACTTTTATAAGCACTTATAAGAAACTTCTTAACTATTTATTGATTGCTTAATAGCATTAATAAAAGTCTTATGAGTTTCTGATAGCTGTTAATAAAAGCATTACAAACCTATTTATTGAGTCTTACTAACTTGCCCATTATGTCATTGTTAAACCTTTACTAAGCATTGTTTGTTGCTTTATGAAGGTAAACACATCTTTATTAATCAATTATTAGCAGTTAACTATGCTCTATGAACAATGCTTATTAAGGTAATAAGTCATTTTTAACAGTTACTAAGTACTATATATTGTCAAGGTGGATACAATGAGAATTAGAAAAACGACATATACAATGTTAGAGCGGTGAAGGTATTTGATTAGCTTTAATGTTTTTCTAGTTGAAGTACCTTAAAAAATGAGTTTTCTGAGTTTGGTTTGCAGCGCCATATCTTAGTAAAGTCACTGATTTGTATCCCTCTTTCCAAAATGTTGTCTTTTGGCATCTAGCATAATGAGCATAATATATTTGTTTTTGCTCTGAAGTGATTCTTTCACCTCTTTGTGTGCGCGTAGGCTACATGTTGAGTGAGTGTTAAAATTAGATGCCCCGAGAACGTTGTATATTTTTCACAATCTATGATGAATATGACTCATATGATCGGTTTTGTGCCTCAGATCATTAAAGGCTTTTATTTTGAAGGTAGTTGTAAAACCGGAAGTTCCGTTTATGCAAGTCGCTGATGGCTTGACGCCAGCTTGACGCCCATGCTTGACAAAGTGTTTCACGAACATAAGGAGAACATGTCGGAGTCGTCAGCAGCCCAAACCAGGTCTTTGAAAAATAAGAGGGTGAGGTCCTGGAGGATGGCTCTTCTGGTAAGTTTAAGAATGTAAAGCTATAGTAACGTTAGCTGGTTCTAGCTAGCTAGTTGTTTGCCTGGCTTACATTACTTTCTTTCAGAAGCTTTGGTGAGCTTCCTTTTTGAGCTAAGTTTAGCTTACGCTATCATATAAAACTGAAACCAAACGTATCTGTTCTGTCCCCACAATTTGTTTTTGCTTTAGACAACTGGTGGTTAAAAACGGCATTGCATGTGTGATTTTTTTTTGACCCTCCTGGTTTACCTTAGTTTAGTTTGATGCAACCAGCAAGAGAGCACAGCATGTCAGTTAATTCTCAGCTTTGTTGTCCTGAGAAAGTCTCAGTCTGTGAGTATTTATGTTTAAAGCTTCTTAATCACTTGTGTGGCATAGCAGCTATGTTTGTTTAATTTCTGAGTGTTTAATTTTAACTTAAATTCGGCGATGCTAATCGCGGCAGCATTTTACATTGAGAATGCATTGTAAGTTAGCATTGAAGCTAGCGGGACCTAAAAGAATTGTTAATGGCTGCTCATTTGTTTTATGCTAGTGTTAAGCTAGTTGTAGCTTTTGTATAGTGTGTGTTCATTTATATGAATATATTGTAAAGTCCGTCTTTTGTATGTTTTCTACAGTTTTACAAAACATCTGAAGTAATCAGAAACTTATCAAAGGCCTAAACCCTATCTTGTATCCTGGGCTTTATTTCAAGGAACCAGTTAGCTATTTGCTAAGCTAAGCTAACCAAGAGCAAGAGCAGAATAGTATCTATTACTAACAGTTTTGTCATGCTAGCTTGTCAGGAAGGGGCCAAGTAATGCTCCAAAGTCGGTCTAGTCCATGATACAGATTCAAAATAATCCCGAATGGTTATTTCTGTGCTGACCCCAGGTGCTGCCCAAATGGCCCCAACTGCCAAATTGGGTCTACATATATATAAACATGAGCTGGCCAGGTTTAAATTAGAATGCCAGGATGAAAAAATAAAAGACCTGACAACGGAGAGAGATTTCTTGAAGGGACAACTATCTGAATGAAAGAAAATAATTACTTTTTTCAACCATTTTCACCATTACAGACACAATTTACTTTGATGCTGCACCCCCTTTTGCAGATTCCATGTCCAAATGGCTTAAATGCTTATTGTAACCTGTCTGCTATCTGTCTAATTGTGATCAATGTTTCTTTGTATTGTCTTTATACAGTAACAAGAAAGACCAGCCTGGCTCAACCTTCCCCTGAGGCTACGGAAAAGCCTGACTCGGATTTGTATGAGTCAAGTCCGTTGTCGTCTGACTCCTCCTCAGACGATGGGAAGAGGAAGTATAGCAGAAGTCAGCATTGTACTGTTGCAGAGGGGGCCAGCAGTAGAGGGCTTTTTTTTTTTTTTTACCACATAGTGTATATAAAATGATCTGTTCAAATGTATGCATTAATAATTTCACTGCTTTAGTTTGCAACCAGACAGCCATTTATTTTTGCACTTCTTTTCGAGTGTAGTTCAGCCATGTATTAACACACCATCTCGTGTCGGTGCAGAGCAGCTAATAAATCATCAAATTTGAGTTAAAGCAGCTGATTTACGTAGTAATACATGGCCGAACCAAACTGACAAAATCCTACATTTAGAGAACAATTGAATGGACTTGTATTTGTTAGGTTAGCAATTATATATGTGGTGAAAAGGCACTTTTCTGCTTGTCCTATCTGCAACAGTATAATGCTGACTTCTGATACAGCAACGTCTCGCCTAAAGTCTTATAGTTTTGATTGCCATCTCCATAAGGTTACATATTCAATATGCAGAAGCAACTCATACAACCCCACGTTGTTTTATATTGTTTTCCCTACAACATTTTTTTTTTAATTATTGTTTGATGGAAGTTTTTTTTGCTCTACTTGTTTAATTGTTTTGTTGTTCTTATTATATTATATATTTTAAATTAATAGTCCAGTCTTAATCATTGGACACTTGAATCGATGTCAGGCAGCATTTTTATTTTACAAAAGTTATTTTTTTTACACTTAGTAAAATGTTGTTTCTGAAAGTTCTGGAAAAAAATCTGATTTTTTTTTACAAATGCAGTTATGTGATTTTTTTTCCTTAATTGTTGATTTTCAAGAATATTTTAAAGGAAAATAAAAATATATTTTTCAAAAGAGCTGTCTTAAAGTGTGTTTTTGTGCTTAAGCGTTATTACCTGTTTAATAAAGGATTTATTAACCTAATAAGTATTGTTCTCGCTTTAGATCCAGTACCTTCAAAATGCATTATTACCTGTTTAATAAAGGCCTTATCAACCTTAATAAGTATTGTTCTCGCTTTAGATCCAGTACCTTCAAAATGCATTATTACCTGTTTAATAAAGGCCTTATTAACCTTAATAAGCATTGCTCTCGCTTTAGATCCAGTACCTTCAAAATGCATTATTACCTGTTTAATAAAGGACTTATTAACCTTAATAAGCATTGTTTATAGAGCATAGTTAACTGCTAATAATTGATTAATAAAGATGTGGTTACCTTCATAAAGCAACAAACAATGCTTAGTAAAGGTTTAACAATGACATAATGGGCAAGTTAGTAAGACTCAATAAATAGGTTTGTAATGCTTTTATTAACAGCTATCAGAAACTCATAAGACTTTTATTAATGCTATTAAGCAATCAATAAATAGTTAAGAAGTTTCTTATAAGTGCTTATACAAGTCTTATAATCTCACTGTCAACGTGTTTATTATGTTATTATTAACACTTATATATAGTCTTATTAACACAAACTAATGTTAATAAGCATCTAATAAGGTCCTTATTACCTATTAACTAAGGCTTACTACAAGAACCTTAGTATAAAGCGTTACCGTGTAAATGTATCTTACCAGAAACTAGTAGCATAGACAACGTGCAAATTGGGAAAAAACTGTTTGCTTTAGTGAATACTAAAGAAGAACAATGTCTCTGTGTGAATTGATTATTTTCTAGAGATTTGTTGATCTGTTAAACAATTGTGTGAGTGTAAGGGAATCAAAATAAATTGGTAGGTATGCTGGGCTAAGTCAGAAATGTGCTACTATTTTAAAATAATAATGAGCCCTTGCTCCCACAAATGTCTCTGCTATTCCCTGGTTGATAAGATAGTTAGTCTCTCTACAAATGCATGTATGTGTTTATTGAGGGATTAGCGCACTCACACTCATTGTTGATAGGAGTAATGGGTAAGGGGGGCCCATTAACTGGAGGTTTTCAGGGGCCCAGCCATTTGTGTGGGCAGGCCTGCTCACTCATCAGCACGTTCAGCCTCCATTTGAACTGTACAGGACGGATTTACTGTGAGGCGGAGAGCCTGACTCAGCTCAATCCCTGTGTGTGGGAGAGAACTCGGCCGGACTCACAACCCCCTAAAGTGCCGTCACGCACGTTTTTCAGTCTGAAGAGCCGTTTTATTATTTTATCAATATTTGATGCTATACATGTTCTAAAAAAGACCACACAGTCATTCTCAAGAGACTTTGGTGAATGTGAAGATATTGAAGGTTTTTAAAGGCAGCGCAAGAACACGAGCCATCATTGATTTTTATGTGATATCTGAAAAAATAACACACTTTCTCGTTCCAGGTTAGATGGACAGTTGCTTATAAGACAACACATAGATATATAAAAAAATACAATATTTATTGTTGTCTACAAGCAGTAGCTTGATGCTACATGCTAAGAGTGTTACATAGAAAATTCTACATATAGATCAATGATGCCTGGTTCTTCAAATGACACAAATGCTGTGGTTCTGCACTGTACATTTTCATACATGCTGTATATTGTTGCTTTGGGGCAGAAACCTTGTATGTCTATGTCTAGAGTGGTAATTTAAAAATAAATTTAAACAAAGTACAACTGCTTCGTCAATTGACAAGCTCAGATGTGAAGTGTGACCAATAGGACACTAAAATATACTGTTTCACACTTTTGATGTGGGGAAGAGAAAAGTTTCGACACTTGCAATCGACATTTACTCACGGCGAGGATAATATAAACACATCTATCAGGTTCTGGAGTGGATGCACCATCACTGCTGTCATGCTGTCTCTGTTTAAAAAAGTAATGCACATTGAATGCACCAGTGTAACCCTATCCTTTAGCTCTTCCTGGACCATTGGCTGTAGTCAAACCCTAGTGCCTGTGGCCGCATCACTCATGGTGATTTGAAGTGACTCACCCTTCAGGAACACTACTGCACTAGATCCTCAATGTCATTAAATCTTGATCTGGACGCGTTCAAAATGGATGAGGATATAAACAATGGCAACTTTAAAAAAGAAATATATATTTATAGGGATGAAATTAGTTAAGTTTTCTTTGTGAGAAATGTGTTAAACAAAAAATGTCATGTGTAAAACTCAAGGACTGACATTACTGTACCTGTACCCAGCACGGATACGGTTGTTTTCTCATCTCTTTTTGTGTTGATTGATTTTTACTGAAGGGTTCCCTGGATTCTTGCCCATCCACTATGTGCATATTCTACATACTTAGTGGTGGTGATTCTGGAGAATGTTTGCAGTAAAAATCACTTTTTGTAAAAGAAAATCATAGACAATCTCCTCACGATCCCCTACATGTCCGCAGTGTGTGCACGCTGAAAAATAATCCAGTGTTAATAAACAGCCTAGGTTGCAAGCTATGGTTGGCCCCTTTTCTTTGTATTTCCCATTACAGACACATGGCTCGTACGTTGTAGTGCAAATGTTGTCTGTTCTCAGGAACACAGCTAACCTGTTGCAATGTGCCTCTTTCATCAATAACAACACACCAGTTGCTATACTGTGTTTTTTATAGCTGGGCCCTTTGGTAGAGCCCCCTTTGATTTCAGTATAGGTCAGTGTGTCAAAGCAGATACGTCACAGCTGAGGTAAACCAAGCGAGAGAGGCGCTAACAATGATTTTCTGTCTTCACTGTGAGTTTGTTTATTTGGTCTTTAACCTGATGATTTATAGGCAGTGTAAAATGTGCTGGAAGATGCCTTCACACATGCTGAACACTAGCCAAGAAAAAATGTTAGACACAGAAGCCAGGCTTGAGTTTGTTTCTGAAATATTCTTTAAAAAGTGCACTATGTAACTTTGTGTGTATGGGTTTGTTCTCATAACTGAATAAACAAGCTTACCTCACAGTAAAACTGGATACCCTGGAACACTGTTTGAAGTTAGAAAGCTTTCTGTAAAGTTATACTCTTTCACAGTTGTTGTGTACGGCAACGGGGCCAGCAGATTTGTTTAAAGACATATTCTAGCCTTACGGTTGGTTCAAGGTGCCTCAAAATAGTTTTGATTCATGATGACAGAATGCTTCACTACCAATAATTTCAAATACATTACATGCATAGTAAATATGTTTTGCATACAGGCTCTGCAAATGTAAACAAATGCCTCTCCTCTGCGACTGCACAGTGCACCTTAACCCTTCTTTGACGATCATGGCGCGGCCGACAGGATCGCGCATGCGTTCTTATATGTACCACAACTCCTAGACTGTTTTAGATATCTAAACACTTTAAAAACTACCAAAAAGCGGAGAAATAGAGCTTTTCGCCAATATGCTTTTCATTACCGTAGCCCCCAGGACTTCCTGGTTACGACCGTCCAATCACAGACGTGATTCACCAGCGTGTCACACATAGTTACATGAGCTTCTTAGTACCGTAACTCCTAAACCATAAGCGCAATTAAAAAAATTTGAACAGTTTCTGAATGGAGACAATAAAAGCTTTCCGATGGCGTATATGTGAAACATTTGACATTACGGTAAATATACGTTGGAGAGACAAAGGCCGGCCGCCTAGTGAGGGCGCGAAGGAGAGCCAAGAACGACATCTAGCGTACATCATTGCGAATTTTATTGCGGTTTCGAGAGTTTGTATTCATATTTATTGTAGCTTGAAAACATGAGAGATAAGTCAGCCCGAGTGACCAGACGTCCCTTGAGGTTTATTGATGGAAGTGACGATGAAGAAGAGGGGGAGACTTTATGTGAACCAGGGTAAGTAAAAAAAAAAAATTCAAGCTAGCTGTAGAACTTTTTTTTATTTTTTTTTATCTAGCCTATGTACAGTAGATGTCTAGCTGTCTAAAAGTTAGATTCAACTTCATAGCATCATTATGTTTGTATGTACAGTGGATATTTGCTTTCTTCAAAATAAGATACAACTTCAGACCATTATTTTTTCAATACTTTATTACATAACTAATTCATTTTATCACATTCAAATGCTGTATTATTTTTTGTCTGGCTTTATAATTTTTGTCGTTCATCCAGTACATCTGGTTTCTATCTTATCTTATATGTATTTTACTTTTAGGCCATCTAGTGCACCAGAAACCAGACCAAGACGTGCCGTTGTGCGTGGTCCTCAAGGTGGACAAGATGCTGTCCGAAGCCGTTCACCATGTCGTCCTGCAACGACGGCGTGGAAGACCGAGCTTAACCCAGACATCACCCCTCGCCCACGAAGGTTCGAGCCCCACCGACCTCCTGGAGTTCAGCCACCTCTTACCTGCCACCTCACACCACCAGTTGAAATTTTTTCACATTTCTTTGACACCGAGGTGTTGAAAATTCTGGCCAAAAATACAAACAAAAATGTGTCCAGAAATGTTCTAAAGGTGCCAAGACACTGCACATCGCCGCGCGGTGAGTTTACATAGAAAGTCAATGTATTGCCGGCCGCACCGCAATAGCCAATCAGCGTTGAGCTCCTCCCGACGTCACTCGGGTGAGTCTGCTGAGCTACAAGACACGTGAAACCTGGCTGGCGGTGCTGTCGGAAAAGGAGGGATGAAGGGAAAAAAGAAGGAAAAGACAGAGAGAGAGAGAGAGAGAGAGAGGGAGAAAGTTCCAACACATCGATAAAATGTATGACAGCAGTTTAATGAGACACCTTTTAGTAAAAGGAGCAAGGAATAGACTCACATTATCGAAGAGAGAAGGAGAGAAAGCCAGGGAAGATGTACTGCAGATGAGTGAATATGCAGAGACAATGCAAACTAAATACGACAACTGACACTTCCAAACGTTTCCCTAAACATCACAACAATATCAGAGGTGAAAACAAATCTGGAAAAAGGGAAAATCTGTTTGGGTTTTCTCTAGGCTACATGTTGATATGCACGGCCATGGATACATATATGTGTGTGTGTGTGTGTGTGTGTGTGTGTGTGTGGGCGGGTTGTGTGTGTATGTGTGTGTGGGCGCATGTGTGGGTGTGTTTACGAAGCTTGGATGGCAGGTGGCGGGGAGAAATGTGTGAGAGGTGCAGTGAGACCAATACAAGGGCCGATGGCAGAGATGATGAAGGCAGAATCCTTCAGAGACGCTCCCAACAAAAACAAATCAGTGAGGATGACGACGATGATGAGAGAGATGTAAATAGCGGGAAGAAACTGGGCGTGCACATTCAATGAGTCATCGGGCGGCGGACACAAATGAGCCAAAATGATCACGCGGCGCGGAACCTGCGATTCGCGCGGCCAACCGCCGCGCCGTGCAGTGTGTTGGCACCTTAAGAGGAAGGAAATTCGCCTGGAGAGAGGTTACTGAAGAGGATATGAAGAAATACCTCAGCTTATTGCTGTACATGGCAGTGCTGAAGCTATCAAAGGTGTCGGATTTCTGGAGGACAAATACTGTTTTCCATGTGGCCTTCCCCTGCACCGTCATGTCCAGGGACAGGTTCATGGCAATCTCCAACAACCTCCATTTGAGTGATCCAGCTGAGGATGAACTCAATGACCAGAGAAGGGGCACAGGGGAGTATGACCGTCTCCACCGGGTCAGACCTCTGCTGGACATCATGAAGAACCGCTGCATGTCCATATACCACCCGAAAAGGCATATCTCTGTAGACGAGAGAATGGTTGCGAAAAAAGGCAGGATTGCTTTCAAGCAGTACATGAAAGCGAAGCCAACCAAGTGGGGCCTGAAATTCTTTGTACTGGCGGATGTCAATGGCTACACCTTTGACTTTTCACTGTACACTGGGAAGTCAACCGTGGTGTCAGGTATCGGGCTCTCCTATGACGTGGTGATATCACTAGTGAATAAAGCCTTCCTGGGGTCTGGATACATTGTCTACTGTGACAATTGTTACACCAGCCCCCTCCTCTTCCGTCACCTGGGCCAGCAGGGATTTGGGGCCTGTGGTACATACCGTCAAGGGAGAGTTGGTGTTCCAGCCACCATGGAAAATGCCCTGAATAAAAGGTCAGCGAGAGGCTCCATTCGCTGGATCAGGGAGGGTGACCTTTTATTTGTAAAGTGGATGGACACCAGGGAGGTCTCAATCTGTACAAATGTACACACTGTGTACAACGGGGAGAAGGTGCTCTGCTGGAACAAGACAAAGGATGGGCAACGTCGGGTCCCTGTCCCCAGACCAGTAGCAATTGGAGAGTACAATAAGTACATGGGAGGGGTGGACACGTCGGACCAAATGCTGAGAACGAACTCCACCCACAGGAGAACCAAAAGGTGGCCTATCACTGTTTTCCAGCATTTACTGGACATTGCTGTCACTAACAGCTACATCATCCAAAGAGAGCTTTGTGCCAGAGAGCAGCAGAGGCCCGAGGAAAGACAGCAGTTCCAGGAGGAGCTTGCTGGATCTCTCCTCGGGGTCTCACTTGACGGCAAGCCACAGAGGATCCCCTCGGAAGACCATTTTCCTGTTCCCACCAGCTACGGACAGGAGAAGGTGACCAGAGCCAGCTCTGGGGGGAGACAATGCACTCTGTGCAAGAGGAGCACCCCATGGCAGTGTGAGGTGTGCAATGTGGGGCTCTGTCTACAGCTGGAGAGGAACTGCTTCAGGGACTACCACAAGAAATGAAAAAAACGCCTGGAAATATATAATAGAAAGAGACAGGAGTCAGGAGTCACAGTCTTTTTTTGTAAATATGTTAAATAGTTCAAAGTTCAAATTGTACATCTTAAATTGTTTGTTGATGTCATTTCAGAGTTCCTATGTTGTTATAAACTTGAAAAATTCTAATCCGTTTTTGTATTTTTTTCCCTTTAAACTGCTATTGCACAGCCAAAAACACAAATAATATTGATTAAGTGCCAGATATGTAATGTTTAAGTATTCTTAGAAAAAGGGGCCAAAGCACTCACTCATTGTACATTTTTTGACAATTCTACAGCCATAACACTGACATAATACCACTCGGACTTAATAGAATTATAGTCAAGAAAGGGTTAAAGCCTGGTTCAAGATGTTCTATAGTCCAGCGCTGCACACAG
The DNA here is from genome assembly GCA_949357725.1 of Hyperoplus immaculatus. Classification (NCBI taxonomy): domain Eukaryota; kingdom Metazoa; phylum Chordata; class Actinopteri; order Uranoscopiformes; family Ammodytidae; genus Hyperoplus; species Hyperoplus immaculatus. Next base: position 21,147,514 of record OX442369.1, read on the forward strand.
AACAGTTTGCAATTTCTTCTCACCCATTTCATGAAAAAAACAAAGAAGTAATAACCACTGCCACAAGCCATGACATGACATAACAGTTTATGTAATTGTGATAGACAGGACTCAAAGTACACACTGACTGCACAATAACACAGCCCCAGCTAATAGACAGTATAGATTGGAACTGACGTGATACATTATATTGATAGAGATTAGGTTTGGCAAGTTATGGACAGATCATCATGACCTTTGAACCTATGCACTGATTCACGGCCCACCTCACGCTGTATACCAAATAAACATATTATTATCTCCCAGCACACAGGACTATACATACAGTAAGGGCCTGATCCACTCGCTAGCATGTGTTAAAATGTGAGCAAACTTGATTTTGAAAACAAAAAAACATGCAAGCTGATCTCACAGGCATCACTGGGACACACTGGATGGTATTACATTTCTCTTATTGAAGCCGCTCTAGCCTGCCTACTGTGTTATGCTTCCTCTGCAATGTTTTGCAACCCATCTCTACCCCAGCGCCTAGCCTCCTTATTTACTCTATTTGTCTATCAATGTCATTTCTGTTGTCATTGACGCTCTCTGTTCTGAACCCTATGGGGGTCCTTGCTGCAACACTCCACACCTTCAGGATTCCATGTAGCTCATGGAGGGCAGAGGGATGGCTGAGTATTAGGGATGTCCATGGTTAACTGGTTAACCGTTAAGAAGATCTTTAACCGGTTAATACTAAAGGTTAAACGGTTAAAAAAAAAGTCTTAATTTCTCTGAAATCCAGACTCTTTTTTTGATATCGCTAAAGCGGATGTAAGAATGCCAACTGTCTGGTAAAGAATGAAACTAGTAGTGTAGGCTACTCTCAACTTTATAATAGGTCCATGGTACGCTCCCAGTCACAACTTATGGTCACAACGCTCCATGGTCATATGTTTGTATAATTTAATTAACAGCGTGGGCTCCCGCTAGCTTAACATAGCGCCTCAGTGAGTGTGTGAGGGAGTGACAGACAGCCAGGCAGTGAGTGCCCGCCCCCTGCACAGACACAGGTCTGCCATGATTGTGTGCCAGGATCAATAGCGAAAATCTGTCATAAACAAAAGCGTATGTATCGTTATGCAGTACTAATAACATCGGAGCTTATCAATATTACGGTCTTTCAAAATGTTGCCCCGTGCTCAGCACTGGGTTTCGGTAGGCTACCCATCCCCTAAGCCTGTGTGTGTGTGTGTGTGTGTGTGTGTGTGTGTGTAAATGTCCCTTTTCAGTCACGTATATTCTGCTCCTACATTCGCATACTAGACCACTTCTCACAACAGACAAAGGTGCCGTGTGAATGTCAAAATGCAGGCATTTAAATTGGCTACTGGTCCCTGAATTGTTTTTCAATTAATATGCCGGTCCTTGGAACAAAAAAAGGTTGGGAGCCTTGCTATAATGCTTCATGTATTTCACTATAAATAGGCTACATTAAATCTTAACGGTTAACCGGTTAATAACCGTTAATTCTGGTGGTTAACCGGTTAAAGAAAAATTCTAAATGGCCATCCCTACTAAGTATGTTACCAGTAGGTTGACTATTTTGGTAGGCAACATTAACCCTCTTTTACTAATGTTTAGCTCTATTCACACCATGCACCACAAATGATACATTATTCATCTACAAGGGTCGAAAGAAAACCATACATGCATAATGTGAGTACAGCATCCCATCGCTACTGTGAAAAAAACACGCACATAGAAGCAATGAAGAGCCACAAATTCACCCACACAGACTTAACAGTTACAATAACAGTTTTTAATTATGTACACCTATTTCTCCTTCTCTTTCTCATTATTATTTGATCCTTGACTTAATATGTGTAAATTAATATAAATATTAAAAGCCTGAGGGAGAATGATCACTTCTCACATGACCAGTGTGTCCACAGTGCAGCTCATAAGTCAATGGCTCTCTTTGCTATCTTCCAAATTCTTGTTCTATTTACAGAATAGGAGCATGCCCTAAGTGAAGTTATTTAAAAAACTATAAAAGACCCACTACAGTTTCAGTGCTTTTGCCTTTGACACAGCATTGGAAAAAAATAGGGGCCAAAGTCTAGTGCTGCTGTGTTTTTTCTCTTCAAGGCAGGGTTTGAGTTCACACTTAAAGGGGCCAAGTTGTGGAGACTTTGGTGATCTGAGTCAGCCTGGTTCACTCGCACAGACATGAAGGGAAAGCAAAACAAGAGAGGGCCCTTGCTGCACTCGGTGGATCCTACTCTGGTTTTCTTGTTATCATTTTATGCATTCAAATGAACCACTATGGTACGACGAAAAAAAAGAAAAGAAAAAAGGTTTGTTTCATGTTTCAGTCAAAGCTCAAGAGTGTAATTCCTCCTGTAATGCATTTGTTTAATCCCTTCATGACCAAAATAAAGAACTTATCAAACATAACGTATGATGGCTACTACAGTTGTTAGGTTCAATTAGTAAAATCAGTAGGAAATGAAAGCGAAACCATCCTTCAGAAGAAGCACCAAACCCATTGGGTCCCAAAAAACATCATGTTTTTTTTTTTTTTTCTTAAAGTTTGGGTAGCTTTAGTTTTGGTTATTTTCATATAAACTTGATATCTTTCCCTCCCAACAAAATAGTTATTATCGGAGCTTAGAGGGCGTCTTGATTCGGTAAAAATGAGGTTGTAGCAAAGATGCATTGTTTGCATTTCAAAATAATTACTTAAGAATAGAGTTGGTTTTACCAGGCATAGGCTGATATTCTCAGGCAGTGAGTTCCAGGGCAGTGTGGCATGAATAAGAGTCAAAATAAGAGACACTTCTAGGAGGAAAAACTGCAGGACAATCTCAGCCTCAGGCTCTGTAGAGATTAAAGGAATTCTTCACCCATACGGAACCAGCGTTCTATCATTATAAAATCACTATTATAATATAATGAATGAGGTTTTTCTTCCCTCAGTCTTCCCTTAGTCTTCCCTTGGCCCAGCTGTCCTGTTAATCCTAGCCCTTACTGTGATGTCACAGTAAGGAAACTGTAGGGTTAGACAGTGACACCATAAAACACTCTTTCTGCCTTTTCTCAGGCTAATGCTGGGCTTACACTAGAGGACTTTTAAAAGACTTTGAAAAGACAAAAGACTGAAACCCTCTTACATCTAAAGACAATCAACTCACACCTGAAGACAACTAGTCATTAGTTTTCAGTCACAGAGTGTGATTTTGAAAAGACAGAGGTCTCATATTGCAAGACTACAACTAGATTCCTTTTGAGATTAATATCATAACCGCAAACGCGATTGTGATTATTTAATTAAAAACAAGTTAATTCAATATTCCGAGCGGGGGACTTCCTTTAGTTATTTGACCAGCTTTATTTGCTGATCTCATACCCCAATAACTTTTACTCCTAACCCTGTATTTGACGGTAGAGTGTTCAGGTTGCGCAGCTGTCAGCCTGGTTCTCCACCGAGGCTTCTATGAAAAAGTATCCGAAATAAGTGCCTCACCAGGCGGACACAGGTCGCGACTAATGCCGCTCCTCCTGTGTCGTGCTTGGTGCATGCGAGAGTGTGACAGTGTTTACGTCATTTCGCTTGAGCCAACCCCCTAAGACTAGCGATAATATCAAACATGTTTGATAATCAAGACGGGAAGAAGACTGGCTGAAATCGGGTCGGAAGACCACCATACACCAAACGACTGAGATTACGTCCGCGAGCCACAACTCCAGCACGACTCCCGTGATTTCAGTCCGACATTGGAAGATTGTCTGCGACTGTCAAATCGCGTGAAAAGTCATGTAGTGTAAGCCCAGCATAAGATGAACCAATTTAAATTTATTTTGCACTTTATACTAAATAGGATCTCCGAGTTCAATACACCTTCCTATTCCAACCGGTGAAGTAGGCCTTTAACATGTCAACACTAGTAAATGAGCCGGGCCATGCAAAAAGCCTAAAAAGTTAGTAGCAAAATTACTTATAGAACTGCAAGAGTGATTATATCTGACTCTCAGTTTTTTTTTTCATTTGGTCTTTCATGCTAAAACATGTCTGTAGAGGGCAATGACATTCTGCATTCTGTTTAATCTGGATTTATTCATGTCATGTTTCAGCAGATACATGATGTTCCATTGACGTCACATGGGATGGCTGGTAGAGATGGGAAAGATTACAGTGTTTACAAAGTGCAAGTGTAGGCGTTATCAGACAAGTCAAGGTGAATGTAGGACTGCAGGGTTTGCCATGTGAAGGTTCACAAGTTAATGAAATGAAACCCCGATGCTTTTCTTTATTCAAAAAAAGAAATATTAAAGCCATCAACATTGCTCTCTCGTTTTGTTTTCATGTTGTTTTAAATATCAACGGTCAATGCAACATCAATGGAGACATGGCTGGCAGGTCCAGCGCTGCGGCACAGGTGAGGCGTGCAATGTGAACAGACCAGCATGCGAGCCGCAGCATTTCTGCGAGGCGGTTGCCGAGCAGCAGTTCGTCGCCCATAGTGTAAACAAGGCGTAAGGGTTAGTGGAGTCTGAGCCCAGACTCACACTGTAGTGGCATTCTGAGGCTGCAAGGGGATGGCCCAGCAAAAGCTCCTCCAGAGCTATTTGAGCCTGGTAGTCTGAACAGGTACTGAGTTATCTGCAAATGATTATAATGATGATTAAAAGTTTCCCTGATGTTTGCCTCAGGTAATTAATGCTATTTATATGTAACTGTCACATAATGTGAGCTTAGTATTTTTTCATAAACGTTCCTAACCGTTGGACTGAAAGACTTCAACATAATAAGTGAAAGTAGAAGTGTATGGTCGGTTGAATGCCATGGGGGCAGTGACGGTCAATCAGAGTCTGCGATGTGAGTGCATTTAAGAAAATGCTAATGCTTTACTTTTGAAGAACGATATGAAATGCATCATGTGAGCCAAGATGAAACGTTGTATGCACTCTAATCCAGGCTTAACCGTTTACTGGCACTCGGATAAATTGTATGCAAAAGAAACTTATGAGGATGCAGAAAGATAAAAGGACTAAGCTCAATGAAGAGGGAGTGATTTTAAAGTGACTGACTTCTTCAGGGACTGGACCTATGTCCCATGTGCTTACGTGTTTTTGTAGTTTTTTATTGCCCGTAAGTATTTGAACTTAGTGAGTGTGTGTGTGTGTGTGTGTGTGTGCGTGTGTGCGTGAGAGAAAGACTGTTTGATGACTGCAGATTGGCTTGGCCAGTTCCTCACTCAGTCTCTTTTTCTCTGAGAGACAAACGAGAAAAAGGAGTCACACACACAACACACTCAGACGGTTATATCAGTGCAGATGGTCCCACAGCAGAAGCAGATATGATACTGATTGACTCCAATTGAAAAAACAAATATGAGAAAAAGGCTTTTACCCAGGCACAAGGTAGCCACACCTTGCTGTCCTTGTCTGTACTTGGCCATCAGAGGAGCACACATCCTAATCCATATAGTTAGAAATGACCTGAGGGCACTCAACATAGAGTGGCCCTGTCTCTTAGAGCTGTCAATGAGAAGGCTTGTCACATTTGCCCCTAACTCTAAGAGTGGCATCTCCACTCAGTTACCAGGGAAACATTTCTGGAAGCGTGGTTCCTCAACCTTTTTAGACCCTAGGCAGACAGAAAGGGAGAATTCGATTTTCAATTATACCAACCATGAATCAAAAATGTTATTCAAGTTGTACTGTGGCCACTGGATAAAAAAATGTACGGCAAGTGGAACCCTTCCTGTTTATAAACATCTGGATTGTAGCAATTGAAATAGGAAGCGTCATCAGAAAAGAGCTATAAAAAATGTAAACAGAAATTTAAATATGCATGCATATAATATGCATATAATTTCCATTAATGCAGACTCATTTATCTTCCCTTGAGAAATACTGCTGACATTCAGCCGGACATGCATGTGCGTAACGCGGTTCACATCAGGACACAGTGTTGGAATAAACTGCAGCCTCACTGTTATACAGCCACTCCTCAAAGCTCACCTCACAGCTTGGTCTCCCCTGTATTACACAGTCTATCTCCCTCTCTAATCCCACAAATAGTTGAGAAAGCATATTAAGTGAGGGAGAGTTGCCACTGTTGCTAATTGGATTGGAGCTGGCGGGCATTGGATCTGCGGCACAATGGGAGCAAATGAGATGGAACAGACAGACAGACTCTCTCTTTGGCCGAGGTTAAAGTTATTATAAGGTACAGACATGGATGAACGTCACTCCGATCAACTACATTTTTGCACTTCTGAGGTGCGAGTTGAGACTGAAAGCGTGGACTGAAAGCCTAAGGCCAGAAGGTATCATCTTTTTGGGTTGTCCGTTTGTACGTACGTCCATACGTTTGTCTCTGTTCGTCCGTCTTGGGCAATCTTGTGAGCGCAATATCTCATGAACACTTTGAGGGATTTTCTTCAAAACCTGCACGAATGTCCACTCCAATTCAACAATGAACGTATTAGATGTTCGAGGTCAAGGTCACTGTGACCGCATTCCTGATGCCAGGAATGCGGTCACAGTGACCTTGACCTCGAACATCTAATATTGCAAAATGGCGTCACCACAATGACGCCATTTTGCAAGAACGCTTTGAGGGATTTTAGTTAAATAAGGTACAAACTCACACTTTGATAAGAGGATAAACTGATTAGAGTTGGAGGTCAAAGGTCAAGGGAGATGTTCCCTCCAGGGCTGAAGCTTTCACAGGGACAAAATCACCCTTCACTTTATTGGCAGTATTGTGTTGATATGTGACCACAAGGGGCAGATTAAAAATAATATGTCTACACTTATTAAAAGATATTAATGTATTTATTTTAATTTTAAGCTGTAAATTGTTCCAGGAGTCAGGGACACTAAAGCTAAAAGCTGTTTTACCAATCTCAGACCTGGCGTAAGGAACATATAACATGAGCATGTCAGTGGAGCGGGTCTGAAGAGGCCCATCTGAAATTTGCATCATGGTAGTCAGGGCTTTGTAAATAAAAACATGCCAATGTGCGTCACGTCTTTCATTAAGAGATGACTACCCAACATTTCTATAAATCACAATGGTGTGTGTCATAAGCATCTCCTGTGATGAACCTTAAAGCAGAATAAAAAACCACAAGGTCTACTAAGTACTGTAGTTACTCATGGACATTCCACAGTAGTGAGGGGTTTGCAAAGTTGTTATAAAGTTGCTGTTTAAATGTAATACAATACATTATCCTTCTGAACATTGTAAGGACTTCCTGTCCATTTTACAGTAGCTTAAACGCTAGGATTCAAACATCCTTGACTTTAAAAACTGAATTGAACATACACAATTCTATGACGTTTGCAACTCCGTCTACTGGTAAATATGTTGAGAGTCCTTGTGGTTAGAATGTTTTGTCAATTGAAAAAAAATCAACTTGAAAATGTCTGGCTTTGTCAACATAAAGAAAACAAGTCTTAAAGGCACACATCAATGCAACCGAATTCAAAGTGAAGCCACTATAAACCCCTCTACTGCTGCCCTAGAATTACAAATGGAAAATAAACGATTCAATCTATTGACGTGTTTGCGAGCGGCTGAGCGACTCACTGCATCAGCATCCTAGAATGCTTAGCTCCACCATTACCGGAGATAGTTTGAATGTCTGTGTGCTACATAACGAGGCATTATAGGCCCGGGGTCATTTATAATACCCCCCTCTACTCCTGACAGTGTATAAAGCAGACCTGCCTAAATGACAGCCATTTGCATGAATTATCAATAGGGTAGATGTTGAGGAGACCAAGGGCAGGCAAGGTTGTAACATACATCGCATGCTCAACCTGTTTAACATGCTACACAGCACGCTGAATGAGGAATGGCACCCAATATCTCTATCTCCCTCTCCCTCTCTCTTTTATCTGCCCCATAGAGGTTTATATGGAAACTTGTTGGGATATTTATGGAAGTTGCTCTCTGGTTGCAAGCCTGCCCAGGGGAGTTTGTGTTGTCCATTGTACTACCATTGTAGAGCCATGATTGTGCTGGAGATTTCACATATCAGATGTTAATTTTCATCAGCATATGAAATAGGGAGGTGCCTTCATTAATAATGTCAATTACACACACACACACAAAATAATGTGTGTGTGCTAAAACGGTTTTCATTGTGTAGTGTCCAAAATAAATCTTTATATTTCACACAGTGCCATTTTTGTAAGAGCCCGTCTCTTTAAGCCCAACCTTCATATAAACCCAGTCTGAATATCACTGCCAGTTCAATTCAGGGGTATCTGGTGGTGGGCTTATCACAGATGGAGGTAGTGCCTATAGTTTGGTTGGTTGTTAGGGGGCGTGGCTTCTCCCCTTAAGACGTTGTAAGGGGAGATAAAGCTGACTGATATTTGCAAGGATTGCAAGACCAACAGCATTGGCACTATAATGCCTTTCAAGAATAAACCATGATTCGCCACTTATATTCTAATAAGAGGATATTTAATTTTTAATTTAAATTTTTCCTTTATTTAACCTCGGAAGATCAATTGAGGAGTGACCCTCTTTAACAATGACGTTGAGTTTTACAAATACACAATATACAATATAAATACACAACCGTTTATAAGGAGAGAAAAAAACAATTAAAACATTCCGAAAATGGAAAAGAACATTGCTTAGCCAAAACAGTTACAGTTTACGTGGGGCAGATTAAAAATAATATGTCTAAACTTGTTAAAAGATATTAATGTATGTATTTTAATTTTAAGTTGTAAATTGTTCCAGGAGTCAGGGGCACTAAAGCTAAAAGCTGTTTTACAAATCTCTGACCTGGCGTAAGGAACATAGGGGAGAACTATCTATCTTATTGTAATAAAGAAGAAATTAATCATCAAAGACACCGTAACACATTGTGACAATCAACCCCATCAAGGGGTCGGTTGTCATACACTATGGGGTTGTTTGTCACAATGTTATCTTATGGGAATAATCTTGAAAAGAAGGAAAGAAAGTAGAACTAAATTTGAAAATGCAATTGCATTGTCAAGTTGACAAATAGGTCTATATAACTTACTGTAGCCTTGGCAGCTGGTCTAGTTTGGGATGCACTGGGTTGTTTTGATTTTGTTGCCCTTTTTCCTTTGCATGCTAGCTGCCTTTTCCTGCTCTATTCTTTCCTTCTCTGGGGTGTCAGTGAGGATACAGTTTGACAATTTATTTCGTTATTGGGTTCCTTTTCTGGCTGTAGCCTTTGGATAACTTGTGACAACCAACCCCCCCAAAAATGTGACGACCAACCCCAACTTTAATTTTTTGCTAGCATCAATGCCAACAACCGTCTGACAACTAATTAGCTTGCTAACCACAATCTAAACTATAGTTTACCCTTCACACTTTTTATGGGTAACAAGTGTTTTGTTATAAACCCATTCTGTAAATGCCTAGAAGAAAAATGGAGCTAAATATTTTCAATTTGACATGAAAAACACAAACAGTCCTCTCACCTCAAATTCAGCAGTCTAACTCCAAGGAAGACTATGTAGGTGACCTCTTATCCCAATTCTGGATATTTGCATACCAAAATTTCACAGACAGCGCCTTCTGGTTCCGAGATATAACGATTGTGACATCCAACCCGTGTGTCAAATTACACCGTTCTCCCCTATAACATGAGCATGTCAGTGGAGCAGGTCTGATGAGGCCCATCTGAAATTTGCATCATGGTAGTCAAATAATGGGGGAGCTTCCCGTTCAGGGCTTTGTAAATAAAAACATGCCAATGTGCGTCACGTCTTTCATTAAGAGATGACTACCCAACATTTCTATAAATCACAATGGTGTGTGTCATAAGCATCTCCTGTGATGAACCTTAAAGCAGAATGAAAAACAGAGTCCAGGAGTTACAGACATGAAGACATGAATGTGATGCATGCCGATCAATCACATCACCATAGTCCAGGACAGACATAAAAACTGCCTTCAAAGGAACGTTACAAAGGAAACAGTGACAGAGGATTGATGACCTATGTAATCCTGTGGCTCTGGCAGTATAAGGCATAGTACAGAGTTATATCGGACCAGTTTAATGTGTGTGAGGTTATTCTGTAGCAGCCTGATCTCATTTGTACATGATTCAATCAAGATAAAGATGGCGGACCCGGTGCATAATAGCACTGTGCTGTGATGCGGCACTGCTTTCAATCTGAGGCTGCATAATATACATCAGCATACTGTTTGTGACCTGCTGCTTTCAGATGGCTTAAAGAATAACTGACTGACGGACAAGCTTTTAAAAGGCAGCTGTGGACAACAGATAAGTGTCAGAATATATCAGAATTCTAAGACCATTTTTTTACCTTATACAACAACAATATGATTCATCTGAATGAACCTCCCACGTGTTTGTTCCCTTCTGTCCTCCTGTACATCTTGTGCTCAGTGCTGAGCACCACATAAACACATGTACAAGGAAAGGGAAACAGAAAAGTGTCGCAGTACTGATTCCACAGATGAGTCACCGCCATGGAAATGGGATTGAAAGGGTTAATAGCTATCTATTAATTTCCGTGAAAGCTATTTGTTTTTAGATTGTTTTGGGGTATTTTTATGAGACAGTTTGAAGAGACAGGGGTGAAGATATCCGCTACCTGTCCGTACTTTGTGTGTGTGCTAAAATAAAATACAGTTTTAATACACAGCCTAGGCTCTGTAAACGGTTATTTAGCTAGCTAAGGTGGGCCCCCTTTGTTAACATACCGTTTGTTTACATACCATTTTATGGCACCTAAGCTGTGTTTGACACTTTTTTTTTTCAGCGCACACGAAGCACTGACAGTTGGCAGTTTGTGAGGAAATATTCACTGATTTTGACCAAAAGTCTTTTTTTGACAACAAGCGATTTCCAGAACCATTAATAATATTATGACTCAAAAAGTTTCCCATTGCTTGACATTGTATGCAACTCAAGTGACCAGAAATACTTGTTTTCTCTTCAAAGTAAACTCAACCTGATGGTACCTGCACCACACCTGTTATCGCCAACGTACTGACAAAGTCTACTTACCTAAAAAAAAGAAAAATGCCGCAAACTTTAGACCAAGGAATCACTCTGCCTCTTTGAATCCAACAGACTTTCAAGCAAGCCAGCACTGAGCTGTTGTAATGTTGCCCAGAACCCATTCATCCCCCAGCCCATTCCTTGAGCTTCAAGTATGGCTTCTTCTCTGCCACAGCAGCCACCACTCTTCTTGAGGCTATTGTAGTGATGGCTGCCTAGGACACCTCAAGCTCATCTGGAGCTGGATATACATTACAGCAGGTGGGCGCATTCTTCAGCCACAATAAACTCCTGGCACCAAGAGTTTGAAAAGTTGATGGTGAATACAACTTCCATACTGTGCCTGTGTTTGTCTGATGTGCTGGACTTGCGTGTGCAGTATTTAGTTAAACACCCCCCACAAAATGGACGACGAGGCTAGACCATAGATAGTAAATAATATGGATGTAGCATCCGGGCTGACCTCAGTTATTCACACGGCATCCAATAATCCTGGTTTGTGCGCGTTGCCATCCTGTGAGATTTTTACTCCGCCTCACTCCTCTTGCCGAAAAGGGGAATCGACGTCACGTCGGGTGGAGGGAGATAGCTGACGTATACCTCCGAGGCAAAGTGAGGGACAACGGGCGGAGAGCTGTCACTCAAGAGATCGCGCCAATACATTTTAACCTCCAAAAGAATAAAAACTAGCCAAAAAAATTCACCCCCCTCAGTGTTGTCATGGAGATATGACCTAAACATACAGACTAAAATGGTTTTGTGGCCCAGGCTGTAAATAGGTTTAATAAAGGTGCAAACACACCAAACGCGTTGGGTGCGGTGGCCAAAGCGCCCAACGCACCTGATCTGGCGCTTGGTCATTTTGTGTCAAAAAATGGTTCAACGCGCCCAACGCTTCGCAGCTAGTCTCCCCCGATATATTTATTCCCCTAATCAACCATGGCTGCTATCAGACCCGACCCGACACAACAGCGTTCATGTCCACACAAAAACAACAACAACACGGCCAACAATTGTGCCAAAAGACAAATAAACAGCAACTGAACGGAACAAATAGCCTTAAAACAGCATTGCAGATTCACGCCACTTGGAAATGAACACAAACAGCAAGGCAGCACCATACCAAACACATTTACAGCAGCATTGTGCACAGGGCAGTAGAAAATAAAGGCAAGTAGCCTACATTACCCTACCTGGCTGTGACGGGACCGTGGCTGGCGTAGATATAGGCATAAACACCGGTGCTTCGCTGTACTCGTTGTGAAAGTTCCCCGGACTTAGCCGTTATGTTTGGGTTCATTATGGAGGTGGTGGCCGCACACAACCGGGTGAGTTAACTAACGCTATCCGACCGGTGCTAACTTGATTTATCGGCTAAAGCACAGCCGCTATATTCACTGAATTAACCAGGAAGCCCATTCTCCTGGCTTACTTTCCCCACGTCTTCTAAGCCAACCCCGGGCGGCGTCATATCACCAGCCAGCCACATTTCCTACTCGGTGTTTCTCAGCCTCTGTGTTGTCCTCCCACCCATGCTCCCACCGTGCCGATGTCCGTGACGTCGGGTCAAGCTCACCGCTGATTGGCCAACGCGGCTAAACGTCACGCGTTGGAGCGTTAAAAGTTCAATTTTTTGAACTCGCGCGATGGTGCGGTGACGCTTTGGTAACGCGGCTACCGCGCCCAAAGCGCCGCTTTACCACAGCCAACGCATCATCGCGCCTAAACCAATGGTTCCCTATGCAAAAATAGGATTTTTCAACGCCGCCATCGCACCCAACGCGTTTGGTGTGTTTGCACCTTAAGACTTTGAAAACGGCCTATTTAACAAGTGAGTCAAAGAAAAACTGCTCGTCTTGGCGCCACCCCCAGTGGCACTTTATGGTTACTACAGTTGTAGGTCACTTCCTTATTGGATGCCGGTAAAAATCGCTGCGGTTGGGGCTTGGGCTAGACCATAGCCACTGAAAAAAATTAAAATAGTCATAATCCAATCCAAGGTATATCCTGCCTGTGAAACCACTATGTGCATGCCTTTGCTGAACTTTTTTAATTTAAAATAAAATGGATGTCCTTATTTTAATTGTAACCTGGTTTAAATTTAGATGATTGTTCACTCTTCAAAGTATTGTTTAATGAAATTACCTTCAATTACTTTTCATTTGATTTCATTTCAAGTGATGAGTTTCAGACAGGGGAAGTACTGATTTGCATGTTGCTTCCTAGAACAAATTATCATACACTGATCCCGATATACTATAGATGTATACCTTTTTGATGATGCAATCAACCTGTAAGAACCTGTAAATTCGGTGGGACTAGGCTGCAAAATAAAGAATTTATAGTTCAACATTAACCACGATCAAGCTGGTAGCCTCTGTCTGAGGGACAACTGCAGTGAAAATGAAATAAATTTAAGGATCCTAAGGAGTCTCATGTAAAAGAAAAATATGTCATAATGTAATTATTATAACTGATAAAAATTTGCAGCAATATTCTCCTATAGCCCAGTCTTGTTAAATGGTTGCTGCTAATGACGATTAAAATAGAAAATCGACATCAAAATCAGTTATATGTAAATGAACAACTTATGTTACATTTGATAAGGCATTTTATTTATAATTAATGGTAGAGCGCCCCCCTCCTCCTTCCCCCTGTTCAGTACTACAATAACACAATTTTCACTTACTTAGGCTATAGGTATAGTGGTGAACCTGTGAGCTAATAGTTGCATTAAAATGGCCGCCTGCAGCTAGGAATTAGGTTGATGAGGGCATTGAGAACGAACAAAAAAGTAAAAAGTTGTGGGTCATAAAAACAAATGAGCTGACACTTTTCACATTACACATGCTCATTAGACTCACTGCTAACATAATAATATTGATTTATGCATCCTAACAGGCACCCTTTAACCAATGCTGAGTCAACGTACACTACTGATAGCAGACGGAGGCTATCATTGCTCTTTCAAGATAAGAAATAAAAGCAACACTTCAATCGATTAACACAGGATTTATACAAAGCAAGGCACTGTGAAAACGTCCCATTCCCTGATTTATATTTGGCTTTTTGTCAATATGAGACTGACCCAGTCACCTAATTTAACTTTATCTGTCTGTCTATATCTCTCTCTGCAATCCAACTACTTTTGCTCTCTGCTCTGTGTCAAATGAGCACACTGTAATTTTTAGCAATGTTTTACACAAAATCTTTGCATATAAAGGCCCACTGCTAAAGTATATAGTTTAAATGAGAACGCAATTAAAAGAAACCATCATCTCTGGGTCATAATTACAGCCACTTTTACAGTATGATTGGTTGAGCAATTATGTTGAGTTGGACAAAAAATAAAAATAAACATAATTTTGAAGTCCATGCGGGTGATTCAGATCACTTACATTTTGTAATGACATGTCCATTCACACATTTCATTTCATGGCACCGTCCTATCTGCTGGTCTAGTAAATGGCACAAACATTCCAATGCGTTTTTTTTAAACTGGCAGTGGAGTGAGCGGATAATTTGATGAGCGATGGGAGCTCTTTAACAAGCATGGGGATAAGCTTGCCATATTGGCTTGCATATCCTACATAGAGGTTGGCTGTAAATTTCAGCGCTGCCACCACAGCCCCCCGTATTAAAATATATCTGATGGCATTCGCGGCATCAGTATTACTTTCACAGCTAATCTGCCCCGCTGATAAGGTGAGGAAGTAAAGTGTCTTACAGAGTGAGAGCAAGTGGGGATGACACTAACTAGACTCTCTTGTTTAATCAATGATCTGCACTATCTCGCCCTCCTCCATTCAAACGGACTTGGCAGTCTTTGCCGCCAACAGAAATCTGATATATATTTGCATAAACACCTTATCATTTAATTACAGCTGAGAGTTCTCCAATCACGGCGTGGGATATGAGTTTTTGTAGAGGGGTCTCGGTGACTGAAATAATTCAAAGCTAGCTGTGGGACGGCATGCAGATGGGAGAACATACTGTACAATGATCAATTATAGTCCATTGGAAATAACTGAAGTGTGTATGTATGCTGTAACAATCTACTTCCAAAGGCCCCTCTCAAAACTACAATCAGATTGTTTTAATGGAGATCAAGGCCCTACATGTACAGGTCTGGTGATTTAATGAATGAATGTTCACTGGTCTGTGGAGGGCAGGGCAGGTTGATTGACAAATGTGATGTCATGTGCAAACTGATCAATATAATTAAAAATTCAGATAACATGAGAAAGATGTTCATACTGATTGTATCCAAACCACCTCTGCCACCAACATATGACTTATTTTTGCTAAATACCATGCAGTAGAAACTATACTTTACCCCTATAGCAGGGGTTCCATTGTAACACAATTTAACTTCAAATCATGTGCCTCCACTGTTGACACTAAGAGGCCATGTCCACAAGTACAGATATTTTTGTTAACTGTATCTTCTTATGTGTGATACACGTTGTCCACACGCAAACATCATAATGTGAAGAACTTTGGCAAAAGTGGAGATTTAGAAAAACTTTGTATTTCTGTAGTCGTGGGGATAGGTAAACTAGAAGTGCTGGTGTCACTGCAACAATTTCCACATGGTAATTGTTACATCTATTGAGCACCAACTTTGCTCTAGAAGTCGCTCAATGCACATGCTCATACTGTTCTTCTGTGGTCATTAACATAACACATTATGCCCCCCTACTGGCCTAGCATGCTAACGTCCCTGTTTTCAATAGTTTGGTGCGTAGCCGTGTGTATGGAGGAATATTCTAAAAAACTTGTCTGCACATGAAATATTGTGCAAACGGAAGGAGGGAACGACGCGTTTCTTTTTTAAATATCCGCATATACTTGGCCTGCCAGAGGACCGCTGCAGAAGTTGCTGAGCTACATTATCCTGCCGAATGCCAGTTCAATATATCACAGACATTACAGATGTGGAAGAATGCATCAACGCATTTCCCCACATCTCTAGCCATCTGCATATCATTGACTATAAAGAGGAATATAAAATGTGATGGTGCCACTTTCCCTCACATCTGTGATGCTGACTTGGCGGCTCTATATCTTTTTAAGATCCAGCAGTGAGTGGGTTTTTGTGTTTGCCACAGAGCCTGATGTTTATGGAGAGGTGTAATCTGTCACAGATGATATGACAAACCGTATGTGCATATTTATTAACAAAAAAGGTGAAACAAAATGTGTTATGTATGAGTCTGCAAGAAAAATAAAGTATATATATATATATGATGCATAAAACATCAATATTATCCATCCAACGGGTTTTGAAAATCCTATATATACTGTATGTTGTTATATAGCACCATCTGTAGTGAAAGACACTTGCGGAAGCGGTCATAAATAAAGCATGTGTTGCAAATGTTTTGCATCATATTCTTAAATCATTATGGGCATGATTTGGATTCACGTGTTTCTGAATCAAAAATGATGATCGTAAATAATAAAATATAAAATAAAGATTATAATCTTAAAGAGATTATACGTTTATGTATTTTCTGACCTTTAGATGTTGTTCAAATGACAGATGGGGGTGTTAAACGCTGCCAAAGCGTCAAATAATGAGGTATATGCAGGCTGTTGTGGTTTGGGAACCCACACAGACCTTTCTGAAACAAGGCTGAAAGAGAGGCTGATTCCAGACAATCTACAATGTTTACTGTGCTGTCACTCATATCTAGCTGCTCTAGAGTTCAACATTAAAAAACAAAGACCTGAAGATGAAGTCCTCTCTAAAGTAAATTGCATCTAAGAAGAGCCTATGGCTGTGTCTTGATTCAGGGGTTGCACCCTACGTAGGCTGCATTTGAAGACCGATTGCGTCATAGCGGCGCGCAAAGGCTGTCCCGTTTGCAAGGCTCCTCATATGCGGCCGAGAAATGCAGCCTTCGTTTCACGGTTTTGAAGGCTGCATCAGATGGATCCTTCGCAGCCCAACATATCCCAAGATTCATTGCGTTTTTTTCAGAGATGGCATAAAATAAAATAAAAAATAACAAAACAGCAACGTGTTGCTCCATCTTCTTAACTTTTATCTTCCTTTCTTTTTTTCTTGTACTTTTTTTTCTTTTCGTCTGGTAGGCAACTTCTTTTTCTTTTTTCCTCCGATGACAAGGCTGTCTCCGTTGGCAGCAATCAGGGTTGCTAGGCAGCACAGGAGCGGCGAGTCGTCACGCAAAGCAACGGCTTGTTACGCAAACCGGAAATGCTCATAAACGGAGACCTGCGGAGACCGTCCCGTTTAACAAGGCTCGTTGGCCTTAAAACCGGCCTTAAAATCGGCCTTCATAGGCTATAGCCTTCATAGACCGCGAGACCGCGTCCTACCAAGTGCGTGGTCTCTGTACTGGGATACAGCTAAAGTGTCATGACTCTCGGCACGGCAGCCTCTCCTTCTCCTCTGTTTGTTGTCTGTTTCCCCTTGTCTGTCTCTTCCTCCTGTTTCTCCCCCTTGTTGTGTCTACATGGTTGCGTTCCGAATCGCATACTTTCTACTATATAGTATGTAGAAAAAAGATTTAGGATGTCCCGATTCTTGTGGCCAGATTTAGGATGGTTAGAAGTACCCGGATGTCCTACTTCATGCGGCCAAGATTGTTAGTGTTGAAAACTGCATCCTATTTGGCCAATTCTGACCCACAATCCAGTGCGCACGTGAAGTGACGTCACATTGACGAAGCCTCCACATGAAAACGGGGATGCGACGGATATAAAAGCAAGAGGCAAAATCAAGGCGCAATGTTATGATGAAATAAAAGAGTAAAGTATGTCCCAATAGTATGCCTACTGCATCCTAACTAGATTATTTTCATCGTCGGATGTAGTATGTAGAATAGAAAAAAGAAAGAGTATGCGATTCGGAACGCAACCCATGTTTGCATGTGGGCGTGGCTACAGTCCTTGGCAGGCTGCTCCAGGTGAAGCTCGTTGGCTCATCAACCCTCTCTACTAAAGCCTCTGGACTCCAGTCATTCAGCGCCAGATTGTACCAGAGCGGTATTATGCCGAGTTTTCAGATTCCTTTGTTTGTTGTTTTCCACGTCTCCAGTTTGAGCTAGTCACTAACTCTGAGGCCTGTTTCAGGTAGCTGGTTTTGAGGCAACCCAGAGTTTGTTCGCTCTAAGTTAGTGGAAACTCTGGGTTTTCCGTTTCAGGTAGCAGGTTCAGCGCAACCGAGAGTCAGTTACTGCGGCAACATACGCCATGGGTCTAATCTGCTCGGGAGGTGGTTAGACGTACCCTGAGTTTGTTTTCACTTCACGCTGCAGCTCCAACTGAAGGAAGAGTGTCACTGTCACACGCGTCCCTGTACAGTTTGAAGCAAAATCACTCCATAGAAATCTCCATCGGGATGTTTTTATCATATACTGATGATTTTACGTTTGACCGATCATTTATCTGATCAGTAGCCTTTTTCTCAGCAATATGAACGGACCGAGGTCCGTTCATATTGGCGGCCACCTTACACATTGTGAACATGCTCTACATTCAGATTAATAAACCTATTTGTATTGTATGGTTTTTAACGTCTGTGCCACTGAACAGATTTATGTCAGGTGGATTCATGTAACGCTGCGGCTGCACGCGATCGTTACTGTTCACTTGTGCGATCCTAAAGTCACAGACGAGTCTTGTTAAATAGTCTAAATGAATATAAAATTATATAATAATTTAAACTGTTATCACTTGAAGAAAATGGATCTGGTAATAATTCAGGCTCTTAAATGGAAACTGTCACCTAATGTGTCTGTTTACTGCACAGTATTAGGCTATAGCTTGCCAACATATTATAAAGCGATAAAACACTGTCAGCAATGCTGTGCCGTGCCAGCTTAATACTTTACTGCTGATATGCGTAACTTTTTAAAATAGACTATGGCTTCTCATACAGAAGCGAAATGATTCTCTTGACAAAAAATGTTTGCTCTGTTTTTTCTGAATTGCCGAGGAGATTAGTTCATGTTATGATTAGATCATGTTATGCAACAATATCCCCATTAATTCTTCTCCATGTCATATGCTCATTCGTTAATATTTCTAACTCTAGTGGGAGGAGCGGTGTTTTTTTTTCTTTTTTGAGAAGTGGAGAAGTGGGAGGATCAATCATTTGTTTCTCCTGTTTCCATGGTGAATCATGTTATCAGCGATCCATTGACGATGGCTTTTACGCACACGCTCCACCCAGAGTGAACACGCTCAGAGTTGATTGACCCAACGCTGATCCACTGTTCTGAAACCGAAAACCCGGAGTTGCTTGTCAACCCTGCACTCTGAGTTGACCAACTCAGAGCGCAGGATTCAACTCAGAGTATGTTAAACCAGCTACCTGAAACAGGCCTCTGCTCTTGTTTTTCTTCCGTGCTAGTTTGCCTCCGCCGTTCACCCTTCCTACTTGCCTGCCTGCGGTTTCCGGATACTCACCTGCCCATGCTCGCTACGCCACCCGTCCGTCCTGTATCCCTGCCTGTCTGTCTCTGCTCTCAACCTATAATAAACATTGTGACTTACCTGAGTTCTGCATTGTGCTTTTGGGTCCAATCCCCGAGCGATCACAACATTATGTGTCTTACTGATTGATGCCAATTATACAATATGACAAATACAATTATATGAAAGGTACAAGTACAGCACATTTCCCTTAATTAATCTTTATATTCAGTACCAGAAATAAAAATACACATTTCAATCACTTTGACAAAATCAAAAAAAAAATGTCATTAAGATATCTAGACATATCATCTTAAACCTGCCGAACTCTACCTGTAACTGTTTTAATTAGGCTGTCTTGTACTTTCACCCATTTCATCGCTGTCTAAATGTTTAAATTGTTCTTCCCTATCAGCTTGTTGTGGATTTTATGTATTTCCACTGTATATTGTGAATGTATTTTAGTTTTTGCTTTGCTTTGCATTGTTTGACTCGACATATTTATAGTTTATATAAAGATACTATATAAATAAATAAATATAATTATATATATATATATATATATATATATATATATATATATATATATATACATAGTCTATACATATATAATAATTGTTTAATTTACTTGATCTGTTAAATTTGAATATATGTTGTATGTATGTTCCCACGTATCAAAAGTTACTAAAGAGGTTCTCAAAGTCATTAAAACATTCAGTATGTTAATAATCTAAATTCATCCTGATTTTAATTCACAAGATGTAGGGATGTTTTTAGACACCTGTCACAAACATGGTAAAAGCCAGTTTGGGTTAATACTACAGCAAACGCTCAGCTACTTCTTCACAACAGATAGAGCAGGTATACATGTTTACAGTGCGACCAAACAAGAAGGCGTGCAGCACCTCTTCATCTCTTCACCGCGGCTGCTCCTGACACTTCCACTACTCCCTGCAATATTGAAAACTGACCTTCTATCAGACAAGATGGAAAAGACTGTAGTCCGTGGTCTAACCTTGAAGAAAATATATTTGTCAACACAATAGCATTGGGGAATGTTTGTGGATTAGTAGTTTACATCATTTGACTCCTATAGTCCCTTACAGCTGGCACAGTATGTTTGACACTCAAAAATCATTGGACACCCTGTCAGATATTTTACTATGTGAACTGCAGACATGGAAATCAGCCCAGAGGATTTTGAGTTGCTCCGCTCAGCACGCAGACTTGGCTGTCCATGCTGCAGGACACAGAGCAGGAAGGTAACCTTTGTCCCCAGGGCTGTCCAGCTCCTAAACTGACATCTCTGATCCAGCATCCCCCCCTCCCCCACACACACATACACCCCTTTAAACAACACAGCACTAAAGCAATCTATTCTGAAGTAAACATAATTTAACATGGACTTTTTCCACATGGACTACCTAAGCACTTTATAATGCACAGCATTAATATGCCTCTTTTTAACATTGTCTAGTTAATTTATGCGAGTCATGTTTGTGTTTGTTGATGCTACTCAATGTGCCTTTTAATAGCCACTCAGGGACAAATGAAGTGAATTAAATTGAATACTGTATGGATGTTTCTATGCTAAGTCCATGTATTTATGAACGCAATATCTCAAGAACGCTTTGAGGGATCTTTGTCAAATTTGGCACAAACTCACACTTGTATTAGAGGATGAGCTGTTTACATTTTGGAGGTCAAGGTCACGCAACCTTGCGCAAGCACAACATTTAAAAAAAGCTTTGAGGGACTTTCTTCAAAATTGGCAAAAATGTCAACACTGACTCGAAGATGAACTGAATAGTTTTTGGAGGTCAAAGGTTACTGCAACCCTATACTATATGTTGTGAGGCCAGCTGCTTATGACCTTAACCATCTTTAAAGCATTGCCTAGCACCACTGTAATTTTACTATTCTGCAATTGTATGCCACGCAGATGACATGCCATGCGCTATATCTCATCACTTTTTGGCAAACTCAGTGAATATCTCCTCTAGGCTCTGTAAACGGCATGTTGCTAGCTACAGTGGGCCCCCTTTTGTTTACATAACCTGTGTTTACTCACCAGTTTACAGAGCCTAGGCTGTGTATTAACACCATTATGTTATCATTGCACACGCAGTACGGACAGGTAGCGGATCTTTAGGAGACATTGACTGATTTTGACAAAAAGCATAGTCCAGAATTGCTGACTCCACCTTTAACTTCCAGGTCTTTTCAGCAGCCAAAATGTGTATATATATATACAGTTTGTATATATATAATATACTATATATACTATGTATGTATGTACACACACACACACACACACACACACACACACACACACACACACACACACACAGTTACCCGTGGAGGATTAGCTCTGTTCTAATGAAGCAGCAAATCCAACAAGCTAGACAAATCTACATAGAATATCAATGCAGGCTTAAACAGAGATTAAAAGGCAAATATTTGGCAATGCCCTGAATCCCCAACCCCCCCTCCAGGGAAAATCAAGCAGATAGTTGCCTCCAGTTGTTTCGACAGTTTCACACCAGGAAGTCAATGCTAAGAGCTGCAATCTAAATTGTTGACCATTTTAGTTCTGTCAAATTATCACAGTTGGCATCTCTGAAGTATTAACTTCTGCAGCAGACACCCCCAGATATCTTCCAGTCGGATCAATGCCTACTGTGCATTCAATCATAAGAAACCCTGTCCATTCCACTCACGGCACAAAGCAATTACAAATGGCTGCCGGTGAATTGAAACACAGTGAAGAGCAGCGGTGGTGTCTCGCTGCAAAAGGATTCACTATTTAAGCTCAAATGAATGGACCCCGTGGCACCAATGGGAATTATGTTTCATAATGTATTTTCATAATAAGCACTTGTGAGATGAATCCAGCCACATCTTATTTGGCAAACATCGGTGTTTAGCCCATAGGCCTTTGAGACCTGGGGGGATAATTGAAAAAGAAAAAAGGTAAGGATCTGAGTTTATAAAGCATTAGCAAAAAAAAGGGAAATAAACTTTAAAAATATGTTGTGTTTTTGTTTGACAACATCAAGTAGTAAATATATTTTACTTTCAAGATTGACAGTTATTTACGATTTGATTGTTTAAATTTTTTTTTTTACGTTTTTTTTAATTAAACTTTATCTTTATCCAGGAATATTGTTATAGGTGTGGCTTGAAGTCGCATCCAACTTAGTCAAATCTTACCATTTCTGGAGTAGTTTGAAATATCAAACTGACCCTATTAACTGTCATCATAGATTGACCTGCCTTTGTGTTGATGAACGGCCAACTATCTGGGGTGTGTTTCATTTGGGTGTATACAAAATGGAAACACAATTAGTTCCTAATAAATTGATGTACACACATCAGAAACCAATGGCTATTGACAAAATACTGTGTCTTTCCTTATGAATCACTGATTGGGTCATGGGGAATAGTCTAGTTTGGGCTGGCTCATTTACTGCTGGAAGGTGAGTCGCTTATTAGGCTATCTGTCATCTGGGCCATATCCTGCTTTAGGGCTATGCGGGGGACTTGGCAGTAGCATGTGAGCAGTTTCACAGCAAACTGTGTGCATTGCAGAGACATCTACCACCGTGCAGCCTGCTTTATCAGTCTGGAGATTGGGCGAACCTCATATAACTTGTCAGTTTTGCTATGTATACACGGGACGTTGTGCACGGTTTTCCCAGAAAAAAACGTTGGCTGACGTTTGGTTAGTAGTGATTATATTCAAAATAATTATTTATTGATCTATTTACAAATGGGTGGCATAGGCTGCCCATGTCAGATTATTAGCTAAATGATTATATTTTGGCCACTTAGCGATTGCTTTTTTAAACTGACAGCAGATACCATGCATACTATTACTATTCTTTAGCAGCTAAATGTTCATCATGTTACCATACAGTTTGCAAGGTTCACCCGAGCTTTTTCTTTTGTCGGGGAAAAAAAAACTGTTGCTTGTGGGTTGATAGTAGCTGCAGAACTGTAAGTCAAGATTTATTTTTCCTTTTTCTAGTATATTTTGTCCTCACAGTTACAACAGGTGATAATTTTTTGTTGGGCTCTTTATGGTCTGGCTAACCAGGTGTAGACAACGGGGAACGCCGGGAGAGACGGGAGACAACAGAATGTGCGTGTGTGTGTGTTTGATACGGTTTGTTGGCATCTCGCTCATAACGTTGCTACACACACACACACACACACACACACACAGTCGGCACTTTTTACAGTCAAAGGTCGGCACCAACTTGCACTATTTTGAAAGGACTTCCTGGGCTTAGCGCCGCCCAAGACAAATGTGATTGCTTTAAAGAAATAAAAACAGGCCAGCCCAGTTTTCCCCCCCAATCTCCGAAACAAAATAGCGTGTTTCCAGACCATACAACTAGTTTAGTTTGGTCTGGCTGTGCAAGACTAGGCTCTTTACAACCCACTTTTCAACACCATGCCTGACCATCAAAATTGGCTTGAATACCACTCCCATGGCCATTCATTCACTCACCAAAATTACAAAAGAAAATCTTTACTCGCAAAGAAAATGCTGCATTATGTATATAATGGTGTGATTGTGCCATACAACATTAACATTTTCCAGAGTAAAACAAACCTGAATAACTAATGGTACTCAACTTAGATAGATAGATAGATAGATAGATAGATAGATAGATAGATAGATAGATAGATAGATAGATAGATAGATAGATAGATAGATAGATAGATAGATAGATAGATAGATAGATAGATAGATAGATAGATAGATAGATTATTATTAGGGGGCTGCTAGTGGGGCTTTAGACATTTTTCCAGCATATTCATTGTGTAGTGTAGGAGCAACCTGGGAGACAAATTAGTACAGAATGAGTACACAGTGCTTATGAATAGAAGGAGGAAGTTCGTAGTCGGCAGTTTAATGGGCTGAGAAAAGAGTTCGGGCCAGTTTTTCTCAACTTGTTCCTCCCTTGGGGTAGAGTAGACTTGCAAAGCACAAATATAAATGATACACTGATATGAAAATACTGTAGGCAAAATACTAAAACACACATCCCACCAAATATTAATACACAGAAGTCCAAATATTAATACACTTAACACACATATTAGTATAAAGAACCCAGATAAGCTAAGTCCCACTATGAATTGGAGTTGTGTTTCGGAAGACACCAAAATTCATGATAAATAAATGTAACACTGGTAACCTGTAGCACATAAATGTGCTGTATTGTGTAGAGGCTTCATAACCCGTTTTATCAGTATCCATACACAATAATGTCCTTACAATGCTGACTCCACAGCGATGGGAACGGGTTTAACCGAGAGCTCATTTTGCTTAATAAACCTGTTTACACCATAGAGAATATTGATTTGGTTTTTCGGACCCCACAACACAGAAACAGATTGTGGTCCTAATTTTTAAGATATGGTACATCAAACTTTAATATATTTCAAGTACTGTGCTTAGCATTGACATTGCAGCACCAGAAATGTGTTTGTTTCTCCCAACCCTTTCCATGTTGCCGTATACTTTCTTTTATCAAATGAAAATTCCATAACGGAAGCAAAGTGGCAAAATAAAAAGACGGAAAAAACACATTCAAGTTCACATTCAACTGATCTTGGTAGATCTGCCACGATAGAAGGATACAGAGAGCACCCGCGGGTCAACTTCAATCTTCTTAATTGGTAATCAAACTTTGGCTGCTCACCCTTTATTCCATTGTTATGTTCAGCATTATGTATGAACACACTCTCAGACAAGGTTTCACTAGCAGAAGGGCAGGGGATCAGTCAGTTGTCCCCTCTCGCCTTTCACAACTTTAATTTTGAGGATACCTGGTTATCATACAGCAACAACTGATCCCGTAGGTTAACCCCTTTTTTCTATTTTGTAAGCTCTCACATTTCCAGACGCACCACACTTGATTCAAAATGTCAGCTTCAGTCATTGATAAAAGGAGGTTGGCATTTAACGTGGCCTTTGTGGAACGCATGTATGCTCAAAAGTGCTTAACACGGTTTGATCTCATGATCTTTACATTCAATCCAACCTCTGAACAAATTTAACATGTTTAGCCCCATTAAAGGCTGTCTAGTAGCAGAATCATCATGTGTTTTCAATGACTCTTCTTTTGTATGTAGGCTATGTTTTTTCTTGCAGTGTCTTGGTCAGTAATAAACTGCTGTTTAAGTTTTATTTATTCTAAAAAAGTTTTTATTCATTTTCCTAGCCTTTATTTATCTTTTGTTTACCCTTTTCTAGAAAACCAAAAGGTTGGAGACAACAAAACGTTATAATGGCCGTTAATGTTAGCTACTATCTCCACACATTATTCACTCTCTGTAAGCGGTACTACCACACAAAGTTAAATATTTAAGAACCAGCAAAATACCAGAACGATGCAAAGTGCTGCAGCACTCACAAAGGACTCACTATGAATACTCTCTCAGGGTTGTACAGTGTGACAGTTTTGATCGCATTTGCTACTGAAATTGGTCACGTGCGATGATGAATGCAAGTCCATTCGCACTAGTGCGACAGGCTGCTAATGAGGAGAGGCTGTCTTTGAAACACAGAAGAGCGCTGTACAACACTGCTTAGAGGGCTCTACATTAACACTCTCCAAATGGGGGTAAATGTAGTCTTAGGCAAGTAAGTTATTGAGTCCACCTCCACTTTGGCTGCTGAAAGATATGTGTCCTCGGGATCTGTGCTCGAGCAGCGATTCTAGCATATAAAAACTTCACCAAAGGTAATAACCGGAAAGAGACGACACATTACCGCAGTTAAGTTAGCGCGTGTGCAAACAGAACATTTCCTGTGCGCCTTCACGTTAAAAGCCTGTTACTAGCCAAACATGAGTTGACTTTTAGTTTGAAGCCGGTATGAACAGGAAATTAGCGCTTCACAGCCCTGCAGTGCTCTAGCTAGAAAGGCAACTCATTCAGCTGCAGAGAAAAGTCAACAGTAGTCTAAAAACAAAGTTTGAAATAAGCCACTGAAGAACAACTCCCAACACATTCACGACAACCCATTTAATTTATCCTAAATTGTACCAATATGTATACTTTTTTTATTTAATAGGCTATGTTTAATGTTTTAAAGTTTGGTTTTAATTAACAGAAGGACATTTTAAAAAAAAATATTATTATTAATATAATAATGATATGTAGGCCTAGATACAAAAAATATATAGATATAGATATTATTTTTAGATTTTTATGGGGAGAAATAATTCTGAATCAGCAAAAAATTGAGACTCTATAAAATAATTTTCCTGGGGGCGCCCTTAGCTCAGTTGGTAGGGCGTCCCCCGCATTGGGCCTCGGCCAGCAGCGGACCGGTGTTCGATTCCAGCCCGCGGTCGTTCTCTGCATGTCACTCCCCTCTCTGCCCCATTTCAACTCTGTCTCTACACTATCAATAAAGCATAAAAATGCCAAAAAAACATATCTTAAAATACTTTTCCTAAACCTAAATCACATGCGGTACCACGGTCTCCAGTATCTAAAACCTGTGCTTAAAGAAAAACAATTACTTTTTCCCTCCCGCCATAATTGGGAAAACAAATTAGTGTAAACTTTATTACGAGGACACAGGGTTGGCAGATTGATATTCCTTTTGCCACAGCACGCGCACTATGACATAAAGAATACAATGAGATAAATGATTTGTCATTAATTGTCTTTGACTTAACGTATTTCTCCTATACAGCAACCCTAAAGGTCTATAGGGGAGAACGGGGGAATCTGAGGCATCGGGTAATGTGAGCCACCCCCTGTATCTAGGCAACGGAAAACATTTTTGGTCATGTGAGATATATGTTTTCAATCCCCTCTCATTTCCCCATGGCCCTGAAAGAGAGGACCTCATGGTGCTGTGGTAAGCATGTTTTTTTCACCAAAATAGGTATTTTGCATGTAAAAGTAAATTTTCTTGCTGTCAACTTAATCAACTGTTGTGCCAAAGCAAATGTATTCACGTAGAAAAACTTCTATCATACGTGTTGATGAACTACCAACATATGAAACCATGTGATGCTGATAACTGAAGATTAGCCTAAAATGCTAAGAGAGGTAGTTTTTTCTCAAATTGTGGTGGTGGGGGAAAGTGAGCCAAATGCTGTGGGGGAAAGTGAGCCACTGTCTCACTTTCCCCCACCATGAGGCACAAGTTAAGTTTTGTCTTAAACATATTTTAATGTAATATTACATGACATATGTTTTATTTTAATGTCATACACATTGTAGAAAAGCCATCATGCCAAGGAAATACACCAGGAAGACGACCTGGGGCAACCACACGGAAAGAGCACCTTCTCATCTTTCCCTGTAACCTTCAGGGCTGGAATGTAGAGTAGGCCTAGTTGTAGAGTATGACAGGCTGATGTTATAATCCAGTTGGGTCTTCTCCTGTGTTCTGTGTCCCAGGCTGTTCTCGCTGGTTCTGATTTTCCTATGTATTAACCCCCAGACACAAGCTGGCTCTAAGGGTCCTGTGTTCTGACCCCCAGACTGTGTTCTAATCTAACTGGTTCTATCTTTCATTTGAATCTTATTAAAACCTTTTGAATTATAATATGTTGTATTTGATTTTGTTCAGAGTTACTTTCAAGTGTTTAGAAAATTAGCTTTGCTTAATAGATCAAACCCCATCATTCTTTTACTAGTCCGACATTAGTTCTGGAATGTGTGGGTAGCTTTCAGGATTATAACTGTTACAATGTGTTGTTATGGTAGTTTCAGAGTGGAAAGTGGTTTACCCCCAGCTGGTTCACTTTACCCCCTTGATTTTCCTGGTCTGGCTCAGTTTACCCCACAGCTGGTGTAAAGTGAGCCACATGACAACTTTTTTTAAAACAATCATATTTTCAGTGCCCTTTTTATTGAAAAATTCTGCAAATGCCCATTTCTAGGAAACATCCTGAATTAATGGGAAATGTGTACATTTGAGTGATAAATCATTTTAGCTTACTTAGAGGGGAGCAAATGTAAAAAGTGGCTCAGATTACCCCGTTCTCCCCTACTGTGAATCAAATATCTCAACTTCTAAAGCACTTATGTCAACTTAACCTTCTATATTCTAGGCATTACTCCAAACGTTATGAAAGAAGGATTTCATATGTTGTTAATTGGATGATTTATGATACATTTTGTTCTTTAAAACATCCAGAAAATGAATTACAAGATATAAAAAAAATTAAAAAATATTAAAATATTTTTTGATTTATGAAACAAATAATAATAATTGTATTAATTATTTTTTTTTTAATTGAAGTACTCAACTGGAAAAGTTGCTTTACGTTATTACGAGTTCAAATTGTTACCCTATTCACCTGCAGTGTCTCTCCTTGAAAAAAAAGTTCCTAAATTTGTATTTTTTATATTAAAGTTCTATCACTTATACCTCCTGAAAATTGCAATCGTCACACATCATGCAAGAATAGTACAGGGGAATACATAATTCAACCAGTAAAAAATTGTCTCCTAGATTCCTAAAAAGTTTCACCCATCCACCAAACTTTCTTTTCCGCTCTTCAGATTTCATACCTTTGACTGACACTTGAGCGATCCCTCCCCTCATTATTAAATCTATTCTGTTTCAAGATCATTGTGTCTAGGTGAGAAGTTATCATGGGGGCATGAGGAGGTGCCTTTTTACCATGCAGGTTTGACATGGCACAATGAATATGCTTTGAAGAAATACACAGGGAGGTGCTTCCTATCTGACACACCAACTCAGAGAAATGGAGTTATGCTAATTATACTAAGCCACCGTGGTGTTGCCTTGCTCTTTCATCAACAATTATTCCACATCAAACACACGCACCAATCTAATATAATCTAGATAATTATAGACCTATGTATTTTATAAACCCAGGCAACGTGTAGTAAAGGCCATTGTTTTCTGGGTCAGGAATTTTTTCTTTTATTTCTCTCTCTAACTTGGAATACTTAACCCTAAGCTTTTAATGGTTCCCCCTCCTGAGCAGAGTTCCTCCCAGTGCATAGAAGGGCATCTTTTGTATACTAATATTTTGGCTGAATCTCAAATGGGTTTAATTGAGGGCGATGCCTCGGTAAAACAGTGTGGTCAGGGGGACTGTGTGAATTTGATTTGTTGGAGCTTGAGGAGAAAATACAAAGCCCATCGCACATTTTGGAATTTTTCATGCTCAGAATTACATTTACAGTATTAAGGCAAACACATTGTTTTTCAAGCACTGGTCAATTTATATTTTTTTGTTTATTTAGCTTCCATAACATGTCTCTTTCTTACTACTATACATCAAAAGGTCCAAAATCTACATTTAGGTGTTTATTTGACTTAACCTTGTGTGTTTGACTCTATATATATATATTCCTCTTATACAACCATCTTTAAGGGCCATCATCTCAACATTTTTCTCAATATTCCAAACATCTCACCTTCTAAAGCATTTACATAACTTTCCATAATCATTCTTAACACTATTCTCAAGGTTATCGAGGTGAGAACAGGAAGGAAATGGAGGGCGGAGAGGGCAAAGCAGTGGAGGTGGCAGAGTCTCGCTTATGGCAAAAGGCACTGGCGGTGGGTGTAATGGCAACTGGGAGAGCGGACTTGGGATATTTCCCAAAGACGGATGTCAGCAAGGTCCAGGGCAAAGAGAAACACCATCTACTCCAGGAATAGGTCCAGGCAGGCGTGGAGGAAGAGCAGGGCAGTGGGACTTCAGCAACAGGGAGCGTGGACAGGGTGGGAGGCTCAAACATCCTGCAGGCAGACTTGCATCGCGTCCGGTTCCTTTTCCAAGCAGTTAACGATGTTTTACCAAGCCCAGAAAAAACCTCCACGTTTAGGGAAAGATTGAAACACCTTCCTGCCTTCTTTGCTCTGGTATACACTCTTTAGAACATCTCTTCAGTAGCTGCCCCAAAGCCCTTGTGGATGGTCGCTATCTTTGGCGCCAGGACCAGGTGCTTAAAGCAGTTGCTGAGAGTACATCTGCTCCAGCAAACACCACCAAAGTACCAAAGAAGGCAATCAACTTTTTTCAAAACTGGAGAGAAACCCCAGCCTCAACCAAAAACCATAAAAACAGGCCTTCTCTACACAAACCTCTGACTGGCAACAGCAGGCTGACTTGGGAAGGCAGCTGACTTTCCACAGCACATCACAACAATATCACTCCGGCCAGACTTGACCATCATCTCTCCCGCATCAAAATAACTCATTGTGCTGGAACTCACAGTGCCCTTGGATGAGGGTATTGAGGAAGCCTACGAGAAGAAGTATGCAAAGTCCCAGGAACTAGTGGAGAAGTGCAAGGACATATGCTGGAAAACATTATATGAGCCCATGGAAGTTGGATGTAGAGGCTTTGTAGGATGCTCACACAAAGTCTTTAGTCGGTTCTGCTTCATCCAACCCATGTGAGGCCGCAGAGAAAGCCTCAAGGTGGATTTGGCTTAGGAGGGCTGATCTGTGGGTAGCTGCTGGGACACAAGTCAGGGCTTGGTCAACCCTGGCTGGGTCGCTTGGCGAGGGTGTCTAGTGTTGTGAGACCCGAAACAACCGATAACCCCAGGACACATCACTGAAGATGCGTCCCAGTGCATCCAGGAGATGATTCTTATATAGGAAGTAAAGAAATGGAACCTATTTCACCTGCAGTGTCTTGCCTTAACAATTGGCCTTTACGTAAACTAAACCAAAAACAGTATATAATGCATAATCTAAACTATTTGAATAGGTCTGATTCTCACATGTGGAAGGAGGCTGACTCCAGCTACTGTACAAGTGTATTTATTTATTTACCTTTCAACTCTGTGCCCCCACTCCTCTTAGCATGAGTAAGTCTCATCAGCCCAAATCAACAGCAACCCAACCCAAACTAGTGAGAAGAAGCTCATCAGACATCACTAATCAAGTACAGCTTGACGCCCGTTTTTAGCCAATCATGTGTAGCCTCTGGTGCTGTGAATAAATAAGGCTGATTTGATGAGTTTAAATTTTTAATCAGATGTTTGAACTGTGGCGTGTGTTATTTTCTCAGTTGTGCTCCGCTTTGTTTTGCCGAGCCGAGGTCAAGTGGATGTCAGGGTGATTGTGGTGTGTGTGTGTGTGGGGGGGGGGGTTAGCTTGTACTGTACAGTGCAAACTCAGATGTGATTTTTTTGAATTAAACTATAGAAAAGGCTTTGCAAGTACAGAAGAATAGTACAGAAGAAAAAAGAAGCCAGTATTTCTGCACAACGTGTGCATTTCTCAAAGTGCAGGAATAATTTTCCAAAATGGCCTATTCACCTATTGTCATTATATATAGCTATGGTTATAACGTTGTAGAGCAGTTTGTCAGTTGCTATTCAGTAGCTCTGTTCACTGGATCACAAGGTTGGCCGGTAGATTCATAATTTTTGGAATCCCTATTGCATTGGAATGTTTTGTTCCTTCAGATGGTAAGGTATTTAGCATTTACCTTGATAAAAAAAGTTTAAATTGGGTACATGAAGGAGGTATTTTTGAATGTTCTTCCATGCTCGCTATCAATGGTTCAGAGAGAATGACGATTGAAATGGAAAAGAGAGACACAGATACTTCAGGAACAGGAAATCACCACACACTGGTAAAAGAAACCAGCAAAAGAACCAGGGAGTTCAGCATTGAGATCTGTGCAGATTTTAGGCAGGACACTGCATGTGTACAGGGTAACATTAACTTATAGATATCATCATGAAACTTTGCCAGGTGATTACTTAGATTAGATTAAAATAGTCATTATCCTTAATGTAATTGTAATTGTATTGAATGTTGTCAAAATAATGGCCATTGATGATGATTTTAGGCTATATGAGAAATAGTTAGACATACAGAGACAAGGTGTTGTCAAATCAACACCTAAATGTACATTATGTACCTTTTATTTATACTAGTATGAAATAAGAGATGTTATCGAAGCAAAATAGACAAATATCAAAATTGAAATTGCTTTAAAGATGTATGTTTTGCGTGCAGTGTCTCACCTTAAACATAGCAAATCTAATTCTTAAACAGTTAAAATAGAAGGTTGTTTTGTGGTTAGCACTACTGGAATTGGATCGGGGAATATCAGGTGGACATACGTATGGACTGACAAATCAGTCTATACCTATTCAATCTAACCCCTTAGTGGACTGCCCCGGGCCTAGAGAAAAACAGCTTCTCAAAAATATGTAGGGCTCAATTGCACCGCTGTGCTAGCCTGGCATTCCCAGACCTGCCACTAGGCGCTGGCAAATTAAATTTGCTGCGCCTGTTGTTCTGGAAACTCTGAATCTGGGCTCACGTTTCAATTGGTTCTATCTAATATGGGCGCGTCAGAGGCCTTTGTATGGTGCTCTGGGGAGGACGTAACCGGATGACGACAGTGACGTGCATGCGAAGCCGTGATAGTAAACATCAAAGATGGCTGCGGATATGTTGTGTGAGTTTGAGACTGCTTTGGCCTCGACCCTTTATGATTTGGAAGACGGCACTCAAATCTTTCATTAGCAAGTAAGTGGAATGTTCTGTTTTACCGACCGACCACGGCAAACGTTTAATTTAACAGTTTAACAGCTGTTCGCTAAACGAAAGGGGCTTACGTCACCTTGTGCATCGCTCTGATTGGTTGTAGTGCTATCCAACTGCGTGCAGTGGCATTTGAAATGCACGAGTAGGAGCCGCCACTTGAGTTGGAAATTACTATTGATCGTGGCCAGACCCTCTATCGTTCAAGATATCAGGGTCTGGATTTCCAGGCTACCGCTGTGCTTCAATAATGAATGAGGGTGGACTCTCAATAATTTTTCCACTGTGTCAGATGTACCCATATGAGGCATACAGGCCTTTACAGCTCAACATTGATAACGATTATATTAAGGCATCGGTAAAGGAAAAAATATATCCTCTCTAGTTTGTCACATTTTTTCCTCTTTGGACTATAGAGGAGTATGTGTTACATCCTGTTTTTTTTTCTTTCAAACCAGTCCATCATCGGCTTAAAAGGCATTTTGAGAAAGTCAACCCTACAACACAATTTCTCCTCTGGGTTCTATAAAAGTTAATCTTACCCTTAACCTCAATGATGATGATCAGTGAACTCCACAAAGCGCTCTGGAAATGGAGACCACTGACATTTACCCTGACGTGTCCGCTCCCATTTGATGGCACATTTCACACCAACACAATAGCTTTCCCTTTTTTTTCCAATCTCTTTCCATTGTGGGGGCAGTGGTGGCAGAGGATTTAACCAAAAAAAAAGTAATCAGCCAGAGTACAGAAAAAAACAAAATAGCATTAGGGAATGAATTGATCTGTATCTGCAACACTTTGCCTGAAACCCCTGGCTTAAGTTTGCACAGATTTTCTTTGGCTAAAACATCCACTCGGTCTTTCAGTCATTTTCAGATGGCTGTTGTGTGTATTTTCTCCTCTATAAAGTATCTTGAAGCTGAGCTCTTTTGAGTGCCACATTAAAGAATGAACACATGCTTGCATCCGAAAAACTGGCACTGTTCACGGTTTTGCTATTTTCTCTGTCTCAGATATTAAAATCCCCCAATTGAAGTTATTGGCATACTAAGTAATCTCCAGCAAACTTTTGGCAAATGTTTGTGTACTGCGGCAATAATTAACATCAATCCGCAATGCTCCGGGCGGCTGCTAACTCTAAACTAGCTTTTTAGATAATGGTTATCAGAGCTGCCACTGACCAGACTTTTTTGTAGCGTGCACAAACGACGGACAGGTAACGGATGGTGAGTGGATATAAGCTGATTTTGACAAAAAGTGTTTCGGATTACAATAGCTTAATATGCCTTTAACCTCCTCAGCTACTGTGTACAGCTATGCGTTTTGGGAAGGCAGGTACCACAAACATATTCCATTATATCCTGGATTGTATGTGTTTCATACGTGTGTATGCTTGATGGCAGACAAGTTATGAATACAAAGTCTCCTGGTAATATCCTATCCATTTCTCTCTCCGGGGGCAATCGTAGAAAACATCTTATGATTGTGGCACCTGGAGTATGTCTCTAGGACTCAACCTTTTTCCCTTTTCCATCTACACTGTTGTATGAAATGCCATCCACGGCGGCCGCAATTTGAGCAGGTAAACGAGGCAAAGCCCAGCAAAGAGGCCAGCTGTGGGGGTGAGATTGAAGGCTACAGGCCTTACAGGGAAATGCATTTTAAAATGTTGATGTCTTTTCTTTTTTTTCACTCTTTCTTCCCTTTGCCTGCAGCATTGATCTGCAAGCGAGACCCTAAATCAACCCACGCAAATGAACTGAACAATGACTGACGTTTAGCTAAGCGCTGTTGGCTTTCAAACAACTGTTTTATCACCCTGCAGGTCAAGCCGAGAGCCCGTATCATTAACATTCATACAGCAACAACTCTGAAGCTGTTCCTATCAATAATAGAACATTTGTGTTTGTGTTGTGTTGTGTTTCAAACACGCAAGAGAGAAACAATGCAGGTGAATGGGGTAACATTTTGCACCTTAAAGGTGAAGTAAGCAGTTTATTTACGTTAATATAAGTGTTAAATCGCTCTTTATTCATACAGTGATCACTTAAATGATCCCAAAATGTATATCCAATCACAAGAGAGAACGCTGTAAACCGACACCCGTCTCACTGCCGGTGCACGCCAGAGCGACAGATGGGTGAATGTTTATGCGCCTACAATGGCGGAGCAGGTAAAAATCCTTCCCAATGTCAGTTTTGATGGTTTTTATCATGTTTTATCACACTTACTTATCTGAGATGCTAGATTACTCGCTGTTTGAAGACCGCAGTGCATTAACGTGGGGACGAGGGAGGGGACTGCTAACTGCAGTCAGTGACAGGAAGTTAGCTAAAGTGACCATTCCGCTTACTGAACCTTTTAAGGTACAGTATCATCATGAAACTTTTAAAAAGAAATGTAATTAACAAATAATTCTATAATTACCTTCAGAATAGTCATGCCTTGAAGAAACTGTTAGGGGTGCCCTTAGGCGGCAAATAGCAGGGGGCCCCTACTTTCACAAGATGCTTCCAGTATTTTCACTGGACTAAATCTTAATTAGAAATATGTGCCATGCAAATCTTTTTAAATAAATAATCGCAATTATTAAAAATTATAATATAACACAACCAACCGAGGGGCAGTACACAAAAGTCCTTTGGGAGCCCTGGCTGGGAGTCTGTTAAAAGTGAAAACAGTAGCCATTATAATGAACATTCAACACATGTTTATTCAACACATTCCATTTTTCTCTTAGAGCCCGCATCATGCAGAGAGAGAACTGCAGATCGAACTGGCTTCAGCATCTAGTTTTGTTGAGTGGCAGCTTTTATTCAAAGTGTTGCCTCAGCCTTTCAAAACTGCATGGATACAGTGCCATTCTATGATGACTGGATGTAAGATGAGCTGTGTGTGTGTGTGTGTGTGTGTGTGTGTGTGTGTGTAAATCTGTCACTGAGACCACTACGGTGTGGAAAAATCCCTCCATCGCTTTATGATTGCAACAACTAAAGGGGCCAAGTGTGATGGTTAGGAACACGCCCCACTTTAACTCAATAAACTCTCATGATACAAGCAATTATTTTTAACACAGTAAACCATCCGTCCCTCTTCAAACATTCTAAAAAAGCTCCAAATAAATGTGTCTGTCCGGAGACATTACCACACTGAAATTAATCTCCACACTCGTATGGTGACTAATGGACAAAATTTGCCTGTAACCCACTCCAGTCGTTACGCATTCGAGAAAAAAGAGGGCCTTTTTCCCCTCTTGTAATGGGACTTTCAAATATATCATTCATAGCGGCTAAGCTAAATTAAATGCAATAACTTTTCAATGGTTCCCTTTTAACCTACTGTGCAGAAGGAGGGGGCCCATTCCATCGCTATGGTGCATTTACTCAACAAAATGTAGCTATAAAGGACTTTATCACAATGCTGCCTTTTTAGTTAATGATTTTTTTCAGTTACGGTTTTAGGAAATTGAGCTGGGAGAAAGAAGAAGGCCTGCTTTTAGCTGCCATATGTAAAGAACCAGCGATAGGCCATATTACAGTTGCCTCTTCTCAAGGGAAATATTGCTCTTTTTATTTTGCTATCCACTATGTTTCCACTCCAAGCTGCTTGTATTTGTTTCACCGTGACAATGGGAATAGCTGCATTGTGATGGCCGGCTTCCAACACTGATTTAATGCAGTGCCCCATCCCGCAGAAAATGAGTATGGCTACTGTGGTCTTGTTGTCCCTCAAAACTGAGAAGAGAAACTTTTCTTATTTGTCTCATTTGCATTCTTATGTGTTAGTGTTCAAAGAAAATATTTAGATGAGTATGCCAAATCAAGCTGTTCAGTTTCTGAGTCGCTTGGTGAGGGGTTTGAAAAGGTTATAAGTTCATCTTTAAAAACACCAAACCGGTGTTTCCATAATTCGTTTTGATAAAATGCACCGTGCTATTTCCCTGAGCATATGTTTTAGATTTTCTTTCACACCCTGTAAACGAAGCCCTTGATCTCCAATTAATTTCTCTGCTGGAAAAAAAAATCCTACTTGGATCTGTATAAATAAACATTCATCATAACTGTAAATGATCTGCAAACGTATGCTTGTACAAATGAATCCCCCACTTAAAATCGCATTATCATTACAGTGAAAACGACAATGGAAAAACAATTTAATAGCATTTGATGATACAAAACATTATGCTCTGCTTTGTTCCATTGGGCTGGTTTTCCATTCCATAAGTGCTTCCAAGCAGGTGTTCAATTAACATGTTAGGGGCCCCAGAGTAAAAGTTCTGGCCCCAATTGACTGATTCACACCTCTTAGACGAAGCGCATTGTGACCATTTAGTTCCCATTGAGTAAACTGCAAATGACCAATAAAAACTGTCTGTCTACAGGTGTTATGTGTAACATTCAGTCTGTAGTCATTCAATTAAACACATGTAGGATTATGCACAATGCCGGTACACTTTAACTCCTAAAGATTATAACTAAACTAAAACTAAAAATATATATATTTTGTTTGTTTTCTTACCGGATTCTTAAGCTGTATATGTCCCACCTAAATGGTGATACACACAAAAATAAAGTATAAAAAGGGTCTTAAAACTAGGTGTTGACACAGAGTACCTTTAGATTAAGAGGCATAAAGCTGGACCCATTTTAGTTAATATTAATAGGGGGAATTAATGGGGGGGGTTGACACACCATAAGTCAGAGCATGTTATGCACATTTGTTGCATTGGCGGCCTTATACCGTATGTTTCACCCTTTTAGGATGCCAATGGTGTTTCCCACTGCACAAATCTGAAAAAACTAAATCTCAATATGAGTCCCAAAATGTGGATCTTACCCAGACAGTGAGGCCTGATAAACGGTTTAAGACTTTTTACTTCCACGACATTAGCGAGCACTTCAAGCAGATGCTGTCTTTTAACAGTGTGTTTGGCTTCATTTACGGAAGAGAGGTAATGCAAAAAGGGCATTCCAAAGTCACACTCATTGGAAGACAGCTGCGTAAACATGGAGAGAGGACACTTAGTGATGTGCCTTGCCTGGGCCAGAGAACTAAAACCGCAGGCCTGCAGATTCTCAACTCTATTTAAGTTAGTTGAACGGTAAACTCTGCCACTCATGTTGACAGTGCCTATGACTAGCAAGTGGAGAGAGAAGCTTCTCACGCTCAAAGCTCCTCAAAACATATCTAAGGTCAACTACGCTACAGGAGCTGCTTTCACCGCTTGCTCATTTGAGCATGTTGAGCTGTCCATGGTACTGAAAGAGCCAGAAGAAAACTACCGGCACTGGAACATTTTAATTCCCCACACCAAGCAACATTAGACATGACATTTCTTATTAATGAGTTAGTTGTTAAATCTGTTTTTTATGCTTTTCCAATGCGTTGAGCTGTCCATGGTGCTGAAACCGAATATACACCATTAGACCCACATATGTACTTTATGCAAATCAACTGGAATCCCTAACCAGACATAAGGTTTTTAAATGGGCCCCGTATCGTTTAGTCCGCCTCTGTTCTCAGGCTGCATCTTTTGATCAGTAGACCTATGTGATGGAAGCCTCAGAGAGTTACCCAATGTCTTACTGTCAATTATTACTACTAAGTTTTGCATTCTGTCGAACCAGCCAGCAAGAGGCTGGAAAGACTTCTTCAGTCCAAATCCTGTAGGTCGAGTTATGTTTTTGATAACGTTAGCCAAATTATGCCAATTTGAGACCCATTCTCCTCTTTTTGAGCCCTGAAATCCACAATTGTTTTGCACTTATACTTTTTATCTTAATAATTGAATCAGTTCATCTGGGAGGTAATCCGAGATTAATTGATCACATCACGTTCAAGTCCATGGCATGCACAGTGTGTATTGAGTTTATTTAAAAATATTTGAAAATGGGGCTGCCCTCAGTTGCCCATGCACTGTGTATAGTCTATAGCCTATTTCAGCCTCGTCGGTATCTCGGATTACCTCCCAGATGAACTGATTAAATTATTAAGCTATTAACTATCTACCATTGTTATAAATCCTTAACAAACTGCTAACAAACACTTAACAAATCATTAATAATCATTAATTAAGAGTTTACTAATGATCTATTAACGAGTTACAACGGATAGTTATTATAAAGTGTTACCAAAAAGTGTTGTTCTTAAGATGTACTCTTTCATCCTTGGACACTACATCAGCGCTTCCCATGTGCGCCAGCTTTTTGGCATCATAATTTCTGTTTGTTTTGTCAATCACTGCTGCATTTTGGGGTGTGGTTAACGATGCAGCCTGTAGGAGCCACTACTGTCCCTTATGTTTTGCTATTATCTTCTTGTCATTACTCCTTCAAACCCTTTTAAAACACGACGTTGATGTTTTTCAGACTCTTCTGTTTGCCTGTTTAGTTTCTCCTTAATTTCTCAGTCAAATATATTCCCTCGTATTGCATTCCCAAGTTATTTGCTGCTGACTTTCATGCAAGGCCTTTCAAAAGCCCACAATGTGACTGCTTAAAAAAACGGCCTCACAAAAGAAATTAGCGTTCACTGCACGATTAAGGACAAGCTGAGAGTGTGACACACAGATCAACCCCCCATATGTTGCCAAGCGTTGAGAGGTAACTATGTTGTTTGCATTGCTCCCCGGTGTCAGTGGAAAGCTGTGTGTGTGTCTGAGGGACACGCTATGATTTCAGAGGTTAATGCATGGCAGAAATAGAACATGAGTGGGCTTGATAATCACTGGCAAATAATAGGCCGGTGATACCAGCATGCCAGTTTAAAAATGCAACCGTGTGTGTGTGTGTGTGTGTGTGAGAGAGAGAGAGAGAGAGAGAGAGAGAGAGAGAGAGAGAGAGAGAGAGAGAGAGAGAGAGAGAGAGAGAGAGAGAGAGAGAGAGAGAGAGAGAGAGAGAGAGAGAGAGAGAGAGAGAGAGAGAGAGAGAGAACAATTTATTCAGGCAAATGGCTTTGTGAGCTTGATTTTGACAGTGGGATGTGCACAAATATTAACTTCAAGAAATGTTAGTGCATCCGTATAATGTGGTGTGCTAATGCTTTGCAAGAGTTCAGTTCAATTTGCCATATCAAAGATTTTCGGTGTACACACTGTAATGATAGATAGTACGTTTCTGAATCTGTAATTTGCTGCAATGAACACAATGAACCGTTGAGCCTGCCTCAGATTTATCTCTCTCGGAACTAGTCAATAAAGAAGTCGGAAATGAGCGAAAAGCAAAGGCTGTGACAAAAGTAATAAAAAAGAGAAATGGAACTTTACATCATTGTTTGTCAAATGGTCACCAAGTATCAGTGTGTTGTAGTCAAATTGCAACCCTTTTCACTTCAAAAGAATGATACAGCGAATATAGTTGGAAGGATACATAACAAGCACCTTCATCATTTTGTATCAACATAATGAGAAAAGGGTTTTTAGTTTAAGTATCAGCTAAATGTTCACTGACAATTTTTGCAGTATCCATTCAGACATAAATATGATTGGTCATGCTTAGAGATATTTTATAGTTTTTCAAAATCGATGACCAACAACATAATATAATGAAATGTGTGAGTACATCAAGGAATGCTTCCTGTTAACAAAAATGTTTTGTGCATCTAAAGCTTAATATACACTGTTGCACTGGCTATCCAAACTAGATGAAGTGTATATCTGTGAATGGCTTTGAAACATTTACATCTTCTGTAAAAGCACGAGCTGACAGCCACAGTTAGTCATTTTATAGAACTTAGAGAACATTTACATTAACACCAACCATAAAACACAGCCATCTACTGCAGTTTAGCACCTTTTAGGTTTTTGTAAGTTCTCAGCCAGTACGGTTCTGTATTTATATATACAGTACTAAACATAATTCATTTGTTTTTATCATTCTAAGCATATGTTATGTTCAACTTTTTTAGTTTATTTTATTCTATTTTTGTTTCTTTTAAAACAATCTATATTATGGTCACAAACAATACAATTGAGTTTTTGTATGGATTGACTTTGGTATTCTTCTGTCACGGCTTGTGTATAATGCTTTGTCCTACCTATAGATACTGTAGATCAGTGTACAAAATACCCAACATTATACACCTTAGTAAACACCTAGAACAGCCTATACAAAGTGCCATGATTTAGCAATAGGATTAACCCTATCATAACCTGATAGGAAAACATCACTTTTCCACACACAGTCTAAGAATTTTGCATGTAAACAGAGTGGATCTCTCCGGATTGGCTGCTAACAGCTCTGTCAGCAGAAACCAGTTGCTATCTGTTTCCAAATTCAGACTCCCTTTGTAAAGTTTTACAGCCTGCTGTGCTGTCATCCTGCATCCTATGAACAATGATGCCTCTAAAAGGGCAGTGAATTGACTGACGGAATGAGACTCAACTCTGGGCTTCTCCACTAATGATTTGAATAATCGACGTTTGGGAGGCAGCCCCTATGGTTAATGCTAATGAACTGCATTCGTGTAGCGCTTTTATCCAAAGCACAGGACCCAAAGTGCTTCACAATTGTTTCTAGCCAAGCACACACACACACACACACACACACACACACACACACACACACACACACACACACACACACACACAACCATCTGGAGCCATTTCAGGTTCAGTGCCCAGGGACACTTCAACATGTGGCAGGTGGTGGGGATCGGAGCGTATTACTATAGCACACTATAGCTTTACTGAACCATATGCAGGAGGCAGGACATGAACCCCAGGCTTCTGTGTCAAAGTCCTGAGCTTTTTACATGCACCACCCAACCCATTACCTTAGACTTTGGTGTAGTACAAAAAAGCACTTTCTCTACTGGGAAAAAAAACATAAGCAATCATGCTCTCTCCAACTAATTATATAATCATATTAAGTAGACATGAATGTTGGGGGAAAAGGGTTGTATCACATATGTTCCTAAAAATATAGCAGCACACAGCACTCATCGGGTTCTAAACGGTCAACTTATTGTTATCCAGTTTTGTATTAGCACAATACCGTCACACTGGACATGGACCTGTGTGGCAAATTTCAAGTCAATGGTACTTGCTCTGTTTTAACAGGTTTGTTTATAAAACTGTATTTTATTCTGTTAAATATGGATCATATTTCATGTTAAATTGTTGCATATCATTTCCAGTTATTGGGTAAAATTGGGTCAAATGTGTCCAGCGTATGGTTATTTGAGCCGCGGCACAACAAGTAATAAAGAAAGTAAGATAAAATGATTAACCAACTGGTAAGGGCCGCGTTTCCCAGATTCGATCGTTCTTTGGCACCAAAGATGGGTCGAAAGAAGGGTTTGCCTAAGAAGGAGCGCTAAGATACGGGTGTTTCCCAGATGGCTTCTTAAGTGCCATCTGGGGCGACCGTGGCTCAGGTGGTTAAGCTGGTTGGCCAATGATCCTAGGGTTGGCGGTTCGATCCCAGCCTGGCCACTTGTGTCATGGTCGTTGTGTCCCTGGGCAAGACACTTCACCCACCTTGCCTCGTGTGAATGTGTATGACTGCTGTATGTTTGAGGTGGTGGTCGGAGGGGCCGATGGCGCTGAATGGCAG
The DNA here is from genome assembly GCA_949357725.1 of Hyperoplus immaculatus. Taxonomy (NCBI): domain Eukaryota; kingdom Metazoa; phylum Chordata; class Actinopteri; order Uranoscopiformes; family Ammodytidae; genus Hyperoplus; species Hyperoplus immaculatus. Next base: position 21,190,083 of record OX442369.1, read on the forward strand.
CCTCGCTTCTGTCAGTCTGCCCCAGGGCAGCTGTGGCTACTATGGTAGTTTACCACCACCGGTATGACTGTGTGTGAATGAATGGAACCTGGAACCCTGTAAGCGCTTTGAGTCACATAGAAATAAAGCGCTATATAAATCCAATCCATTATTATTATTATTATTATCTTTGGAGAACGCCTAAGTTAAAGCGAAAGAAGCTCTTTAGTGGGAGCTGTCCACCGCGGTGGTGCTGAAACTGAATAAATCGATGCCAGGCGAATCGATCACCCACCTCTTTATCAGCGCATAAGTCACACACAGCGCCCTGTGGTCTCCCCCACACAGGTGGAATTAGGCTACGCATGTATCGTGTGTGTGTGTGTGTGTGTGGGGGGGGGGGGGGGCGGGGGTGTGGGTGCGGGTGTGTGTGGCAACAAGTGTATCAAAGTAGTAATCAAGCCCATTAGCGCATATATACCCCGTGGATATAGGCACACACATGCGATGTGAGAATGGAAGAAAGCGGCAGCAAAAGAAACAAGCGGGCACCGTCGTTTACCGCGGAGGAGATGGGCGTCTTAGTGGACGAGGTCTGGCAGCACCAGGGAGTTTTATTCGGGGGAACAAGGGGCAAAAAGAACATCCAGGTGAAGAACCGTGTTAGGCAGGCCATAGCCGAAAAGATGTCCCCCTCCAGCCCATGTGGCCTGCGTGACTGGCGTGCTGTGAGGAAAAAGTGGCAGGAGTTCCAGAACCAAACAAAAAGGAAGAGTGTGAAGGTTTCACTAATCAATCTCCCTTCGTTGCAGGTGATGCAGACGCCCAATAAAGACAGCGCGGAGCCACCCCTCCCCCATATGGTTTCAATAAACTATTTTGGTTTCTTTTCAACCATGTATTGTGTGGATCATTTTGCATTGAAATGAGGGTGTCAAACCTAGCAACCTAAGCGTAGGTTAATGACGTGTGCGTATTGTGCGCCCTTTCAACAGCATTCCAGTGCCAGACTTTCAGGTAAAGCACCCGGGCACTGCAGCAATAATCATAGTGTGCAGGACGTTACATGTAGCCTACATCTGCTGGTTCTGTTTATTTATTTCAGCCTTCAGGCCTGAGAGTTGATATGGGTGATGTGTGGTGGTTGTGGGTTTATGGTTTAGTGCTTGGTGACTGGTGGTGAAGAGGTAGGGGCTGCGGGTTGTTGGACCGGGCTTAAGGCAAAATTGCAGCGGGTTGCTCTGGATGTGTGGAGACACCAGAGTGATCAGCCGTTGGATCTCCGCACGGGGCAGCCGGTACTTTGCCTGGACGGCCCGGTCTGATAGCACGTCCAGTGGGGAGAAGTGCCGACGCACGTATGCATTTATGTAAACCGTCTGGCTTCGCGCATGGCGAGGCTGTTGGTTCGCAGCGAGAAGGTGTTGTATTGCAGCCATGGTTTCTCACACGCGCGGACTTTGGCAACGCCTTTAGCAGGTGGAGCCGCTCTGAATGAGGTTCAGCTGAGTTCAATTAAATCTGTTTCTTTGATATCTGTGAAATGCCACAGGGTTGTTGATGTTTTTTTTGTATGTGTAGTAGTACTATAAACTCACATGTGTGTGGAAAACGTAAACGTCTAATTCATTAAAACATTTTTTTTCTCTACTATTAGTCTATGTTTATTGCACCAGTGGTCCGCATTGAGCATTGTTTTATTATTTCGAAAAGTGGAGGAAATAAATTTCCCTGACGCGGCATGATCACTGACGATTTGGTCGCTAAGAAGGTTGAAAGAGTGGGTCAGCTCCATCTTACAGTTCCGTCTTAGTGAAATAACTTCTTTCGCTAAGAACGAATCTGGGATACGCATTCTTCTTTCACAGCGTTCTTAAGAGCGCTCCAAAGAAGTACTTAGCCCAAAGAGGCTCTTAACGAATCTGGGAAACGCGGCCAAGGTCAGTCCACACTGTTGTGGATATGCCCCACGTCTGCAAAACCTTGCATGGTCTCTGGATCAAGCCTGTTATGTATAATACTTACTCAAAAAAGTCAAAATGTTGAAATTTTTTCCTAATTTCTTTCAAGTGGAAATGAGAAATGAGCATCTAAGGAAGGCTGTTATGTTTGAGTGTGTTTGGGAGTATCTTTGATCTCCTCTGTATAGGATCAGCTCTAACTCACAGTATGTGTCCGATCCACTGGTACATGAGCTACTGCAAATGGAACAGGCCATCTGTGTGTGTGTGTGTGTGTGCGTGTGTGTGTGTGTGCGTATATGTGTGTGCACGAGCGTGTGCTTGCATACAACAGTCATGCCAGTCAAATCCGCATAAGACTCTATTATCATCTTCTTCAAGTACCCCTTTGAGTGGGAGTTCGGTCTTTGTGCTACACGCTCCTTTTTTTGCATTATGCACTCTTCCTTCCACTACATATATTTATTTATTACTGTGTCTTTCAAGATCAAAATGAATGGCAAATAGGCTCAGAGATAGATATATCGCAGCAGCAGTAGTGGGAGTCGGCTGAGGTCGCCAGACGGGAGGTGTCTCTGAAACGGGAGAGATGGTTCAGATCAAACGTAGATTTTGTAGCTGCTTGTCAGAGGCTCCAGGTCATCAAGTGAGTGAGGGCTTCTGCGGCAGACACAGACGAGGGGAGAGAGGCTTGTGGAATTCATTACAAGTTACTTTCACTCCATTCAGTTAGCTCCGCTCAGCTCTCTTTCCCTGCCGGTCTCTCTCCTATTCACTCCTAGACCTGGAGGCTATGAACCCCCTACTTCAACTTACATACAAGGTTACAGTGCAGTACCTCCAGGGGGGGAAAAAAACATACAGGTGTCCCCAAACAGCCAAATCTGTCCCACAAAAGCATCTCGTACCTCTAAAGAGTGCCTAGATGTAAGAGGCAAATTGCCAAACTCCCAAAGGCGACACCATTTTCTTTGTCTACAAGCCTATTTGGCTGGTGAATCTGTTGCTCTCTAGAACAACAGCTGGCAACACAAATAGCACTTGGTGAAGTGGAATTTATGAAAAATAGTTGTCACAACAAAGGTGTTGTAACACTTTACATGAAAGAATACTAGAAACAGCACTTTGTTCAATAGCACAAGCACATTATTCTTCCTCTTAACGTAGTTTTAGGCGTAGCTTTCGAGGGGATGTAGGGAAATGCTCCCCTCAATATATAAAAGATGTAAATTCTCATCAAACAAATAGGAAATACAACAGTTCAGGGGTTTGAAATCTTTCTATGTCCTTTCTATCAATCAATCAATCAATCAATCAATCAATCAATCAATCAATCAAACTTTATGTATAGAGCAATTTTCATACAAGTACATGTAGCACAAAGTGCTTTAAACAATCCCCTCCTCCCACGACACACCCAGATATATTCATACACGCAACAACGATCCCCCCTCCCACCTATCCAAACCCAAAGCAATATTATTGTGACAAATTTCATTAAAAACAGGAAGAAGAGACTGCGCTTAGGAGACCTACAATTATGTATCCTTCTCAATGATTTCAGAAACCACTGAAGCGGGCCGTACCATCTTAACCTTGCACAGCTCTGTGTAAACCAGCATAGTTGAACGATTGCCCTAAAGAGCCAAATTCAACACAGTACTCTCTTGAAAAAAAGTTCACTGTACATCCGACTAATGACTACAAGCTCAACAGCTGGCCCAGATGTATGTATACTCACTTTTTTCAATTGGCTACATTGGGTGCGTGAGAGTGAGCAAATATTGGGCAGGGTTTGGGAAATATTTAACACAAATCACTTTCTTAATAAGGAATAAGAAATACACATGAATGTAAAATGGGATTTAAATTATAACAGATTAGTATGGTCAACAAAGCCGAGCTACCTGCTATTTCACACTGCAGCGCTCTTTTATCATCTGAGCGAGTAAACGGCCTAGAAAAGCAACAAAGATTTATGATATCTCTGATAATAAATCTAATACATATTATATCTCTGGTGTAATAAATCATTATGGAAACAAAGTGCGTCTGCTGTTCTCGTAACACTGCTTCCCTGGGAACAGCCGATTACTACAACTATATCTGTTCATTTATATTAGAACAGGATGAAATGATAAAGAAAGCAATGGAATAGAACACATTGTGTAAAGACAACACTCAAGCAAGGAATTTAAAAGGAAACTAAATACACTAACGTATATTCATATTTTGAACCAATACATGTACAGACAGAGAAAATATGTACAACATGTGTAACATCAGAATAATATCAGTAATACAAGTTATAGAGCATATTAAAAACTATAGGTTAAAGTGGGGAAGAGGGTTGTGCAGAGGATTTGGACATTTCTTTATCTCAGGGTTATTTATTTACGGTTATATGCAGAGGGTTTTGTTCGAGGTAAAGAGTCTCACAGGCAGGGGAAATAAGATGGCTGGGTGTCTCCACCTTTTTTTAACCTAAAATCAACAATCCGTTCCTTAGTTTTGCTGATATTGAGCAGCAGAATGTTCTCTATGTTAATTTGTTGATATCTTCTCGGTATGAAATCTCATTGTTGTTTGTAATCTGTCCAAGGGATGGTGTTGTAATCCTCAAACTTCACAACAACTCTATGTTGGAAGTGGCAGTGGGTGTCGAGGATGAACAAGAGGGGGCCGAGCACACAGCCTTGGTGGACAGCGGTGTTCACTGTTAGAGTGAAGCGGACCACCAAACTGAACTGTCCGAGGTATTACAGTGGTACTTTAGACTAGACACTGCTAATGTTTAGGCACAGGGGCCAGTGGCGTTTCCAGGAAATTTTGACTGGGATGGCCAAGGACGCCCACAGAGCTAGAGTGGGGTGGCCACCGCACACCTGAATGAATAGCGTGATATGCTGTAAAACCAATTCAAACATGATTTATAATCCCAAATCCCAAATGCCATCATGTTAGTATCCATTATATTGTTTTTCAGAAAACTAAACCCCTGAAGGGGGGTCTCCCCCAGAAGTTGTTTTTGTTTTTTTAACATGTAATCTAAGCATTCTGGTGCATTCTGGTGAAGAGAATAAAGAAAAAAGTCAACATTTATTTCAGTTCAGATGAATAGTAAAATAAGCAAGACAACATAACTTGCTAGCAGCCAGATGCCTAACAACTGGACAGAGGGACGGATGACTACTAGCTTTTGACCAAATATCTTGCTAAAAAAATAAACCTTTATTTATGAAATTCTGCCCTTACTAAGAACATGTTACACTTGCTCACTACAAACTTTTATTTATTTACTCAGATTTAAAAAATCTGTTGGGGCACGTGCCCATACACGCGCATGGGTGGCACGTGTGTCACAAGCACACTTATGCTGTTTTCAAGACCTTTGCTGACCAGAGACCAGTTCTAGTGGCCACAGTCCTACCATTAATTTATTACTTGAAAATTGCACACTGATCTCATATCAGTGGATTCTAGTGTTTGTGTGATGAACGAGGCAACTACCAATCAAGAAAAAGTTAAGAAAGAAAAAAATAAATACATATCATCTCTGAACTAGGCTACCTATCAGAACTTGGGGGGTGGGAGGGTAGTTAGATTTCCGGCGCCCCTCCCCCCCCAGAATCGCCACTGACAGGGGCAGACTGGGCAGTTGACTCTTTGTTGAGTTCAGAGCAAGCATATAATACGTGAATAAACAACCAAAAACTAACATGGGTCATTGGTAGATTGATAATTGATAGACAAAACTCGAGCTAGATGGCTAAGAGCAGCGCTGCCAAGTTTCACCAAAAGTTTGGAGTGAGATTTTTTGGCCGAGGGACCCAAAACCGTGTCCTCTCTCCCACCCAATCATTTTTGCTAGTGTCCTGCAAGTTTACATATTGTTCATAATAAATCAGAAATAAAAGACAATTGGAAAATGTGATAAAACATAAAAAACCTTATTAAAATAAACTAATTCATGAATTGCAAAGTCGTAGGACAGGTTTTAATTAAACATTGGGTGTGGACATATTGTAAGTTGGGGTCTGGGGGTTCCCCCCCAGAACATTTTGAGCATTAAACACTTAATTTCCTGCATTCTGGTGATTTTTTATGAAGCAATGTGTGCCTTTTCTGCATTCATTTTTATGTAAAGTAAAAAAGAACATTCACGGTTTCGCTGACACAAATGTTATTGAATAGCATTCAATTCATGTGTAGTGCTTTCAAATATCTCCTGTAGCATATTGTTAAAACATTTGGTTAAACTGTAATAAAGGTAATTATTCTATATCATGTCTACTATTGAGTATGGTATTTTACTAGCAGCATTAGGCTTTATTCAAAGAAAAAAATTAGGGAACAGTTCAACACCAATGCAAACTACTAGGCTAAAATAAAACATCTGGGTTACTTGGTCCCTCCTCTTAGGCTACCTTGATTTGTGTTATGAAAAGTGCTATAAATGTGCAATACATAGGCTACAGTTCATTACACAGAAGAATAAAAGCATTTTTATTGGCGGATGAGCCATTTGTTACTTTGCAAACCTAATTTTCAAACTAAATTACCAAAAAACAATATACAAAACGATCCAAAGATCTTCTGAATTTACTTGAGTGAAATTGAAGGGTTAATATGTTTGATGCACGCGCGCTCACCGGCCGGCGGGGACACAATTCTTATCAGCGGTGACTTGGCAGGCTATCAACACACACCCCAGAAGAGAAGGTGCAGGTAGGGGGCTCGCCCTCGCCTCCCGCTTCGAATGCACAGTGCACATCAAAGCATAACGTTAATGCGCGTTCAGAAAGAGGAAGTCACGGCACTCATGTCTGTTAGCTTTTCAAAATAAGAATTTGAAAATAAAAGTCCCGCAAAACAAATGTTATTTTGGGGATAAATTTTGTCTGGTCACCTTTATGATATGTGATGTAGGCTATGATAGGTATTTTGCAAATCACACACTTTAGACAAAATATGATAGAGAAGCAGAAACAGATAGGGGCAGTAAAGTCAGCTATTTTAATAAGTTAACAATATATGATTAGGCTATATATAAATATATTTATTCATTTACAGTGACGAGCATACACAAGAAAGACAATCACAGGGATAACATAAACAGAGAACAGAAATAAAATAGGATAAAATATATTAATTTAAATAAAGTAGGCCTATACAAAATACAAAACAAGAGCAACAATAAAATACTAAATGAACAATGAATTCAGCTAAAACAGTTACAGTCAGATGTGTAAAATTCAGAAATCATAGATTCAAATAAACCAAGAGTAGGAAGAGCAGTCATTTTTAAATTGCTCTGCAGAGCGTTCCATGAATTAGGGGCACTACATGAAAAGGCAGTTATTCCTAAACTGGAGTTAGCTCGGGGCAATTTAGGAGGAGTAGTCGAGCATGGTACATAAGGGTGGATGTTTCCCATGAAGGCATTAAATATAAATAAAAACCTGTGTAGCCTATATAATATCTCATTAAAAGAGAAGGACAACATGAGTGTTCATGTAAAAATATGTTTTATTTCTCTAATTTAAAACACAAGCTTGTTAGGCAATTGCCTCTTAAAAGAGGACGGGATTATTTAAAAGCAAAGTCTTCTTGGTTGTCCAATGTTCTATACTAGGGGGGAAATACCAAGTTCAGTCTAGTCTCGAGTTGGTTCCTCAGACACAGACAGGAAATCAATGCGTGCCTTGCAGCGCGGTACATTTAAAAACATATTCAATACAAAACCACAGCAATCAAAATTATTAAATTAAGGGAAAATCATACAACAACAGCAAACAATAATACTCAAATGCATAAAATAAAGTTAACCATCCTTACAATCGCATTTTACTCCGAAGAGAAATTCAAGCGAGGCGAGTTTGGCAATGTGGTGCAGCCTTAATTTGTGAAAGACAGACACAACCAATGACAACAAGTCGGAATGGTGGTTGTCGATGCCAAACTGTGTCTCCTCAATATGTTCCCCAAGCAGAAACACATCCTCCGTTTCAATCTCCTCCCGGACGAAGTGTGTGACTCGGACGTCTGGTTACTTATATCATATCAGAATCTTCTATGACTGTTAAGCCCACTATGAATATTAAAACACGTTGAAACTTGTGCCCTGTATCTTAACTACGTGTATGATCTTTGCAGCAAAGAAAACCGCATGAAAATCAGTTTGGTATTTAATGAGATATGATTAATTACATGCGCTGACAGTTCATTCCACCTGCCAAACAGACTACACTGAGTGGAACGTGTGACCGGTCCAAGATGGCGCCCGCATTTCTCGCGCTCAACGCCCAATGCGGCGTCTATCCTTTATAATGTCTATGGTTAAGGCTCCCAGTAGGTGACATTAATCCCTCAATGAGGTGGGAGGGACCAGACAATCAGGTGCCATGAAAGACGGAGCACTGAGGCTAGCTAAAACAGGAAGTCATATGGCCCGACCACAAGAAGAATTGGGACATTCTAATTATTTTTTCTACCATACTAAGTAGCAGAAAGTATGGGTTTCTGAACACAAGGTGGGTATATGTAGAAGCACATTGCTAATAGGCGGATGTTGTTCAGACAGGTTAGGCTATTTTTTTGAACAGTTTAGCTGTTTAGTGAAAGCTAGGAACAGCAATCTACACAAGCGCATGGATAAATTGCATTTAAGGACTAATGGAACTCACTGGAGTCACTTTCATGAAGGGTAATTTCACTGTTATCTCAGATGCCATGATCATCCTCACTTCTCTGGGTTTATTTAAATTTTTTGATGTATGATAAGCAATCTGATCCGCCCAAGATGCATGAATTGACTTAGTGTAAATTGGGGTCCTCGACAGGCTTCAAATACTGCAGGGACTGGTCACGCACAAATGGAGGTCCATAATGAAACAATCAAAACATATTGAGAGACACCTTGAATAAAAAGAATGATAATCCAACCGCCTCGACAACATAAGCTCCCCGTAGCATTTTAAATAATGCAATAAGACATCAGTCCAGACAGGTTGTTTGTCACTAGCGAGACATTTTTTCTGTAATTTCAGCCGGAGAGCACGTCTCGCAACAGTTTAGGAAATGCAAACTGGAAATAATCTCCGAGTTACCAGCTGTCGCATTTGTGACGTCTCCTAGGACATTTTGTTTGAATGCGCACTGAAAGTGTTTATACACCCCGAGTGTCAAAGGCCCCTCGGTGTAGGCTGATGATGGCTTGGTGAATGTCATGACACAATTTAAAAAGAGAAAGAAGAAAGCACGCACAAAGGAATCGAGGGATAATAGTCTAATAAGGATCCCACGGGGTTGCGAGCCCCCTTCGTGTGCTGCCAACTGATACAAACAGCTGAGGCATCTTTGTTAGCCGCAATACAGCGACTAACCTTCTATCAGCAGGGATTAATGAGGCTGCTTTGTCTCTTTGCTGTGCCTGCCTGCCCTTTCACACCATGCTGTGATCATACATTGACTGACGGAGGAACACGCTATCAACTAAACACTCTACTGCACATACTAGATATAGTAAACTCATGCATTCAGCAGACAAAAACATCATGGGCCTTTTTTTGTGAAGAATTATCATTTCATTAGAACTCCACTGGACTTCTTGTCATCTATACATGAAATGATAGGAAGCCACCTTGGATGCAGCAGGGCATGCAGCAGTGTCAAATGGGAGGAACAGCCTGAAGCTCATTTTTGGACATTATAAAAAATCTGAAAAAGGAGAATGATTTTGCACAAATTAACCTCAGAAGAACACATTGATCTACCCCGTCCTTCTCATTTTAGCTCGGATCAGTTTTTCGGGGCTGATGTTAAGCCTAGCTCTTGAAAAAGTATTAGTTATGTAAGTAATGGATAATGTCATTAAGATAACTTGAAACGATTGTATACACAGTTGAACAATTAAATAATGAAATGCTCTATAGAAGAAGCTGAACATTAGCACACCTGAACATTTGATCAGATGGATTGACAATAGACAATCAGATACTGCATTATTGTATGAACAGAGCAGACAGAGCAACAGACCTATTTTTCTCTCTCAGCAAACATTACATTAGAAAATAGTGCACATTGAAAAGTGTATTTTATGGGACTGTTTTAAGCCACAGACTAGCCACATTTAATGCTTGAGGGAGTATTTTGGGCAGAAGGACGGTCAATGCGGGATCAGGTCCAAATAAACTCAGTGTGAGTGTGTGTGTGTGTGTGTGTGTGTGTGTGTGTGTGTGTGTGCGTGAGTGTGTGTGTTCATGGTGAGGAATAAACATGTCACCCAGTGCAGCAGTTTAACTCACTAATGTGTTTATAATAGTTTTTGGACAACAATGGAGCTCAATGGCTTAGAGGAATAGACATATCAGGCTTAGGATAAACACACAATACATGTTACATTCATTGCTGGTCCCCTACACCTAATGGGGTTATCTCTTGTACACAGTCCAGGCTGTATATTGTGTGTGTAATGCTTACTTGCACGTTGCTGCATCGATCCATATGTTTTATCACCAATAGAAAAAAAAATGGACTATGTATAGAAGTCACTCTTACTAATGAACCCACAGTTTATTATGACCCTGACTATGTAGTTCCCCTGAAGCTCTAACAAGAGTGTTTAGCATTTTTCAGTTAATTTTGTATCCGGAGGTAAAATATCTAAACGTGAACAGTGGACTTAAAATTCACCAAGTGGATGGCAACGTGATATAATCAACTTATGATCAAACATGATCACATTTCCAAGTTGCATTTACAGCTGCAGTTTACATTTTTTTAACATAAATAATCTGGTAGAGGATAAAACATGGTCATTAGCTTCCAGCTTATTGTCATAAAGTGGGCCACTATATCTTGCTGTGGGCGCTACATGAAAAGTCATCAGATCAATGAAGTCATTGTAGAATTCCTCCCCTGGGCACCGGGAATGGTCTGTACCACAGAGCAATCCATCACCCCCTGATATTTCACTCTTGTGTTGGTCCAACAGAAGGATGAATGACCAGCAGTGCCACCTGTAAGGCTTTACGCCCAGCGTGGGTATAAATCAATTACAGATAAATGTCATGCAATGGCCGGTTAGTCCTTTGTGGCTTAGGAAACAAATTGATAAATGAATGGACACATTTACTTAATAATCTATTGTGTTTATTAAAGCATTGATTTAAAATGTGAACCAAATGAATCACTGTTCTTGTCTATTAAACCAGTGTTGAACCTGTAAATCCCCAGTAGAATCGCTGTAGACAACAACACCGATGGTTGTCTGGGGTCTATCTTTAGTCCCCTACTGATGAATACATGGGCCTATCCGAAAAGTCCAATCTCCTAACCTATAAGCCTCCTTTCCTATACCTTAACCCCTAAACGTCATCGGGGTTAAGGAGAGATGAAAGGTGCTTCCTATCGAACATAGGAAAGGACAGCGCTGTTTCAAATGAATTCGACTCCACCTTTCCTAACCGACGTCATTGCGCGATGGCCAGTATTGCTGACGTGAGTCGCGTGAAACTACACTATTCTCCGAAAATTGACTACAACAAGCGCTCGTTTGATCCATGCGTTCTTTTCATATTGATTTTAATCAGGTTGTCGACAACAGAGTGAGAATCACTCCCATATATCCCAATTCACATGTGGAATAAAAAGAGGCTACACTTAGCCTATGTTGATGTTGAAATGAACTGCCCCCAGTAACTTCATTAAATGTGAAGTTGGTATTTTATTTTCTTATGGTGTAAATTATGTGCTACGAAAATAACTAAATTATGATGTTGGTCTTTTATAAGTTCTTTATCATCTTAATGGGGGGGGGGGGGTATTTTGTTTTAGCTGAGTTAAATCTTCCTCTCTTCTCTTCTCCTCTCCTCTCTTCTGTTTTGCCTCTCGTTCGTATTCGTGTAGAGTCGGTAAACTCCGGCGGTGGCTTGTTGCTTTAAATCTTGCCGCCGTAAAGGATTATGGGATACCACTATCTCCTTTCCTTTCGCATAGGTTGGTCAGGAGTAACCTATGCTAAAGGAGGGTTAAAGGATGAATCGAGGCTCCTTTCCTATGCCTTTCCTAAGCATTTTGGGAATTCGGGTCACCTATCCGCCGAGTACTTCCGGTTCATCTCGATAGGAAAGGAAATTTCCTATGCAAAAAAAGTTTTCGGATAGGCCCCCAGTCTGCAATTTTGTTTAAATGTCTCCTAGAGAGAAGGAGTTCTTGATATATCCGTGCAGCAACACATATTCTGCCCGGAGCAATAACCTCTCCCTTGAAGAAAGTCTACGTGTACATTAATATTAGATCTAGTAAAGGCAAAAAAATACCTAAACCCTAACCATATAAGCATTTACTTTCTCACAGATACTCTCACATATCGTGTTTCTTTGAATAATATGACACTATCTATGATGTAGCTCAAAAATTCATGTGTTTGCCTCTTCCACTCACACATCCGATTCCATGGAATTACAATTCTGTTTTCCCATACAAACGTTCCATGAAGGACACAAGTAACACATGATTGATCAACCGCAAAAATTCCACAAACGAAACAGGCAATCTGTTAGAATTTTAGCAATTTAGTACTCTTTATTCTGGATTTTAGGAGCTCTAGTAGCTCTGTATTTATAACAAACACAATTTATTTGTATTTCATCCAATGTCTGTTCGGACTATCAGACTTTGCTGCCACTACTCATGCAGTGGCCACCATCAACCACTGTAAGATAAAATCACATATCGAAGAATGCCTGAATGTGAAAAAGTGACATGGGAGCACATTATACACATGCAAAATAATTGGAATCAGAAATCCGAAATAAATATTTTATCCCTCTTTTATCAATGTACAAAACATCCAGGACTCAATTGCAGGTCAAATCAGTTGTTTCATATTAACAATATTTCTTTGAGTGATCTATTTAGGGTTAGGTTTTGTCCCCTTCGGACAAAGGCGGTAGTGTTTCTACTACGCCAGCTGTTGTTCCTGGGTGAGCGTACCCATGACAAAGGGATTCAGAAAAACTATATAAAAATAGTGTTCTTTGCACTGATGGTCTCGTTTGCTGTTACATGTAATTTATGATCATCAGAGGAAAAAAATCAGACTTCTAAAATATCTAAATGTTCCTTTAATTACCTTTAACCTATTTCTTTTTAAACTGGACCTTTTAGTATTTGGATCAAGTAGCTTGGGATAAGCTGTGTCGGTAAAAACTTTAGACTATAGCTGTAATTCTATTGTGTCACATTGTGATGGCCCAAGGCAGCACTCTTTGGGACAGTACGCGTGTGTGGGTATTTGTGTTTCTTGGCCGCCTGCCATGTCCCTCCAACACTCACCAAGCTTGGGTGATTTCTATTTTGCATCCTTTTATGTTTTACACTGACATGTGCCCTATATTAGCCGCTGCATTATTACACTTTGATCCTGTTCACACCTGATTGCCAATATTATACTCTTTAATGAATTCTTATTTGTTATGGTGTATAAGTTTGGGACGGCTGGCCGTGCTTTGTTATGGCTCATGAGAAAGTCATAACGATGTTATCAACTAGTTTGCTGTCTTCTGCTATGTATATTATAGATTTACTTTAATATGCATTTTTTATGTAAATCAAAATTGTGATTAATCAAGTTCTCTTTCATCTAGTAACAGATTAACGTCAGGATGCAGCAAATGTCATTTAAGTACTAAGTAACCCATCAGCCTTGTTAGCGGATAGTCAATATGAAACGCTTATGTAACCCTAGGGTACGCAATTTTACTTTAACTGAGATATGTTTGTAAATAATATGTTATCGAAAAATCAAACTGTAACAGCGTACTGGGCTAATAAGTAGGTTTGTCTAGTGGAGCTGGTGGAGGATTAAAGACACAACACAGATATTTGGTAACCGGTTTTGTATTTCAAATAAACAAAGAATAATCACTTGACTCAATCAAGGAAATATAAACAAACATAAATAAAAATTAGGCCTTCAATTCAATTCAATTATCTTAGATGTTCACACTTGGTATAGGCACACTTTACTTCATACATTTAGATCCACAGTTCCCAGTTCTACTCAAACATTGATTAGACTAAACATAAAACAATGCATCCCACACAAAACATTCACTGCAGGTTAGATGTGTTTGTGGGTGCAGAATGTTCAAGGAAGTCAGTGTTTGTTTGGGCAGGGGAAATCCTACCACACTCCAGGCAGCCAGGCTTGAAGCCTGCCTTGTTAGGGAATTGGACTTGAGTTTGTTCTTCTCCTTTAGCTCGCCATCATCTCGCTCCGGCAATAGGGCCTGACCAGTGTTCAGTGGTGAAAGAGTCCTCCTCATCCGCAGATCAGCTCCTCCAGGTTTGCAGTCACAGTCCAGGTAAGTACATTTTGTTTCCAGAGTTGGTAAGTTTAGTTGTGTCTCTCCTGTGTTGTGCTTCTCTTCCAAAAGTTCTGATTGACTGGGGTTTTAACTGTGTCCTGCTGCCTGAATGCTTAATTAGCTGATTTGGTTCACCTGGGGAATGGGGGTTGGCTCAGGGGATTTGATTGGCTCAGGGGATGTGATTGACAGTTTGCCAATTTCAGCAGTGTTACACTTAGATCAGAGCCAAAAAGCCCTTAGTGGAAATTTCCAAATAACGACCTTATAAAGATATTCCAGTTCTTAATCTGCCTTAACCCTCCTGTAATGCCTTGGTGAGCAGTTTCTTTGCCAAGTTCGAGGCATCTATTGCTAAGATAAAATAAAGTCAGACGGTTTTAGATCTTAAGCAAATGTGTTGAATGTCTAAATGCAAATGTAACACAGAACAGATATTTAGTTGTGGATTTGGTTGTATTGATCTGGTCTGGTTTTGGTAACAAGACAGCAGTTTGTGTTTTATCTCTACTGTCTGCAGATATCTTGACATTGTTTAATTTTTTGTTATTCTGAGGGGTATGCTATTTGCAACTTACAAATACCAATACATTAAATATCCTAGTTACAAAACCTGTATTTTTCGGACAAATATGAATCTACTGTGAAGAGGCTTCACCTGCGAGTCTGCAGCAATGTCCATATGTGACAGCTGTCACGTCCAAAGTATATTCATTATTTCATCGCCCTCATCTTCCCCTGATGTTCCAGTGATAGCCTATTCATAGTGCCTTTCATATGGTAGAAGTCATACGCTACTGATGAAAAGAAAGAAGCCCACAGTGAATAATGTTGCAACCTGTGATTTTATAGAACGCTTCATCAAAGGTGAAGTAAGTGATTATAAGTGTTAAATCGCTCTTAATTCATACAGTGATCACTTAAGGTACGAACACACTGCACTCCACGGCGCGGAGGTTGGCCGCAAGAATCGCAGGTTCCATGCCGCGCGATCATATTGGGTCATATTGTGTATACCACAAAGTGTATTTATGTAAACAAAGGGCCCGATGTAGCTTGCAACATGCCCGTTTACAGAGCCTAGACTGTGTAATAACACTAGATTGTTTTCAGCGCACACAAAGTTTCGACAGATAGCAGATTGTGTGGAGATATTCATTTATTTTGACAAAAAGTGATTTTGACAACAAGCATTCTCCAGAATGGCTGACTCCCCCTTTAAAGCAGACTGGTAGCTTAAAGGTGAAGTAAGCGGTTTATTTGTGTTAATATAAGTGTTAAATCGCTCTTTATTCATACAGTGATCACTTACATAATGTGCGCGTTTCATAAAGCCGATCTCTCAGTCAGCTGCTTTGCATGTAATCGGCAAATAAACTTATTGGAGGATCCCGACATTTTCTATCCAATCAGGAGAGAGAACGCTACAAACCGACACCCGTCTCACTCATACATAGTATATACACTCCATGGTCTCAATGCCGGTGCACGCTAGAGCAACAGATGGGTGAATGTGTATGCGCCTACAATGGCGGAGCAGGTAAAAATCCTTCCCAATATCTGTTTTGATGGTTTTTATCATGTTTGATCACACTTAAAGATCTGAGATGATGCTAGATAACTCCCTGCTTGAAGACCGCAGTGCATTAATGTGGTGATGTAGTACGTAAGTACAAATCCCACGCCAGCTCTCAGCTCGTGTACGCAAGTTTGTAAACAGCATGGACTCACAGTGCAGGCTGTGCCAGGTAGCCGATTACTTTGTTCGACAATTATTAGAAGATAATACAAATACAGTGTTTGCTCAGACCGAAATAAAGATATTACTCACTTAAAAATGTGCAGCTTATGGTGTGCAACTGAGTAGAAGCACTGATTCAATAGTGCACACACCGGCCACTTAGGAGCGCTGCATGGGACTGAGTAAGGGCAGTTGTCTCCGTCTGGAGCAACTGGGGGGACACTGAGGCACGGGTGCTGCATTCATTCAAAATGTTAGCCACAGTATTAAACATGTAGTAGGCCTACATTGCTCTTTATGATAAAAAATACACGGCACAACATTCAGCTTAACATTTTATTTATTTGACGCACTTTTTAGATGTTAGTTCCTCTTTTAATGTGTCATTGATCGCTTAAGCAAGCGATTTATTTCCACCGTTAACCGGCACGTTTTTCGTTGCCGGGTCGGCTTGTGCAACTGACCACCGGGTTGACCACTCGTGCTGTCATACAGTAAAACGCAAAATGTGTTATTTTTAGTTTTTACAACCCTTTTGAGTAGTGCTATCTAAAAGGGCCAATACATTCTAATCATTCAAATCTCTGCAGACCTGTATTTATTTTATGGGGACCATTACCGGACAGTTGGTGCGTCTGTTTCTCCTCTACCACTTATATTATGCCCGCCCGTTGGTTGCATTTCAGAACAGCAACACGCTTTTTTTAGTGGCAATTTTTGAGTCAGACCACTTTTTCTTCATCTATGTAAAGAAATAGCGACATGTAATTGTATATGCTGTTTTATAGCATTGGAGCGATAGTAGCCTACTGATGTAAACCTAAAATGCAAAATCCTCAGCTGGAGATCGTTTGTCAACACCAACGCTGTTGACCGCAGCAGTTATTTCCTTCCTAACTGCTGCCTTCTGTCGCTCTTTGATGCCGCTTGTAATGCTCCGAAATGAAACTCTTTTTTTTTCTACTTTCGCTGTTATTCTGTCAATTTCTACTTCAGAGAAGTTCCTCTTCTGTGCCGTAATGCGCATATCCATGTCATAAAACCTCTGGGCGAGGCCTCTAAACTGAGAAAATATAGGGGCGTGATACGATCGTTTTCAGCCGCCGCATTTATCAATAATGGCCTGGCGTACGCTGAGATTGGCGAGATACGACTGTTTGATAAATCCCACGCGATACCTCGCGTAGGGAGGTATTTGCGCCAGAATCTGCACCAGTTTCCACGCAAGTTTGATAAATGAGGGCCAGTGAGAGGTAACAGCTCTCCCTGCATTCAAATACCAATACTTCTCAATTCTTGTGGTCAGATTTTGCATGCTTAAAATACCCCTGATGCCTATTTTTACATCTGGTCCAGATTTTTAGTGTTGGAATCAGCATGCTATTTGGGGCAATTCTGACCCACAATCCAGTGCACAACCGGAAGTGACGTCACATCGACGGAGCCTCCGAGTGAAAAACAACTTGTGACGCGACGGATATATAAGCAAGAGGCAAAGACCAAGCCGCAATGTTTTGATGAAAAAAAGGTAACACTTTATAATAACTATCCGTTGTAACTCGTTAATAGATCATTAGTAAACTCTTAATTAATGATTATTAATGATTTGTTAAGTGTTTGTTAGCAGTTTGTTAAGGATTTATAACAATGGTAGATAGTTAATAGCTTAATAATTGAATCAGTTCATCTGGGAGGTAATCCGAGATACCGACGAGGCTGAAATAGGCTATAGACTATACACAGTGCATGGGCAACTGAGGGCAGCCCCATTTTCAAATATTTTTAAATAAACTCAATACACACTGTGCATGCCATGGACTTGAACGTGACGTGATCAGTTAATCTCGGATTACCTCCCAGATGAACTGATTCAATTATTAAGCTATTAACTATCTACCATTGTTATAAATCCTTAACAAACTGCTAACAAATCATTAATAATCATTAATTAAGAGTTTACTAATGATCTATTAACAAGTTACAACGGATAGTTATTATAAAGTGTTACCGAAAAAAAAAAAAAAAGTATGTCCAAATTGTATGCACATACTGCATTCTAACTAGATTATTTTTACGATCAGATGTAGTATGTAGTATAGTATAGATTATGCTATTTGGAACACATGGTCTCTTCTGTTTGTCACAGTCAGTGCTCTATGGGGAGATTGGAGTGGCAGGCAGGGGATGGCTTAGCCATTCGGGAGGCTTGCTTTTGGTGCCATCAGGTCCCACACACTGAGACAGCGCCGGCCACACAGGAGGTGACATGAAGTTGTCTGAGGCTATGGAGAGAGAGAGAGAGAGAGAGAGAGAGAGAGCAGCGGCAGAGATGACTATCGGCTAAGACTGGAGCTAAGGGACAATGGCTAGTGGACATTGAGCCGGCTGACAGTAATAGTAATGGTATTCTTATCTATGGTGAAATGTATGGAATTGTATGGCAACCTTGTTTTTATGTTCATTCAAATTCTATTGAACTTGACAGAAAAAAGAATCACTCTACATTTAACTGTGTTTGGTTTATTGTACCCTCAGGTCACAATGTAATAAATAATAATGATGTTTCACATTAATTGTATAGCACTTCTCAAAACAAACAAAGTGCCAACGATAGTATAGGATATTCTCTCAGTTTAAAGTATATGCTACATTTGTATTTAGATTAAGTTGTCCCTTATCAACCCTTATCAAGAGCATTCCTGTTTTTTACACATGCAAAAAAGTTCTATGCAGGTGTCTCCAGCTGGTAAAAGTCAATTTTTTGACTATATGCATGTAAACGCCAGGTTGAATACCAATAAAAAGGTACCGAATACATATTCATCTTCATTTTGCAACCTAGTGATCATTATTTATTTATTTCAAAAATCAGTGTAGGTCAACTACAATCCACAATTTGTTTAGATTGTAACAACTTATCATTGTAATTTGAACTTTTATCATATTCTTATTTGATTTTAGGACATTGTTTCTGATGGCATGTGTTCTCTTTTATTGCGGTTTATGTATTAATTCTATATTGTGTATTCCTTATCTTAATGGGTAAGGCACTTTATTGCTGTGTAGGCCTATAGCTTGCAACTTCAGTGTACTAATTATGAATTAAGTGTCACTCAAATGCATCAGCGTTGATGGAGAAATTGATCATGTATACTCACACATATCAAAGGAAAACTGTTCACTGCAAGGACAGTTTGGCTGCTGCTCTGTTGCTCAACGCTGACAAGACAGGACCGGTACAGACAGTCGCTTCAGCGGTGCGTTCACATGCACACTGTAATTTTGACGCACTCGTAAGACACTCGCCATGTAGACGGGGTGAGATTGTGGTTGATGTTGCATAAAAATTATTCCGCTTCTAGACTAGAAAAAAGCAATTCTTCCAGTCTAATCATTTTAGACTAGCTCTCTTAGCCGACTTTGACCTTTAATAGATGAAGAAAGAGTTGCAGGTCCGTCGTATAAGGCTTACTTTTCTGATTTAATTTCCAACAACCACTTAAGCGTTCATATTTTCCATCATCAAATAAACTAATTAATCTGTCTGCTATTATTGACCCTGGATTCATTGCACCCAGCGTTTTCTAATTTCCTCAGTAAAAATAAGTCATATAGCTCAATGAATTTAACATCCAAGTGCAGCAATGATCGCATGAGGTTTTTTTCAAAGTGCTGCGTAACGAAGGCCTGCCGTAACCCTGTCACCCTTATTTTTTAGATAGTCATTGAACAGTAACAACGCTATTGTCTGTGTGTATGTGTGTGTGCGTGTGTGTGTATATGCATATAGCATTAGTGTTAAACAATGATGTCAATTTCATTATGTCATTTATGGCCTAATGAAGCTGTCAAGAGTTTCTTGGGAAATTTTGAGAAGGCAGCTGTTCACCAAAGTTATCATTCTGGGTGGAACATGAATATGCCCACATCATGTTGGGGCATCCAATAGCAGCTGTGAAGTGAACATTAGTGGAAAACGCACATACTATATACACCAATTACCTGATGTATCCTATTTGATACATGGTGGCTTAATGCTGCACGGTGTCTTACACATTTACACCAATTTTTAGCACTCATGACACTTAGCAAACTTCCCATTATTCAAATAAGATATGAATCCAAGGTGAGCACTGAAATAAGCCAACATAAAATAGGATTTTCTCAAAGTAAATATATACCAACTAGTCTATATTCAACCTGTATTGGACAACTGAAGTGTGAGGTACTGTATATCCATATTTTAAACAGCCCATGCTCCTCCTTAGCTGCGCATCAAACATAAGGGTTTTGCTACTGCAGTTTCAACAATCCTATTCCCCTAGTATCTTGGATAACTTGCTACTAAATTACCATTTTGTTTCATATACAAACTCTTTTACAGTGTTACACATAGAAATCAGCATAATGCATTGAATTACGGACAGGACATATATAAAAATCAGGCATACATGGCATTAAAACCAATACTCCTGATGCTGTCCTTTGAAAAAATATTGAATGTGTTAACAATAAAATCACTGTTACGTATATATCTCCTCTGCCAATTGTGGATATTTCAATTGATTGATGGTTATAAAGTCTTTTTTGTTTCTATATAAATGAACAATCTTGGTAAAAATAGGTGGAGTCTTTTTAGCTTTCATATCAACTATGTGATAACAACGTTGGTGGGGTGCCAAAGATTTTTTTATTTCTCAAAATCCTCCCAGGGATTCTAGGTCTGCTAAACCAGATGCTAAATTGGATATTTACTAGATTACTTAATGATTTACACAGCTCACTGTAATTTTAATTAAATTATATTCTTATGGAATGAGCGATAGAAGAAAAACAAAGTTTAGGCTAAATTTAAACAGCTTGACAATTTTGATGGAATGGAACATGTAATTTCACATCTGAAAACTTTTTCTGAAATGTTTACATACAGGGTAACTGTATAATGATCTTTGACCTTCAAAATCTATTCAGTTCATCTTTGAGTTAGAGTCGACATTTGTGCAAACTTTGTAAAAAATCCTTCAAAGCATTGTTGAGACACTGCGCTTACAATAGGTGAGGTCAAAGTGACCCTGACCTTTGACCTTCAAAATATAAAGAGTTCATCTTCAGATACAAGTGTGATGCATCAACATCTTCACTGCAAATCTTATCACCAAGACCCTCTGCTGGAGTAGATCAAACAGTGTTGTCCCATATTCAACAATGAGTCAAAGCAAACCCTTTAACCATTTATATAATGAAATCCCCCATAGCCAGATAGCCTGATAATGCATGATACATCCGTGTATGAGTTAACCCTGGGATGTGGCTATATGCCGTACATTAAAGGTGAAGTAAGCTATGTATTTCTGTTAATATAAGTGTTAAATCACAATTTATTCATACAATGATCACTTACATAGTGTGCGCGGAGAGGTGGAAAGAGTACAAACATATTCTACTCAAGTAAAAGTATGATTACTTGGATGAAATTTTACTTAAGTAAAAGTAAAAGTACTGGTCTAAAAATCTACTGAAGTAAAAGTAAAAAAGTAGCTGATTTAAAATGTAATTAAAGTAGGGGAGAGTGGCCTAAGTTGTGCATTTTAGAAGTTGTGCCACCCCTTGTTTCTAGAAAACCGTGGAAGAAATTGGAAATGTGACCACATATTTAAGAAGAGCCATCCATTTGACTCATCCTGGAAAGAAGGGAGACACAAGGAATAAGATATAAGCACATTTAAGCTCAAAAAACTGTGTTTTGCCTTTCAAAGTAAAATTTCCATGATCAAGGTTTTTTGATTATTGTGTCTGAACAATTATAGACACGTTTGAAAACATTTGACACGTGCTTTGGTATGCTACATTTTGAGTCTATACAGTTAGCACGATGTCAGCCCTAAATTGCTGCATCATGCTTATTATCCAAATTTCTGGGATTGGGGTGATTTGTGCCAAAGGGCCTGGGTGAGTTATACGTAAGTAAGTAAGTAAGTAAGTAAAATGTATTTATAAAAGCACATTTATGACAGTTTGCACTGTCCAAAGTGCTGTACATAGTGCATTCAGTAGGTAAACAATGAAGGTAAAATAACAATAACCAAAATAAAAGACGTAAAGCCCATACATCCACATAAACACAGATAGTAGTGCATAGGTAAGATAGTTAATGGGGAGGAAACACCAGGGTGTACATATGGGTTTTGAGCCTTGATTTAAAGGCAGAAATGTAGGGGAATCACATTTGTCAGGTGGCAGTTGGTTCCACAAGCACGGAGCAACTAGTGCAAAGTACATTTCTGAGAGTTGTGCCAGTGGCATGGCTGTATACGCTGGTCACCCAAAGAAAGTGATTGTCTACAGTAGCTCAGAAGAGAGTGACATCTCAATTCCACTTAACGACACCACTGATGAGAGTTCAGATGGCCAGAAAGATGATGATGGTGGCTTTGTCATTGTGAGCTTTGCAGGTAAAACCATTAGATCTGCTAGGCCTTGTTTAAGAAAATTGTCCTTCAATCTTTGTCAACTATTTACTTTATTTACTTTAAATACACCTTAAATAAGTGATTGTCTAATGGATTTATCTTGCATTACAGTTTATGAGATATATATCAATGGCACAATTCACCCCATGGTATTCTCTCCAAACGCACAACTTACACCACACCGGGGGCAAGTTGTGCATCAAGACAACTTTTTTTCCGAAAGCTATATTTCTTCAACAGTTTATTCCAGATCCAAAGTTTTTATTGCCAGGGATGCACAACACCCTGAAATATATGTACATATTTGAGTTGGAGACTTTACTGTCAAGGCCTTACTTTAAAGTCACTTTGAGTGAAAAGTTGCACAACTTAGGCCACTCTCCCCTACAAGTTACAGCGGGAGGGGGCAGGGGTCTCTTCAGTGTAGGGCATTATATATAGACAAGGGGATATACATCTCAAACTAGTTTTGTTTAATTAATACAACACTTACAAATTAAAGTGCACAAATTAAACAAATCATGTCACCACACATGTATGAATGTATACTGTGTCATTATACTTTAGATAAGCAAATATGGAGCAAATTGTCTGTTAATGGGGGAATGGGAATGTAACCGGTCTACAGACCTAAACAGACTGCAGCTGTAGTTCTAATAATGTAATTGTGTATAATTGATCTAAACCATGGACATTGCAAGGTTAGGCTGCTCGATTTTGACAAAAATCATAATCATGATTATTTTGATCGACATTGTGTAATCACAATTATTAGACAATTACTCATTGATTTAAGAACTGCAACATGCACTTATTTAACATTTGAAACCATGACTTTTGAATTTAAACATATCCTAATTGAACTGAAAACAAGGAAAATGCAAATAGCCTAAGTAAAACATATTTTTTATAATTAAATAAAATAAGTGTCAAAATCAAAATAAACCGTTGCAAATGTTGTTGATAGGGTACATCTTTTGCTAGCAGGAATGTGAGGGCATATTTTAATGTATATCTCATGGAGCTGACTGGATAAGCAAGTTGCATTGTAGGCTACAGTGTTCTTAATTGATGACTGTTGTGGTGGCAAGAGTCAAGGAGCTTTAAACTTCCTGTGTTTTTTATTCCTTTATTGCTTGGTCATAGACCACTTGGATTCGACTTAAAGTGAGTAAACTAATTGGTTGTGATGGTTTGAGGTGCGGCTGGGTCGCATATTTGTTTTTTTCTCTCTCTCTCACGGTCGCGCGCGTCCGCGCATAACATATCTTGCACATTGTTTTAGTCTATTACTTTTACCTTTCTTCTCGAGCAAAGGCTGACTTTCTGCCGTCTTCTGGAAGTTTTTCAAAGCTCCCGGCAACACGCACCGTCTCCATCCTACTCTGCACTGTTAAGCTGAAAGCTAGGTGAGGGAGGGGCCGATCGCACGGCTGGATGAAAGGTTTTCTGCATTTAAAAGCCTTCACGTCTTCACGTGCGGTACAATGACAGTTTAACTAGGATTATTTTGTTTTAATGATAGAGGAAAGCAATGTTTGTTGTTATCATTTAGTCGCAATAATCCTGTCGATCATTCTCTGTGTTAGTTTCCGGTATTGTGCCGTAAAAATAAAAGCCCCCCGCGATATTTCTTTTCTTTTCTCTCCTTTCCCTATCTATTTTTTTACTCAGTAACGTAGGTGATATAAAATGTAGCGAAGTACAATACTTCAAAATAAACATACTCAAAGTTAAAGTAAAAGTATAGGTTTTAAAAATCACTTAAAAAATTACAAGTACACGAATAAACTACTCAATTACAGCAACGCGAGTAAATGTAATTCGCTACTTTACACCCCTGTGTGCGCGTTTCATAAAGCCAATCCCTCAGTCACCTGCTCTGCATGTAATCGGCAAATATACTTTTCAGGGATCCCGAAACTGATGTCCAATCACAAGAGAGAACGCAACAAACCGGCACCCGTCTCACTGCCGGTGCACGCGCAGAGCGACAAATGGTTGAATGTTTATGTGCCTACAATGGCGGAGCAGGTAAAAATCCTTCCCAATGTCTGTTTTGATGGTTTTTATCATGTTTTATCACACTTACCTGAGATGATGCTATATAACTCGCTGTTTGAAGACCGCAGTGCATTAATGTGGTGATGTGGGGACGAGGGAGGGGACTGCTAACTGCAGTCAGTGACAGGAATAGGCTAAACTGACCATTCTGCTTACTGAACCTTTAACCTTCCAGTTGACGTCTCAGAGAGTCTCTGAATATCATTGGCCAGTTAGCTGATCACCACAGACACTCGGGACACCAATCTGTGAGTGGTTCAAGTCGCTAAAGTCCCCCGTGACTTCTCTGTTTGTTTCTTTAATATGCTGGAGTGCATGGATGTGTTTACCCTTTAAACCAGTCTTGTCTGATCTCAACTCCCCAAGGGAGCTTCTCTGGAGGGTCTCATTTTATAGAGGTCTTACCCTTCCTTATACATTGATTTTTCATCCCAGGATCAACACCAAAGATCTTTGAAATATTAAAACAAACATCAGTTGCATTACTCATCCAGTCATCCTTGGCTGAAGTTCAATTTTCCCCTGCACTTTAAAGTAGGACTATGTTCACATCTTAGAGAACATAAACTCATATTTTATGAATTAGTTGATATTTCTATACTTTTAGACCCCATACTGGAGTGTCCAGGGTATTATATCCAGGTTCTCTGGAGGCTGCATTTATGACTGCATCTAAAACCTGACCAATTTAATTTCTTCTTGAATGAACTAATGGCTAGATCTACAACCCACCAACATCCCCCAGGGTTACTTTGGCCTCCCAGCTCTCCTGTTCCTCTCTTGGCTGTTTGGTATATCTGGGCTTCTTTCCTTTCATACGCCTCATATGTTGCCATCCCCATCGAACACTTGCTGTACTCAAGTAATCAACCACATGTTGTTAAAGGTCACATATTATGCTAAATGCACTTTTTAAATGTGTTCTAACATATCCATGGGTCCACGGTGTGCCTAAAGACTGCCAAAATATCAAAAAAAATAACAATCTCTCCTTTTCTCACTCTCCCCCTTTCTGAAACCCCCACCCCTCCCCCCAATATACTCCACTCAGAATTCTCGCCGACTATTACGTAATAGTCGGCACAACCACATCCCCATATTTTCTTTATATGTCCATGCTTCCGATGCATCCCCCCCACATTAGTAACCAGAAATTTCCACCGTGCAGTAGTCTATGATAACCCCACCCCCCCCATTTCTTATTGGTCCACGGCCCGGAGATCACGTGCCCGAGATCCCATGAGATCCTCTGAAAAATTTTCCGAGGGACAGCCATGTTGCTTTCCCCACTAAGCGACAAGATGCCCATAGCCTACAGCCTGAATGTTACATACACCAACACAGAATGCTTTTGCTCATACTCCACTAATTTATCTTAACCACAGCAGTCTATGGCCGTTTCTCAAAACCAAGTACACCAAAGTACAGACTTGTGTCCTTGCAAGTCCGGACTCCGGAGTTCGACTTGGAAGAACAGACTTCCAAGGACGGGATGCTATTTTGCAGTTGGGACAGAAGCTGACTTGATGACGTCACAGCCCAGCGCGTCTGTTTTCAATCAACCTGTATTTTTTATGCTGTAATGTTTATTTGCAATAAAAATAGATAAATAAAATAACTTGCCTCTTTCCCTTTCCAATTTTAAATAGAAATGTTTTTATTTCCGAACTGTAATTATATAGGCTTATTAAAATGAAATAATTTTATTCATTAGATAAAGTAGGCCATAGGCTGCCAAACTTTACACGGCACACACAACTGTACACACCTGCATCTCATTTACATTGATCACCTACTATAAAAGGCAAGTGGTAAAACAAACATTGTGGGTTGTTAAGGTTGGTAAGAGATACAGAGAGAGAGAGAAAAGATATACTAGAAAGAATAATTACACATTAGATAGGCTCTAGCAGAATAGATTAGTAAATAGATTTATATTAGATTACTTACGATATAGGATAGTTGTTTAGATAGATATAGTTAGTTAGTTGGTTAGTTAGTTAGATATCAATTTAGTTATTTCCGTTAGTTAGAAGTTTGGCATGGATGCCGTTTTAGTTCATCCTCGTCGTCGGATCCTGATTGCCACTGCTGCTCTGGCCGGGACGATGTTCAGGCTGGCTCAGCAGGAGAGGGCCCGACTGAGGATGCAGATCCGCGAGAGGAGAGCCAGGAGGAGGAGGTGGAGGATGCGGAGAAGACAAGCCATCATCGCTTGTCTCTTAAGCAAGGTACATGTAACGTTTTTTTTGCCTTTCAATTGATAGATACATTTTTTAATGTAATTGCTGTGAAAAACCCAGGAATAATTGTTTTGTGAGCTACAAATGAGTTAATAAATTATTTAGTAAGCAATGAAATATAATCCTTACAAGTAGGCCTACAACCCCAGTTAAAATGTTATAGGAATATTAAATCCGGCAACTTCCACAATTCATATCAGACAATCATAAATTTACCATTATAATTTAAATGGATTAAACATTCAACAGACATGGTAAATAAGAAATACTTTAAAAAAAAAAAACAATTAAATGTTTTAAAGTATAGTTGTATTTTAGTCTTTACACAGGACCGTGGTCCTTACATGCAGTACAATATCACTGTGCCAATCCTGGCAGTGTATTTTTCCGGAGGCGACTTGAGGCCAGCCTTCAGACTCTCCCGGGATAGCATGGACCGGCTGGTGGAGATGCTGCCCAGGGAGAAGTCCCATGGATGGAGCCACGAGGTGGAGGTCCTTGTGACCATCTACTGGCTCGCCTGTGGAGCCTCCTACAGGGTGACGGCAGACATCTTCTCCATGCCCCTCTCCACAGTCTGCAGGACGGTCCACAAGGTGGTGGACAAGCTCATGGCCATTATTCACCGGGTCATCCACTTCCCGAAGCCTGAGGAGATGGAGGAGGTGGGAGCAGGCTTTGCTCATCTTTCCGGCCATGAGGCCTTCCGGAGTGCTGCCGGGGCCATCGACGGATGCCACATCCGCATGGTGCCACCTGCGGAACAGAGGATTGGTTACTGCAACCGGAAGCTTTTTCCATCAATAATCCTCCAAGCCATCTCTGATTCCAAAGGGTCGTTTTTAGACATTTATGTTGGAAATCCGGGGTCTGTGCACGATGCCCTGGTGCTGCGACGCTCACCAATATACAGCCAGGCCCTGTATCCGCCAGCCGGGTACTTCCTGCTGGGGGATGGGGGATACCCGTGCCTTCAGCATCCTGTGGCCCTCATCACCCCGTACCGCCAGCCTGTAGCAGGTAAGATCCCTCTCTGTTTCATGAAAACATACAAAAATATATATTTTGGTTACACTGACAAACACCTTTATTTTTCCATGTGACTTTTGATTACTAGGCAGAGTTGAAGCCAGGTTCAACAGGCATCACACCAGAGGGCGCATTATCATTGAGAGGGCATTCGGGATGCTGAAAACTCGTTGGCGGGCCATATTTTTGAGGGCTGTGGAGGTCAGGCCCATCTTCACCCCAAAGGTTGTTGCTGCATGCTGCATTTTGCACAACATCTGCATGACAGCAGGTGATGTCTTGGAGGAGGAAGAGGAAGAGGAAGAACAGGAGCAAGAATGCGGTGAATTGGACAGGGCCCACTCAGGGAACGCCATCCGAGCCAGGCTTGCTGCTCGCATTTCTGCACCTGAAGAACTCCCTGCATGTTTGGGAGAACATGATTACATTTAGATAATTTTAGTGCAAATTACTTTTAGTTCTGCTGTTTGTTTTTACTGCACTCTTCAAACAAATACTATTGCTTTCATAATTTTAAGGCTTTCTACACCAAGATATTCGTATACAGAAGATGGATGTTATTCCTTGTTCTATATGGAATTTTACTGAACAAATATTAAAAAAATTGTACAATGCAATACATTGAAAAAGCCTTTTTCCTATTGCTTTCACCCTCATTTGACACAAGTGTGTAATATTTTGATGTTTCTTGTTCTACATATAATTACCATGAATGTTAACTGTAGCCTACATATTGTAAAATACTTCTGTTGTAAATATAAGGGTCATACTTCATGTACAGGCAAAATTGGT
This sequence comes from Hyperoplus immaculatus, assembly GCA_949357725.1. Taxonomy (NCBI): domain Eukaryota; kingdom Metazoa; phylum Chordata; class Actinopteri; order Uranoscopiformes; family Ammodytidae; genus Hyperoplus; species Hyperoplus immaculatus. The sequence continues at coordinate 21,218,736 of OX442369.1, forward strand.
GTTAATTATTTTTTAAATAAAAATTTAGAGAGATGTACTAATGGGTTTATTTAGAAGAATTTCCTGATAGTGGCTGATGGAATTTATACAGACCACATTAAAAAGTGATGGAAATCACTAGCCAATGTCCAAAACTTTACCTAGGGACAAGGGTGAAATAGCCAAAACTATGTATAAAACCCAACTTTATAATAAAAATACACTGATTCACCATTATTTTTCCTAAAGTCCTTTTACTGTCAAGTGTGACAGATTTAAAATAAGAAATGCTATGCTTTTGTTTTCCTGCTGTATTGCAAGGACGCATATCACCGTAGTTGAAGAATGACCTATAAACAAGACACTTGCTATGAAGAATGAGTTGGATGATGTGAAACGAAAATAATGTATTTATTTTAAAAAATTTTAACTAAACACTCAAAAAGATTTAAAAACCGCTCCTCTCGGGCTGCAGCTGCCCTTTCCCGCTCCTCCTCCCTCACTCTTGCCTCTCTCTCTCTCTCCGCCTCTCGCTCCCCTTCCTCCAACAACATATCCACTAGTCTCTCCCTGGGCCTCTTCCTGGCCTGGCTGCGGGATGCAGTGGAAGGGGCACAGGCCGATGCCTGGCTTCCACTGCACTGGCTTCCTGCTGTGGAAGCGGAAGGGGTAGAGGCCGGCGTGATCAGCACCCCACCGGCAGTGGCACTCCTATTGGCTGCCACAACCAGGGGCGGATTGATCGCATGCTGCCCCTGGAGTGCAGCGTCCATAGTACCGTACCACTGCCAGGTGGCTGCAGTGGCACTGCCGGCCTCTACCCCTTTCCCGGTGGGAAAGGGGTAGAGGGTAGAGGTAAGCTCCTGTGAACAGAGTTTTAATTACAGCACACATTTTAATGCAACCACAGTTCTAAAGTAGGCAAAGCCTATTTCAATAGCCACTACAAAATCTATTGTTGTCCATATGTTAATTTCCCCAGGAAATCTATCAATCAGTGAATAATACAAAGCAGACAAAGAGGAAACTTACTTTATACTTGTCCTTCAAATTGTTCCACTTCTTCCTGGCCTGTTTCGCTGTAATGGCCATGGAAGAAGTGGTAATGAAGTCCCTTAACAAAGCAAAAAAAAAAAAAATATGCATATATACAGTAGGCATACAACACTGTAACTTCAATTAACACATTTACCATAAAAGATGGTTACGACATGTATCTGACTTCAGCCGTTCAAATACTGACGTGCATAATATAATCTCACAAAAGCAGTACTTACTCCCACCCGGTCTTCGAGGTGTTGCGGCGGCCGGTGAAGAGGGGCTCATTCGCCGACCGCCACTCAATCAAGGCCCTTGTCTCCTCTGTTGTCCCTTGATAAAATATTGCAGGTAATTTAATGGGTATTACTTAGTAGCCTATAACACTTTTTTGCACAATAGCTAATAAGACAAGCAAATTAGTCGATCCAGAAGAGCACAACGTTGAAGTCAATTCAAAAAAATAAAAAGGAAAATATAAGGTTGTGACTTGTTTTAAAAATACAACTTTTCCCTAAGACAAACTGATAAGCCAGGGAACAAATAAAGCGAATTACAACGTTGAAACGTTATCAGTTGGAGGAAAATGTTCTTAATAGGCTACTGGATGTCGTCTGAGTCATGTCCGGCTAACGGACTTGCTAGCTGTCCGAGCAAATTTCAAGCAGGTTAATATTAGTCAATAACGTGAGTTTAAAGGCGTCACTTCTGTAAAACATTAGTAATATTTCGACATATAACTTACAGTTGTGTAGTTTTTTCGTCGTCGTCGTCATCTTCTTCTTCTTCTTCTTCTTCTTCTACTTCTACTTCTACTTTTTGGGTTATCGGCGGGTTCCTCATCTTTTATATTTTTCCTGACTGATTATTATTAAATGCAGCCGGTGCAACCACCAACTGTCTTCTTCTTTTCGTGTATTAGCGGGTTGCAACTATAGTTTTCTTGGTGCATACCGCCGCCTATTGTACCGGAAAATGGAACAATTGTTTTGAGACTGTAGAAACTAGTGTGGTGGAAGGATATAGGTAGGCCTACTATAGCGGTGGTGTCACCCTGGTGTGTTGGTAGGTGTAGTTTCCTTTTACTATCTATGGTTGGTAAGAACACCTCTGGAGTCAGAACGCAGTTTAGGTTTGTTTACTTGGCTCGGACAGTAGCTTAGCCGACAGATGTCAAGAATGCGGTCTACAACAAAAAGGGAAATGAATATCCATTATTATGGTGTAATAAAATAATACCAAACCATTAATTCAGATCAATCAATCTATACAGACAAAATGCAGGAAATAGGCCGTTAATCTCTTACGAAAGGAAAAACACACACCGCCGTTATTTAACTTAACTAAGTAGCCTAATGGCGATTCAACTGCTCACAAAGCAAAGATCATTTAGCATCTAACAAACGAAAGTAAATTACTCCGTTTATTATCGACACACAAACTCGATCAATGCAAAGGTATCCGGCCACAATTCTAAACTAACAGCGATAATCCAAACGGAGAAATTTAAGCACCGCAAGGGAAAAAAAGTGTGAACGGAGGGACTGACCTTTAACATGAAACTTTTTTTTTTAAGCTGCGCTGTCCGCGCGGCGCACGTCACCGCCAAGTGCATTCTGGGAAATTCACGCTCACAAGTCACCACAAGTTACCATCCGATGCATCCTTGGTAAAACAGGCGGGGCGAGGACATTTCCGGGTTTTCGGACTGGACTTGGCTTGTGTGAACTTTGCATGTGAACAGTACTTGGCTTCACCTCATGACGTTTCACAAGGACACAAGTCCAGAAAATAACGTTAATTGATATGATGCGTCCTCGGTAAAATGGGCGGGGCAAGGACATTTCCGGGTTTTCGGACTGTCCTTGGCTTGATGTGAACTTTGTATGTGAACAGTACTTGGGCTCCAACCCCGCCCTGCTGGTGACGTTTCACAAGGACTCAAGGACACAAGCCATGAGAAGTACGCGAATTGAGAAACAGCCTATGCCTCGTTTTTAATAACACAACGGATAGGAAGCTAGTTGTGGGTTTTTGCAAACAGTGAAACTGAAAGAAATGTTTTTATTGGTATTTTTGCCTGACTGGTGTATAGCTATTTAGCTTTGGGACAAGCATTCAGCTTTTGCTTATAAAAACATAATTCTTTACCCACACCAGTCTGGAAATGCCTCGTTTTTAACAGGACAAATGATTGTAACTTAATAGTGTGGAAGTCAATTTTGAATATATTTTTTTCACTGATTTGTGTGGTACTTTTAGTTTATTTTATCGTCTGAGTCTTATTTTTAGCGTTAGCGCCCATGTAGCTTCTGTTGTAACACCAAGTTTTGCTCATAACACGCTGTTTATACTCCCCACAGCAGTCTGAAAATGACTCGTTTTTAGAAATCAAACTTTGAAGCTACTGTTTTCACTGGTTTTAATCATGTCAGGTCATGTCAAACTGTTCTCTTAGCTTAGCTCCGGGTAAACACTCGCAGTCACGACTCACGTAGTGTCTCTCTAGTATCGCGAGAGCACGGCAGAGACGGTGGGAGAGCCCCATGGCCATATAAAGAAAGCCCGGCAGAGAGGTGGGAGGGGCCAGCCAGATCGCACAAATATAGGTCATCCTGAGACCAGAGGACAATCAGGGTATAGAGGCTTGCTACAATAAATGATCTGAACGGGTTTTTCAGCAAACATTTAAAAAAATAAGTATTAGGGACTACTTAAACCATATAAAATTGACAGCAAAGTGCATAATATGTTACATTTAAACTTAGAGGTTAGGGCTAGAGTTCGGCACACAACTCAAATGCTGTTGACCTTGGTTAAAAACCACAGTTTCAACTATTTACAGAGGATACATTTTAGAAATGGGAATTCTGTTAAAGGAGGTGTTCATACAGGATTTGACTATGTATTTCAATACTGTCCACTAGGGTTGCACAATTTCGGGAATTTACAAAGTTGGAAACTTTCGATGGGAATTAACGGGAATAAACAGGAATTTACTAAATTTAAAGCAACCCAAATGCATTTACTTAATTTATTGAATGGGTTGGGTCAGACAGATGAGTTATATTTTACTCAACATTCATATTTTTGTTGTTCATAAAATAATCAAAATTTGATAAAGTTCTACTTACAAATAAATCTGTTCAAATGTAATGTTTTTCGTTGTATTAGTTTGCATGTATGTCTGCCTATGACAAAATATAATGTTTATATGTTTAGATTTATGTTTGGATATAAAAAAAATAATAATTTAAATGACCGCCATTTAGTTCATTCCTATAATTCCCAATTTTGAATATTCCCATAATTCCCGAGCGAAAGTTCCCGTGGAAAGTTTCCGGAAATTTACCGGAAACTTTGCAACCCTACTGTCCACTGACAAGTAGGCCCTTCAACTAGTACCAGTAAAGTCTTGTAGTTGAAGGGGGGTTTAGATTGGACGATGGTGAGCCATGATGGCAGGTCATGCACAATGCAAAGTTCAGTCAACCAGTAGTTATCTGGTTCACATCTGTTGAGTAGTCTTGCATATTATACTGTATAGCGACGAATAACTTTTGGACATTGTATTTTACAACTTGGAAAAACTTTACTCCATAAATTGCCAATAATTCAGCAGCAACCAGCCATACGTGCTTACAGGCTCTGACAAGACCATACAAAAGACTAAGGGGCTATGCCAAACTTACCTGCCTATTGGTTATCCCTACCCAGGCTTTTTCTCTGCAATATACGGTCGTGGTCAACACAAGGGCTCGGTCCTGGGGCCCCTACTCTTCATCATTTACCTCCTTCCCCTCGGCAATATCTTCCGCAAATTTGACATTAATTTCCACTGTTATGCTGATGACACCCAGCTCTACCTCGCTACAAAGCCCTCGTCCACTCTCCCGCCCACTTCCCTTACTGATTGCATCTCAGAAATAAAAACCTGGTTCACTCAAAACTTCCTGAAATTAAACAGCAGCAAAACCGAGATTCTCCTCATTGGCACCAAATCTACATTATCCAAAACCGACAGCTTTTCTCTCACCATTGATAACTCCACTGTTTCCCCCTCCCCCCAGGTTAAGAGCCTGGGTGTCATCCTCGACCCCACACTATCATTTCAACCCCACATCAATAACATTACCCGGACTGCCTACTTCCACCTTCGAAACATCAACCGCCTCCGCCCCTCCCTTACCCCCCACACTGCCACCATCCTTGTCCACAGTCTGGTCACTTCCCGCATCGACTATTGTAACTCCCTCCTCTTCGGTCTCCCCCTCAAGTCCATCCGTAAACTCCAACTGGTCCAGAACTCTGCTGCTCGCATCATCACCAGAACCCCCTCCATTAATCACATCACCCCTGTCCTTCAGCAGCTTCACTGGCTCCCGGTCAAAACCCGCATCAACTTTAAGATTCTGCTCCTCACCTTCAAGGCCCTCCACAACCTCGCCCCTCCATACATATGTGACCTCCTGCACACCAACACACACACCCGCACTCTCCGGTCCTCCTCTTCCATTCAATTCACTGTTCCACCCACCCGCCTGGTTACCATGGGGTCCAGGGCATACAGCCGATCTGCCCCCCACCTCTGGAACACCCTCCCACCTGACATCCGTAATTCTGACACTCTTTCCACTTTTAAGTCCCGTCTCAAAACACATCTTTTTAATCTGACATATTCCATTTAACCCATTTCACCCCACTTCTGTAAATTGTTCAATGTATCTTGTTCTTGTGTTTTTTATGATTGCTGATTTTGTTTGTTTTGTTTTTAAACTGCCCTGTAAGGTGACCTTGGGTGCTAAGAAAGGCGCCCTCTAAATAAAATGAATTATTATTATTATTTAATTGCCGAGCCATGACCAAGGATCCTCCCTAATAAAATATTTATGGACAATGGCAACGTAATGATTTGAATTCATGGATTCATTGCTGAAGAGTGGCATCCTGAGATGACCACCTGCCAGGGGAGTCTGTGCACTTATGTAATCAAACCAATGGAAATCTCAAGGTGATGACAGTACTCCTCAGATTGCAAGATTTCAACATCTCCCCTGCCCCAAGACCTTTAAACACGCCTTCACCTATAACTGAATGCCTGCACATGGGTCCAAACCATTATCACATTTGCTGACAACATGGGGGGCGCTCGTAGTGTAGTTGTTAGAGCGTCCCCCTAGAGGCTCAGTCCTCTTTGCAGTAGATCTGGTTTGAGTCCAACCCGTGGTCTTTTCTCTGCATGTCCTCCCCTCCCCTTACCCCATTTCATCTATTTTTCTCCAAATCTGTAGCGAAAAACGCAACAAATTGATTGTAAAAAAAAACTTCCACTCTGGTCAGATGGCTTAGCAAAGACTGTTTTTCCTGAGGAAACTGAAGAAGGACAATCCGTCTTTCCCAGGTTTAAGTGAACTTCTACCCCCTGCACTTAAGCAACCATGCCAACTGCTTCACTATCTGATCTAATAGTGTATACACCGTAGCATACCTTTAGCTGTTTATCCTTATCCTTATATAATGTCTCACTAGCGTCATTACTTGTCATTAAACCTGTCCACATAGCGTGTGAATATTATATTCACCAAGTAGAATTCTCAAATGTACAGTTTGTCTTTTTCCAAAAGGTTTATCTTGACATGGTTTTAATAGGATGTATATACAACACACGGCTGAGGAAATGAAAAGCACCCCTACAATGAAAACTTTTAAAATCATCCTCACACTCTATACATAGGTTCTTAGTTTGTATATGGATGTAGGTGTGTGTTTTACTTGAATCATGTGAGATATGAATTGATTATTTGTGTAAATAACTGTGTGGACACCTGTTGCTTTGCATAACTATATTGTGAATTAGCATGTATGCATTATTTGAATGCTGATTGTATTGTTACTTTGAGAAAAGCACATTATGCAGCCCTGTGTATCCAATGTGCTATAGAAAAGCACATTATGCAGCCCTGTATATCCAATGTGCTATATGTATAGAACTTAATCATTCTAGAAGACCTGCAGCCAGGTGCATAAGTAGTTCTTTGTAAATTACAATCATTATGGAACTGCTAAAACGTCCATGAGTCTGATTGCTACTCCCACTGTTAACCATAAATAGATGTCGAAATGCCTTCAAACAATGCATTTTCATTTTGATAGTTGTTCATGCTCCACCACTCGCAATTTCATATACTGTATGTTGCATGGGCAAGGTCCTCCCAACAGAACATCTGTAATTATGTGCTATTCTGGCTATTTATAACACCTGTATCACCAATTCATCACATGTGCACAGGTGTTATTTTGATTTAAATTTTACACAACACTTTGTAGTTTGTGAAATACTAACACAGATGTCTTAATGCAGAAGGACAGATAACATTTCAAGCTTCAGTATTTGCGGTAATATATGATTAATAAGGGATAAATAGTCATTATTCTGTGTTATCTGTGTTCCACAGTGTAATTTAAAAGGAAATTATTTTCTTTCAGAAACATCATCAATCATCCCTTTTCTCCAAGTGAGCATCTTCAAACACTACTCTATGTGTGCAATGTGAATGTTAAGAAATTAGTAATATAAACAAATTAGTTTGTTACATTTCCTGAGTTTAAATGGGTCGAAATTGATGATTTTCACACAATTAGAGTTGTTGTTCACTATCCATGTGTATCATCAGCAGTGGCGAACTTAGCCATTTTGGGGCTCCAGGCGAACAGTCATTTGGGGGCCCTTGCATCTAATGTACCTTATATCGCGCACACTGAGATACTTCATACAAGGGATGAACAAAAGTCACTAGCTTTTTTTAATTTTGGATGAGACTACTCAGGGACGTGTCAGAGGCTTTCTTAGCTTGGATTGGTCTAAGAGGATCCCACATCACAGGGTCAAACTGAGCCATTAACTGAACCTGACCCATGACATATCCATTGCCTCGTCCTAGTTTATTAAGTGTGTCAGAGGGGCCACGCAGAGGAAGCTTTCTCTCTGACAGGAAGTTGATGATTGCCACTAACCTGGATAAAATTCTAGAGACCAATATGACTTTGCTTTCAATTAAATGTGTTGTTTTATTTTTTAAATACACAGTGAATTACAACATAGCCTGTGTCCACAGAGTCTAGGCCTATTTGAAATAAAATCTTCAAATAGGCCTATTTAAAAAAAAAAATTAGGTTATAACCCTGCTTTCTTTAAGCATGGATAGTAGTACTAGTGACTAAGTGTGCAGGGGAGAGAGAAATATACACAGATAGAGGGAGGAAGAGATAGCTTTATTTTGCTTTTTTACTTAAATTGATCATTGATGGCTTTAGACTGACTGCTGCTGTCGCAAGCCTATCAGCTGTTGTTCTGAACAGCTGTTACACACGGAGGTGAAAACGAAGTTGAAACTTAACTATCGCCTGGCTAGGCTAACTGAAAGTGGAGCAGCCAAATATAGCCTAAACTAATAGGCCTAAATATTCTTACAAAAATACAGGCAATGTGTTGTGTGATTTTTGTCAGTAGCCTACAGTGGACCTAGAGGCTGGCCCCGATCGCCACTAACTGTTCTGTAATACACGATCGCCGATCACGTGAACACACAGGCGTCTTTTTTTTTAGCAGTTATGCATCCAATCCGCGGTTCACGTGGGTCCCAAACCGTGAGGGTTGGTCCGAATGGACCACGGATCAACCGTGATCCGTTGCACCATTAATTATCTCCATCAGTTTGTTGACACACATTCACGTCATTAGCATAGTTGCTGGCTGAGCCAGAGCCACCTGTTGGATTGACAGTAGGAGCTGGAACGTTACCGGTTAATGATGTAGACAGCTGTTCTTCCGTCTAAGGTCCCGCTGCCACCGCGCTGGGTGCTAGCCTGGTGCTACCAGACCATCGTACTTCATTTCATTTGTACAGAAGGGAAAATGAAATTTGGCCGGAAGTAGGAGGGCGGGCGGAGCCAGGCTAGCTGGGTGCTGTAAAAAAGCTTAATAGCTTCGGCAGCTTTGATATTAAGTCCTGACTTTGGTCCTTCTTCTGTTCGTTTTGTGACCCGCTCTCGTATGTTCGCTTCATTTTGGTATAGGTAGGTTAGGTTTATCTCGTCTCTCTCTTCTCCCGCTATTTACTTTTTTGGATTTACGCGTGAACGTGCAGCGTCATGAGCGTAATGTGTAATGGAATAGTCCATGTAGTGCAGACTGAAGGGGGGTGCACGGTTGGCAGAAAGGCCGTCAAAACGCGAGTAATTAGACATTCCGATGATACTATTGTGAAGAGATTTTTTATAAAAAACAATAGATATGGGGCAAAATATAAAGAGTGCATTTTGGGGGCCCCAAAGGGGCTTATGGGGCCCCGGGGCTCCAGGCAATTGCCTGGTTTGCCTCAATGGACGGCCCGCCCCTGATCATCAGAAGTGCACAAACAGTCAATCCAGTATGCCTGCAATGAACGCTGAATTAGAAAAAGGTTTTAAAATACTACACTACTTACTGTCTCATTCTTTCATTTCATATTGCTCTTATAAGCATATTGAGTCTTCTTACTGATAGGAGTGTTTGGAATGACCTTTCATACTCGTGACTGTAATCATGCACATCAGACTGGACCCCTTGTAACCGTATAAATGAGACAGCCGTCACAGGTTAAACTGTGGTTGTAATTGTCAGTTAAAAAACTCCACTCTGCACTGTAGCTCCACTTCACTGATAAACCAGAGAACTGCAATGAATAATTACCAAATAAATGTTACATTTATTAACACTTCTGTCATTATGTCCGTATGCAATTTATTTCCTTTCTCTCTCTCTCTCTCTCTCTCTCTCTCCCCCCCCTTTGTGGGGAACTATTTTAATGACGTTTTAAACCTTGGTTTATCATTTGACCATTTCCATTTTTTGCCCATTGGGAGTTCCAAATGACAGTTCACTGAAAATAGCCAGCAGCCTACCATGGTCCAGCTTTGGTCAAGAAGAGGGTTGTAAAGGAGGGTTATTTGCATGCACTTATTATGTTGAAGGGCACTTTGATGACCTATTAGTGGTCACATGTTACTGTTCTGTATGAGTTGTAAACTAGGCATGGTGCAATTGTTAAACATAATATATGTTTTGGTATGTTAAACTTTCTACACATACACAAATACTTGATTTATTAGATTACATAAATGATAAATGGACTCCACTTATATAGCACTTTTCCCTGGTTTTATATATATAGTCACACCAGCGTGGATTAATAAGAGGGATAACCTGAGGGGTTATATTGCATTAATATCCATACACAGCTTCCATTTTCGATAGGAACGTGCATTGTGTGTTACAGTGTGTTACATTGCTTCCATCTTTGTGATAAAGAGTCAAATCAGCAGAGTTATCAGGCAGCGGTTCAGCAAAGTTTGCAAAAGTATTTTATAGGGTCTGTAAAATTTGCGACCTGCCTTCGAGGCACACAGAGACGGCGGTAGACACAAAGGGGGAAAAGCGATAAAAAGCTTTTATTGGAATGAGTTTTTAGAATAAAGCAGCTCCATAGCCCACCTTTCACTGTCAGCTCCGGAAACATTTATATTATTGAAATGTGGAGAGCTGAATCAAACAGAGCCATTGCCGCGCCGCTGTTATCTGACCGCGTTTCAGCATTAAAAGCATTAGAAAATCCAGATAGTATGTATGAAGTCATAAAGTGATTAACTGAAAATTACCCGTTTGAAAGCGACCTGATAATGAGCAGAACTAAATGGAAGTCCCCACCACAGCTGTGTGACATTGAGCCAGATAACAGGTTAGTCAAATTTGGAACTTTTTTTTAGTAGAGTGCACCTCTCATTACTATCTAACAGAGACAGCATTAAGGCACATCAGGGCCATAGCTCTTTCGGGGAATCAGCCATGTGGCTATTATCACCGCAGGGAGGGTGACCAAACACACATCAATAAAGGGCTCTCTGTGAGGTCTATATACATACGTATGTTGTAATCAGTTCCGTTAGCTGGATAGTAGTGCTTTCGGACAATTGTGGTGTTGGCCAGAGGGCGGGGGGGGGGGGGGGGGGGGGTGAGGTCAAGGGCAATGGATAGATGATGTATCCCACAATGTGTCACATCATCTGGCCAAGGGGGCACAGTGCCAAAACTAGAGGGGGGTGGGGAGAGGGGGGCTCCAGGGTGTAAGATGGAACCCCCCCCCTCAGGGAAAAGAGGGTAAGTTTTGCAGTAGTGTTCAACACTTCCGTGGTCATAGTTAATGATTTGGGAGCCCCCCCCCCCCCCCCCCCCCCGCCTCAAGGCAAACAGAATCATGGGCTTTCCCTGTACATTGCTGCAACCCCCACCCCCTTATTCTCTACACACAGTTTCTTCAAAGACAGAAAAATCAAAAGCAGCAAACCCCCAGTGTAATTAAGGGTGGCTTTGAATGATAGCGATCAGTGTTTTCTTCAACCAAATCAACAATGTCATTTGCAATAAACGATCATGGTGCTTCTGAGAATTAGCGAATACAGAATACAGTTAGCTGTTGCTAAATATCCCCAATTGATCCAGAATCTATATACTGAACTGATTTAAAGTACTGAAGGTATTGAAGGTATAAGTGATTTGATACAGTCATTGATTAAGGAATGCAGGGGGATTATTTCTCTACAAATGAGTTTTTATGGTGTCATCAGTTGTACAATGGATAGTATGAAAGCGGTATGTCACAACAGCATTAAATCCAGTGGATGAATAAGTGGTATCCATGAGTTGCGAAGCGATTGTGATCACCATCTTCCAGTGAGGCGCTGATATCGTAAAAAAAGAATGGGAAAGCTGCACACTCATAACTCTGATGTATTTATTTCAACTAATGAAGACCAACGTCTCGGCAAACTGCCTGCTTTCCTCAGGATGAAATACAGCAGGCACCTTACTGGTTCCAACTGGAACAGGTGCTAAAGATCCCTGCAATTAACCAAAGAGACCAACACACAATTCAACAAGAGCAAGAAATCTACACACAACAAAATCAGTGACACATTCAAGACAGAAGCTATCTTTCTCTTAGATCAAAATAATACATATAAATATATACAGTACACTGTATTTGTCATGTAAGCTATTTGTACCAGTAGCTTAAAGTTTCACTGTTTTTGGTAACAGCGGCAGGGCCCACAGTTTTGTTTACAAACATATTCTACTTTTACGTTTGGTTCCAGATTCCTCAAAATAATTTAGTTTTGATTTATGATGATATAATTATTAAATACTAAGAATTTCATGTAGAGTAAATATATTTTTCGTAAACCAACTGCAGGCTCTGCAAATGTAAACAAATCCCCCTCATCTGAAACTACATAGTGCACCTTTAAGTATGGCGTATTAAGGCAGTTCTGAAGGCAGATCTTGATGTTTTGACAATGTTTTTCATTGCAAACTATTTCAAAAACAGCAGCGGGTGCGGTAGGATATGCAGGTCATGTGATGGCCCTGGACACAGAAATGCTTTTTGCTCGACACCTCAATTATAAGAGGCGAGTGCAAAAAAAAGACTGAATAACTGAATTATTAGAGTTTAAATCAATACATTTAAAACCATCAGGAGCCGTATCAATATGTGTTCAGTCCAAAATACAATTATATGGATTTCTCCACGGCCTCCCTATTCCCCTGATGTTGATTATGGATTTATGTGTGCAGTTTTTTCTGATTTATAATACGTTAACAGTCTTTTGTTTGATTAGGTTTTTATACATTATTAGGTATTGACAAAAAGCCTCACCAAGCAGGACTGGAAGGTGTCAACGACTAGCATAGAAAGGTTGAATATGGATGGATCATCCCTTAACACTACCACTGACTGACACAGCGCCTGACAGCGTGCCTCTCTGATGTATAGACACACCACTACCCCTGTTACTGACATACTTTCCTCAAAGCTTTTTCCTCTATTAAAGGGCCAAGATTGATTGCAGGCATTCAGATTTTCTCTCATCCCTTCTGTGCGTGTGTGTGTGTCATGCCTTGTCTCTCATACATTCAATAGAGGATGTCACAAAATGTACTCCAAATTTGTTCCCCCCTAACCTGAGTGACAATGTGAAAAATTAATCTAGGTAACCTGTCAATTAATGTCAAAACAACCTGCTTATCCAGGTGTATATTCTTTGAATGTGATCTCTACTTTGACACACAAATGACTATGTTATATAGTCATGTTCCCATCAAATCCCAAACATCGCCAAAATAAAAAAAAGGTTGTATTTCTCCAACATGCCTTGAAATACAGTAGTTGTTCATGCATTTATCTCATCCACATAAATGTAATTCCCTGTACTCAGACTACTGTCATCTTCCGTCACAACTTAAAGGTGGAGTCAGTGATTCTGGAGAATGCTTGTCGTCAATCGCTTTTTGTCAAAAAACAATGGATGTCACCCCACGATCCGCTACCTGTCCATACTGTGTGTGTACTGAGAAAAAAAAGCTGTTTTTTTCATTTTTTTCCCTGCTATTTTATGACTGTACAGCAGAAGGCTTTCCGTGTGTGTGCCTATGTTTGTAGTGATGCCTTTTCATCCATGCACTCCAGATTGTGGCAGGAAAGAGAGAGAGAGAGAGAGAGAGAGAGAGAGAGGTAGAGAGGGAGGAGAGGAGGAGGATGGAGAGACAGAACTGGGCCAGTGAGTCTCAGCCTCAGTCAGATCAGTGAATGTGTGAGAAAAGGACCGGGAAGGCCCCCTAGGCCAAATACTGACTTCACCAGCTCGTCTCGCTCACGTTTGGCATGACAGCACCATGTAAATAGTACATATACGTCCAAACACAAACACACACGAGGGAAGGCATATTTGTGTCACTGTGAGTAAAGGTTTTTTAACTGCTTTGACGTTGTGGCAGACTGAACTATCAATTCAATACTGTATGTGTCCAACGTTTCTAGAGAACAGATTTCGAATTGAGCAGTTTTTCATTTTGTAAATCAATAAATAATATGTACAGGTCTTAAAAAAACATTTCCAACATGTTTTTAAGGATAAATTGTGCCATTAATCAGACAATGACGAACATTAGAACACATCCATCTGTATTAACCTTCAGAATAGTGCTATGGATGATTATTGAAGGTTAAGTTGATATAAATGCTTTAGAAATTGAGATTTTTGGCTCAGAGTATTGAAAAAAAGAAGGTTGAGATAAGGGCTGTTAAAAATGGTTGTATAGGAGAAATATACAGACGCAAACAGACAAGGTTTGGTCAAATAAACACCTGTATTTTGGACCTTTTATTTGTATGAAAGAAGAAATGTTATAGAAGCTTCCTGAACATGTCTTCTCAAAATTGACCAGTGCTTTGATTTCTTCAAGGGGTATTTCAGATTGTTCATAACCATATGTTGGACTGTATTGTTTTACTTCACGATGAGTACACCAGAATTTATGACTAAAGGTACATTCATTCACATTAGCCCTAGGTGAGGCCACAGTGCAGTGTCATATCATGAATTCACTTTTACATCACTGCAGCAAGTTGAGAAGTTAAACCACTAAAGGTTAGCACAAACTTACACAAAATGCCATGTTTTTTTCAGTTAATCTTTATGAAAGTAATGTACCAAACTATCCCTGGGTTTCAAATTGCATGATCTATCTTTTTACCATTCTACGTACTAAAGCAGACTAATACAGACTAATAACTTGAGCACAATGTCAATGTCACTTACATAACAATATTGTAAAGAATAATACAGGCCAGCAGACAGACTTGTTTTGAATACTTTTGCAGAAGTGTTTAGACTACCAGTTAAGAAATGGAACAGGCCAAATACAAGGCCACTTCACAATTTATACACTTGGCATTGTCACAGAAAAACTGAACTGTGCTGAACTGATCTTAAAAGCTGAAGCAATTAGATTAAAATTGACTGTGTATTGGACTGCAGATTCTTAAAAAAAATAAAAAAAATAAAAATGTATATATATGTATATGTATATATATCTATATATATATATCTATATATATATATAGATATATATCTATCTATATATATATATATATATATATATATATATATATATATATATATATATATATATATATATATGTATATGTATGTATATGTGTGTATATATATATAGCTATATATATTAAAAAAAAATGTTTTTTGTTTTATTTTTATTTTCTGTAACAGTAACTGTGTATCTGAATCCGAATTTGATGAAAATGGGGGCGGGACCTGATAAGCCTTTGGCTTCTTCCGTCTCCCTTCGGACAACACAAAGTATGATGTATGAATATTTGCAAGAGAAAATTGTGTATTGTGTGGAATTGTCCGAAAGAATAATAAATAAATAAATAAATAAATAAATAAATAAAGCTGATTCAAACGACATAGTAAGCATTCAGTATGCATACAATTGGCACATACTTTTACCTGTTTTTTTTTATCATGACATCGCAACTTGAACTTACCTCTTGCTTATATATCTGTCACATCCCTGGTTGTTTTCACTCTGAGGCTCAGTCAATGTGACGTAATTTCACTTGCGCAGTGGATTGTAGGTCAGAACTGCAAATAGCAGCCTGATTTCATCATTAAAAATCACAATCAGATGTAGTAGGGCATATGGGTATTTTTCAGCATGCTGCATTTGACAATGTGTATTGGGACAAGCTCAATATTTGTTCTACCAAACTAAATAGCAGGGAAGTATGTGGATTGGACTGCAGCCTATACCTATGAAAAGCATGTGGCAGTTTGTAGTCTGGTGGTGTGACGTTCTAAACAATGTTCTGTTTGCAAACACATTGCATCTTTTTTTCTAGATACAGAAGAAGAGGTAAATATGAGATAAACTGATCTGGAGACAGTATTTGCACAGATGGAAGAGTAATATGACCGTATAACCTGTAAGGCTATGTCCCCACAAAACATAACCACAGCTTGAAAAAAAATCATGCCTTCCAGTCATAGTGGTGGCCTTGAGGTAAAGCATTCACAAACACAATTCTTGCCAAATATCGTAGTTGCATGCGATCCCCCATCTCTCTCCAACCCAGATTGGCCTTTCTCTTCCGTAACAAAGCATCCTTCACACGCTCTGCTAAACTTACACTTGTAAAAATGACCATCCTGCCCATCCTTGACTATGGTGATACAATCTCTAAAATGGCTTCAAGAACAGCGCTACACAAACTGGACGTTCTTCAACATTCAGCTATCTGCTTTGCCACCAATGCTCCCTTTCATACACACCACTGTGAACTATTCAAACTGGTGGACTGGCCCTCCCTCCAAACCCGCCGACTCCGTCATTGGCTCCAGTTCATTTATAAGACACTCCTGGGCAAGACCCCGTCTTACCTTTCCGCACTTCTCCATCTCTCCAGAATGTCTTACCGCACAAGATCATCTGAGCTTATCAAACTCACTAACCCACTCCACTCACCAGGACTACCTTCGGCCGAAACTCCTTTCATTTTGCAGCAGCTTTTGACTGGAACCACATTCAAGACATCCTCAAACTTACAGCGTTTACTTCACAGTCTGCCTTCAAGCAGAAACTTCACACTGTTTTAGTAACCCCCCCCCCCTGCTCCTGTTGATTCCACCATTTCTCGCTTGCATACACCCTTCATACACAATATATTATTGACACATCTTAATTTTTCCACCCAGACACATCAATCTGCTCGCTTACACACGCACATGCACGCACACACACATATGCATACATCCCTTTCATTTTTATGTTGTCTCTTATTTATTACACCCTGACCAGATCTTTACACCCGTCCCCTGACTACTTTTAGTGCATTTGTGTTTTATTTTTTTTGTACATTTGTATCCGTTATATATTTGTCTAATGTGACTCATGCTTGTGTATTTGTGCCTTTATTCCTAGTGGGGCCTCTTGAGATCAATATTGTAAATAAGAAACTGTTCTTAATGTTTTATCTGGAAAAATAAAGGTTAAATAAAAAATACATTATATCATGTCATCTCTGTACTATCCAGCCCTGAATAAAAAAGGCAGAAGTGACCCGTCGTAAAATAAGAATTAATCACAAACTGCTATGTTGGCACCACTGTCTCAGAGAGGGCTCTGGCAAACAAGTAGGACATCCTTGCTCTACTTTAGGAATAACTGAAACTGATAATCCGCTCTGATGCTGCATTGGCCAATCACAACCATGCAAAGAGCGTGTCACTGGTAGATTACTGTGGCATGTGAAAGTTGTAATTTCACCGTTGACATGCTAGTTACACTCAACAAAAATATAAACGCAACACTTTTGTTTTTGCTCCCATTTTTCATGAGATGGACTTAAAGATCTAAAATTCATTCCAGATACACAATTGTACCATTTCTCTCAAACATTCTTCACAAATCTGTCTAAATGTGTGATAGTGAGCACTTCTGCTTTGCTGAGATAATCCAAATCACCTCACGGGTGTGCCACATCAAGATGCTGATCTGACATCATGATTAGTGCACAGGTGTGCCTTAGACTGTCCACAATAAAAGGCCACTCTGAAATGTGCCCCCTGACTCTGATGTAATTTCTTACACACGTACAGCTCATGGTGCTCCACAATAAAGCCTTTTGGACCATGGGATAAAGATATAGAATGCAAGATATACGGAGGCAACCAGCAAGGTTCTGCAAAATGTACCAGTACTTGAAGAAAATATGTTTTTGCCTAGAGAGTCTCTCCTTAAACAGGGCTATTTTCAGTATGTACATCCAGTCTGATGTTTTGAAATGTTTAGTTATCTAAGTATGAAGACAGTACTTGTGTTTACCTTCACCTGTGTTGCTGACGGAAAGATTTGTCCAGAGAGAAATTAAATTGTGTACCTCTGCACTTACCTATTATTATATCTGAACATATATTTCCTTTTTAGCAATAGCACTTAACAAAATGTATGTGGCATGTGGCCTACCCATAATGCACCATTGCTCTTTCTGTCTCTGTGGCTGGCCCTGTTCAGTCACACATGGCCACATATCTAATTTCACATTACAAGTAACAGCACAGAAAATTCAATTTGTTTTTGTTTCCCTGCCATTTAGTGCAATTTCCATAAAATGAGAGTGGCTGACATCCAAAATCAATGGCTGTTTCCAAACCCCCAAGACTAATGGGGTAGATAGCTAAAACCGCAAGTTAATTGTTCAGGAATGTCCTTGAAAATTGAGTGTCAGCCCCTCTCTCTCTTTCCCCTTCTCTCTCTCTCTCTCCCGCCCTCCCCCCTTAACCCTCTCTCTCCTATGTACACTGCACTCTTGACTGCTTCTTGGAAATTTCACACTGGCATTGTAATGACATGAATTTGGAATTTTTAAGCAGTCATGCTTAACCAAGCCAAGACTTGAACCTTGTTATTCCAGTATTCATAATTCACAGATACTGCGTTGCAATTTGCTCAAATTGTCTCCCACACAGAAGTGATGCAATAGACTTGCCATGTGTCTACTCCACAAGAAACTTGATCAGCTACCAACTGGATAGTCCTTCTTTCTCTGTCAAGGTTGCATCCAAAGAAGAGTAAATACAGCGTGGACCAAAAGTGTCATAGACAAGTGGATCTGTAGAACAGCTGTCAACAACAGGCACATTGCCTCTCTAGTCCTATTTATTATGTGACTATAACCATGCATCAAATGACATCATCTTTATTATTGTTTGACATTTTCGTCAGTGACGTAAAGCTCTTTACTCCCTACGTATGCATGCATTCATCATTAACAGTTTAGTACAGGACATTTGGGACATACTGGTTATGTATGTCTTATCAATTAATTCATAAATGTCATATTAGCTTCATAGAGCCCAATAAGGTCAACACATTGCTTGTACTGCCACAAGATGGGCAGAAGGATCTGAGAATCTGGCTCTTTTGAATCATATCTAGATCTTTGCAATCTTCACACGTTTTTCCATTTACTGCCAGCCACAGTATTTATTTGTCTGTTAACTGTATCCTGTCCGTATATGGTGGACTATGACCAATTGATTATAAAGTTTTGATATGATTGCCGAAGTGGGAGTTTTCAGGCCTGTTAGGCAGGCCTGGTCAGAAAATCAACATCCCATCAAAGCATAATACCTGGTCCATCATGGCTCCTGGAGCTAGCACTATCTCTAAGCTCCACTGGACATCTACATTCTCCAGCACATAGCCCTGTGATCCAGTAGCCAGCCCTGGCTTGAGCATTCAGCCGCCGACCACCAAGCTGTGAAAGGCAGAGAGCTAATGAACACCTCCTTTGCCATGAATGACCAATGCCCTCCTGAGATACATGACAGATATAAAGTACTTTTCCCTATCATGAAACAACATTGGAGCCATAACAGACAGGTTGCCTTGGTAGTCAACAAATTGTACATCAATAACCAACAGTTCAGAGACATCACTCCCTGGTTATTTTAATGTCACAATCCCCGTAGGCCTGTGTATTGGCATGCTTGACTTGAGTAATGGCTGGTTCAAGCATTGATGGGACATATTCCAAGCTGGGTCTCCCTAAGGGCCTGGCATTAGCTCATTTAAACATATGCAGCTTGAGGAATAAAACACATAAAACTTCAGCAAAATTGATGGACAATGGAATTCATGTAATGGCTATAACTGGAACACATTTGGATAGTACATTTGATGATTCATTGATATCAATTGAAGGTTTTTCCATGTTCAGAAAAGACAGATATAGATTTGGCGGGGGCGTGGCAATCTACGAGAAACATCATATACCAGTAAAACTAAGACCTTATTTGATGAATGACAACATTGAGGCATTGTGGTTGCAGGTGCATGTACCCCATACTTGCCCAATACTGATTGGTTGTTGCTATAAACCATTCTAGAATAGAATATCTTTATTGAATCTGTGATATGTTTGACAGAGTTGCAGATGAATATATATATATACTGTCTTGGTGATTTTAATGTGAACTGGTTTGAAGATTGGCAGCTCTATGAAGACAGTCAAATAGTTTCCATACCAACTAGGAATGCTCTATATAGAGATGGAGCTAAATCAACCTCCTGTATAGATCATATTTATATAAATGTGTCTGACATGTGTTCCAAGGTAATGTCATCGTCAAGCCTAATGAGATCCCTGGATTGATAATGAGAACTTAATGACACTAAGAGATGAGGTAAAACTATGCTTTATTGCATCTGGTTCAGTATCCATTGGTAAGTCCATTGTGCCTGCCCTGTATGAAATAGCACAAGATGAAGTTCATCTGGTGTTCAGTATAAGCAAAAACCATGGATGCACAGGAATTATCCAGTGACTTGTGTTAAAGAAAGACAGCTGATGGATGGACCTCCAGGGCTTCAGTGCTACATAACAGTGTGAAATGTTACTGTCTTCTTGCCGTCAATCACAAGTAGTTGCAAATTAAGTGGAGTCCCACAGTGTCTGGAGTTACAGTGTACTGTGAGAACTCTTGTCGGATTCACACGTCACGTCAAGGCCATTCATTCTCTTCAACAGAGTTTTTAGAATGTGAACGCGCCTTCCTACCTGTCCGCCATTTAATGTAATGTATGCTATCTGACAACTGCAGTCAGACAGTGTCACTAAGTACTTACTAACGTTCTAGGTGCTAATATATACTTTATTATTTGCCGGCTTTTCATTCCGTTTTAATTAGTTTATTAGATCAACAATTTAAACACCTATGTTGATGTGGACTTGGACTGTTTATTTTTCAGAAAACTGACATTTTATTAAGATATCTTACATAACTTATGATATACCGGTAACTTATCTCTTTGCCATTAATTTCATTTTGCTATGCTCCTGCCTGGTATGAGGTTTAGTAGTTGTGGGAGATTCTAAATCATGGCATATGTTTTAGACGTTTAGGTCTTCTCCTTCTCATGTTAAATAACAGCACTTGAAAAGCAACAGATTCTTAAGTAGAAGGCATCAGTATGGCAATAAACCATGCTCTTAATGCATCTACATCACAAAGAATATTAAAGATGGGGACTTTGCTTAAAATCTGAGTCAAAACTATCATTTTAGCCACAAAATGTAAAATACTACAATGATTTATATAAAAAAACAAGCCTGCTACAGTTATTATGGAGCTTTAGAAAGAACCCAAGAGGGAAATCATCCCGTGCAATATCTTAAACTGCAAGTAGACAGTATATCTGACCTGCCACATATCCATCCGAACTTTTGAGAAGACAGGTCGTTGGATAGCCGATTCCAAAATTAGTCATGGGAGACCAATTTAGGTGGACAGTATATACCCAGTTTTATATATTACAACTGGCCTCTTGGGATCTTCCAAAGAGGAGCTGGAGGAATAAGGCTGGAGAGATGGATATGTAGGTTACCTTGGTAAGCCTTTACTGCCAACGAATAAGAAATACCCACATTCATGCCATTCATTGTGCATAATTGGTGGCCTTCCATTTCTGAGCAGCTGAAGGTCATTCAGATGATTCTGGGAAAAACAATATCAAGAGCTTCTCACGCTGTGAAATACATTTACATAGCACATCAGTGTTTCCCCTAGAATTTTTTTTAGGCCCGGTGGTAAGAGCTGATAAAGAGTATGCGTGTCGCGTGCGTACCAAATTTCAAGAAGAAATTGACCAAAACGAACCCCATTTGGGATGAGCCTCTTTTTACAGCCTGTTAAAATGAGGGCATAGGGTTATGCTTTCACATTCAGTATGTTTGTACATGTGGTGTTTCGCACAGGATTGTTAGATCCTGCTGGGTGAGAATGGACCTTGTAGTGGGATCTGGGGGCATGCCCCTGCAGAAGAAACCTTATCCCTTTAAAGTTAAATGCATCAATCTGGTGCACTTTGAGAGGCGAAATCTGATTAATTATGTGCTCTGTAAACAACTGTCATATGTCCTGCCTATAACTATTTTCTGTAATAATTTGGAGACACAAGCCATGTAAACTATTGAAGAAAAACACGTGGATTTCAATAAAAAACAATAAACAGTAAACACTAAGATCTAATGTAGACAGGTCCTGTCTAGTACTCATTTCTGGAATAATCTGAATCACCTCACCTTGAAGCTAGCCTATTGAATTATTTTTTTTCCTTATGCAAATAGCCTTGTTGAAAATAAATGAATTAACATAGGCTACACATCATGATTAGCCTATCAACATGTGTGCTACATAAGACAAATTCCCAATTCCGACCATTATAATTCATCTAGCCTATTTCTCAATTTAAAACATAAAAATAAAGTAGCATTGAAAATACAAAAATATAAAGCTTGTAGGCCTACTATAGCCTGCTGTTTTCAAGATAACTTAACAGTTAAAACAATAAATACATTAATATGTCCCTTGAAAATAAATTAATGTTTTTCTGAGAATGCCAAAGGCAGTAGCAGTGTGGCACTTCTGTAAACTTACTGAAACGAATGCATGCCGTTTTTTTCAGCGCTGTCTCTGCTGTTGATAAAGATTGGTTGTGTTGCCACGGCAACGTAGCGATTTTAACTTTCTAGGTTTTGCTCAGCACTTTTTCCTGTTCAACGTCCCTGTTACTGAGTCCTTAATATCTCCATAGAGCAGGCGCTGGTTTTATTTTCGCCACTAGTTCAACGTTTGCTTGCTAGTCATGCTCCTGCTCATTGGCTTCCGTGTTTAGCAAGTGCTCACCGAATGCACACGCGTATCGCGCGCAGACACACAGATCAGCTGATGGGATGATCAAACGAAAGGTTGTAAAGACAGGCGCACACGAGGGGTAGACCAACAGTGCTGCGCAGCACTAATACGGAATCAATTAAACATTTATTTAATTTTATTTATTTTTTATTATTTTTTTCAAGTTAGGCTGCTGTTGGCCTGGCGGGGGGTCCCGTTGGCCTGGCGGACCCGTCGGGCCTGTATATTGGTAGGGGAAACACTGCACATAGATGTAACCAGAGCTATTCTTGAGACTTTATGAATTGCAAACAGGTTGTATAGAACTGTGAAGCTTAATTTTGCTGTAATCTACCTTTTTCTTTGTGGGCTTGCCAATTTTGCTTCAAAAATCTTTAGTGAATGAATACAACAGCAGCTAAACAGGACCAACTATCATTTCCTCAACTGCATCCACGCTGGAGTGTGCACAGACACAGGCAATCTTGTTGAACATCAAAATGTTTGTTTTTTCACAAGAAAAACTCTTCAAAAGGAAGAAACCTTGACATCTGATACATTACAATACAAGGCAGTTTGTATTGTGAGAGCAGCAGTATTTGGGCACAAACATTGTGGACAGATTGCAGTACACATGCTATTGATTGAACTCTGCAGGGCTCCGATAGCTCATTGCCTGCAGAGCCAGGCGAGAGATTCCCTGCCTCTCATTCTCTATTGTCATCAGCCTGCCCAGCTCATCTCTCCCATACGGAAAAAATCATGCTGAGAATACAGGAAAATTAACACAGGCTGTCCATTTCAGAAATCTAAACAGATCATTGCTTTGATGACAGACACACTTGAGATTGGACTGAGAGCATAACATAAGGGATCTAGTGTCTGGAAAAAAAGATAGTCATCAGTTCCCTTTACTGTCTAAATCCACATTGGCTTACACTAGAAGAGCAGATGTATGGCCACTTAGTAATATTTGCTGCTTATCCTGCATATTTCAGCCAGTAGTATTTATGTTTTCTAATCTGTTACATCTAAGTGCAATAATATAATGTGAGTTCAAGTTACCACATGAACTTTACATAAACTCTGTTGAAAAGATAAGATGGCCTTGACATGAAATCTGAGAAGACTTCTCACAGTGCAACTGGAACACTGCAGGGTTGCACTTGATCTGTAACTACTTGTAAATTATGTACAATATGTTGTCGCTGTAGATTATAGATGGATAGAAAAGCTGCAATGGGTCCAGGGAGAAGCTCACCTGAGGTCTGATATTCGGCCAATGTCAGCCTTTCCAGGACTTGCATGATGTGGGACGAAGCAAATGGTCTTAAGTCCTTGATGGCAGATGGAGAATACTTTTTGGGTACTGAAATGGATGTCTCGCACAGCACTGGAACCGTGTACTGGCTCAGATGCAGTTTAAGGAGGTGCTGTATAAAGGCTCATTTATGCTCCAATTCCGTGCGTAAATAGAGACGTACGTTTACAACGTTATATCCGTCACTGCCCTCATACTTCCATGCGTCCTTTATGTTGGAATCAACATTATGCAAATCAACCATTAGTGGGCAGCAGCGCCGCTCAGAGTAAAAAGTTACTCAAATAGGAAGAAGAAGAGTCAAACAGTGAATTAACTGGAATAAATATTTTATAATATGTCCATGGAAGAAACAGCTTTTGCCAGCCTTCTACCGTAGCAATGTAAGAGGCTAAACTAGAGGCTGTATTATAGACAGCGGGGGTCTGTGAGGACATCACTTCTCTATTGCTGCCGTCAGCCTCCCGTCTAGCTGACATTCTTCCCCGTGCGATCCCCGCTCATGCTGCTCTGTTGTAATTGTATGTCTCTGTGCCCCGACCGTGTAACTTCATAGATAGATAAATGTGTATGTAATTTCGTACCAACTCGCAAAAACCTCTCCTCAAAAGCTAAGACATTTTCTATAGTATTATGTCTTTCGTTTGTGTTTGTAAACCAATGTACAGTAAGTGAAAGTGAACTGTTGGCTGTGCGCCCCCCAACACCCACCCCCACCCCCGTGATCTTTGGTAGTAATGCTCCGTTCTGTCCGTTTGGTACGCATCCGCAAGCTTGCAGGATACGTGCAGAATTACGGACGTAATGTACGCAGAGTACGGACAGAAGGCTCCATCCGCATCCTTATGCGTATGTAACGTAGAGCATAAATGAGCCTTAATCCCGCATAGCAGGTTGGCGCAGATCTTCAGGAGCCGGGGAATGACACCATCCAGACTGGCATTGGTGCTTATTGTGGTGCATTGTCTCCAACTGCGTCTAATAACTGCTGGAAACAGAAAGGGAGGGAGATGGGTGCTCAGTGACCCCCACCAAAGTCAGTGACTACTGACTTTTGGTGGGGGTGTTGATGAAGCTATGTTAAAGTCTAGAGGGGGATTTGATGAATGAGGGGAGGGACGGAGCAGGTCCTTTATCACAAACCAGTTATTTGTGTTTCCACGAAAAAAAATAAAGGTTTCTCACCAGGGAAATAAGTTCCACTGTGGCGCCACTTTCTTTGCTGGTCTAGAACCAAAACTCGCTTTTGCCAGGGGATGGGGGTGGGATAAGTTCTAAAACTTTGTGACTGCCGCAAGGATGCCTAGTTAAGTATGCCCACAAAGCAAAGACGGTAGCAACACTTTTAGAAATGGGATGTAGTCTGCCGTTTTTGTTGCTGTTTTGGTAATTTGCGTGAGCATTACCCTACGTTTACAGGGCATATACGTAATGAAACCGCGTGCTAGCCCGTAGAAAAGCACTCTGCTGCTTAAAAGTTTCACAAGATTAACCAACTGCAAACTGTCACTACTGCAGGTTGTGCAATCAGAGATGAAATCCTTTCAAATTTTGCCAAAATGAACTGCCTGGTGTTTATATGCCTTTGCGAAACATACAAATGCCCAGAGGTGAAAGTACAGTACAGTGAACGAACAGTGAAAACATAGTGAGGCAACTGTTATAACCATAGCAGTGACCAGCGTCTGACTGATATAGGATCATTTCAGCAATCTGATCTGGGTGTGGATCACTGAGGCAGTCACTTCTCAGCTGACTTTCGTGATGGACCTCAAGCTGCTGGAGACCACAGTCCTGTCGTCACCCTTCAGTGCATATGCAACTACACAACTGTCCATGCATCATATTATGCTATCAGTGTATAAAGGTCATCTTATTGTCCTGGGTCTAACTCTGTCTCTCAGTGAAGTGTCCTTTCATTTGTAGAAAAACAAAAGATTTACTGGTTCTCTCCTTCAAAAGAATGATCTATGTGCCCTAAAGGCGAAAGTCCAATATCTAAAGCTAGCTTAAATAAATTGTAAAAGCTCCCCGTTACATTTACATATTATAGATGTACAAATTTAACATGGAAACATTAACTCTCAAAAAAATACATATGAAGATATACTTTAGCAGTAACAAAGCTTTTACTGTTGATTTACTAACATACACTACAACATGCTCATACAGTATCATTCGTATCTCTTTAGGTTGCAGAATAATGTATCCATTGCAGTTAATTTAGTCATATACTTTATGAAAATAGAAGTGTATTAGTTAGTGCTGTCACCCCACATCCCACATTAACAATACTATTTGACTGGTTGGCTGCCTCTGCCCCCCCCCCCCCCCTTGCAGGGAACTGATAGACATTGTCAGACCAGATACAGCGCTGAACCAGCTGCCTGGTGAGCACTATAATGGCTCAAGTGGTCCAACTGAGAGCTGCTGCCACTAAGGACACAGCTCTCAGCTCCTGCACAATGGATGGCAATCCATCTTCTAGAGCTGCAGACAGATTTTTCCTGTTGCTGCTAGAACTTCCTTTCAATGTCCTCAGCTTTTCAGTACAGCACAGTTTAAGGGTGTATTCACACATCCTGTGTTTAATTTGGTTGAAACGAACTCAGATGCAATTCTGCCTTCGGTGGGCATCTTTCAGACATGTGTGAATACAGCAATCGCACTCGGGGGCGGACCAAACAAGCGCTCTGCTGCAGTTCGTTTGTGGTGTGAATTTGTCCGGACTCGATCCGACCCAATTGCAGGAAGCACTGTGCCTTTTCTTTTTTAATAAATCGCCGTCAGCTTAACATTATGGGAAAGTGTTGTTGTCGCCATTGTTAGGAAGATTAGTTGTGGTTTGACCGGGAGCCCCGAGCGAATATATTACATTTGATAGACAGGACGCGTAAACATGCTGATGTGTTCAGCGATCAGATGAAGGAGAGGGGAGCGTCTCCCGCACAGTGACAACAGGTTCACGCTGCGCTTTGTATGAAGTGCGTGTTTTTATTTTGCATCCCATGTTACGGGACCGTCAATACTATCACCGTGTCAGTTTGGAGCTGAGCCGCGCTGAACTCACACCCAGCTGACACACGGCTAAATCAGCTGTGTGTCAGCTTGAGCCTATTCCTCCCGAGCCGCGCGTCCAGCAGCAAAAATACAGTAAATATTGGTTGCGTTCCGAATCGCATACTCTTTCTTTTTTCTATTCTACATACTACATCCGACAATAAAAAGAATCTAGTTAGGATGCAGTAGGCATACTATTGGGACATACTTTTCTCTCTTATTTCATCATAACATTGCGCCTTGATCTTGCCTCTTGCTTTTATATCCGTCGCATCCCCGTTTGTTTTCATATGGAGGCTTCGTCGATGTTACGTCACTTCACGTGCGCACTGGATTGTGGGTCAGAATTGCCCAAATAGGATGCACTTTTCAACACTAAGGTTGCGTTCCGAATCGCATACTTTCTACTATATAGTATGTAGAAAAAAGATTTAGGATGTCCCGATTCTTATGGCCAGATTTAGGATGGTTAGAAGTACCCGGATGTCCTACTTCATGCGGCCAAGATTGTTAGTGTTGAAAAGTGCATCCTATTTGGGCGATTCTGACCCACAATCCAGTGCGCACGTGAAGTGACGTAACATCGACGAAGCCTCCATATGAAAACAAACGGGGATGCGACGGATATAAAAGCAAGAGGCAAGATCAAGGAGCAATGTTATGATGAAATAAGAGAGTAAAGTATGTCCCAATAGTATGCCTACTGCATCCTAACTAGATTCTTTTTATCGTCGGATGCAGTATGTAGAATAGAAAAAAGAAAGAGTATGCGATTCGGAACGCAACCCAACAATCTTGGCCGCATGAAGTAGGACATCCGGGTACTTCTAACCATCCTAAATCTGGCCACAAGAATCGGGACATCCTAAATCTTTTTTCTACATACTATATAGTAGAAAGTATGCGATTCGGAACGCAACCATAATGTTTCACATCGTGGGCTACAAGCCACACATTGACACAGGCCTACATAGTATAACTATGTGAAACAACAATATTTTATGTTTTTTTATTTATTTATAGGCTAGATGTAGGCCTATTTATGCATTTATTATTTTTAACCCCATATTGTACCAGTTATATATTGCAGTTTTCACTTTGTGCTTCCTGCTTCTCTCCACCCCAGAATGTCTGTCCAATGAATGAATGACCTCAGATCACGTGTGGTTTTGCTTCGTAATGCTGGTTCACTTGCAAAAGGGGCAATATGAAAGTGGACCACATCAAAAAAAAATATATATATATATAAACTCTATTTGGTCTGGACCAAAGCAAGTGAACTAGCAGACTTTCCCAGTGTGAATACACCCTAACACACAACAAAAATGGATCCAAGGAATTGGCAATGACACATTTCACTTTCAAAACGATACAATTGTTTACTTGAAAAAACAAATTAGACGTTATAAATGTCAAAAAAAAAACTTTTAGTTTAGATTCAATATGATTTAAATAAATGGCTCATAAATGGCTCAATCTGTGTTAAATTGATTGTCAGGTCGCCAAACCTCTGTTATACATGGATAATGGATGTCTGAATTGAAAAATGGACGTCAGTTGTGTCATTGATCACTCATTTTCTCCCTCAACAGTAATAATCATATATCTTGACTCATTAAGCCAACACGATCTGTAAAAACTCTGTCCTCATCCTTCACCTACATTGTTATTATCTCCAAATACATCTTCATATTCACTAATTCTGTCCACTCAAATGGCTTCTCTCGTCACTCTTTCATAAAACCTTAAGTAAAAACTAACTTTATCTAGCTTGCAGCCTGCACCAGCTCCATATCCCTGTGCCAGTATTAAAGCAAGCCTGCTGGCCTCTCTGCTCTGGGTTGCCAGACATTTAACTGCAGTGTCAATACTGTACGCTTTCCAGGACATTTGTAGTGTTCTATCTATTTGCAGCAACTGAAGCCTCCTGACAAATGTTCTACAATGTGAAAGCAGCCCCGCAAATTAAACTCCAGAATTTATGACAAGTTTGGCAGAAAAATTGCAAACCTGGCAACTGTGGGGTAATCCACAAAGTGTGACCGTCACTATGACGATGCTACTGGAGGCCATTTAAGCGACAGAAAGAATCCAGGGTCAACAACTACAGTAACCACATTGTGCTTCAAATCCAACCACTCCACCACTTGCATATCATTGAAGGCACATTATATTATTGATAAAGCCTTTTTTGTTTTCTTTTGTTTATTCCTGTTACCAAACATAGCTGGTAAGCAGAGGTGTTTCCTTTCAAATCGGATCCAAGTCTTCACTCTCTATTACGGGGAAAATGTTTTTGTAGTAGCAGGACAAAAAAAGATGATTCCTAATAATCTCAGTAATAGGTTTTAAACCACCTCCTTTGTGGGTTGTAGTGAGTGCAGGCCTCACGTCCAAAGTCTGTTCTCAATAAGCCTTTTTCCAATATATCAGGCTTGTCTCATTGTCAGCCACTGAACTATCATTACGCGTATCTCTATCTTCTGTGTGTGGGTACGGAGAGTTACATGCGGAATGCTAAATCCAATTATCTAGATTTGTCTGGATTAATTGATGTGAGTAATGAGTGTGGTTATAACTGGTGGTTGGACTGTAAAATGAAGAATTTTGCGGAGATATCAAACTTAAATGGTCTTGCCCTCACCCCTGCCTTTCCCATGGAGTTTTAATTTTTTATTTGATTCTATTCTAAGTCTATGGCTACATGATGACAACCGTCTGGGGCTAGGGCCGTACTAGCCTAATACAATTAATCTCATGTTATTTCAAAATATGAAAAAAATAATAGCTAGTATTTGAAATGTACACACACCTAGTTCTTTTAGTGGCCATTTTTAAAAAGGGAAATGTATGTTCTCTGGTTCGGACTGTCATGAAATATAAACATCTTTTCATGGACAGGGCCATTCCCATCTGATGTTGGCTCCTCTCCTAAACCTCAGACACCATCTCACCTTCAAACATACAGTCCCATTCTTCTGTTATTCCCACCCTCTTCACCTCTTCTATCCCTATGTATCTCTTCATCCAGCTCCTTTCTTTCTGTCCCCCTTTCACCTTCCTACTCTGCCCTAAGGTTTTTAACTGCCTGTCTGAAAATGTTCTTTTTAAGACACTTTAGTCCACAGGTCAGCTAGGGGAATTATCTTTGCGAGGTCAAAGTTTGATTCATTGCAGTCATCCATCTCAAAAAGAAGAATCTCTTGTACTTTTTTTAATGACACAAGGGGGGCTGATGTGTCTGATAGAGCTCAAGAGGGTCTGATTTGTATTCCCTGGTCCAACTTCAAAATGCCCTTCAGCGTACTTTCTCCTTCACCACGTCTGCCCTACATATCTAGTGTTGCTTCGTGTTTGCAACCGGACTGTGGTTGGTACAAAGGCGTTTCTCATTTCAACACACGGAATAAAAGTGTCTATTTCCCAACCTTGTCTATTTTTAGATGTTGGTTAATTAAGCTACACTTCTTCTTCCCTGCATGGTTTTTGATGGAGAGTGAGCGCAGCCTTTTTACATCAAAAGGTGTTTTTTTGTTGCATGATTGCACGGACCACCACGGAGGCACAACAAAGAGTGTGTTTTTTTGTTAAAGAAAAACGAAGAAATGGTTTCACCCTCACAGAAAAAAATTACAGTGGTGGTTGGATGTTTCTTTTTAACTTGAAAGTCCTAATTCACTTTCAGAGTCTTTCAGAGGACACGATGAGGTTTAACTGTTACAATCTGCATTCACATTTTTCCCTTTAAGTTAAATCTCATTAGAGTTTTACTCTTTGAAGAAGTAAATGCCTTTTCATGTATTTGATTAAAAAAAATGTCATGTTGGCCCAATGTATCAACAACAGTGTAACTTTGTCACAGTACCAAGAGTTCTAGCAAACTTTTCCCATTGTACGCATGAGTGCATGTTGACCTTGGTCATATTTTTCCTTTTAGCGCACTAATAGGAGCCTTTTTTCTCACTGGGGCACAGCTGTGCCGCACTCTGCCACTGATAAATGCTGTATTTACTTCACACAAGTGCACCAGTCTGGATTACATGTTTCATGTCAATTTGGCAAGTGGTTCCAAAAATCTGCATTCAATTTTTACACAGCGTGATTATTAGGGGTTGTTGGATCAGTATCTTATAGGTATTGATACAATGGACGATATTTTTTTAGTGATAATGTATTAGACTATAATATATATATCAGCACAATTCTTCTGGTCAGATTATCTGGATATTTTCTGGACTTCATGTGTGATATGGGCCATAGTCTACCTTTTAAGAGGCTGACAGTTGGCGAGCTGTAGAGACTGCGGCAGAATAAGGCCGCCATTCCGGATGGTGCCAGCCCCCTGGTTCCTGAAGATCTAACCCCAACCGCCCCAAGGTTGAAGGACAAAAACCCCTTCATCTAGCTGCTTCATCAAAAATGACAAATGCATGCTTTCTTTGAAAAGGCCATAGAGGCAGATGCATAAAAGCCCCCTTATAGGTCTATGTCTGCACATGCCTACTACTGGCTGTGGAGTGGCCAAGGAAAAAATCATACAATATACCAAACAAGCACACAGGAACCTTCTGCATTAATTATGCACTGGTCTTTTAACAACATACTGTATATGAAAAACTCAGGCCTGTGTAGGGCCACTCTGATCTCACAAGTGTTTTTGTCGGCATCACCAACTTCCATGAAAATTAAATGAAACTTAGAGTATGACCCATCAAATGCCTCTATTTCCACTTCAGCTTTCCCAGTTCCACAACAAAACAAATGTCTCTGATCAAATTATGCCCGGACGGAATGTATTTATCCCCATGACCTCCCCCAGAAAACCAAGCAATGCCTAAAGCTAGCTTTTCTTCAAATACAGCAGCAGTAGACCAGTCGTGCTCCACCAATGATGTAGAACTTTGACCTACAATTGCACCCCCTTTCCCCCCTCCCCCATTTGGGGAAATCAGGGTACATTTGAATCACAATTTTATCTCTGCGCTTGTCTCTATTACATTTTTTTAATACCTTGGAAACAGATTATAATCCGCTGCATGTTTCAGTGGACTATAATTAAAACCGATTTTTTCGCAGGAGACTTTTTTAATCACCTGGAGAAGTTGAATGCAAGTCGACATGAGTAAACTCTGACATGAAATCTGCCTTAAGCCCAATCAAAATTAGTCAAGAGTTCCGGTGCTGCAGGGCTAGAGTCTTACAGCCTAATGTCCGGAGGGATCAGTGAAAGGCTGTCTGGAAGCTTTATTAAACATCAACTGCAATGATGTTACATGTTTGAGTGCCTCTGCCAGAGCTTTTCTTTTGCTGCCTCATCCGCACACTACTACAGGTTATTCAATGCAAGAGTCACCCAGGAGACATGCATGAGGAATCAAAGAGGATAGAGAAACTAAAAAACACAATTACATTCCCTGAGCCTCAAGTAGTGGCAATATATTTTTCAAGGCCTTTAACATACTCAGCTAAGAGTGTGTCTGAGCCCCCCAGATTTGTTTCTTTGTATTCAGATTAGTCAGTGGCCGAGGAGTGTTGACAGGCACTTGTTGTTGGCCTGGCTGGTGGAGTCCTCCTAGGTCCAGGGAAGAGAGTACTACCCTTATCAGATCAATGTATGAAACCAGTGAAGTTGCTTTCATGTTAAAGGGTCATCTTAGCCTGGCGCCGCCCACCTACTTCCGCTCAAATTTAATTTTCACTTCAGTAGTCAGTTAGCCTGGTCCAATCAGACCATCGTACTTCATTTCATTTGTACAGAAGGTCTGGAAGTGCTGTAATTGGCAAACGTTCACTCACTTGAAGGTGGGTGTCTGTTGAAGTTTAAAACTATTGGATCTGCCTAGTGCCACTCTGGATCTGCCAACCAATCGCATAACGTTTGGTCGTCAAGTGTGTCATGAGCCGGCTTCTGACGGTGCGTTCCAGTCACACAGGGAACTCAGAAATTTCTGACTTCACTACATATTGTGGTCTATGGATCTACCGGTACCTGGCAACGGTAACTTGCAAGAGCCAAACGTTTAGTCATTTGGACGAGAAAGGTTGCCGGCGTCCATTCTTTCGCGAGCAGATGCACTGGAACACAGACAGGTCGGAACTACTAAGTCCTATAAAAGAACGCAGCATTCAACTAAAACTGGAGCACGACTTCGACGTCATCGTTCTCAGCAAATCGCTCTGTTCGCTGATTGGACGTCTGTAGATTTTCCTGAGAAAACTGAGAAATGCACCGCACCCCCAGACTGACTACTGAAGGGAAAATTAAATTTGAGTAGGCGGGCGGAGCCAGGCTAGTAGTCATTCTGGGGCTGCGGTGTATTCCTGGGTTCCTGCTCCAACAAATTTCTGTCGGTCCAATCAGCGAACAGAGGGATGGCTGAGAATGATGACGTCGAGGTGGTGCGCCAGTTTCAATTGTAGTCACAGGAAGACAATGGATAAGGATACGAGAGAAGCTATTCAGTCTGTTGTGGCAACGCTGCCGAATATTGATAAATCAAAGCCGAAGCAAGAACAAGCTTTGCTGAGTTTTGTTGGTTTACGGCCGGTCCCGGCGCAAGACATATGTCACGACCAAACGCTATGCGATTGGTTATGGCAGAGCCGGGGTGGCACTTGGCAGATCCAATCATTTTAAACCTCAACAGACACCCTCCTCCAAGTGAGTGAACGTTTGTCCATTGAGCAGTTCCAGACCTTCTGGTCAAATGAAATGAAGTACGATGGTCTGATAGAACCAGGCTAGGGCCATCTCACCGCAAGCAAAAAAAGACATATTGTACACTTCCCTTTAAGTGGCCAATACAATGGAGGTGAAAGGAATGTACGTAAAGTTGCTCAAAACCTTGAGAAGTTGCATTTAAAAGATCTCAAAAGCAACATTGGTGTTTACATTCGATAGCCCTCATGCAAGAATATCTCCAAATATTTCTGTGACACTGGGTGTCCCAAATCAGATTCAGCAGACATTCATTGCTGTCAAAAATTGTCATCAATTTCCCACATTTTTAAATTAGTAGGTGCGTATTTGTCGGTACTTACTCATCCTTATCATAATAGATGCACCCACATCTCTGTATGAGGTGATTTGTTATACTCTATTTGTGGCCAATTTTCATTTACAAAAGTGTCATTGCGGCTTTTTCGTCATGGAGTTTAAAGTCCTGCTGTTTGAAAATCAGCAGACAAAAAAAATTAATGTAGCAGTGTCAGTAGTTGTATCAGAGAAAAATAATATACTGTAGAAACTACAGCTATTCACACTGTGTGCTATGTACCCTGAAATAACCAATGATTTTCTTGTAATTAAACAATCAAACAAAGGAACAGAGTGTTTCATCACTACGATGGAGGCGGTAGAGGAGATGTAACAGAATAAAATCCATCACATGCTTTGCACTGGTGGGTGCGACAGTTAAAAACACAAGACAGTTGCTTAGATGAGAATACACCTCTAGAAACATCTCACCTTGTGTTAATTAAGGTAATATGGTAATCTGAAATCTAGCATTGACAATGTTAGATCAGGACATTACACCAGCAAGTGAAGGGCAGAGGTGTGTTTATATCCTCAAAGTAGAAAACACTGCAGTGTACAAATATTCCATTTAACCCATTGATGACTATGGCAATCTAGGATGCATGTCCTTAATGCCTGAGGGTTTTCTGAAAAAATAGTACAAATTGTCAAGTCTACCAAAACCTTAATATTTAAGCCTGTGTAGCACATAGAAACATGAAATAAAATACATTTAAAAGTTAAGGTTCACAGGTTTTATTTAAACATGCTCCCTTAGCGCTTACAAACCAACAAATATTTCAAAAAATCGTCAAAATTAGATGAATTAGAAAATTATTAAATATTGTTAATAAATAGATGCAATGTGTTGTGTGATTTTCGTCAGTAGTCTATAGTAGACCTTGATTCTGCGCACCAAACGCCACTAACTGTTCTGTCGCCGACATAGCTGGCGTATGTTTTTTATTATTTTGTTTTATTTTTTTATTTTTTATTTTTTTGATTGACGTGATTTTCGGCAAACCACACAACTTTTGGGTGGTCACGTGGTCTTAAAAAAATCAACAAAACCCACCTCATGTGTATTTGAACCAATGACAGTGCATTCTATGCTGGGAATGCCATGAAAATTAGATAAAGTAATAATGCTGCGCGATGCAGCATCAGGCAGGAGAGCCAATGTGGCATCGCGCAGCAGCCGTCATCAATGGGTTAAGATAGAAGTCTTGCATTGAAATTTCAAGCAATCACGCTTAAAATATAACTTGATTTGAAGTGGTCACTGGTTTCACGCAACATTGTTGATGTATGGCTCCCTTGTTAGCCTCGGTCCCATTGCAATTTAATCAAAGTCATATGTAATGTATGTATATAACATATACAGTGGGGCAAAAAAGTGTTTAGTCAGCCACCAATTGTGCAAGTTCTCCCACTTAAAAAGATGAGAGAGGCCTGTTATTTTCATCATAGGTACACTTCGACTATGAGAGACTGAATGGGGGGAAAGAATCCAGGAAATCACATTGTAGCATTTTTAATGAATAAATTAGTAAATTCCTCTGTAAAATAAGTATTTGGTCACCTACAAACAAGCAAGATTTCTGGCTTTCACAGACATGTAACTTTTTCTTTACAGTTTTTGCCAATTGCTTACACACATGTTGCAGACTTTGGCCCAATGAGTCAAAACTTAATACACAGGCCGAATAGGACAAAGCACAGGGAGATAAACTTCTAACTTATACGGCAAAATGAAGCTCTTGAAACAAAACCTAACAATCCCATTTCAAAACTGTTTTAGCATCAAAACAATACACACATGCACATTTGAATCACTCTTTCCTAGCAGCAACAACACACAGATGGGCTTTATGCAAAACACAGCTATATTCAGTACTTTGGATGGTTTTTGACTTTAAAAGTCTCATACAGATTTTGTTTCGTGAAAGATTGATCCACTACAGTTGATCTAGACACATGAATCAAAATGTAAACGCTTCAGATTTTTTATTTTATTTTGCCATTTCAGCTTTTTGCAAAAGTAAAAAAAAACACACACAAAGACACACAAGAAATGGTACCACTAGAATGTTCTATAAAACATAGTGTTGTAGGGGAATGATTGGAAGACATTTAGGCTATGGATCCTGTCTCCTGTTGGCATCTGGCCACATCACCTCATCCACGTCACAGGCAATGTCCTCCCTTGCCAAGCAACGGGGGAAATATCCAACCTCTAGAAGAATTTTTTGGAAAGATTGATCCACTATATTTTCAATTAGACACATGAAAAAAATGTAGAAAAGCTTCTGAAAAAAAGTGTATATTCGCAGTTCAACAAGCAATTCAGTGTGTCACTATGAACTCTGAAACAATTACACTAAAATAAAGTAAAATAAAATAAGTGTTGTAAGGAATGGGGCGAGTGTATTATGAATCCTTTGGATACCGCCTCCTGTTTGCGTCTGGCCACATCGCCTCATCGACATCACATGCTATGTCATCCTTTGAGAACCAACAGCGAAAATGTTCCTGATATCCAGTCTAAATTACCTAATTATTGAGCTATTGTGTAGTTGGGCTGGACTTTCTGCCCAGGCTCCTATATTGTTAGGCCATGATCTATAACATGGTCCACTATAGTGACCCTGTCTCCGTCTGTTGTCTCCTTTGTCCTTGTCCTCCTGCCGCTCTCTCTTGTCCTCTTCCCCTGACTCTTACTGTCTCACAAAGAAGCTGAGCTAACCTGAGGTGTATTTGTAGTGATAAGGCTCACACTGATTTGTATTCAATTAGTTTTATTTTGTATATTTCATGTGTGTGAGTCTGTGTGATTTTTTATACTGGATATCATGAATATTTTTGCTCTTGGTTCTCAAAGGATGACATTGCATGTGATGTCGATGAGGCGATGTGGCCAGACGCAAACGGGAGGCCGTATCCAAAAGATTCATATTCCACCCGCCCCATTCCTTACAACACTTATTTTATTTTATTGTAATTATTCCAGAGGTTATATTGACAAACTGAATTGCTTCTTGAACTGCAATACCTATTCGTTTTTCTGTTGGACAAAACAATGACATTGCAAACTACACTTTTTATTCAGAAGCTTTTTTATTTTTATTTTCATGTGTCTAGATGAACTGTAGTGAATCAATCTTTCACAAAAAAAATCTGTATGAAACTTGTAAA
Source organism: Hyperoplus immaculatus (assembly GCA_949357725.1). Taxonomy (NCBI): domain Eukaryota; kingdom Metazoa; phylum Chordata; class Actinopteri; order Uranoscopiformes; family Ammodytidae; genus Hyperoplus; species Hyperoplus immaculatus. The sequence continues at coordinate 21,255,980 of OX442369.1, forward strand.
GTCAAAAACCATCCAAAGTACTGAATACAGCTATGTTTTGCATAAAGTACATCTGTGTGTTGTTGCTGCTAGGAAAGAGTAATTCAAAGGTGCATGTGTGTATTGTTTTGATGCTAAAAACAGTTTTGAAATGGGATTGTTAGATTTTGTTTCAAGAGTTTCATTTTGCCGTATAAGTTAGAAGTTTATCTCCATGTGCTTTGTCCTATTCGGCCTGTGTGTTAAGTTTTGACACAGTGGGCCAAAATCTGCAACATGTGTGTAAGCAATTGGCAAAAACTGTAATGGCACCACTTTGAACTAGCTATCAGTATAAAAGACACCTGTCCACAACCTCAAACAGTCACACTCCAAACTCCACTATGGCCTAGACCAAAGAGCTGTCAAAGGACACCAGAAACAAAATTGTAGACCTGCACCAGGCTGGGAAGACTGAATCTGCAATAGGTAAGCAGCGTGTTGTGAAGAAATCAACTGTGGGAGCAATTATTAGAAAATGGAATACATACAATACCACTGATAATCTCCCTCGATCTGGGGCTCCACGCAAGATCTCACCCCGTGGGGTCAAAATGATCACAAGAACGGTGGGCAAACATCCCAGAACAACACGGCGGGACCTAGTGAATGACCTGCAGAGAGCTGGGACCAAAGTAACAAAGGCTACCATCAGTAACACACTACGCCGCCAGGGACTCAAATCCTGCAGTGCCAGATGTGTCCCCCTGCTTAAGCCAGTACATGTCCAGGCCCGTCTCAAGTTTGCTAGAGAGCATTTGGATGATCCAGAAGAGGATTGGGAGAATGTCATATGATCAGATGAAACCAAAATAGAACTTTTTGGTAAAAACTCAACTTGTCGTGTTTGGAGGAGAAAGAACGCTGAGTTGCATCCAAAGAACACCATACCTACTTTGAAGCACGGGGGTGGAAACATCATGCTTTGGGGCTGTTTTTCTGCAAAGGGACCAGGACGACTGTGCCTTTACCGTGTAAAGGAAAGAATGAATGGGGCCATGTATCGTGAGATTTTGAGTGAAAACCTCCTTCCATCAGCAAGGGCATTGAAGATGAAACGTGGCTGGGTCTTTCAGCATGACAATGATCCCAAACACACCGCCGGGCAACGAAGGAGTGGCTTCGTAAGAAGCATTTCAAGGTCCTGGAATGGCCTAGCCAGTCTCCAGATCTCAACCCCCTAGAACATCTTTGGAGGGAGTTGAAAGTCTGTGTTGCCCAGTGACAGCCCCGAAACATCACTGCTCTAGAGGAGATCTGCATGGAGGAATGGGCCAAAATACCAGCAACAGTGTGTGAAAACTAGGGATGGGCATAATTAATCGATTAATCGATCATTGCTCGTTAAGAATATTGTCGATCACGTGAAATTGTTATCGATTATATAGCCGTTGTGTTGCGCAGTGTGAGTCCGGCAGCACAGCAATTAGTTTCACTATGTGGCAGGCAGCACCAAAGACTGTATGGGCAGCAATTAAACATCCTATCAGCAGGGGGAGATACTTAACTAGTAGTAGGAGACAACAGAACAGGCTCAGGCAGCAGCCTGCGAGCTGCCGTAGATCTCCAAACATAAACAGGAAGAAGTTAAGGAGAAGTTTGGCATCGGACCGGACAGCTTTAGAACCGAAAATAACTAAGTTCATTAAGCATTGTGAAACCTTGTATAACACTTAAACAAACCGAATTATGTACCACTAGTCTTGTACATTGAAGCCTACATCCGACCCTGTTAAACGTGTCACGTTAGCGCTGCTAGCATTAGCAGCTAACTTTAGCGTCTATGCTTTCCTACTTCGCCTTCATCAGGGAAATAATTTGCACATTTTGTCTATTAGATGAAGTAAGGTTAGGTCCTTTACCACTCAGAGAAACTTGCCGTGCCCTTATGCAGTCTTTGGCAGCATCTTAGGAGAAGCATATGTGTTTAAACTTTAAAGGTATCGTAGCATTGGCTCCTTGTTGGCTCATAGCCTCGGGCTTTCACCAGCGCCGCATTTTATTATTATTTTATTTTTAAAAGTTGCCTTGTCTTAATAGATTGTTGTTTGCCTAGAAGATCTTGGAATAAAGATGTAATTGAGTAAAAACCTCTTGTATACAGTCTATGGTAAAAACGCTGTATTTTGGATGTTCTGTTGGCATTTTTTAATATGTAAAAAAAGATAACGATTGCTCGATAATTGCTCGTTAATTTTCCCGATGATGGATCAATTGAATTTCTTAAAATGCCCATCCCTAGTGAAAACCCTGTGAAGACTTACAGAAAACACATTTGCAAACAAAGGGTATGTAACAAAGTATTGAGATGAACTTTCGTTATTGACTAAATACTTATTTTCCACCATAATTTGCAAATACATTCTTTAAAAATCAGACAATGTGATCTCCTGGATTTTTTTTCTCATTCCGTCTCTCATAGTCGAAGTGTACCTATGATGAAAATAACAGGCCTCTCTCATCTTTTTAAGTGGAAGAACTTGCACAATTGGTGGCTGACTAAATACTTTTTTGCCCCACTGTATATGGACATGTGCCAGACAAGCCAGATAATCTCCTCCATACTGAGAAATATTTCTAACAATCTTTAAAACACAGCAACGGGTTCACTCCGCTGCAACTTTTTGTCCATCGGCCAGTAAGAGACAGATATGGATCTGCAAAATAAAACCCAAAGGGAAAATTATAGTCTCTCTGCTGTATTGAAGGATCCCCTTCTATTTAATCCTCTTTTGATGTGCTGTAAACTATTTCACAAAAGACGAATGTGTCTTAAAAAAGTTGTGGCAAAAAAGTCCAAGGTTCAAGTATGTCTTTTGAATAAATCAGAATTACACTCACATTTATGGCCAAGTTAGTTTACAAATACATGGAATTGGCTTTGGTCTGGTGGGGCATTCAGTTTAAAATGGAGGAATAAGTAAAACAGCTACCAGTTAGCCACTCGGTGCGGTGCATAGTTATCTTCATTGAAAGTGCGAAAACCTTTCTTTCTCTTCACACCCTGCTTAAGCTTCGCCATTGGCCTGCCTTTGATTTTTAGTTGCTGCTCAAGTGGCAGTTTGGTAAAATCATTTTTTACTAAGATCTCTAAATCTCCGATCATCCATAACTGCACTTGCTAATATGCTAATATGATAACAATGCAAACATACTTTTTTTTCACCAAGGGATACCACCCCGGGCTGGCTTCCTCCCAGACATACATTGTGTGATGTCGTGTTTTGCTCCATATTCAGTATGTAACATTTAGAGGGGCACTGTTTCGGGCATTACATCAATCAATCAATCAACTTTTATTTATATCGCAGTTTTCGCAGTTTTCATACTCAAGAATAGCTCAAAGTGCCTTACAACGAATAAAAACAACAACAGAAAAATACGGATAAAAACAGCTGATAAAATCAAGAGAAGAAAACGAAAAGAACCCAACCCTCCCACCTCCATAGACATACACAGAGACATACACACTCATACACACACACACACACACACACACACACACACACACACACACACACACACACACACACACGCACACACACACACACACAAACAAACAAACTCACACACTACACACATACACTAGCTATCACTAAAGAGACATGGCTGGGCACTGAGACCTGCGGCGTGGTGGAGGAAGCTACCTTTGGGGGGCCAGCCACACTGGGACCGATCCCTGTCCAAGGCTGCCGAGAGCGCTGCCACAGGGACCACCCCAACCCGGGCAGACAAGAGGCCCCACACCGCGCCGCTGCGGAGCCACAGCTACCTGGGCCGAAACCGCCCACAGGACAGCACCCCCAGTCTGGCAGGCCCCCATGCGGAAACACTGGAGATTAAAAACTGACAGTTTAAAACAGTAGAATACAGCAGAAAGCATAGAGGCTAAAAACATAAGAGAATAAGAAATAAAGGCATAGAGGCTAAAAACAGAAGAGACTAAAACATTAAAACATAGAGGCTTAAAACACAAGCACAGCATAAAATAAATTAAAGAGGACCTATTATACTACTTTTCTGGTCTTAATTTCTTGTCTTACACTGCTATAGAGCAACCTGACACGAATCACATCACAAAAAACTATGTAGATTTTCAGGAAGCTCTTTCTCTTATTTTGGCGATCCAGCATGCCCTGTAAACACTTTGCTTTTGACATTTCCGCCCCCTCCCCTCCCTTCCTGAAAACCCAACTTCGTTGTGATTGGTTACCTTCCTTCTGGAACACTTTCAGTGGCGGGAGGTGCGAGCATGGACCTATAAGGGCGCGAGGCAGACGCGAGTAGGAAAGTGGCAGCATTACCATACATGGAAACATCCGCGTGGTGACGACACCAAGTTACATGCGACGTCACGATGTTACAAATCGTCAAGCCGCTTTGAACACGTGACTTCTCGACTGGCTAGAATAGTGTCTAGTGCTCTGCACAGACACCCCAGACGGTCAGCAGGGAATACGTCGAAATGCATGTACGTCATTATTTGATAATCTAGTATGGTTAAACATGACTATAAATCATCATAACAACGTTTATAGGTCATACAAGTCAAAAAATATCATAGGTCCTCTTTAAGAAGAATTTATAAAATATAAAAAAAAAATCAATTAAAAGCCTGGTTAAAAAGGTGGGTGTTGAGCCTCTTTTTAAAAACCTCAACAGTCTCCGCGACCCTGGGGCTCTCCGGCAGGCTGTTCCACAGTCGGGGCCCATAAAAACTGAAAGCCGCCTCCCTGTGCTTTTTAGAATGTATCTGTGGTATGGTCAAAAGGCTAGTACCGGAGGACCTCAGGGTCCGCGGGGGCTGATAGAGTAAAAACTTGTGAAATGCTCAATGAGTGGAGAAAAAATGGGGAAGAAATGACAGCAACACAGCAATAAAGAATTACCAACACTTTTAATATGAATGCTTTTAATGGATGACAACTACAGTCTAAAACACAGGGAAGTCTGGCTTCCTTTGGCCTCCGGGAGAAAACTCCACTGCTTGGCCACAAATTCCAATGCTAATAAGCTGGTCAGAAAGCCAGCAGGTACTAAACACTGGTAGCAAAGAGCAGACAGAGGGGGAAGGAGACAGCGACAGTCAGAGGCGAGTTATGAATAGCTGGAACACGGTTGTGGCGATGCAACATTGTTACGCCTTGGGAAAGGAAACTGTAAAGGTGTTACACAACGAAAATAGAAAATGCAAGGGGCCAAGGAGATATGTGAGAGTTTGAGGCAAGAGGGAAAAGCAAAATAAACTTCTTGAATGACAATTTTTGTTCATCCCACAGCTCAGTATAGTCCAATGAAATATTGTTTAGGTAAAGGTACACCTAATTCCCTTGGATTTCAACATAACAACGCTGCAACAAATGCCATACTTAGCTGCATTGACAGCTGTTGCATTTAAAAAGTACATTAAGATGAGAATGTCTCAAGAAACTTCTCCAAAAACAATGAAAACAGGAGAATGAACAAATGGTACACATGCCATATGTTTCAGAACAGCATTACTTTAAATAGATAGGGCTAAAACATTCACATATGGAAATAAAATAAAAATCATGCATGGTTACACTAAATCACACCTTTTATGACAAATAAAGAAGATGAAATTAAGTCTTACCTTAAAGGTGATACAATGATTTTTAAATATTTCTGAAACAGTCTCATTTTCCCCCTGATGATCATAAATGACATGTAACAGCAAACAAGACCATCAGTACAAAGAATGCCATTTTTACATCGTTTTTCTTAATGCCTTTGTCATGGGTACGTTCACCCAGGAACTACAGCTAGCGTGGTTAATTCACTACAGTTTTTTTCCAAAGGGGGTGTAATAATGAACATAAACTGAAAGTTCCTTGGAGCACCTTTAAAAATGTCCAGAAAAGGAGCTGTTCTGATATAAATTGGACGACTGTTCCACAGATAAGTGAACACAATGTGAAAATGCTCTTCAACCAGGCAATATTTTGTGAATTTGTGGAATAGACTGGTTAGCAGAAGCTCTTGAAAAATAGGAGGCACGCTGGTGTATGTGGTCGATGAGATTTTGTAGGCAATCAGGTGTTCGATCATGTAGTGCTTTATAAGTCAGTGTGGGGCAGTCAGCTCTAGTGTGTATTAGCAGCTGAAAGATCAAGATTGGAATGGAGCGGTCGCATTTTCTGGTTCTTGCTAGGATTCTTGCAGCAGTGACATGTTGCAGACTATTGATTGATGACTGAGGGTATAGGCTATGGGCCAGAGAAAAGGAAATTACAATAATAGAGCCTTTAAGGAGATGAATGTATGGATCCAAATCATAATTCAGATAATGAAAGAAATGGGTTCATTCTTGCTTTCTTATTATGGCTACACTGAAAAGCTATCTTGGCAGAACACCTGATGTGGGGATTCTAGTGACAAGGACACCATGGCTGGGTATGACACCAAGACATTTAACAATGTCAGCCTGAGACATTACACACCATCATGCTGATACTAAAAAAAGGAACTGTGTTCCAAAATAGCAAAAAATTTGGACATTGCTGGAGCAAAGTTTCTAAAGTGCTCCTTGTGTGTGTTTGTCATTGGACAATTGTCCAATTATTTAAGTGCAGTCTAGCAGCTTTGTGAAACTGGATGGGTGCTTTTTGCTGAATGCTAACATCAGCATGCTAGCATAAACATGATTACAATGCTAATATGCTGATGTTAAGCGCTTCCCATAATAACAATTTTAATCTGGAAAATGTTGTATATAGTTGACAACCTTTGTCTCTAACAAGGTCTAAGCATCAAGAAACACAATGAAACCACAATACACTATGATTTCCCTCCTGTGGCTACCCTTCAACCCACAGATGGGATGTTTCTTCCTAGAGAGATGACATGTTCTAGTACAGACAGGAGGTTTGTGCTAATAGTGACAATAATAACTATAACTATAGAGATAATGTTTTCACCTGTAGACAGAGATGGGCAACCCTATACAGTATGCTCATTATACAAGTTGTGTTTATTATATAAGGGCCCACGCGTTTTGCAAGGGCCATGCCTCCATTTTATGACATTGTTTAAAACTACGGTAAGAGGATACAACAGAACTATCCTTCTGGTCAGCTGATAAAAGCATTTGGACAACGACTATCTAATCTCTCGGTCAAGGTTTAGTCACGGCTCATTTGTCAAACTCCAGTGATTACACATTGATTTTAAAATGTTGATTATTTGGGCATACTGTGCAATATGGATCCACAAATATCAGTAGGCCTAAATAATAACAAGTATTGAAGCATGGTATATATCATATGTTATGGACATATAGCCTATATGTAGCCATAACCTATAATATGCACATGTTTTATTTTATAGCTTTAGCTAATTGTATTATATTGTGAGGTCCAACTAATTAAGGCTATACTGTAGCTCTGTGCTATACTTTATCATTTCCTACCAATCCCCAACCACGGCTGGTTCTCCCGGCATCCAATGCGGAAGTGACTAACATTGCAGTACCTCCCGGTGGCCACTGGGGGCTGTATGCAGAAGACAGCCATTTCTCATTGACTCCAATGTTAAACATGCGGTTTTCACAGCATTATTAAACCTATTTCAGGCCTGGATTAAAAAAACATTCTAGTCTGTATGTTGAGTTCATATCTCCATGACAACTCTGAGGGGGGTGATTTTTTTATACCTTTCTAGTTTTTATTCTATTGGAGGTTAAAATGTGTGAATATTAGGGGCGCGGCCTCTTGATTGACAGCTAGCCTCTGTCCCTCACCCCGTCTCGAAGGATAGTTGCCAGGCTTAACATGCTAACTCCGTCCTCTTGAAGTCGACAGCAGTGCGTTCATTCCTCCATTCGTGTGCTGCTTGAAGCCAAGCCGTCTTGTTCTTCGGTAAACTGTACCAACGATGGTTTAAGGACTGTGGTTGCCAGTTTTTTCGGTGAGTAACACTGTATTTACAATTATTATTGTTAATTTACAACCGTATACTGTAGCCTATAGAACAAATTAAAAGGTGTTGGTTTTGCGAGTGTTACAGTGACAGTGTTAGCTCTGTTATGCCAGCTAAATAAATAGCCACTACCATGACATGCGCACCGGGAGGGTTCGGGCGGTATTTGGGCTGGGTACTGTGTTGAATATCTGTTTAAATCATACCATAAATCATATTGGCTGCATGCTTGTGGAGCCGGTGCGTCTCTGCCCGGGCCCGAGGTTTGTTCAAGGCTCCATGCCGCTAACTACTGTCTATGGTCAGATCTGGGCACGTAATGGTATCGGTTCAGAAACTAAAGTTGGGCTGATCGGTCCAGTTAAACCTTTTACTATGGGTTAAACCTATGGCGTAGGAACACTTTTGTGACAAAATGTATGCTCACAAGTTTGCGCTCATTAATGTTTATAGATGAAGGGGCTATGTGCATTCGTAAAACCGGCTGCGTTCCGCGGATAAAACGATGGTTATCTTTTTTTAACAGTCGTATAAACTTAAATTAAATACAATTGTGGCTGTGTTTCCGCAGTTGTGTTATCTGTGGATATTATGACGGTTATCATATACTGTGTGAGTTAATGCAGATGTAATTATATATGTATATTTAAATCTACATCTAAATCTAAGAAATAAATGTACAATTTTTGCTGTTTCTTCCTTTATTCCTTTATTTTAAAATCTCCCCTGCTTTCCTACTGTGCAGACGCTTTTCTGCTTGCTCTCTCCTCCTCTTGCACTTTTTGCTTACATTCTTATTTTTCCTCGATAATAAATTTAGCAGCAGGTCCTGGATACATACAAATCAAAGGGACTGTAATTTATTTTTACTTTTATAGATACTACAGGCATTTTTGGACACTTTTACGACCTTCTCAATAGAACGTGAGGGGGGGCCTAACAACAGGACAAGCCTGTGGTGACTGGAAGCGAGGCGCTCAGCTAAAGCTAATTAGCAGCAAGATGCCTCCCTTATCTAACGAGGACTATCAAACACTCCTACAGAGGATTACAGCACTGGAAACAAAAATGAATCGAATAGAAATAGAACATTGATGTGAATGGACTATGTGGGAACGACACCACTCTATCAGTGACTTTAAACAGTGGACAAGATCGAGCTAACGCACAGCTAACTAGCACCGACAAGGCTATGAAGAAACAAAAGGGCCGTGTCCAGGTTAGTGATAACCCTCCCTGGAATCGTCTTGGTGGAAGGCCAAAGAGATTGGAAAAGGGAGGACGGATAACCGGCAGGGCCGAGCACCATGAGATGACTGATCTGGATGGCTGGCCTGCGTTATCACTCAGGCACGGTGCCTCCTCAACCCCCGTGCCTCGGAGGCCGCAGCAATGGATTACTGCAAGGGAGAGAGGTAACAACAACAAACTTCCACAGCAAACAAGTGTGCAAGTGTCGAACCGGTTTACTCCACTGATGCAAGTCCCTGGATTTCCCTCTGATGACCAAGATAGCATAGCGCCTTCACACAACAAGGTAAGGCCCGAAAGCCAAGAGCCACAGAGAGAGCTAACAACCGGGCTAAACAAGCTAACGACCAGGCCTGAAACCCTGATAGTTGGAGACTTTTCTGTTAGAGATATGAAAAGCATGTTTAGTGTTGATACCAAAGTACTCTGCTTTCCAAATGATATGGTGTCGGACCTAGAAGAGAGAATCCTGGAAATTGCAGCTGCACACACAACTGTAAAGAACATCATTCTGCACATCGGATCAAATGATGTTGTAAAACAAGAGTCTGAAATGTTGAAACAGGACTTTAAGAATCTCCTGAACACGGTCAGCTCACTGAATGCTGAGGTGTTTATCAGTGGTCCTCTGCCACCAATCAGAAGAGGACCTGAGCGATTCACTAGACTGTTAGCACTGAACACATGGCTTTCAACTGTGTGCCCTGACCACTCAGTGCATTTTATTGACAATTTTAACATTTTCTGGAACCGCAAGCAGCTTTTTAAGACAGATGGACTTTGTCTAAATAAGGCTGGAGTCAAACTATTCACATCCAACGTGATGTACGTCCTACGTCACCAATCTGTTCGTGCCAAGGACAAGGCCCAGGAGAAGAAGATAACACAGCGTAGCAGCAGCGCCGAAGGACAACTGCCGGCCCCAGATGACAGCTCAGACCAGGAGAGATATCAGGGCAGAGAGGAGGGGGCTCCACCCATCCCCGTCTCCCCTGGACCACGCAGGTCAACACCAAGCCGACCTCTCTCTCCTCGTTTCTCTCCTACAACCACCCTTTCTCCATCCTCTCCTGATCTGGGATTTAAGGAAATCATATGTACCCCCAGCAGTCAACGTCCCCCTCAACTCGCCAATCTAAGCCACAGCGCCCGGCTCTTCACCCCTCCACGCAAACCCCCTCTGATCCCACCGCGACGTCTTCATCATCAGGCTAGGGAGACTGATGATGTCAGCACTTGTTGATATGTGCCGGGCCGCGGCTACTTAGTTAACGCCTACGACTCACAGGATAAGCTGGGGCCCTGTTTCTCAAAGTGTATCTCAAGTAACAGGAAACTCTTAAATCCTGTAAATGTATCAAATCTGATAAGCATTCCTCTTCAGCCACAGTGTGCTGAAATAAATCGGGCTGACAATGCTTCGAACACACTAAATTTAGCTTTATTAAACATCAGATCCTTGGCAGGTAAAACATTTTTAATTAATGATCTTATTAGGGGAGAACGGGGTAATTTGTCACATGGGTTGGATGTCACATTCGTTATATCTCGCCACCAGAGCGCGCTAGCTCTGAAATGTTGATATAAAAAAGGTCCAGAATTGGGATCAGAGGTCACATACATAGACTTCCTTGGAGGAAGACAGCTGCATTTCAGGTGAGAGGATGTTTTGTGTTTTTCATGTCAAATTCAAAATATTTTGCTTCTCAGTATTTTTCTTCTAGGCTTTTACACAATGGGTTTATAACAAAACACTTGTTACCCTCAGAAAGTGTGAAGGGTAAGCTATAGTTTAGATTGTTGTTAGCAAGCTAATTAGTTGTCAGATGGTTGTTGGCCTTGATGCTAGCAAGAAATTCAGGTTGGGGTTGGTCGTCAAATTTTTTGGGGGGTTGGTTGTCACATGTTATCTCAAGGCTGCAGCCAGAAAAGGAACCCAATAACGAAAGAAATTGTCAAGCTGTATCCTCACTGACACCCCAGAGAAGGAAAGAATAGAGCAGGAAAAGGCAGCTAGCAAGCAAAAGAAAAAAGGGCAACAAAATCAAAACAACCCAGTGCATCCCAAACTAGAACAGCTGCCAAGGCTACAGTAAGTTATGTAGGCCTATTTGTCAACTTGACAATGCAATTAAACTTTCAAATTTGGTTCTGCCTCATTGCCTTCTTTTTAAGATTTTTCCCATTAAGATAACATTGTGACAAACAACCCCATAGTGTGTGACAACCGACCCCTTGATGGGGTTGGTTGTCACAATGTGTCAGAGTGTCTTTGATGGTAAATTACTTCTTCATTACAATAAGTTGGAAAAAAAGAGAGACACACATTTCAAGCCAACACCTTAAGCTTCAATTTAATGTAGGAATGGCTATTGACAGATGTTTTGGTGATGAGCAATTCTCACTTGAGTAAAAAGTGTGCCTACTTACCCCGTTCTCCCCTACTAGGCACAATCTTAATTTTATGTTTTTAACTGAAACTTGGTTAGACCAAGATAACAGCTCAGCTGTTCTTATAGAGTCCGCCCCCGCAAATTACAATTTTGTGAGTGAATCCAGAGTGCATAAAAAAGGAGGGGGGGTTGCTATTCTGTTTAAAGAATCTCTACAATGCAAAAAGATGTCTTATGGAAATTTTGATTCATTTGAGTATGTGGCTCTACAGTTAAATTCAGCCTCTAGAGCTATTTTCATCAATATCTACCGGCCACCACAATACAATGCAAGCTTTTTTGATGAACTTACTGAACTGCTGTCTGTAATCTGTACTGAGTTTGACTGTGTATTAATCGTCGGAGATTTCAATATTCATACTGACAAACCAGAGGACAGATGTGCGAAAGAACTGTGCTGTGTCCTTGACAACTTTGGACTAAATCAGCATGTTGACAAACCAACTCATAACAAAGGGCACACGCTGGACCTTATCATTTCCAGAGGAATGAACATTTCAGACATAACAGTGGCAGATATGGGTCCCCTCACGGACCATTCCTGTTTATTTTTTGAGAGTACAATGTCTGTTCACACAATTGATCAGTCAAAAGTAATCAAAAAGCGGTATATTACAGAAAATACCAGTGAAACATTCATTCAAGCATTTTCTTCAATACCACCCCTCCCCTGTAACTCAGTTAAGGAGCTCTTAGACAACTTTAACGGCAAACTTACAAGTGTTATAGATGCTATTGCGCCCACTAAGATGAAGGTTGTCTCTGGTAAGAAAAGATCTCCTTGGAGAAATGCCCCGCAGGTCAGAATAGAAAGAAGAGAGTGCCGTAAAGCAGAACGCAGGTGGCGAAAAACAAATCTCCAGGTTCATTATGACATCTTCAAAGAGAAACTGTGCACGTTTAACTCAGAACTGAGAAATGCAAGGCATTCTTTCTTTTCTGACATCATCACCAAAAACAACAACAATGCACGTGCCCTGTTTGCTACTGTCGACAGATTAACAAACCCTCCTGTGCCAGTAGCGTCTGAGCATCTTTCCACGAGGGCCTGCAATGAATTTGCCTCCTTCTTTACTGAGAAAATTCACAAAATTAGACAAGCTGTCACTGCATCAATACCAAGTTCAACATATGTGTTCCCTCTTAAAATCAATTCAAATGCAATGACAGAATTTTATCTTATAAACCACAAAAACCTGGAGGACATTATACAACACCTGAACTCCTCATCCTGTTGCCTTGACATTCTGCCCACAGGCTTCTTTAAAACTGTTTTTAGCTGTATGGCCTCAGATGTTCTACAAATTGTCAATATGTCCCTTCAGACAGGTGTATTCCCACAGGCCCTGAAAACAGCAGTCATCAAGCCACTCTTAAAAAAGAACAATCTAGATACATCACTCATGAAAAATTATAGGCCCATATCTAACCTACCATTTTTAAGTAAAATCATTGAAAAAGCTGTTTATCAACAGCTAAATAACTACTTAGCAATGAATAACTGCTTTGATGTCTTCCAGTCAGGATTTCGACAACACCACAGTACTGAGACTGCTCTGGTTAAGGTCCTCAATGACATCCATTTAAACACAGACAGTGGCAAAAGTTCTGTCTTAGTTTTACTGGATCTCAGTGCCGCTTTTGACACAGTTGACCACAGCATATTACTAGATCGACTAGCAAACTGGGTTGGACTTTCGGGAACTGTACTAAGCTGGTTTGAATCCTACTTAAAGGATAGAGACTACTATGTGTCAATAGGCAATTTCACATCTGAGCGGACAAATATTACATGCGGGGTCCCCCAAGGTTCCATTCTTGGCCCTCTTCTATTTAACATCTACATGCTCCCACTAGCTCAGATTATGAATAAGAACAAATTATGCTACCATAATTATGCAGACGACACACAAATTTACATAACCATATCACCAGGAGACTACAGTCCAATACAGGCACTGAGTAAGTGCATTGAACAAATCAATGTTTGGATGTGCCAAAATTTCCTTCAATTAAACAACGATAAAACTGAAGTAATTGTCTTTGGTGCCAAAGATGAACAATTAAAAGTCAGCGCACAGCTTACATCCATTATGTTAGAAACTACACCCCAAGCCAGAAATCTTGGTGTTGTTGTAGACTCTGACTTGAATTTCAAGAAACACATAAAATCAATCAATAAATCAGCCTACTACCACCTAAAAAACATATCAAGAATTAAAGGGCTTATGTCTCAGCAAGATTTAGAAAAACTTGTCCATGCATTTATCTTTAGTAGACTTGACTACTGTAACAGTGTCCTTGCTGGCCTTCCAAAAAAATCAATCAGACAGCTTCAGCTAATTCAGAACGCTGCTGCTCGAGTCCTCACTAGGACCAAAAAGGTGGATCACATTACCCCAGTTCTGAGGTCTTTACATTGGCTTCCAGTCACTCAAATAATTGATTTCAAAATTCTGATGTTGGTTTATAAAGCACTAAATGGTTTAGGGCCAAAATACATTACTGATATGCTGATAAGTTATGAACCGTCCAGAGCCCTTAGGTCGTCTGGGACAGGTCTACTTACAGTCCCTAGAGTTAGGACTAAACGAGGAGAAGCAGCTTTTAGTTTTTATGCACCAACAATCTGGAACAAACTCCCAGAGAACTTGAGGTCTGCTGCAACTCTCAGTTCTTTTAAATCGAGTCTGAAGACTTTTTTGTTTCCTTTTTAACTTGCAATTTTCATTTTATTTGCTTCTTTTATTATGTTTTTAAATCGAGTTTTAATTTTTATTTTATTTTTATTTGCTTCTTTTATTCGCTTTTAAATGTTTTATAATGTGTTTTATGTATTCTAATCTTGCCCCTGTAAAGCACTTTGAGTGGCCTTGTGTCTGAATTGTGCTATATAAATAAACTTGCCTTGCCTTGCCTTTATTCCAAATGTAATTTTTTGAAAAAATGATTGATTACCTAGTTCCAATGTAAAGGTTCCAAATTTACATTGAACATTAAACATGGATACAGACAGGCACATTACATAATACAAAAGGGCCATGCTTAATCCTCAGCGTTCAGATTTTAGAATGTTAATTGCACTGGGAATAAAACAGTTTTGAACTGGGTAGTTTTGGAGGCAATTGCCCTGTAAATTAACACCTCACAGAAGTAGCTGGAAGGCATTGTGTGGAGGGTGAGTGGGATCAGAGATGATCTTGCGGGCTCTGCGTAGTGTCAGTTTGCGGGATAGTAATTCAAGGGATGTTAGGTGGGTGCCAATAATTTTGGATGCCCTGTTGATGCGCTGTCATATCTGCCGAGAGAGTGAGTCGAGGCTGCCAAATCTGACTGATGGATGAGGTGAGGATGCTTTCAACGATGGCTGTATAGAAGATTAGATGTGTGATATGGAATCTCCACCCTTACTCATGTATGGTTTTCAGCTACTCTTTGGACCACCGATGGGCTGTAAAGCCCACTGTAGCAAATGGTTATTTGTGATATTGGACTATAAAAACAGATATTTTTTTTTGTATTTGAGCAAAGTTACAACAGCTGGGCAAGGTGGTACTATCATGAGCTACTGTGGTCCCCTCTTCCACACAAAACATTACTGAAGCCACAAAGTGTATTTAATCATTTAATTTAATTGTTGCACTTTAACATAAAGACTTGCTCTAAATATTTTATATAATATATGTATTTATATTCAAAATTATAGGCAATTAGATTAGCGTTCTCATCTGTTTATAGATTGAATGTGTCCCGTCTTGTCATGTATTACTGTTAATAACATTTTCAGTCTGTAGACCAAAATAAGATTAATATTATTACAAATAAATTGAGATCAGCTTGTTCAGTCCTTAGTCAACACTAGGATACATTTGTTTCAGCTATGAGCTTTTTAATGCCCTCCCTCAGGTGCTGGGAGGTGATATTGAGAAACTGTTCAGCTCTTTTCTACCGTCTACCGGTAGGCTAACTAGTAGAGCGAGTGCTGTTAGCCTAGCTCCGGGCTCGTGCTAATGTTGCTAACTCGGTGTATGTCACGGTACTTCAGCTACATGGGAGTATCTTCCCCCCCCCCCCACGTCACTACATGCCCTTTTTTAGTACGAGGAAGTGAGGCGGAGTCAAACTCTGGCAAGATGGCGGCTCGCATAGGCCAAGAAAAAGGGATGCTCCTCGGTGAATTGAGATCAGCCATGACACGTCCTCCATTTTATATACTATGTATGTTTCCTAAATTATATATTATCCACATTGTTTTAATGTAAATGGCAATATTTACTCATCCTACGATTATATCCAAAATATCCTAAGTCATGACTACTATTTCTTATTCCGAAATATGGGGCAAATTGTTTTAAAAGATGGTGTGATTGTGGAGCAATGGCGAACGCTTTGTAAATGGTCCACCAGTCAGGTAGGATTTGTCAGGTTTCGCTTTGCTTCCAAGAGAGGTCGGGACCTGCTGTCTGCAGTAATGACTTTTCAACCTCCACCGACTTCCATTTTAACAATCAAATTAAATTCTCCACTGTGACATTTTGTTTGTGTTAAACCTGCAGTGATAATGTCTCAGCATACAACATGTCTGTCTGCAAAAGTTAATTACCTGTAGAATTAAATGCCAGACCTATAAATGTGAAAGTCTGTCCCTGAGTTAATGAGTGAGTGATGAAGATACATCGTTTGCTGCCCCCCCCCCCCCCCCCCCCCCCCCACCCCCCCCCCCACCCCATTGGCTGTTGCTCTTTTCAAAATGAACAGGTGCGAACAGTCCTCAATAATGTCCTCAGGAGCTTTTCTAACGATACGTGGTAGGGTCCTAAATTACCTCCTCACAGCGGCTCCTTACACCAAATAGAGACACTTTCCACTAAATACACGTACCACTATTTGGCCACAATTTAGCCCAGTGACTGTCCATGTAATAGGTTTTCGACCTGGTCTTGCTCCCTCGGCAGTAATGATATCTCTTCTAGTGGCATCATGCGTTCTACCTGCAGAATACCGTCTACCCAGCAGCATGACACAACTGTGTTTGGCTCCTTTCCAAATATTTTTCTTGTGCTTCCCACCTTTGAAACAAGTGAATGATCGTCCACACACGCACACACACACACACACACACACACACACACTGGAGAGAAGTGAAAGCCAAAGCATCAAATGTAGCCTACCTACACTGAGAAAAACAACAGTTATTTAGTAAACATCAGTAACTTACACACCATGTCCATCCATCAAGAAAAAAGGACAGCAACTTATTATAAGCCTACACTGTATATGACAAACGGAACAAAGATGGACATTGTTGATGAATACAATACCTCCACATACACAATACGTCGGACTCTAAATACATGTACTATACATGTGTAGTGTACTATTTGAAGCCCATCATGGAATTTAAGTTCAGTGTATAACAACCCTGTCTCATCAAAATTAAGTTCCCAGAGGACTATTCGGCATTCTAAATTACGTTTGACTGACAAACGTATTTTGTCCGTGATTACGTTTTAATGAACATATCGCAAACACGTTCATTCTCAGCCTAGAACTGTTCGGGATTCTCAATTACGTTTGGCTACAAAACGTATTGATTACGTTTTAATAAACATATCGCATACGTTCGTTCTCAGCCTATTTTTTGCCATGTATTTAGCCTACCTCTAGGATTATGTTTGGTTGAAGTGTGCATTGTCTGGGCGGCTGCCTGAACTACAGCGCTGCAGGAAATTAATATGTTCCATAGATATGTTCACATGTTTCTTCATTCATTCATTCAAACCATACTGGTGAAGGCAATCGACGTTCCGACATGGCCACGCCACCTTTGGGTGGAAAACAAAGCGATGTTGTGTTATGATCCTGCTTGGGCCTCAAGCCCTTGTGTTGTTTTTCCCTTTTACCCTTGTCTATGTGCTGGTCTATTGCAGGGTTGGAGTCAGGTGTGCTGGAGTCAATCACCAGCATTCACAGCTGCCATCAATCATCAATCAACTGCTCTTCATATACCCGGCCCT
The DNA here is from genome assembly GCA_949357725.1 of Hyperoplus immaculatus. Classification (NCBI taxonomy): domain Eukaryota; kingdom Metazoa; phylum Chordata; class Actinopteri; order Uranoscopiformes; family Ammodytidae; genus Hyperoplus; species Hyperoplus immaculatus. The sequence continues at coordinate 21,273,657 of OX442369.1, forward strand.
ACCTGCCAGACTCTGCCAGATTGTAGATTCTGTTTCCACACAGTCAGTTCTCTCTCTAAGCTAACCTGTTTGCAGCGCCGCTTTTTGCATTTTTCCTGGCTAACTCCTGTCTTTTCTGCCACAACTCTCCCGGCCTGACTCCAGCCACCAGCTCCAGCCCTCGCCCGCCAGCACTTCCTCCCGGACCCCTCTGCCTGCCTGCTCTAGCCTGCTCACACTCAGCTCCCTGGACTTGCCCCGTTGCTCTCTCCCTGGAGCCTCATGACAGCCAGCTTCTCCCCCCGGATCACGGTCCTAACCCCCTGCTGGTTACCTCCAAAATAAATCTTCTTAAAACTGTTACCGTCTCCGCGCCTGTGTCCTCCTGATCCAGCCGTTACATTTTGACTATAATGCAAAATTGCGGTCCAAAACAGCACAAAAAGAAAACGATCAGAGGTAAATAAGTTACAATTTGACCGACTGACACAATGTTAAGATCCTTTACAACAACTATGCCAGCTGGATAACGTTAAAGACACTTATAAATTATTAATTTGATCAATCTAAAACCATATGTGTGTCTAGTCTCTCAGCATCAATCTGGCGCAATGATCCAACCCATTGGCCAGAGATATCATGCCCTGATGTATGTTCACCTCACTGAGTCTCTATGTAAGCTGATTACACTTGAACTAATTGTTCTTTACGATAGCAAACTCCCACTGAATGCAGAGCGCAGCCGGGAGCTTCCTGCTGTCATACAGCCCTTCTTTAGGGGAATGTTTGGGGGCATGGCAAAGGAATAAAACCATGATGTTTGTTTTTTACTTTGTAAACCACACAACAGCTCAGGACATTGCAGATTTGAGCTATAACGCTTTTGAATGATCGCGCTGTCTTTGAGTATTGCCACGAGAGTTCCGTCTAGATGACGTATTACCATGTATTGCCGACCTGATGAAGGGTAAGGTCATACGCACGCCCCTCTACAAACCAATCAATGTCGAGGAACGTCACGTGACGCGAAACGAGCCTATAGCAGCAGCCCTGAGCTACGAAGAGCATAAATCGTTGTGAGATGATCATTGTTGTTTGTGAGAAATGAAACACAATCGTCACTCAGTAAATGTGCACGATGTAGTTTGATGGTTATCACGAATAGGGTGTTGTAGGCGGCCTTTACAGTTAAATAAGCAGGAAAACTACAACCATATACCCACTTTGCTTGTCGTTTTACCTCTGTATAACCTTGTGGATTAAATTACTTTTATTTTCTTCAGTATTTTACATTAACCCATTTAATCCCAAATTTTTTCCAGACATGAAAATATCCAAATCATGTGCTATTGGTAACCCTTTGAAATAGTCTATCATTATTTTGGGAAATTTTCATGGAAAAATAGGTTAAAAAGTGTGTTTTATTGTCGGCCACAATTGTGACCGGTGGGATAATGTATATACTGATTTTATGTTTTTCTTGTTTCCAGTCATCAAATTTCTCATAGTTCAGCTCAATTATATCTGGGTTGGAATATAGAGCTTTGTTACTGGCAGTACCAGTATCAGCATGTATTAAAATATGCTAGTGTTCTTTATCACATGTTAGTGTGACTGTTTCACATATGAAAAACATGAATACGACAAATGAAAGCAAAAACGAAAAGACACCCATCAGCATTAACATTATTATCTTAACATTTATTAAAACATTCATATGGTAACTTTGTTGTAACATTTGACCTTGCACTTTTGTTTAATACTAGTAGTATTTTAGTGCATAATTCATTTTAACATTGTAATTGTAACATTTTAGTGCAACATTCACTGAACACTATGGAGTAGTCATATGCGTCTTTAAAACTAAACGGACCACTCAGAATAGAGGTAACTTGCATTCAAGTAGAAGCCTGCACTAAACAAAACTTTACTTACTGTACATAAAGGCCTCAGAACTAAGTGCATGTGCATCACAACTATGGTCATTGCTTGACTGATATGAACTGACCTTTTCAAAAACCTCTTTTTTGTCAACATTTCATCCTATAGTATGTTTTACTCCTTATTTCTTGCAGACTTTTCTATTTTTCTTTTATTGGCTTTTCTAGCCCTTTTTTTATCTATCCCGATCTCTTTTTCTACTGCCCATGGTAGGCCTTGAAACATTCAATGTGCAGTGGTGCTGTGCATTTTTCACATGCATAAGTAGTGCGTTTGTCACAATGACGACATCTCTGGAATCGATGCATGGTGTTGATTGGCCAGTGAGAAGTTTTGTCAAATCTTCCCTGATTTTCTACAGAAGCAGCCAGTAGAGACTTCCTTCCGTGGCTCAGTGGTTTTCTGCCAAACCTTTGCATAAGAGACTGTGCCACTGTACGTGAGAAGGTGAGCAGGTCAATGGTCCCTCCTATGACATCTCTGTAAAAGAGATGGCTGTTTGTTAGTGCACTGCTGAGGGACCATGCAAAGATGGGCCACCACCATTTTTTGGACCTGATCGAGATGTGGTATCTTGAAACCTGTAGATCGTGAAGGTCAACACCACCCATATGCTCATTGTATTGGTTGATGCATTTTGGCTGTTTAACTGTGTCAAATGCACGCCGCTGCTTGTTCCATCTCTTTACAGAGGTCTCACTGTATTTATCTTCCATGTTTGTCCCCACTGTGACAATGTTGTTGTCTTTCCAACGGACCAACAGCTTCTCTTCCTCAGTCAGGACTTCAGATGTTCCCCGGGGGAATTTCATGAATTTTTTCTGTGATGTGAATGGGACATCAAACAGACGATTTTGTCTCATTGTTCCACAGCTCCCATACCCTCTTTTTGTCATTTCACCGAGGAGTGCAAGCGAAGTGAAGAGGTTGTCATGGAAGAATTTGCAACCTTGAGGCACTTCAGCCTGCTCTGCAAGGCCAAGAACTACGCTGGGTCCCTGACCTAACCCAGTCTCAGGAAGGAGGGTGTGGGAACCACCATATGGCTCCATGTGATGCATGTAACCACTCGATGAGGCAAGGCTCCATAGCTTGTAACCAAAACGGATTGGTTTACCTTTTATGAATTGCTTACATCCATGTCGGCCATAGTATGGGACCATACTTTCATCCACTGACAGCCATTCCTGAAATGGCATGATTTTATATGACTGATTGAGCTCAGCAAAGATGGGCCTGACTTTAAAAAATGGATCATCAGTGATTTGAGTGTTATCAACCACATGAACTGATGCCATTATTTCATCAAAGCGATTTCTTCGCATTGTATCGGAAATGCTTTCATTGTGTACATCATTGTCAAGTGACCAGTACATGTGTCTTCTTGGGACAGAGCTGTACCCAGATGTGATCAGTATTCCATAGAATGTTAAGAGTTCATCCATTGTTAGACTCAGTTGCTTGCCCTTGGTCTGGGTGGAGTAGAGGTTGGACATTTCAAGGGTTAGCTCTCTAAGGGTGGGTGGATACATTAGTAGGAAAACATCCATTGGGCTGGGGCAGTTTTGTTTAACACATTCTGCAGCATTTGGGCTGTATACTGTGTGTTTTGGAATACCTGCTGTGACAGGCCTCTTAGATCGTTTGAAGGTTCGGTTTTTATTTTTGACCACTTGCAACTTGGTCCTTGGCTCGTCTGTCTGCACCCTGTCTGTCTGGTGGGTAGATGAACATGGCTCTTCAGAATCAACAGGAGGTGGAAGTGGGGTAGTGGTGAGGAGGGAGTTATCATCACTGATAACATCTGTTTCATAATTTCTTTGCATAAGTTCAGCACTTGCGTTTAGCAGCCTAGCGGGCAAATGGCCTGTCTCACCCTCAAAGTCCATGTCTGACCCATCACTGTCACAGTCACTGACGACAGCGTCTTTCTCACTTTGAGGGACAACTGTAATGTTGCATGCCTTGTCTGAAGGGTCCACAAGGTCCAACATACAGAGAATTTCATTCAAAGTTAAGCTAAAAGGAAGAACAGAGTAGAAAGTTAGCTAGCTAGCTACACTGTGTTATCCCACCGGTCACTATTGTTGCCATCAACAACTTTACTCATGCTGTGACCATACTGAACATAGTTGAGTTAAGGTAAATAGACCTGTCAATACTAGACACCTTGAAGATGATGTGTACCAAAAATATTTGTCTCATCTTTATGTTAACCCTCTTTACTGACCTCTTTTGTTGGTGCTTTGATGCAGCCATCCTCCTCGGATGGTGCAACCAGGAAGTAATCAGCTCTGATCATGTGACAATTTACACTAAACATATGAAACTGCACAAATGTGTTTGGGAGTTTTTTTAACATCAGTATTTTCTGGAAATAGGTTGATTCTCCATTCAGTAACATTTTTAGGACCTTTAAACTGGAAATGTTTTTTACGGTCACTTTTGTGACCGATGGGATTAAATGGGTTAAATGATCTTTGAAGTAAGATATCATTCACAACTTTTTTATATATAGCCTACATCTCACCTGCACAATATGTTGCCTTTTAAAAATGTTTTTATATTTTATATTTCTGTGGCCAATGTTCTTTGTTGTTTTTATTGTGCAAATAAATTAAATCTAATCAAAAGCATGGTGGTGAATTGTAGGTGTGTTTAAATGTAAAATTGTACAATCTTCACACTCTCAACATTGACACCTTTCCAGCAATGTATTCAGTTGGTGTTCTTTACCGCAAGGTTGATTTTCTGATCAATTTGAAGGCCCAATATGGAAAATTAAGCTTTTTGTTTGCTCATTTGTTTTCTTGTGGAAATAGTAAACCAAAAGGTGTGTCCTTCAGAGATTATAATACAGAACCCATATGCATAGGCGTTGTTTAAATATACCTGCATGGATGGATGGACTTATACAGGTGAAACTCGAAAAATTAGAATATCGTGCAAAAGTTAATTTATTTCAGTAATTCAACGTAAATGGTGAAACTAATATATTATATAGACTCATTACATTCAAAGTGAGATATTTCAAGCCTTTATTTGTTATAATTGTGATTATTATGGCTTACAGTTTATGAAAACCCCAAATTCAAAATCTCAGAAAATTAGAATATTACATAAAATCAATAAAAAAAGGATTTTAAATACAGAAATGTCGGCCCTCTAGAAAGTATAATCATGCATTACTTGGTTTGGGCCCCTTTTGCACAAATTATTGCCTTAATGCGGTGTGGCATGGATGCTATTAGTCTGTGGCACTGCTGAGGTGTTATGGAAGCCCAGGTTGCTTTGATAGGGGCCTTCAGCTCGTCTGTATTGTTGGGTCTGGTGTGTATCATCTTCCTCTTGACAATAGTCCATAGTTTCTCTATTGGGTTCAGGTCAGAAGAGTTGTCTGGCCAATCAACACAGTAATACCATGGTCAGTCAACCAGTTACTTGTGGTTTTGGCACTGTGGACAGGTGTCAAGTATTGCTGGAAAAAGTAATTCAGCATCTCCATAAAGCTTGTCAACAGACAGAAGCATGAAGTGCTCTAAAATCTTCTGGTAGATGGCTGTGGTGACTTTGGACTTGATAACACAGTGGACCAACACCATCAGATGACAAGGTGCCTCAAATCATCACTGACTGTTGAAACTTGACAGTGGTCTTCAAGCCCCTTGGATTTTGTGCCCCTTCACTCTTCCTCTAGAATGTGGAACCTTGATTTCCAAATGAAACGCAACATTTAATTTGGATCAGTGATGATTTGAGGTATCATGTCATCTGCTGCTGTTGGTCCACTGTGTTATCAAGTCCAAAGTCACCACAGCCATCTACCAGAAGATCTTAGGGCACTTCATGCTTCTGTCTGTTGACAAGCTTTATGGAGATGACAATTTCCATTTCCAGCTAGACTTGGCACCTGCCCACGGTACCATAAACCACTGGTAACTGGTTGACTGACCATGGTATTACTCTGCATGAATAGCCAGACAACTCTCCTGACAAACTCCATAGAGAAACTATGCTACTAGCGTCCATGCCACGCCGCATTTAGGCAATAATTCATGCAAAAGGGGCCCAAACCAAGTACTTACTACATATGCATGATTATACTTTCTAGAGGGCCGACATTTCTGTATTTAAAATCCTTTGTTTATTGATTTTATGTAATATTCTAATTTTCTGAGATTTTGAATTTGGGGTTTTTATAAACTGTAAGCCATAATAATCACAATTATGAAAAAAATAAAGGCTTCACATAGCTCACTTTGCATGTAATGAGTCTGTATAAGATATTATTTTCACCTATAAAGTTGAATTACTGAAATAAATGAACTTTTGCACGATATTCTAATTTTTCGAGTTTCACCTGTAGGTGGATAATGTACTTTATTTATTGCCATAGGGAAATTGTAGCATTGCAGCAGCAGTTATTGTGGATTGTATCAGGAATGACTTTCTGTAGTGGTCAAATAGCTGAAGGTGATGCTGTCCATCATCTTCAGCAGCTTGTGCATTATCATTCTCTCCACAACCAACTACAGTATATGGGCTTAAACAGGGTAACAAGGATTTGCTCATGAAGTAGAGTCTGCTCTGTCCCTCCATGCACAACCTCAATGTTACATTTGCAGTCTGTTGTTGAATTAAATGCCCAGGTTTCTGTAGCCCTCCATCACCTCAACCTCTTCTCCCAGAATGGAGATTCAGCCTAGTCCTCCTGTTCCTCCCAAAATCCATATCCATCTCCCAACCTTGGTTACATTTAAGAGGAGGGTGTAGCTCCTACCATGCCCAAACACTACTGTCCACCAGTTCCCTGTCCCTGTAAACTGTCCCGTGAATTGCACACAGAACTGCCACACCTTGCATCTGCTGAATCATCTGAATATTTAATTAAAATAGGCCCATGTGAAAGTGACAGGTGTTAATTGAGGGATGTGAAATACAAAGGCAGTTTGAACAAAATAGGCTAGAGTCATTGGAAAAACTGTTATAGAGAGATTTTAACCTTGCAGATTAAATCAGGGCGCTGTCAAGGCTTCCTCACCCAATGCTACACCACAGGTCCAGCGCGATACACAGGTGGAATGTCGCTGCCCGTATGAAAAGAACAAGGATAAATCTCTATATCTATAATATATCATGTCAAGTGTGTGGTGGACAAACCGCCGTCAAGACCACTTACCATTAAGACAGGGGACAATATACTGAGTCAACTGCATATGCAGAAAATAATAAACACTGCCACACCGCAAACACTGATTAAGCACTGTTCATAAGACTGCCTAAAATTCTACCTTTTAAGGTCAAAATCATGAAAAAAGCAATCTTTAAACTACTCCCATTTGAGTAACTGGCCTACTCCTTCCAAATACTTTCAGTTGCAGGATTCACATTCAATATGTACCTAGTTTTATATTATGTGTAGGCTATGCACAATTTATAGCTACATTTGATATCATTAACTAAAAGAAAACAACCAAATCCCTGTCAGGGTAGGCTACAAGATGTGACACACACACACACATGCATTGTAGAGTACTGCTTTAGTAAGTTCAAAAAGCCTATTCAATGACATTTTAAACTGTACATTTAATTGTTTTATAATTTCATGTATAATCCGCCACATATTTGTTCAGAAACTTTAAATTATACAACCACAAAGGCTATAAAACACATTTTTCTTACATGTCCCTAGAATAGTGGGTAGGCTACAATGATACATGCTTTAAGGCAGGGTTCCCGCGGATCCTTAAAAAGTCTTAAAAAGTCTTAAATTCATAAATCTAAAAATAAGGCCTTACATAGCATTAAAGTCTTAAATCCATCTTTCAAAGGTCTTAAAAATGTTAACACGGTAAGTAGGATTTTATGACTGTAATTGGTCTCAAATCTAAAAATAATACGTACATTTTTAATTTTTTTTAATAAATTGCCGAATAGTTTAATGTCGCGCAATCACGAGAGCGGAACATGGACATATAGGCTAAAGAAAGGAGCGGAACCAACAAAACATTTGTTTGCGGCCGTGACTCAGAGCAGACGCACGTCGCGCAGGTAGCAGTAGCAGCATGAGTAGCAGTCGGCCCGCATCATGGGAAAGTGTACATTCAACAAAATTTGGCTGTCCAACAAGGATTTTTCTGCCTGGCTGAAACCGGTACCCGGCAATTTATACGAGGCACGTTGTACATGCACAGCACGAAACACAAAGCCTCAAAATCAAGCTGTCAACAAACGCCAGGTATTTCCGTGTTCTGTTCTACTCGTCGTGCCGTGCCTCCACCCCTCCATGCTCCACCTCCGATATCAACAACCGGGACAGCAGCACCAAATCTCCAGACAATGGCTGTTTCTCAATTTGCGTTCTTCTCATGGCTTGTGTCCTTGTGAAACGTCACCAGCAGGGCGGGGTTGGAGCCCAAGTACTGTTCACATACAAAGTTCACATCAAGCCAAGGACAGTCCGAAAACCCGGAAATGTCCTTGCCCCGCCCATTTTACCGAGGACGCATCATATCAATTAACGTTATTTTCTGGACTTGTGTCCTTGTGAAACGTCATGAGGTGAAGCCAAGTACTGTTCACATGCAAAGTTCACACAAGCCAAGTCCAGTCCGAAAACCCGGAAATGTCCTCGCCCCGCCTGTTTTACCAAGGATGCATCGGATGGTAACTTGTGGTGACTTGTGAGCGTGAATTTCCCAGAATGCACTTGGCGGTGACGTGCGCCGCGCGGACAGCGCAGCTTCAAAAAAAAAGTTTCATGTTAAAGGTCAGTCCCTCCGTTCACACTTTTTTTCCCTTGCGGTGCTTAAATTTCTCCGTTTGGATTATCGCTGTTAGTTTAGAATTGTGGCCGGATACCTTTGCATTGATCGAGTTTGTGTGTCGATAATAAACTGAGTAATTTACTTTTGTTTGTTAGATGCTAAATGATCTTTGCTTTGTGAGCAGTTGAATCGCCATTAGGCTACTTAGTTAAGTTAAATAACGGCGGTGTGTGTTTTTCCTTTCGTAAGAGATTAACGGCCTATTTCCTGCATTTTGTCTGTATAGATTGATTGATCTGAATTAATGGTTTGGTATTATTTTATTACACCATAATAATGGATATTCATTTCCCTTTTTGTTGTAGACCGCATTCTTGACATCTGTCGGCTAAGCTACTGTCCGAGCCAAGTAAACAAACCTAAACTGCGTTCTGACTCCAGAGGTGTTCTTACCAACCATAGATAGTAAAAGGAAACTACACCTACCAACACACCAGGGTGACACCACCGCTATAGTAGGCCTACCTATATCCTTCCACCACACTAGTTTCTACAGTCTCAAAACAATTGTTCCATTTTCCGGTACAATAGGCGGCGGTATGCACCAAGAAAACTATAGTTGCAACCCGCTAATACACGAAAAGAAGAAGACAGTTGGTGGTTGCACCGGCTGCATTTAATAATAATCAGTCAGGAAAAATATAAAAGATGAGGAACCCGCCAATAACCCAAAAAGTAGAAGAAGAAGAAGAAGAAGAAGAAGAAGAAGAAGAAGAAGAAGAAGAAGAAGAAGAAGACGACGACGGAAAAACTACACAACTGTAAGTTATATGTCGTTACTAATGTTTTACAGAAGTGACGCCTTTAATCTCACGTTATTGACTAATATTAACCTGCTTGAAATTTGCTCGGACAGCTAGCAAGTCCGTTAGCCGGACATGACTCAGACGACATCCAGTAGCCTATTAAGAACATTTTCCTCCAACTGATAACGTTTCAACGTTGTAATTCGCTTTATTTGTTCCCTGGCTTATCAGTTTGTCTTAGGGAAAAGTTGTATTTTTAAAACAAGTCACAACCTTATATTTTCCTTTTTATTTTTTTGAATTGACTTCAACGTTGTGCTCTTCTGGATCGACTAATTTGCTTGTCTTATTAGCTATTGTGCAAAAAAGTGTTATAGGCTACTAAGTAATACCCATTAAATTACCTGCAATATTTTATCAAGGGACAACAGAGGAGACAAGGGCCTTGATTGAGTGGCGGTCGGCGAATGAGCCCCTCTTCACCGGCCGCCGCAACACCTCGAAGACCGGGTGGGAGTAAGTACTGCTTTTGTGAGATTATATTATGCACGTCAGTATTTGAACGGCTGAAGTCAGATACATGTCGTAACCATCTTTTATGGTAAATGTGTTAATTGAAGTTACAGTGTTGTATGCCTACTGTATATATGCATATTTTTATTTTTTTTGCTTTGTTAAGGGACTTCATTACCACTTCTTCCATGGCCATTACAGCGAAACAGGCCAGGAAGAAGTGGAACAATTTGAAGGACAAGTATAAAGTAAGTTTCCTCTTTGTCTGCTTTGTATTATTCACTGATTGATAGATTTCCTGGGGAAATTAACATATGGACAACAATAGATTTTGTAGTGGCTATTGAAATAGGCTTTGCCTACTTTAGAACTGTGGTTGCATTAAAATGTGTGCTGTAATTAAAACTCTGTTCACAGGAGCTTACCTCTACCCTGATCACGCCGGCCTCTACCCCTTCCACTTCCACAGCAGGAAGCCAGTGCAGTGGAAGCCAGGCATCGGCCTGTGCCCCTTCCACTGCATCCCGCAGCCAGGCCAGGAAGAGGCCTAGGGAGAGACTAGTGGATATGTTGTTGGAGGAAGGGGAGCGAGAGGCGGAGAGAGAGAGAGAGGCAAGAGTGAGGGAGGAGGAGCGGGAAAGGGCAGCTGCAGCCCGAGAGGAGCGGTTTTTAAATCTTTTTGAGTGTTTAGTTAAATTTTTTTAAAATAAATACATTATTTTCGTTTCACATCATCCAACTCATTCTTCATAGCAAGTGTCTTGTTTATAGGTCATTCTTCAACTACGGTGATATGCGTCCTTGCAATACAGCAGGAAAACAAAAGCATAGCATTTCTTATTTTAAATCTGTCACACTTGACAGTAAAAGGACTTTAGGAAAAATAATGGTGAATCAGTGTATTTTTATTATAAAGTTGGGTTTTATACATAGTTTTGGCTATTTCACCCTTGTCCCTAGGTAAAGTTTTGGACATTGGCTAGTGATTTCCATCACTTTTTAATGTGGTCTGTATAAATTCCATCAGCCACTATCAGGAAATTCTTCTAAATAAACCCATTAGTACATCTCTCTAAATTTTTATTTAAAAAATAATTAACACCAATTTTGCCTGTACATGAAGTATGACCCTTATATTTACAACAGAAGTATTTTACAATATGTAGGCTACAGTTAACATTCATGGTAATTATATGTAGAACAAGAAACATCAAAATATTACACACTTTGTCATCAATGATCATTGTCAAATGAGGGTTAACAGTGAAAGCAATAGGAAAAAGGCTTTTTCAATGTATTGCATTGTACAATTTTTTTAATATTTGTTCAGTAAAATTCCATATAGAACAAGGAATAACATCCATCTTCTGTATACGAATATCTTGGTGTAGAAAGCCTTAAAATTATGAAAGCAATAGTATTTGTTTGAAGAGTGCAGTAAAAACAAACAGCAGAACTAAAAGTAATTTGCACTAAAATTATCTAAATGTAATCATGTTCTCCCAAACATGCAGGGAGTTCTTCAGGTGCAGAAATGCGAGCAGCAAGCCTGGCTCGGATGGCGTTCCCTGAGTGGGCCCTGTCCAATTCACCGCATTCTTGCTCCTGTTCTTCCTCTTCCTCTTCCTCCTCCAAGACGTCACCTGCTGTCATGCAAATGTTGTGCAAAATGCAGCATGCAGCAACAACCTTTGGGGTGAAGATGGGCCTGACCTCAACAGCCCTCAAAAATATGGCCCGCCAACGAGTTTTCAGCATCCCGAATGCCCTCTCAATGATAATGCGCCCTCTGGTGTGATGCCTGTTGAACCTGGCTTCAACTCTGCCTAGTAATCAAAAGTCACATGGAAAAATAAAGGTGTTTGTCAGTGTAACCAAAATATATATTTTTGTATGTTTTCATGAAACAGAGAGGGATCTTACCTGCTACAGGCTGGCGGTACGGGGTGATGAGGGCCACAGGATGCTGAAGGCACGGGTATCCCCCATCCCCCAGCAGGAAGTACCCGGCTGGCGGATACAGGGCCTGGCTGTATATTGGTGAGCGTCGCAGCACCAGGGCATCGTGCACAGACCCCGGATTTCCAACATAAATGTCTAAAAACGACCCTTTGGAATCAGAGATGGCTTGGAGGATTATTGATGGAAAAAGCTTCCGGTTGCAGTAACCAATCCTCTGTTCCGCAGGTGGCACCATGCGGATGTGGCATCCGTCGATGGCCCCGGCAGCACTCCGGAAGGCCTCATGGCCGGAAAGATGAGCAAAGCCTGCTCCCACCTCCTCCATCTCCTCAGGCTTCGGGAAGTGGATGACCCGGTGAATAATGGCCATGAGCTTGTCCACCACCTTGTGGACCGTCCTGCAGACTGTGGAGAGGGGCATGGAGAAGATGTCTGCCGTCACCCTGTAGGAGGCTCCACAGGCGAGCCAGTAGATGGTCACAAGGACCTCCACCTCGTGGCTCCATCCATGGGACTTCTCCCTGGGCAGCATCTCCACCAGCCGGTCCATGCTATCCCGGGAGAGTCTGAAGGCTGGCCTCAAGTCGCCTCCGGAAAAATACACTGCCAGGATTGGCACAGTGATATTGTACTGCATGTAAGGACCACGGTCCTGTGTAAAGACTAAAATACAACTATACTTTAAAACATTTCATTGTTTGTTTTTTTAAAGTATTTCTTATTTACCATGTCTGTTGAATGTTTAATCCATTTAAATTATAATGGTAAATTTATGATTGTCTGATATGAATTGTGGAAGTTGCCGGATTTAATATTCCTATAACATTTTAACTGGGGTTGTAGGCCTACTTGTAAGGATTATATTTCATTGCTTACTAAATAATTTATTAACTCATTTGTAGCTCACAAAACAATTATTCCTGGGTTTTTCACAGCAATTACATTAAAAAATGTATCTATCAATTGAAAGGCAAAAAAAACGTTACATGTACCTTGCTTAAGAGACAAGCGATGATGGCTTGTCTTCTCCGCATCCTCCACCTCCTCCTCCTGGCTCTCCTCTCGCGGATCTGCATCCTCAGTCGGGCCCTCTCCTGCTGAGCCAGCCTGAACATCGTCCCGGCCAGAGCAGCAGCGGCAATCAGGATCCGACGACGAGGATGAACTAAAACGGCATCCATGCCAAACTTCTAACTAACGGAAATAACTAAATTGATATCTAACTAACTAACCAACTAACTAACTATATCTATCTAAACAACTATCCTATATCGTAAGTAATCTAATATAAATCTATTTACTAATCTATTCTGCTAGAGCCTATCTAATGTGTAATTATTCTTTCTAGTATATCTTTTCTCTCTCTCTGTATCTCTTACCAACCTTAACAACCCACAATGTTTGTTTTACCACTTGCCTTTTATAGTAGGTGATCAATGTAAATGAGATGCAGGTGTGTACAGTTGTGTGTGCCGTGTAAAGTTTGGTAGCCTATGGCCTACTTTATCTAATGAATAAAATTATTTCATTTTAATAAGCCTATATAATTACAGTTCGGAAATAAAAACATTTCTATTTAAAATTGGAAAGGGAAAGAGGCAAGTTATTTTATTTATCTATTTTTATTGCAAATAAACATTACAGCATAAAAAATACAGGTTGATTGAAAACAGACGCGCTGGGCTGTGACGTCATCAAGTCAGCTTCTGTCCCAACTGCAAAATAGCGTCCCGTCCTTGGAAGTCTGTTCTTCCAAGTCGAACTCCGGAGTCCGGACTTGCAAGGACACAAGTCTGTACTTTGGTGTACTTGGTTTTGAGAAACGGCCAATGTTCGGTTGCACGCGTACTAGGGATGAGCCCGAATCCGAACATGTGTAGGCTATTCGGAAAAGCACGGATAATGAGATCGATCGATAGTCTCGTTATATTCGGGGGAAAAACATTTATTTATTAAGCGCTAAATTGACGCAGCGCGTGCTGCCTTAACTATAGTGGCACCGATCAGCTGTTCATCTCCGCTGCCGCGGCGGAGAGGAGAAAGACCGGATGCATTTATGCATGGCTCCGTTACCCGCGGTCTCTCTCCATTCCGCTGGAATTTTCTGCAGCCCGTGTCACCGTCAGCCCTTCCTGCCTTTAATTTATTTCAGACCTCTGAACGTGGACCACGTCTCTCTAGTAGCGGGCAGCGGGCTGTATAATGCTATTAAATAGACAAAATCGATCTTTAAATATTCGATATGTGACGCTTCGCCTGTTTAGTTCATACAATCTGTTTATAACTAAGAGATAAGCTGAAAAAAGTATAATCTTTGTGCGTTGAACACTTGTAGAGCACTAAACGCTGTTTCCTGATCCAAAGTAATTATTCATTGAACCAAGTTAGAAAAAAAGGGAGAGATAGAGCGACAGAGTGAGTGAGAGAGTAGAGGGAAATAAATTGGGAAAAATAGATCGATTAGATCTCGGATCGATATATCATAAAACTTTGTCGAGTTAAAAATAAAAAGAGATGAAAAAATTAAATAAAACAGACAAAGTGAATTACTGTGATGTAATACTGTTCTTTTTCAGATTCTGAATGTTCATTATATCCCCTAGTCAAAGGGCTAGTGTGGGGCTCAGACAGTTCATATAACTTATAATGAGAGAGAGAGAAACGGATGAAAAGTACAGTATGAGGTAGAAATGTATCTCATAATTAATGATATGCCAATATTAAATCAGTTTGATGCACTGAAGGGACAATAATTGCAAAAAAAAAAAAAAAATCAGACATAAGCCCCGGCCATTTCTGGCTTCATATCCGAATACAGATACATATACAGATTATTTTGTTCGTTGAACAGATACAGATAATGACGTCTGCGCTGAAAGCAGAGTTACTGTGGTGTCTGACCACCGAGACAATACATTTTACCTTTGGTCTGTTGGTCTTAAATTTCATTTCAAGTAGCATTAAAAAAAGGTCTTAAAAAGTCTTAAATTTAACTTGCATTAAGCTGTAGGAACCATGTAAGGTTTAGGGTAGGCCTATAAAGAATGTGTTCAATTTAAGTTATTTTATTAATTTTTTGGTAGTGCAGCATGTTTCTGTAAGTGGTTCCATTATTCCTAAGGGCCCTTATGAGGTTTCAGTGTGGAAACGGGGACGTTTCGGAGGAGGGGAATAATGTAACCTACTTCCTGTTAAGTGCTTTTATTATGATGGGGCAGAACGGAAGTGTCAGCCGTGTGAATGTGTCTGTGTCTGACTTGGTTTTACGACGGAGGCCCTGAATTGTAAATGGAATGCGCCCTGAATTGGCAGACACTCTGATAGGAGTCGAACGGGTCCACCCAGCCCTAAAGGATGATGGGAAACGTAGGAATACATAGCAACGGTGGTAAATACGTCAGCAAACTAACCAAATAGAGATCAGATACTTCCAATTACCGAATATAATGATATTCTGATGTATTTCTCGCTAGATATGTTTTCAAAACATATGTTTATGCACTTACTAGCTGAAGTGTGACGTATTTGTGTCACCATGATAACCCTTGACAACAAAAATTTGCTCTGGGAAAAAAACTCGACGGAGGGCGGAGGGAGGGAGGGAGCGCTCTTGTCAGCTGTGTGTGTGTGCTATCTTTGATTTTGTCCAGTTGATCAACAGCTTGGCACGTAGCCTATTGGTGTACCGAACATTTCTTGAGAATTAGCCTATCAGACTTCAGACAGATCATATGAATTCACAATATCAAGATTATGAAAATAAAGTACATAGGTCTCGCTAGAAATCTTATAATCTTTTTAGCTCAGGGCTGCCGATAAGCTCGTTTCGCATTCCTCAATACTGATTGGTTTGTAGAGGGGCGTGCGTCTGACGTCACCAGTTTGAATAAACGAGAATATTTCCCCTGCAGCCTCTGTAGTACCGTAGTCTAGTTTAACGTTATCTAGCTGGCAGAGTTGTTGTAAAGGATTTTAACATTGTGTCTGTCGGTCAAATTGTAACTTATTTACCTCTGATCGTTTTCTTTTTGTGCTGTTTTGGACCGCAATTTTGCATTATAGTCAAAATCGCTTTGTTTTCCACCCAAAGGGGGCATGGCCATGTTGGAACGTCGATTGCCTTCACCAGTTTGTTTGAATGAATGAATGAAGAAACGTGAACATATCTATGGAACATATTAATTTCCTGCAGCGCTGTAGTTCAGGCAGCTGCCCAGAAAATGCACACTTCAACCAAACATAATCCTAGAGGTAGGCTAAATACATGGCAAAAAATAGGCTGAGAACGAACTTGTTTGCGATATGTTCATTAAAATGTAATCACGGACAAAATACGTGTGTCAGTCAAACGTAATTGAGAATGCCGAATAGTCCTCTGGGAACGTAATTTTGATGAGACAGGGTTGTGTATAAGGGCCATAACATTGTAATATTCAAGTACCAGAGCTTCATAGCTGAACTTATAATTGCCATAGGGCTACTTGAAGAAAATTACACATATCATAGACACTGATCACTGTATTTCCAAGTGGCCCGCTCCAGTCTTCGTGTAACTGTTTGCTCTTGTATCGTTGTATTAACATGCAAGATAAGCTGTCCAGATGCGAATGCTTTTTATACAGCAGGTGTAAATGGGGTAATGTTGACAGCAGCAATTCTGTCTGGGAAATATGGGGCGCTGCTTACCATACACATTGTTGCTCTTGATATCTGTTAGCATATGAAAGTCTTTGAACTTTTTGGGACCTGGAAGACACATTTGCATGAGCTCAAGAGGGATAGACAAGCATTCTTAAAACGTTCTGTCGGTAAAAAAAAACCCTCTTCTAGTTTTTTTGTAGAGATTTCTATAGCATCAACTTTACATTTTAAGCCCTACAACATAGTTGTATAGTTTTTTTAATGCAAACATTTTTAATTATTACAACTCAATAGAATTAACCAATGAATATATCAGGGGTTGACACTAAGGTTTCAAATGCACTTGCCCATAGGTCAAGTATAGGTAATGTTTTACTTGCCCGAATGTTGTGTTCACTTGCCCAAAAAAAACAAAAAAACTGTTAAACAATGATATATACAGTATAGGCTAATTGAATTATACATTTTAGCGATCTCTTATCTCTTAAATGCAAACACTGCTTACTAGTCTCATCCTGACCACATACAACGAACAACAATTCATATAAGCCTATATATCATGACATCACACACTACACCAAGCGCTTGGTCCTGCTGCGCTGCAGCATCGTGAAAGGGCCTCTTTTTGCCATGCACCTTGCCCAGAGGCTCAGAAAACTCAGTCTAGCTCAGAGTCAAGCTGAATGTTAGCTTCCACAGAAAAATTGTACTTATTTAAAACGGTCACATTGTGCCAAAAAGTGATCGTGTGCCATAAAATGATTAAAGTCCACCATGTTAAAGCTATTGCCCAGTTATACTGTAAGTAAGGAGGGGGATCATTAATTTCTATTCATGTTGATACCATTATAAAGACTCCACAATCCAAATCTTTATCGATACCTTTCTATTATTTTGTTTAAAGAGAACTGGTATTATTGCTTTAATTGCTTATAAGATGAGCAGAGCTCAGGATAGGACTTTAAGCATGTCATAATTCCATATTTAGGCCTACTATTTAGTTTATATTGCTGGGAAAACAAGTTTTTTACCCAAACTGTAGGCTATTATTCAAGCTTCCCGCGAAAAACTAAAATTTCTTATTTTCAGTTCCATTTGAACACATCATGATGACATTTTATTGACCTTTGCCTAATAAATCATTTTACTGAGCCGACCTGAACACATCACATTTGAACCGTTTGCGATTTTTTTTAGCTAACTAGATCTTATCTCGCAGATTTTAATATGGATTTAAAAACTATCCGATTTTTTAACTGCGGGACTTGCTAGTCTCTCGTTTGTTGATCACCGCTGCATTGAATGAATGATGAGACGGTGCGGAGCCTGTCTGCAGCGGCAGCGGCTCAGCAGACAAGAGTTTTTTTCTTTTTTTTGGAGACGGAGCGGGTTGAAGGAGTTTCTTCAAGACAGTCGAAGGTATAACACTTTTACAGTCCATGATGCGGTCCAGTGATGGAATAATACGCTGAAGTAGGCCTAATTAGGCCTAGATGAAGATGACCCGACTCGATATTTAAAATTATATAATGTGACCTAGCCAACTGGACTCCATAGAGGTATCGATAAGCTCAAACGTTATTGATTTCTGGGTTTTGAATATAGCGGAACCAGGTCCGTAGGATAGAGCCGGCTTTCGGAACTTAGACAGCGAAACTGCGCGCACACAGGCTGTGTGTGTGTGTGTGTGTGTGTGTGTGTGTGTGTGTGTGTGAGAGAGAGAGAGAGAGATGGAGAGATCGAGTGCGAAAGAGCGACCGTGATGCTGTTGGCTGCTGCGCGCAGCTGCTCAATTGCGAATATAGCCGATCTATTTTGTGTGAGTTAGCGGAAAAAAAATGTTTTGCAGACTGTAAAACACATGAATACTTAGCCTAGACTACAGACAAACCCTCTAAATCCACTTGCCCGTCCGGGCAACCAAGAAGCAATCTCAACTTGCCCAAACATTATTTTCAGTTGCCCCGGCCAAGCGGGCAACCGTTAGTGTCAACCACTGAATATATGGCAACAGGATTGGCATAATAAAAATTGGCATTTGTTATGCTTGCTCACATCTTTGCAAGCTGGAAAGAAATTAACAAACGCCTTTTGCTTTATTATCTTGTATACATACATATATACGTATATACAGTATTCATACAGTATATCTCCCATATCTTGATTCTGACAAAGCTTCGGAAATTGTTTGGTATTCCCTTTCATTGGGTAAACACAAAATAATTAGTAGCTTGCAATATAAATACAATTTCTACCAAATATTAGGACTATCAGCTTACACTCACACCAACACACAAACACACACACACACACACACACACACACACACAATCCCATCAAGGTCCAGTGATGGAAAGAGAAGGGAAAAGTCATTTCTCTCTTGGTAAATATGAAATCTTCAACGTGTCAGTCGGGTCTTGTCAGTTGCCCGAGCGCCAAACATCTGCCCACGCTGTTTACATTAGTCATGTCTGTTCCTGCGTGACACACAGCCGTCTATGAGTGAAATAGGGGCGACGCCATTTGCATAATGTGTCATCTCATCTCAGCAGCTCTAAGATAGTCATCGCCCAAGCTGGCAATCTGCATTTTATGGAGATCCACTTTCCCCTGGGCCATACAGCAGGGCCAACTGGCAGGGGGGGAACCTTTAGATGAACACACGCTATACTGTACAACACAATGCTTCCCCCTGCAACAATGCTTTTGTACTGTGCGCTCAAATGGAGCGTTTGGCTCCAGAGTGGCTAAATGATCAAAAGTTTGTAATGATTAGACTTGAGTTGCTTGAGTTACAATTTTCCCATGGTGATGACAGGATCTTTTGCTATACAGTTTGTAAAGTAATGCAGTTAGAACTAATATGAATAATTGAATGGATTTTTTTTAAAAGCAAACGAGAGAATAGAGAGAAAATCATACCTTATATGATGGTACTGAATATTTTTCTCATTTCCTGTGTTGCCATTTGTAGATGGTCCCTGTGCTCTGGTCTTATCTCAAGGTCTGCTCCACAGAGAGCAAATTAGTGGAGCTTACAGCCATAACGATTGGTTTCAGTAAAAATAAGGCAGTAGCCCATTGTCTGCCAAACGGGGCAAAGATGCTTTGTTTGGGTTTTAATAACGGTCTTACTTATGAGTTATTGATACTGGATATTGGATATCTTTCCAACTTTCTTTTCTTTCCAGTCTTTCACTGATTGTGTGGTTCTAGCAAAGTAGTGGCTCGTGTAATAATGAGATCCTTATCTCATAATTATGGGAAATAATGGTGTCCATTTTTTATTTCCCTGGTGGCAGCAATACCATAGGTTTCAATTGGCAAGTTGGCATTTTCATTTCAGTGAAGTTAATATTCGACAGGTTAACATGTTGACATCATTTTCATGAAAAATGCATCTTGAAAAAATAACACTATAAAAAAATAGAACTATTTAAAAAAACAAATGCGTAATATAAAATAAAAAGTGAACCCTTAAATGTATTTCATTATTTCCCCAATTATAGTTTAATATTCAGTATATATTTCACACATTATTCACATGCCAATTCTTTTTTAAATAACCTTTTTATGGATTCCATACATGGCAACCCTTATTGTCAGTTAATACGTGAATGTTGTGTGTTTCTGCTTTGCACTGAGGGCTACCAGTCTAGGTGGTTTAGACACTTGCTAAAGGTTCCCATGGGGTGTCTCTCTCTCTCTGGAGGTGTTCCAGGCTTGACTGGCTGACCCCCAGGGGCTGAGCAAGGGCACGCTGGAGCCATTACGTCTCCCAGCTGCTTCCAGGAGCACTTTGGGATTCCTGAGGTGGAACTTGAAAATGTGGAAGGAAAAGAACATTTGGGCCCCCGCTCCCTTTGGTGCTATTGCTGCTTTGTCTCTGATCAAAATGTGAAGGATGGATGTGTCACAGCAAACACTCGGCTTTGGAGTGCAGATCTGTCGATTATAGAACTTTTAATTTACCTTATATTTAAGTACCTACTCTCTACATTTCTATCTGTACTGTGTCCTTGCACTACCTTTGTGTTTTTTTTATTTGTGTCATAGGTGGCTCTCTTAACTTGTTTAGAGCCCGAGGCTTAAGAATTTCATTGCCAAAGACTGCTGCTGTAATTGTTGTGCCTATGACATATTGGATCTTGAATCTTTTACACTTAGTGTTAGTTGAAATAGTGGGCTGTTTTTTGTTTTGTTTTGCACATTAAGAAAGGGAGATAATGTGATGGCAGATACAAATGGATCATTCCTTGTGGAAGGATGTATACTTAGAGTTAACAACACTCTAGTGGGAAACGTGTACGTCTGTCTCCAGGCCCTGCTGCTGTGTCTTCCTCTGTCTAATACTGAGATTGTGCTCAGCACTTAAAGGCAGAGAACTGGGAGCGCCCAGGGCAGTGCTCCAAACACAATACACAATGAGGAGTCAAACGACTGCCGCCAACCAAGCATTCAGAATAGCAGAAAGAAGACTCAGATGTGTTCAAAAATAGTTCCCATGTCAACGCAGCCATAAACCAGCGGATTAACAGCTAATCCATACTGTATATACTTTAATGCTGCAAATTCAACTCGTGAAACTAATGTGATTATGATTTGTTGACAATGCACATATGGTGACATACCATGTGTTAATAATGAACATTTCAAGCTTCTGCATGACTTCAGCATCTGGTTGCACTGTTGTGTTTTCCAAGAAAAAAGACTTTGCAATAGCTACATATTCCCAAATCTACATTAATGTCTAGTATGTGGCCAGATACTAATACTGAAGTGTTTTTCAACCAATGCAAAAGTTATCTTCATTCAGAATATTATACTGTACAGTGATTTCCATTTAAGAAGCACATACTACAACAAACTTAGAGATGACAATTATATATGCTTAGTCTCCAATACAAGTAAAAAGGATTTTCAATTTACCTAAAGTACATGTGGCAGTTCAAAAAAGTAGCGATCATTTCATAGCTAATTTTACATGCAAGTGTTATTATTCTCCAGGAATGTGTGGTCTTGCACTTGGTTGTGCACACAGTATACTGTGCTGTTTAAGTACACTCAACAAAAATATAAACGCAACACTTTTGTTTTTGCTCCCATTTTTTATGAGATAGAC
Organism: Hyperoplus immaculatus; assembly: GCA_949357725.1. Taxonomy (NCBI): domain Eukaryota; kingdom Metazoa; phylum Chordata; class Actinopteri; order Uranoscopiformes; family Ammodytidae; genus Hyperoplus; species Hyperoplus immaculatus. The sequence continues at coordinate 21,295,388 of OX442369.1, forward strand.
TTAAAGATCTAAAATTCATTCCAGATACACAATATTACCATTTCTCTCAAACATTGTTCACAAATCTGTCTAAATGTGTGATAGTGAGCACTTCTGCTTTGCTGAGATAATCCAGCCCACCTCACAGTTGTGCCACATCAAGATGCTGATCTGACATCATGATTAGTGCACAGGTGTGCCTTAGACTGTCCACAATAAAAGGCCACCCTGAAATGTGCAGTTTTGTCTCACAGCAAAATGCCACAGATGCCACAAGCATTGAGGGAGCGTGCAATTGGCATGCTGACAGCAGGAATGTCAACCAGATCTGTTGCTCGTGCATTGAATGTTCATTTCTCCACCATAAGCCGTCTCCAAAGGCGTTTCAGAGAATATTGCAGTACATCCAACCGGCCTCACAACCGCAGACCACGTGTAACCACAACAGCCCAGAACGTCCACATCCAGCAGGTTCACCTCCAAGATCGTCTGAGACCAGCCACTGAGACAGTTGTTGAAACAATTGGTTTGCATAACCAAACAATTTCTGCACAAACTGTCAGAAACCGTCTCAGGGAAGCTCAACTGCATGCTCGTCGTCCTCATCGGGGTCTTGACCTGACTCCAGCTCGTCGCCGTAACAGACTTGAGTGGGCAAATGCTCACATTCGATGGCGTCTGGCACATTGGAGAGGTGTTCTCTTCACGGATGAATCTCGGTTTACATTGTTCAGGGCAGATGGCAGACAGCGTGTGTGGCGTCATGTGGGTGAGCGCTTTGCTGATGTCAATGTTGTGGATCGAGTGGCCCATGGTGGTGGTGGGGTTATGGTATGGGCAGGCATCTGTTATGGACGAAGAACACAGGTGCATTTTATTGATGGCATTTTGAATGCACAGAGATACCGTGATGAGATCCTGAGGCCATTGCTGTGCCATACATCCATGAACATCACCTCACGTTTCAGCAAGATAATGCACGGCCCCATGTTGCAAGGATCTGTACACAATTCTTGGAAGCTGAAAATGTCCCAGTTCTTGCATGGCCAGCATACTCACCGGACATGTCACCCATTGAGCATGTTTGGGATGTGCTTGACCGGCGTATACGACAGCGTGCACCACTTCCCACTAATATCCAGCAACTTCGCACAGCCATTGAAGAGGAGTGGACCAACATTCCACAGGCCACAATTGACAATCTGATAAACTCTATGCAAAGAAGATGTGTTGCACTGCATGAGGCAAATGGTGGTCACACCAGATACTGACTGGTTCTGAGTCCCCAGACCCCCAATAAAGCAAAAAAATGCACATTTCAGAGTGGCCTTTTATTGTGGACAGTCTAAGGCACACCTGTGTACTAATCATGATCTCAGATCAGCATCTTGATGTGGCACACCTGTGAGGTGGGATGGATTATCTCAGCAAAGCAGAAGTGCTCACTATCACACATTTAGACAGATTTGTGAACAATGTTTGAGAGAAATGATATTATTGTGTATCTGGAATGAATTTTAGATCTTTAAGTCCATCTCATGAAAAATGGGAGCAAAAACAAAAGTGTTGCGTTTATATTTTTGTTGAGTGTAGCTGTGTAAAGAATAAAAAAAACAAAAAACTTGACTAGAAGATTCACTCACTGTACAGTCACACCTCATTACACCTGTGCTTGTGGGGCGCTTTTTGTATTAAGGAAAAATACATATTTTCAGAAACAGTTCACCCAATTCCAATGTCAAAAAAAAGAGTGAGGTAAGAGGAGTTTCAAACACTCTTAGATTATTCAACAAAATATTTATGAAAAAATATCTTTATTGCAATGTTTTTTTTCCATTTTCTATAATTTCCCATCCCCTTAACCGCAAAATGATTTTAACCTACAAATGTTGGATAAATCAGGCGACACTGTAGTCCTTTACGTGCACGTGAATTAGATGGGGAGGTTTCAATGAGAGTTGGCAGGTAGTACTCGTCTTTAGCTGCTAGCATGGGTATATATTGCTGCTAACTCATTTCTTGTTTTAGATGCCGTAGACAGGCATGCGCTTCCTCCAATCAGGGATGCGCTTCCTCCAATACACAATGAGTCAACATCTGTTTCATTTCACCTAGCAGTGAGGAGCAGGGCAGAGTGCATAAGGTGTGTGACCAAGCAGTGGGAGTCACGTAAGAAGTGATGATAACATGATCCCTCACTGGCATCCCACTTCCACTTGTGTTTGTTGGGGTGATAAGTTGAAAGCAACAGCCCTTGGTGTTGTAGCTTGATGAAAATAGACAATTATGAGCAATTTATTTAAAGGGGACATATTATGAAAAACCAAACATTGCCGGTGTTTGGGCACACTGTTTAGGTTATTGGCGTCCCTACCAGCACACACAAGCTTCAAAAAGACAAATATGTCAGTTTCTTCTGGGACATTTATTTCGAAAAAGGGGGGATTTGAAGGTTTCTTCCAAAAAACACCGACTGATGACGAAATCGGTCGGTTTTCATTATCATAAATACTCCCACGGGAAAGCTCACCAGAAACTCGGCAGTTGATTGGCAAATCAAGACGCCCCGTTGGTAACCACACACACCTGGCTGAGCCTCCACTCGCTCATGCAACAACAGAGGAGAAGCAAGCTGCAGTGTGAGCTCAACCTCAAGCTACCATCACACCCCAGCCTCGAAGCACACTAGGGCTGAATGGATTTACTTCATTTTTTGTTAGGCTATCTCCAGCAAAGGTTTGCAATCTGTTAGTGTGATCAAAGCCTTTTTACTGGAGTGTGGAGGAGACTGTGCCAGGAAGACTGAGAGACACCATCCGTCCGAAATGTAAGTAGTCCTATTTTAAAAATAATTCTGTCCGTTTGTTAGTTCAATGTCTGTAATGTGCTTTATTTTATCCCTCCTATAATAACCAACACCGACTGAAATGAGAGAATGCGGGGTTTAGTCGTTAGCATTAGCGCCCACTAGCTTTACCGTTAGCAGAGCTGTGAGTCTTTTGCTGTGACTGTTATTTGGCTCTTTTGTGAGCTCACGTTAGTCCTGCCGTGACAGCCCCTGAGTGAAAAACAGACGGTGAAACTGTGGGGTGTGTTGGAAACTGAAGAGTATTTTTTTAATAGCTTCATCCTGCTACCTGCTAGCTGTCTGATTGTATAGCTCAAGTACACACCGCAATAAGTCTGCGGACAGTGTGTAGTTAGGGTGACCAGATCCCAATTCACCAGATGTGGGACAAAGACTACGTTTGTGCGGGAGAATGCGGGACAAAGTGCCGTTTTTTTTAAGCAAAATAAACCTGTAGTACAAGCAGCAGTAGGCCTATTACATGATCTCCAGTGTGATGTACACATAGACAGGAATACTGTAAGTTGTCTCTGCTGGTGTTTGTTTCCTGTCCATTATATTTCAAAAAGCACACAGTATCACTCAGAACTTGTTGCTTATCGAGCCAGGGCTATACTGAATTTGTTGTAGCTTTGCCATAACAGATGTATGATGTAGGCTTATACATGTCAGCTATAGGCTACATGATGTAACATTGAATGTGCCATGTTTTACAGGTGTCTGAGTGATCTGATGGAGCCGGACGGAGCCACCAAGACCGTCACACTATCCGTTCCTTCAGAGGAGGATGTGTTCACTGGGTGGGACAGGTGGCCTTCTTCAGGGCCCAACAACAACTTGACAGTTACATAAAAGTTATGGCTTTGCTTCTGTTTGATATGTACACTTCATATTTTCATTCCACTGGCTATGAATAAACTGCTTTATTTTTAAGGATGTTTTTGGTCTTTTTAAAATGTAATGATACTGTTTTATCAGGGAAAATCTTCAGCGAGATGAAAATGTGAGTTTCAAGTAATCCTTTACTACAGGTAGCAAACAGTGACAGTAAGCAACACAATACATTTTTTTAACGGTAACTTTATTTTGAATGAGTGATCACAATACAAATGATACATTATCTACTAGATATTGAAATGTTGTCAGATAATTTGCAGCTCTGACAAACCTAAAGCATAATTATTTCAACCATACATTTTACAAAAGATAATGCCTTTCCAGTGAATCTTGACATGATTCAGGATACATTCTTTTCCATTATGGTTACTGTACATTTTTACATGTCAACTCAGTATCGGTTCACAACCAAAGCTTTTTCACTCCACTGGGCTGTAGATCATTCCACAGACCTGTAAAGACAAACGTAAAACAGGGTGTATGTTACCAGTTTAGAGAGTTTATGCATAACTACTTAGCTCAAATTATGTTATTGACTGTGACATAATTAAACAGTATTTACCTGAGGATAATGTCAGGGAAATCAGAAATCTTGATGCCATTTTCACAGTTTTCAGCTCAGACTCCTGTCTGAACTGGTTCAGTTGTACATCTTTTAGTTTAGAACTGGTTAGTGTGCCGATATTTGTGGTAGAAATGAAGCTAAACATGTTTACATTGGTCTCCATGCTGCATTGGCCAAAAGTAAACGAAACTGACAGCTGGGCGTGTGCCATGCCCATGTAGGTAGGTATAGAGTAAATGAGCAGGGCGGTGCATGCACGCCCATGTAGATCTGACCAGTCAGAGCAGACTAGTATTCTTGCGAAGGGGGGTAAGCTGTCAAAACCTACCTTTTGAGATAGAGGGCAGAAGAGGCTGGAAAAGGCGATGAAGAAATGGGAAATGGTAGAAAACTATTGGGTTTTTTGAACAATAAACCAAGAAAACCTTTTCTAGTAGACCTTGGAAATACACCTTTAAAACCGAGATTTTGCATAATATGTCCCCTTTAATTCATTGAGAGATAAGAGAAAATGTACTGTTATTTTAGATTTAAAACAAAAATGCAGTGCTGGTTGAAAGTGAATTGATAACTGGCCAATTAATGAGAGTTTGTGCAGCTCTGGGTGACCCCTGGAATTGATCAAGGACTCCTACAGAGATCAAAAAGGAAAATGCAATTGCAATGACAACATTTGTTAGGTCATTTGTTGGGAAAGACACGTGCCCAGCCAAAAACAACCCAAATGTGTATGCAACCCATACTGTGAATTTTTTAGAATAATGCCTATCAGTTTGATATTCCAGCAAATACCATCGTTGTTAAGATAGTTCAGCAGGAGAGAAGGGCAAGCTTATATAATTGACCCTCATCCTACTCAGAGGTAAACTTGTTTAGTCATATCTCACAGGTGCTTTACTCCATAATTCCAATTGTTCATGACTTTGTTAATTAACGTGTTGCAATGTTTTCATATCATTGTTTTTCTCATTCCCTTTTTAATTAGTGTTTTTTTTTTTAACCACACCATCAGGTAGCCTGGCTCCGCCCGCCTACCTACTTCCGCTCAATTTTCATTTCACTTCAGTAGTCAGTCTGGGTCTGCGGTGTTTTCGCGGGTTTTCTCTTTAACCGGTCCAATCAGCGAACAGAGGAAGTGGCTGAGAACGATGACGTCGAAGTCGCGCTCCAGTTTCAGTTGAATGCTGCGTTGCTTTATACTCGGAACTCGGAAATTTCCGACTTGGTAGTTCCGAGTTCCGACCTGTCTGTGTTCCAGTGCATCTGCTTGGGAAAGTATGGACGCCTAAAACCGTTCTCGTCCAAATAACTAAACGTTAGGCTCTAGCACGTTACCGTTGCCAGGTACCGGTAGATTCATAGACCACAATATGTAGTGAAGTCGTAAATTTCCGAGTTCCCTGTACAACTTGAACGCACCGTCAGAAGCCGGCTCATGACACACGTGACGACCAAACGTGATGCGATTGGTTGGCTAATCCAGAGCGGCACTGGGCAGATCCAACAGTTTTAAACTTCAACAGACATCCGCCTCCAAGTGAGTGAACGTTTGCCAATAGCACAGTTCCAGACCTTCTGTACAAATGAAATTAAGTACGATGGTCTGGTTGGACCAGGCTAACCATCAGGGGTGGTAGGTACACTCTCTGTCACTCATTTTGAAGGAGACAGACACAGAGGCATCAGACGGTGAAATGTTTGCTCCTCTTGTCACAACATGCCAGTATGAACTGGACATAGCATGAACCATATATACACACCATTCATTTGACATTATGTAAATACAAAATGAAAATCTACACAAGATTTACATTCATTGAGTCTTTCTATTGACACGGGATCCCTCTCTACTTTCATACTGAAAAATACACACAATCAATAAATGTTGAAGTGTGAATGATCGGGGTTAATTTTTATTTTATAACAAGGTCAAAATTATCTAGATTGATTCCAACTTAAAACACAAATAATGTTTACTGAAATGACCTGAAACTAAATGAGGCCAGATCAAAACGATCATAAATAAGTTCTTATGGGGATTATACTTGGGATAAAAGCTGCAATTCGCATCAAAGTATATATTCATCAAATACAATATCCAAATGACATTTTTTCCTTAGTGTTTTTTTCTCAGATGAAATTAACTAATAATGTTTGAGGTAAAAATAAATTCACATTTTGCTATGAGGGTTGTTTCTTCCACTATTTTATTCTTGTGGTATCCAGGGACCCCCTCGGTGTAGATCATGTACGTAAGATAGGTTGTTAGGATGAAGTTATAGAGAAATAGACATGCATACACTTTATAAACTCCTTATAGCTTAAGATGAGAGAGTTCAATAGACCTTATTTGAGAGAACACCCAGCCCAGTAGAGTTGACTTGACTGCTAAGAGAGAGAGAGAGAGACAGAGAGAAGCCACTGGCAGATCTGTGAAAAGACTCGGGCAGTGTGGGGATGAGTATATCCAAAGATCTGAATCTGCTATTAGAAGCCTCCAGATTTGAGGCTGAATCAATTAATTGGCATGATTTTCCCTTTTTGAAGGGTGGTGCCCTAAGGTGAATTCAATGTACGTCAAATTATGTTACTAAATATAAATTCAGATTATTTGAAATAATATATTTATATATATATATATATATATATATATATATATATATATATATATATATATATATATATATATATATTAGAGAAAGAGAGAGAGAGCGTTAAGGACGAAAGAGTTGAGTACATCAGTTCTGCTTCATCTTCTATAATATGGATATGTTCACGGTGCATACTAAAGGCCCCATTTGAGGCCTTATCCTCATATTCACCACACAATGGCCCTCATTTATCAAACTTGCGTGGAAACTGGTGCAGATTCTGGCGCAAATACCTCCCTACGCCAGGTATCGCGTGGGATTTATCAAACAGTCGTATCTCGCCAATCTCGGCGTACGCCAGGCCATTATTGATAAATGCAGCGGCTGAAAACAATCGTATCACGCCCCTATATTTTCTCAGTTTAGAGGCCTCGCCCAGAGGTTTTATGACATGGATATGCGCATTACGGCGCAGAAGAGGAACTTCTCTGAAGTAGAAATTGACAAAATAACAGCGAATTTTTTTTTATAAAAAATTATGGTCCCCATAAAAGAAATACAGGTCTGCAGAGATTTGAATGATTAAAATGTATTGGCCCTTTTAGATAGCACTACTCAAAAGGGGTTTAAAAACAAAAAATAACACATTTTGCATTTTACTGTATGACAGCATGCGCTTGGCACGAGTGGTCAGCCCGGCCGTCAGCTGCAGAAGCCGACCCGGCAACGATCAGCTGTGAGAGCGCCCACTGTCCTGCTGAGCTGCTCCACTAGCAGATCGGGAAAACGTGCCGGTTAAAGGTGGAAATAAATCGCTCACTTAAGCGATCAATGACACATTAAAAGAGGAACTAACATCTAAAAAGTGCATCAAATATTTTTTATCATAAAGAGCAGTGTAGGCCTACTACATATTTAATACTGTGGCTAACATTTTGAATGAATGCAGCCCCCGTGCCTCAGTGTCCCCCAGCTGCTCCAAGTCGAAGATAACTGCCCTTACGCAGTCCCATGCAGCTCCTAAGTGGCCGCGCACTATTGAATCAGCTCTCCTACTCAGTTGCACACCATAAGCTGCACAATTTTAAGTGATTAATATCTTTATTTCGGTCTGAGCAAACACTGCAGTTGTATTACCTTCTAATAATTGTCCAACAAAGTCATCGGCTACCCGGCACAGCCTGCACTGCGAGTCCATGCTGTTTACAAACTTGCGTACACGAGCTGAGAGCTGGCGTGGGATTTGAGCGTATCACGTCCATATTGATAAATGCAGAGATTTGTGTGGAAATGTACGTACACCCATTTTTCTGGTCTACGCACGGTTGATAAATGAGGGCCATTGTGAGCTCTGGCTGAGGTTTTGCACTAGGCAAACTATTTTGGTATCTTAAAGGCATTCATGACACATCATTTTGGACCAAACTTATTAATATTCATTACATGTTTCGCTGATAATGTTGTTGAAACAAAAGCATAATAAAAACTTCCAGAAGAGAAAAATGTGAGTTGTATTTACATTGAAACGGCTTTGTATCCTTTACAGAGGATTGACTCCAGCAATGCATCAGCAAGTCCGCTGAACTTTTTCTGAACTCTCCCATTCTATCATTTAAACATGATAAAGTGACAAATGTTCGCCCTAATTAAAACCAGGACACGCAGAGGTTATTGAATATTTTATCTATATTTCATTATGCATCTTTATGATTTAATTTTTTAAAAGGTGAGGAACAACACATGCAATGCGACCCACAGTGAGATGACAGCAGATGCTGTTGTTGCCGCTGCAGATATGTGCTGGTAACATAGAGAAAATGAGTTCTGCTTCTTCTGTTCATATTTGAAAAACCAAATATGTCTTATGTCTAGGGCTGTCAAGCGATTAAAACAATTTATCTAATTAATTACAGGCTCTTTGATTAATTAATCTAAATTAATCGCATACTTTTGTGACACTTTTATACCTGTTTATAAACAGCTGTATAGCCTGCTACAGTATGTTTCTCTCCCCCTCTCTCTCTCTATCTCTCTCTCTCTTTCTCTCCGTCTCTCATAACTTCTGTCTCCACAACAGACAGCGCTGCACTGCCACAGATGCCTATGCCGATTCATTCACCATCGTACTCATAGGCAAAAATATTGACACACACACACGGGGCGGGTGTCCGTTTACTCGTGAGACGAGACAGCTAGCACACAAAATTGTACACACGGAGGAAGATTGAGAGATACTTTTGAAACTACATTGTTGCACCTACTAAATCAATAATGCAAAGACACTGCGGAGAATAAAATAAGATGTCTTCCTACTTTCATGCTTATTTGCCCGAAGCATCCCATAAACCGTCGATTAAGAAGTGCGATTAATCTGCGTTAATTTTTTTAATACCAATCTGAGTTTTTAACTGTTACAAATGGTGTCCCACAGGGCTCAATTTTAGGTCCAGTTCTTTTCACAATTTATATAAATAACATTGTTTCATCGCTAAAAAACTGTCACGCCCACCTATACGCTGACGACACAGTACTGTATTGCATTTCCGATTCGGTGCACCAATCTATCCAGAACCTACAAAGCTCTTTTAACACCCTGCAGGACTGTCTAGTGGACCTCAGGCTTGTTTTAAATTTAGACAAAACCAAATATATGTGTTTCTCCAGAGCAAGAACTACAACTTTTAATGATTTTAATATTTTTACAAAGAATGGATTTTTAATTGAAAGAGTCACAGAGTACAAATATCTCGGCATCTGGTTAGATGATAAACTCACTTTTAATTTTCATATAAAAAATCTTGTTTGTCGACTACGACAAACAATTGGCTATTTTTATAGGAACAAAACCACCTTTCCTTTATTTAGTAGGAAAAGGATTATTGAGGCAGTTTTCATGTCTGTCCTTGATTACGGTGATGTGGTTTACCGGCATGCATCACATTCATGTCTTAAACTCCTGGACTCTGTTTTTCACTCTGCTTTAAGGTTCATCACAGGAGATGCTTATTGTCTTTTATATGAAAAGGTTGGGTGGTCTTCCCTTAAAGAGAGACGTGACGCACATTGGCACATTTTTATTTACAAAGCCTTGACCGGGAAGCTTCCTCGTTATTTAACAGAAATGCTGCAAATTTTAGATGGGCTTTATCAGACCCGCTCCACTGACATGCTTATGCTTTATGTCCCACAAGCCCGGTCTGAGCTGGGAAAGACAGCTTTTAGCTTCAGTGCCCCCGACTCCTGGAATAACTTACAGCAACAGATTAAACTAAATACCTTCATATCTTTTAACCAATTTAAACAAACTATCTTAAATCTGCCAAACTCTACCTGTAACTGTTTTAATTAGACTATATTGTACCTTCACCCATTTAATTGCTGCCACTCTTCACCACTATGTAAATGTTTCAATTGTTTTTTTTCTCTTCACCTGTTGTTGTGTATTTGATGTTTTTGCATTGAATATTGTTTTTGTATTGTTGTTTTTCCTTTGAATTTGTTTGAACTCGACATCATTGTAAATGAGGGTCACCCCTCAATTGGTCTCTCGAGAATAAATAAAGTTAAATGTAAAAATGTAATCGCGTTAATTTTTCTGTGATTAATTAATCGAAATTAACGCGTTAATTTGACAGCCCTACTTATGTCCTTTAAGCTTAGTTCTTAAAGACTTCTTCAAGTTGAAAATGAAACAATGGAATAGAATAGAATAGGGGGTTTGTAGGTGTGCTGCTTTTCTACAACTGATCTCAGTGTAAAAACCCTTTCAAAACACCGCTGAGAGAAAAAGCACACGGTCAGTCAACAGTTAAATCTAATTTTTTTGTTGGGAGGTTTTAAATATTTAATGAAGGCCTTCACACTGTGCCCGCTGTGCGTAATATTAGTTTTTGGAGCAGTGTGTGTCTTGTGTCCTAGAGTTATTCTGACAGCGAGGAAAGAAGGGACAATCATTTGAAACATGGAGGGTGCTTCAACCCGAGCAATCAATCCAACTTGTTAATCTATTTAGTTTTTAACATTTATTTAATGGCACATTGATATTAATAACCAATGCCGTGGCGCTGCGGTGGCGTAGTGGATAGAGCGCCTACCATTATTGGCTCCGGTCTTCGTTGCAGTGGTTGCGGGTTCAAGTCCGATCCGCGGACCATGTCATCCCCCCTCTCTCCCATTTCAACTCTGAAATCAAATAAAGAATGGTACAATGGGGAACTCAAATGAACAAATCTGTACCTTTCTGCAGGTTTTGGTCAATCCAAATGTGGACTTAGGGCGCACTCACACTAGGCCATCTGTACCGTGCCCAAGTACGTTTGCCCCCTGAAGTCTAGTACGTTTGACCAGTGTGGGTAGGCCATCCGTACTCAAGCACAGTACACTTCCTCGGCCACGGCCAACTTGGGAGAGGTGTACTCCGGCCAAAGAACAGATGCTAATGAGACACAACGCGCAAAGACGACGATCCTGACGTCAATTTATTAGGAATGCACATACCGCGTGGCGGTGGGGATGAACCCAAAACGACAGCCTACATTGACGTTTAACAAGAAAATTCATAAAGACACACTTAAAATAACCATCTCTGCCCATTCAAAAAGCTCTGACTTGGATAACTTGACAGAGCGATCAATGTGTGTAAATCCATCCGCTACATGTGTCTGATGACGGGCCGTTATATTAACAATAAACAGCACACCACACGTTAGAACATAATTAACAGCTTGGTAATTGTCTAGAAGAACGTTAAGGCTGAAGGGCTCCTAAAGCGTTGACATTGTGCTTGATTTTCCTCAATGTTGAAAGACTAGTCATCATTACAATTTATATGAGACTGTCCCTTGCGACCCAATTCGTCCATGTTTGCAATGTACATTTGAAAAAAAAATGCCAAAGGATTCTCTTTGGTCTGTTGCAGAGGAAGTGGAATGTTTTCCTTTTCAGTCCAAAAAACATGTCATGAAGATCTAAGTGATCAAAAATTCCTAGAGAGAGACGACAGATACCCACAGAACAGCCCAGTCACAGAATCAACACAGAACTCCTTCAAACATTAGCATTCTCAAAGAGGAGCTCAATTTCTACCGCTAAACCGAAACTCCCTCGTCCCCCTTTCATATCCAGTCCACTCATGATTCCATCTCTGCAGTTTCCACACTGCTGGTTACGCCAACAAACAAATAAAGTGCATCCCCCGCCAGTTGCTGTGGACAAAGTGATGATTACATTGTGGCGTTTGACATTTGAAGCAGCCGCCCCCCCTCTTTGCCAAGGCGGCCCCAAAACTCATTGCTCACCCCTCTTCATTACCTCCCATAATGACCCCTATTCAGAGACAGCGGGGGCCCCAGCATTCGGCCCAGGGACCCAGCAATAATCCTCCCGCATTAATGAGATGACCCCCGGAGACGGCTTGCTGCTGTTGTGTTCGTTTGGGCACATTGACAAGGAAGGCTCTCTGCTTATTGTTTATAGCTGGCTGTAAAGAGTCCTAGCAGTGGAAGAGAAGGGTGTGTGTGTGTATGGGGCTGGTTGGCTGGGGGCCAATCATCAGGCCAGAGCGAAACCAGCAGTGATGTGGAAAACATTGTCTCTCTCTTTGCCACACGGATGCTTTTCTGAAGTTGTTGTTGTTGTGACAGTCACATTTGCTCTTTAAAAAAAATGCAATTCTTTCTCTCGTTCTTTCTCTGAAATGTAGCTAGGACATTACAGTATGACTAATACTGCAGTCTCTCTATGATTTAGTCATTGACTTAGGCTTTCTCTGACTCAGTAAATAGTGTACGTGAATGTGGAGCTTGCTCATAAGTCCTGATCTGCATAGGGTAAAACCAGCGATCTTGTGACCCGTGGTTGAATTATTACCTGGCTCCTTTTGCTTTTATGGCCCAGCACAGTGTTTTTTTTCTGTTTTTGGTTCACTTTCATTAACCTCATTTCCAGATCCAGGCAGCTGCTGCTGGATTTTCTGGGAAAATAGGTTTTAATAAAGGGGAGACAAGCTAGAAATAGAATGAATGCTAAGAATGTGTTGTGGGAATATACAACAGTTTTCCAACACTTAAGCTAGGTCGTCTAGGCATAGTCGGAGTTATATGTCAATCTTTCATAGCTCTCAATCGGCTAAAATCAGTTGAGGCAGAGGATGCCAGGTCCAACAGTGTGCGAATGTTACACAAAGCATCCCACAGTCCTAACAACCATCACTCAATTGCCGCCTGTGTGCATGGTTTAGCAAGATACTCCCAGCCACATCCTTGGCCTGTATCCACCACCATTCCACAAAACCACAGGACTTTAGGGGGGAGGGGCATAGGTGAGGATTAATGTAAGGGTGTGGGTGTGCAGACCTCACTCACATCATCTCCACTCCTACCAGATTGACCTCCAGTGGCATGAGGGAACCCATGACGACCTTCGTCTAGCAGGAGTTGCAGGGGGCTGGTCCGGTCAGTTGGACTCCGCCTGCGCCTGTCCCCAGGTGCAGGTTGGTCTTCTCTTCTGGGTTTGCTCCCTTAGCCACTGTACCCTCCCGAGTTAAAACCACGTGGCTGTGGGGTTTTCTTCTTCTGCCTTGCCAGTCGGTGTGGTGGTTCTCACACCCACCATCTTCCGCCTGCTCTGCCCTTTGGGTCTTCACTATTTACCCAAGCTGGGGTTATTTACCCATAATGGGACAGTGCTTGACAGGACATTTCCACTCACCAATGGGCCTGCATGCCACGTCTCTGGGGCCCACTGCTGCTCCGAGATCCCGTACAACGTAGCCTGGGACCGCAAGGTACCCGTAACTATGTGTGCCACGGGGAGGCGTGTATGAGATCTTGGCGGTGGTATGTACCTATCTACTGAGGAGACTTACACACTCGGCACACACACACACACACAAAGGAGGAATTGCTCAAGGAAATTTCAAAACGTGCACCAGAGAGGCTGGGGATCAAACCGTCAGCAATTCAATAATAAGACTGGTTGAGCCACAGACCCTATTTAGTATGTTTTATATGGTATGCCTGCACACAAATATATGTATTAATTTGACAAAGAGTGATTTTTAGACATATGCTGGATCAGTTGTTATTTATGAGGTTAAAAAAAGAAGAAAAAAAAGCTCCACTCCACTGTAACACCACTGTACAATCAAAGTTGATTTAGTGTTCCAGTGGTTCCCTTACTCTATCAGAGCCATAAGTCTTCCCTATAGCTGATCCTGTCACGTCACTTTCAGAAGGCATTCTCCCAACTCTCCATTTACCTTATTAAAAAATGTAAGCCTTTTAACTCCATAGTTTTCAACCAGGACATTTAGTCTGTCAAATAGCTTGGGAAAGGATAGTGTCAGATTTAGCTGGGTCCATGAGTTAGATACACTTAAGAAATCAGTTCTGAGTGGAAGACATACACATGTCAATGGGACATCCCTGGTTTATGCTCCTACTGACATTACTGATGTTTAGGGAAGCTTCAACTCCCTGTTCGACCTGTTATGAGCAAGCTATAATAATGATCCATTTGCAAACCTTAACCACTTTGGGATTAGAGAGAAGTACTCCAATAATTAAAAAGTCCTGTTACACCATGCACAGATACAGAGGGTTTTAAAAATCTATTGGATTTAATCATGTCTTCTGTCAGTCAATTCCTGGTATAGCAAATATCAGAAACATGTCTTCAGTCTTTAGTAATTCTTATGAAATATCACCGAATCATCAAGCTAATAGTAGAATGTTCTTGTTTTTTTAAGTTGTTTAATAAGACAGGGTATCCACGACAACAGAACATTAGGATTAATTTACCAGAGCATTACACTGACCAGTTGCTGTCAGTGTAATGCTGACCGCAATTATTCAGTAGGGCCTAATAAGTCACAGGGAATGCAAAACAAATCAGAAAAAAAGACTTACAACTGCCAATGATTCTGTATATTTCCAGATCTGAACATCTCAACCTTTTGGGATGGTAATTGCTATCACCAATTATCTAAATAGCATTGCAATTGGGTTAGACTGTCAATACCCATGTTAGCTTGCTTCAGAGTCTTCTGGCTTGATTTTTTCTAAAAATAAACTCATCGATGCAAAACTGTTCTCGGGTCTCAGATCTCTGGATTTAACGACCTATTGCCGACACGTCAAAGGTCAGACACCAATTGTATTGCCATAGTAACATGATCGGACCATACTTGAGCAATTAGTTAGTAGAAACCTGATTATTTCTGTTCCTTACCCTGACAACTGCCTCTATTGCTTAACACGTCATTTAAGAAAGAAATATGGGGGCCATAGAAAACGGTTATTGGCCTCACTGAAAAGTACAAGAAGAAAAAGGATAAAGGATTTGTCCAACAAGCATAACCCTTTTGTTTCTGTGCACATCTTTAAGGGAAAAATGCACAAGCGTTTGTAGAAAAAGTAACAAGACATTTTGTTAATTAAATGTTAATAATATTGTACTGCTATAAGAGGGGCTTCCCCTTGAAACAATTTGAAGATGTTTGTGCACTAGGGGAGTGGAGAAATACTTTGCCAATAAGTCATTGTGGCTTATACATTTGGAGATTTTCAGTAAGAAATATATTAACTATCAGCAGGAAACCAGTAAAAGGCACGGCACTTGTTCCAATTTATTATTTTTTACAGGTGACATGAGATAAAGAATTTCCAGTGAAAGGAGCAGTAACAGCTATAACTCAAACCAGACATCACACATTTAGCTGCTGCATATAGTGAGACATGATTCTGTACGTGTTTAAAGCCATCAGTGGGTAGCACATCAGACTGGTAATGCAATTACTGCTTCTTATCTGCACAAGGTAAGAGGACAGAAGCCTCCCTTATTGTGGATCTCAGTAGTTTACCATTAAAATCTACCACACATCACATCAATGCAATTTAGATTTAAAGGCGGAGTCAGCTAATCTGGAGAAAGAATGCTAGTTTTCAAAGTCACTTTTTGTCAAAATCAGTGAATATTTCGTCACGATCCACTTCCTGTCCGTACTGTGCGTGAAAATAAATCCATTGTTTGTCTAGGCTCTAGTGTTAAACTGAGCACCTTCTTCGTGTGTATACCACATGTAATTGTGTTTTGATTTTGTGTTCATATGTGAATCCTGCATTTACGTAGGTGATACTCTGCAGTCAAAAACATACTACTTTTTTATTTATAATAGCCTATGTAAAAAGACACTAATGTGTTGTAAACATGAAATAAAGATATTTACTCAGTTTTGTTTTTCACGAGATGCAAATGTTCGCATAATTAGTTAGATATTGCCACATTAAGCCTTAGTCACCTGCAATGTCTCGCCTTAAGCAAACGTAAATGAGGTATTCAAAACTCCATACAACATTACAAGTGCTTCATTTAGTCCCTCATCAGGGATCATCACACGCAGAGATTCCCAGAGCGTCTCGCACGCATGCGCGCATGAACACACACACACACACACACACACACACTTCATAATTCACCACTCGTGCCATCCATCAGTGCTTTATCATGATAGGTAGAAAAGACTCATTGAGCATTAAAGGGGACATATTATGAAAAACCAAACATTGCCGGTGTTTGGGCACACTGTTTAGGTTATTGGCGTCCCTACCAGCACACACAAGCTTCAAAAAGACACATGTCAGTTTCTTCTGGGACACTTATTTCGAAAAAGAGGGGCTTTGAAGGTTTCTTCCAAAAAACACCGACTGATGACGAAATCGGTCGGTTTTCATTATCATAAATACTCCCACGGGAAAGCTCACCAGAAACTCGGCAGTTGATTGGCAAATCAAGACGCCCGTTGGTAACCACACACACCTGGCTGAGCCTCCACTTGCTCATGCAACAACAGAGGAGAAGCAAGCTGCAGTGTGAGCTCAACCTCAAGCTACCATCACACCCCAGCCTCGAAGCACACTAGGGCTGAATGGATTTACTTACTGGAGTGTGGAGGAGACTGTGCCAGGAAGACTGAGAGACACCATCCGTCCGAAATGTAAGTAGTCCTATTTTAAAAATAATTCTGTCCGTTTGTTAGTTCAATGTCTGTAATGTGCTTTATGTTATCCCTCCTATAATAACCAACACCGACTGAAATGAGAGAATGCGGGGTTTAGTCGTTAGCATTAGCGCCCGCTAGCTTTACCGTTAGCTTTATGCTAACGGTTAGAGCTGTGAGTCTTTTGCAGTGACTGTTATTTGGCTCTTTTGTGAGCTCACGTTAGTCCTGCCGTGACATCCCCTGAGTGAAAAACAGACGGTGAAACTGTAGGGTGTGTTGGAAACTGAAGAGTATTTTTTTAATAGCTTCATCCTGCTACCTGCTAGCTGTCTGATTGTATAGCTCAAGTACACACCGCAATACGTCTGCGGACAGTGTGTAGTTAGGGTGACCAGATCCCAATTCACCAGATGTGGGACAAAGACTACGTTTGTGCGGGAGACTGCGGGACAAAGTGCCGTTTTTTTTAAGCAAAATAAACCTGTAGTACAAGCAGCAGTAGGCCTATTACATGATCTCCAGTGTAATGTACACAGACAGGAATACTGTAAGTTGTCTCTGCTGGTGTTTGTTTCCTGTCCATTATATTTCAAAAAGCACACAGTATCACTCAGAACTTGTTGCTTATCGAGCCAGGGCTATACTGAGTTTGTTGTAGCTTTGCCATAACAGATGTATGATGTAGGCTTATACATGTCAGCTATAGGCTACATGATGTAACATTGAATGTGCCATGTTTTACAGGTGTCTGAGTGATCTGATGGAGCCGGACGGAGCCACCAAGACCGTCACACTATCCGTTCCTTCAGAGGAGGATGTGTTCACTGGGTGGGACAGGTGGTCTTCTTCAGGGCCCAACAACAACTGGACAGTTACATAAAAGTTATGGCTTTGCTTCTGTTTGATATGTACACTTCATATTTTCATTCCACTGGCTATGAATAAACTGCTTTATTTTTAAGGATGTTTTTGGTCTTTTTAAAATGTAATGATACTGTTTTATCAGGGAAAATCTTCAGCGAGATGAAAATGTGAGTTTCAAGTAATCCTTTACTACAGGTAGCAAACAGTGACAGTAAGCAACACAATACATTTTTTTAACGGTAACTTTATTTTGAATGAGTGATCACAATACAAATGATACATTATCTACTAGATATTGAAATGTTGTCAGATAATTTGCAGCTCTGACAAACCTAAAGCATAATTATTTCAACCATACATTTTACAAAAGATAATGCCTTTCCAATGAATCTTGACATGATTCAGGATACATTCTTTTCCATTATGGTTACTGTACATTTTTACATGTCAACTCAGTATCGGTTCACAACCAAAGCTTTTTCACTCCACTGGGCTGTAGATCATTCCACAGACCTGTAAAGACAAACGTAAAACAGGGTGTATGTTACCAGTTTAGAGAGTTTATGCATAACTACTTAGCTCAAATTATGTTATTGACTGTGACATAATTAAACAGTATTTACCTGAGGATAATGTCAGGGAAATCAGAAATCTTGATGCCATTTTCACAGTTTTCAGCTCAGACTCCTGTCTGAACAGGTTCAGTTGTACATCTTTTAGTTTAGAAGTGTGCCGTTATTTGTGGTAGAAATGAAGCTAAACATGTTTACATTGGTCTCCATGCTGCATTGGCCAAAAGTAAACAAAACTGACAGCTGGGCGTGTGCCATGCCGATGTAGGTAGGTATAGAGTAAATGAGCAGGGCGGTGCATGCACGCCCATGTAGATTTGACCAGTCAGAGCAGACTAGTATTTTTGCGAAGGGGGGTAAGCTGTCAAAACCTACCTTTTGAGATAGAGGGAAGAGAAGGCTGGAAAAGGCGATAAAGAAATGGGAAATGGTAGAAAACTATTGGGTTTTTTGAACAATAAACCATGAAAACCTTAGTAGACCTTGGAAATACACCTTTAAAACCGAGATTTTGCATAATATGTCCCCTTTAATATAAAGCTGGGGTCTTGCGAGCCCCTCAATGACATTTGGTTGGTGGCTTCCCAATATAATTGGATGTACTCATAATTCCCCTCTTCACAGGCTAATAAAGCACGGAACAGATTTTTGACACATTTTATGATTACATTAAGTGGGGGAAAAATGCTTTATGGTTGCACCTCAGCACAGGCTAAAGCCATTAATTGTCCAAGGGTTTCACCTTGCAGAAAAAAAAGTAGCGAAAGGGTTTAATGAGACCAGATCTGCAAACCCTGAAGTGGCATAAAATTGAAAACTTAATTATTTGTTGACCAATTATAGTATGATGGAATCATTCTGTTGAAATTAGGCTGTGGGATTTGAGAGCCAGGAGTGGTGTACAGCTCTATTTGGCACTTAATTCAGGGTTGAGTTATTCTTTCATAATTTAATATATGTAGCTGATTTGAAACCAAGGCTCATCAAGTGAGCTGCTGCCACCAGTCATTCATTTGTTTCATTGGAACATTAGAGAATAGTTTTATTTTTATTTATTTTTCCTTACTCACCATCCACTTGAAATCCAACTCAAAGTGGGTATAAGGTGCACTCAATCAAAAGGAATACAGTTCATGGTTGCTTGTAATATTTACAACAATATTTTTTTAAAAGGACACACAGGATCGAGGATGTGAAGCAACCTGCCCTCCCCACAATTACCCCAGCAGCAGTTTTGAAAACACTTCTTTTGCTTTTTGTTTGATAAATATGAAGGCCATGTATCTGGAAAAAAATAATAAATAAATCATACACAGAGTTGGATAAAATGATTTGAATGTGCACTCTTAAAGCGGCTACGAGTAACATTTAAATATCTTTTAAACAGCCTCATGTTTCCTCTCATAATCATAAATTACCTTTAACAGCAAACGAGACCATCAGTGCAAAGAAAGACGTTTTTAAATAGTTTTTATTACTGCTTTTGGTCTGGTCGCACACCCAGTCCGATTTTCGGTTCGCTCGTGCAGGCTCTATGGTCGCAGATTTCAGTGTGGCGCAGCAACGTGAATTGAGAAGCCTATCCCTCCAGGTGAGGGAAGGGGAGCGGGAGCTTTGTTTGAGACAGTTATTTGTCGTCATAATGACTGATAACGGGGCTGAACCATCAAAGAAAAAATGCAATGAAGAAAAGCTAAAAGGGAGAGTGATATAGGCTATGGGCGGGACCAGGGCGTTGCCAAGCAACGTGTATACAATTTCACGAGAGCGAAACTAGACTGCAGTGTTTACTCCTAAATGAATGAGCGGTTGGTACTAACATAAAGTTTGCTTTGCTTCACCATCATCAGATAACCATTATCTGAAATAGTCATTATTTACAACAACATAAACACATTACCTCATCGTGATCCATACTAACTGCCGTCTCTCGTTCATTCACTTTCTGTGAGGAGTCGGACATGTAATCTTTCAGCTCCGTGAGAGAGAGAGTAGTTAGGTGACACTGCTGCATCAACTCATTGCAATCAGGTGTGTGTGGCAGTGACTGGCATTAGTTGATGCAGTGTCAAAACCACTCTCACGGAGCCGAAAACAGTCCTCACACTTTCAACACACGGACATGCACTATATTGCTCCCTTCTCAGTTCACACGCGCGCGCCTGGCACGAGCTAGAAAACAGCTTTGCGACAGCGGGCGTCATAAAAATACTACCGCTTTTGTCCAAAGGGGACGCCAACGTGCCATGTTACTCGTAGTGGCTTTAATACAAAAATACAAGAGCAAAAAACTGTCTAAACTATTTATATTTATATTCATCAATGTATTTCTCTATACCGTATTGTTTTACAGAAAATTAAAAAAGAAATTGGGCTTATTTCGAATGGTAGAATTAATCCTGATTTATCGTGATTAATCCACAGCAACCTGTGATTAATCTGATTAAAAATTGTAATCGTTTGAGAGCCCTTTAACTTAAAGTTATGATGAAACGTTGCCAGTTGTTTACTTACAACAAAACACGACACAACTTTACCTGGCTCTGCATACTAGCTGGAAACGGCACAGTGCGCATGTGTAAACTACCGCTGATGAACTACAGAGCAGAAGAGAGATTGCTGCTCAGATCCAGAACCGGATTGGATTTGAACCACAGAGGAGAAAACACGTGTTGGAAGGGGAGCGTGCGAGGAGAGAGGCTGAGGCAGGTGAACAGCCTGGGGACGAGGGGGGAAAGTCACAAGCGGTGTCGGTGTGGGTCTTCTCAACCTATGACAGAAAACGAGCTTCTTTGCTGCACTGATTGGGACCTAGAGCAGCCGTCAATGGAAAGACTTGACACATGAATTGAAGAAGGACTGTGTCACAACGAGTAACGATTTGCCAGCTTTGGTCACTCAACTTGCAGTTATTGAAACTTTTTTCCATTTATCCACTCAATGTAGCAGCAGCCTCAGCCTTTCTCCTCGCCCGCTCCCTTTCAAAAGCATGTAGCCTAGACCTATTTGCTCCTCCATGTGTTCTGGTTCAAACCCATACGGTTCTGGATCTTAACAGCAATCTCTCTTCTGCCCTTGTATAGTCACTACGTCTTGTTTACATAGGCTACTGACTAATCTGCGGTTACCTATCAATATGTTTTTGGTTTCTTATATGACACAACTTGCCAAAAATAACGAGCGCAACATAAATAAACGAGTCGTAACAAGCACACAGGAGCGTTTAGTGATTAGTTTGGTTTAGCTTCTTGCTTTTAGGCCATTAGTGTTGTGATAGCTTGAGGTTGGACCCAAAAGCAGAACAGATACCAGGTAGTCAGTTTAGAACAATGTTTATTAGGCAGGCAGGACACTGGACGGCTGAATGGCGTGGCGATCAGAGGCAAGTGGATATCCAGAAACCCGCAGGCAGGCGAGCAGGAAAAGTGAACAGCGGAGGCAACTGGCACAGAAGGAAAACAAGGAGCAGAGTTAGAACTTACTCCAACTGGAGACATGAAGAAAACAATAACAAACGATATTCCTGATCTCGGGTAAGTTACCGCTCTGGTACGTAGTAGACTCTGGCGCTGAATGACTGGAGTCCACAGGTTTAAATAGGGAGCCCTGATTAGCCCAACGATCCACACCTGGAAACAGCCGGCCCAGATTAGCCCAACGATCCACACCTGGAACAGCCTGCCCTGGAGTGCCACCACGCCCACATGCCAACAGGGAAGCCGACACATGGACCAACAAAACAAAGGAGAGACAGACGAGGGAAAACACACATAGGAGAAAGAGAGACTGCCGAGCCGTGAGTCATGACAATTAGCACCACGTTATCATGTATCTGGACAAGAATATACAAGAAACTGTGTCTGTTCAGCAGAAAGAATGACACGGATTGGAGGAAATTGTCTCTGGAGGAAGAGTGTTGTTTTGGTTCATTGTTTTTCCCCCGTAAAATTTCGGCTTTATTCTCATAATATTGCAAATTTTATTCTTGCAAAATAAAGACTTTATTCTTGGAATACATTAAATCTCATAACATTTTCCGACTTTTATTCTCGAAACATGGCCCTAATACTTGTCGTAGCATAGAGCTTTTTTAAACTTTATTTATCAAAATGTACAGGTCTTAAACATATATTTTTTTTTTAACTAAATGTCTTACCTTAATAATGGCACATATTGTCTGGCACAGTATGATGAACTGACACACCCCGGGCCTATACACCTTATCTATAAGCGACTTCCATTCTCCCCCATAGATTCGAGCCTTGTAGTGCCAATGGCAAACGGCCACTCAGGATAACAATGATCAATTCGTCAGCTGAGCCTAGAGATGGCTTATTGATGTCCCCGCGTCACGTGTCTCATAGATGGGTCTGCTGGTGATTTATTGACAGATTGACTCGCAGGTTGAGAGCCGCATCCTTCCAGAATGCTAAGTAGTGGTGGTGCTTGGTGAAAGTTAACCTTTTCACTACTGAGTTTTCACTGTCTTTTTCTTTCTTAAAGGTGCACTATGCAGTTTCAGAGGAGGAGGATTAAAAAAAAAATCTGAGCCTTAAGTTAGTTTACAAAACATATTTTCTCTCCATTTAATTCTTAGAATTGTATAATTCTATCATAATAAATCATATAAATATATTTTAAGGCACCTGCTAGAACCAAATGTAAGACTAGAATGTATGTGTTTTAACCAAACTGTGGGCCCTGCTGTAGTGTTGTTTTTGTCAACGAAATGTATGACAAACTATCGTAGTCAACGAACCTTTATCACGTGACAGAAACGAGACGAGACTCAACGTAAATGGTGGTCATGTGACGAAGACTATAATCAAATATATAATGTTTTATTGTTGACGAATAAAAACGGGACTAAATGTGGTTTACAAAAACGAAAACTCTGCTAAAATATATCTTCATGTTTCTTGACAAAAACGAGAGGACACGAAATGTTATAAGGCTATTTTGTCTCGCCATTATTATTATTTTGGAATATTTCTGTTTCCTGAGTATCGGGGCTGCAAACAGGCTACGGCTTCAGATTAAAAGCATTTCACTGGTTTAACGTGAGCATTTAACTAGACAAACGTGAGTTGGCTTTTATTTTGAAATAGCAGGAAGTTAGCAGGTGACGTTGCTTCCTCAATCCCCACTCGCGGCAATATGGAAGCTAACAAAGCATTATCCCCAAAATCAATAACACAATTCACGGAGAAAATGACTGCTGAACATTTACATTGCGGGCTGCAGCCTGAAGTTAGGCTAACTGTCAATATGCGGCCAAACGTACTCATGTCATCTTGACTGGATTCCTGTCGGACATTAACCATGACTCCTGTGTTCCCTGCTCTCCTGATACATGCAAAGTCATGTTGAAAAAGTATTCCATTGTTTTCTGAAGGAGTAGTAGCCCTGTTTGTGGACGTCTGTGACGTAGGTCCTTAGCAACGGTCATTATACCCTTGACAGCTGTCTGTCTTGCTGGAAATAACAGACCTGTAGAATGCCTTGATTTACAAAGGATTTTCAAAGTGCCATGTAATAAGTTCTGTCAACAAATTCCACTGTATGCAGTCTGCTTCCAATCGCATGGTTCAAACCATTTGTGTTATATCTTGTAATATAAAATCTGACTTCAGTTTACAAGCAATACAAGTCATACACAAACGTTTTATTTTCACTTTGTAATTATGTTATTGTAGCTCTAGCATTCAAGAACCTTGTTTCTCTTAATTAAACTTGAATGTAATGTAATTTTTTTCTGGCATTGTCATTTGAAGCTATTTTATTTAGGCCTATTTATTTTATATAAACGTATGTCATTAGACAGGAGATTTTGAAACACAAAGAGAAGCTGTCTGAGATCCACCAGACTGCTGTTCAGGTTGAGGAATCCGGCATTCTTACATGTTTGGTAGCTCAAATAGATATGATGTAAATTAAATCAGAGCGTCTTCCGTGTCTGGAATTGCATGTATTGTTGAGTCAATAAGGTAAAAATAATATAATAAGCTAAGATAACCTTGTTTGACTTGTGAAATGGGGGACTTGAAGAACATTTTTATTTTGTCTGTACTATATTAGGTAATTGTACTATATTAACTAGGCATTACTAAAAAGACTAAAATACAAATGTCATTGACTAAGACTAGACTTAAATGTCATCAGCTTTTGTTGACTAAGACTAGACGAAAATAGTCCCAGATAATTATGACTAAGAGAAGACTAAAATGCTCAAGACTTTTAGTCAACTGAAACTTGACTAGACTAAAAAGAGTTTAAACGTGACTAAGACTAATAAAAACTAAAATGACAATTTGACACAAAGACTGGACTAAAACTAAACTTAAAAAAGGCAGCCAAAAACAATACTACCCTGCTGCTGTAAATAACAACACCGAAACCGTACGTTTTTCAGAAAGCTTTCTAACATCAAACAGTGTTCCAGGGATCTAATTTTACGTTTTTTTTTAAATTAAGTTAGGAGAAGGACATTTTGACTCACCTGAAATTACATAGTATAGTGCACCTTTAAAATACATAAAAGTCACTTACAGTAATTGCAGAATGGAAACAAAAGAACAGACTGGGAATATCTCATGTTATTTACAGCATGGTATGTTATTTTCTTAACTGTGGCGTTCTATCATTGTCACCTCCTCTGTTTTAAGGGTGAGTCACTGGCCTGTTGTCATGAATCATCCCTGCATAACGTTACAGAACACACACACATGTTTGTACAGATATACTTGTGAGGACATTCATCGACATAATGCATTCTCTAGGCCCTTACCCTAACCATGAAACCTAAATGCCTAACCCTAAACATTACACAAACCCTAAGCTAACCCTAATATTCAAACCTGTACTTTAAAACCGTGTCTTAACCTTCAAACAGCCCTTTAAAGGCCTGTCCCAAAGTGAGAACTGGCCAAAATGTTCTCACTTTACAAAAATGTCCTCACTCTCCAGGTTTTACACACACACACACACACACACACACACACACACACACACACACACACACGCACTCATTAGCCTTGGATTTTGAACTTCCGGGGGCCAGTTGCTTTAAAGTCAGTACCACCGTCTGCTCATGTGTGCTTATTATGCTGCCATCTTTGCCCGGGCTGTCCTCCCTCTAGTTTAGCCAGCATTCAATCAGTAAAGCAAGGTCCTACAATCTACAATCATGCAGGGGATAATTAACCATGGCCACTGTAACAATCATGTCCAGGAGCAGTGGCTGAGAACATTTTCGAATTGTTCCATTATCTAGCAGGTGTGTGCCGATCAGTCTTAGAGAGATACTGCTTCTGATATTTGATACAAAATCGTGTCTATATTTTCAATGGTAGCTACAACAAAAAGTTATTTTATGTAACACGACAACCATGGTACTCCAGCGCACTTTGAAGCCGATTTCCTACAACTCCACACAACCGGTATTATCCGCGGCATGTTGTGTTTTTCCATTCGGAATTTCAATCAATTATCGCAAACTTTTGATCGTGGTCACATGTTTATTTCATTTGATGGGTCCACTGTTGCCTTTAGCTGTGGTCCAGTTTCCTGTTCACGCTGGCATAATACAAAAACAAACTGAGAAGATTAAACATTGAGTCGTATGGACTCAAAGAGAGAAAGTAATTGATTGGACTGTTCAAAGCTTCACGTAAACCCCACAGGGGGATATCTGCAGGAGTCCATATGTAAAAACTTGCATCATATTGCCCATGCCCCGTGGAAAAGACACATGGAAACACATCTAAATAGTCATTGTTCTCCCGGGTGAGTCCTTAATACCCCACACAATGACAGGTGGCTTGCTTTTCCTTTTAATTTATTCTGCATGACATTACCTTGAAATAATGTCAGTATCTGTACATACTGGTTTATGTATTAGTTTTGACTAATCATGCTTTTATCTAGTCTGTGGTAGAAAAAAGGAGGGGGGGGGGGGGTTTAATCACGTGTGTAAAAAATCTGAGATATTCAATCCAAAACAAATGGTGTGTCTTAAGTGCCATCCAAAGAGTCTTCAGTTAAAGAAGAATGGTAACATTGTAAAACCCTCACTAAGTAGCTGTGCATGGCATCTCCTATATATGTTAGGACATATTTATGGCAATGGCAAATTATTTATTTATTTATTTAGTATTGTAAGGGTCACGCTCCTACAATTACCATAATGAAACCCTGAAGTGTCTTTCATTGGACCTTCCCTTCGTCCTGGAATTCTAAAGCCCACATTGGTCAAGGTTACTTCCTGTGCCCCTTTAATACAACGGTAAATGTTAATAGCACGCCTGTGATGAGACAACATAAACTGGTCTGAAATTCTAAACACCCCCCACCCCAAACTCCACACCCTTATTTTCCACCTCACTACATATATAGGGAACACTATGTCCTAGACTAGCACTAGATGTGAATAATTGAGTGAGAGAATCATCCAATATACACTCAACAAAAATATAAATGCAACACTTTTGTTTTTGCTCCCATTTTTCATGAGATGGACTTAAAGATCTAAAATTCATTCCAGATACACAATTGTACCATTTCTCTCAAACATTGTTCACAAATCTGTCTAAATGTGTGATAGTGAGCACTTCTGCTTTGCTGAGATAATCCATCCCACCTCACAGGTGTGCCACATCAAGATGCTGATCTGACATCATGATTAGTGCACAGGTGTGCCTTAGACTGTCCACAATAAAAGGCCACCCTGAAATGTGCAGTTTTGTCTCACAGCAAAATGCCACAGATGCCACAAGCATTGAGGGAGCGTGCAATTGGCATGCTGACAGCAGGAATGTCAACCAGATCTGTTGCTCGTGCATTGAATGTTCATTTCTCCACCATAAGCCGTCTCCAGCAACTTCGCACAGCCATTGAAGAGGAGTGGAACAACATTCCACAGGCCACAATTGACAATCTGATAAACTCTATGCGAAGAAGATGTGTTGCACTGCATGAGGCAAATGGTGGTCACACCAGATACTGACTGGTTCTGAGTCCCCAGACCCCCAATAAAGCAAAAAAATGCACATTTCAGAGTGGCCTTTTATTGTGGACAGTCTAAGGTACACCTGTGCACTAATCATGATGTCAGATCAGCATCTTGATGTGGCACACCTGTGAGGTGGGATGGATTATCTCAGCAAAGCAGAAGTGCTCACTATCACACATTTAGGCAGATTTGTGAACAATGTTTGAGAGAAATGGTACAATTGTGTATCTGGAATGAATTTTAGATCTTTAAGTCCATCTCATGAAAAATGGGAGCAAAAACAAAAGTGTTGTGTTTATATTTTTGTTGAGTGTAGATATAATTCCTGCTATACACAGTTCAAATGATGCATGCTCTTGTCAAAGTTGTAACAGCAACATCCATTGACAAAGTGTAAAGCTAATGCATGGAGAGATTCTGACGAGTACACATAGTGATGGACTGTTATTGGCCAATTTGTTCAGGTTTATTGACAACACATTTAGAGGCTTCAAGGTGAATTAAGTTGAAGGTTTAACGCTTTTTTAAAGGTGCAGTGTGTAATGAATGGTCCTTTTTCAGAACCGACTTGGTAGAAATGGAATATGATATTCATAAGTATGTTTTAATTAGAGTATAATACATGTTGTTGTTCTGTAATGGTGCAATGACAAATTATATTGAATCTCATCATCCTAAGAAATATATGTAAATATGAAATTAGTTGTTTAATCTTTCTTTATCTAAAAATTAGCATTTTATATCTACATTATATCTATGAAAAAATATCTATGAAAACAGTGTCCATAGCACAGTCCAACCCTATTTTGCATTAAAGAGAATCTTTGCCCCGGGTGCATCTTTAACTCTTTTTTTCTTTTAGCCCGATCTATTGAATCCTTAGCTTTTTTTCTTTTAGCCCGATCTATTGAATCCTTAGCTTTTTAATGTTGAGAGGGGAGGATGCTGTGAGTTCAGCCTGGACTGCCGACAGTCTTCCATCTGTTTATCTGAAGCTGTGATAGATGGGGCTGTGAAAATTTCCGTCCCCTTGTGTTGCCGCAATCAGTCTCCCCATCACTACTGATAACACAGCTTGCCAAAAAACACAAGCTCACAATGGCAGCCCGGTCCTCACAACAAACTGGGTTAATGATGCAGGAGGACTGGCTGTCACCCTCTGGACTCACAAAGGTCTCAAGCCTTTAGTGTGTGTCTGTCTATCACTGGAATTTGGTCCTCTAACTCTGTACGTCTTCTCGGCTGATGGAGGCAAACACATTAGAGTTGGGTCAATAAAATCACTTTTATGATTTAAAGGTCGGCTATTATGATTGTTTTCAGGTTCAAAATTGTACTGTTTGGGTTTCTACTAAAAAAAATTTTTTATGGTTTAATGTCCAAGAGAAAACCTTGATATTTCTTGATATTATCTCACAGTGCCATGGCTTAATCTCCTCTTTTCGGCCTCTGTCTGAAACACTCCCTTTTGGAGCCTGTCTCTTTAAGACCCGCCTTCCAAAAAAGCTCACTCTGCTCTGATTGGCCTTGAATCTAACTGGCGGTTTGAATCAAACTGCCAGGTAGATTTAGGGGGATCTGGGGGTGTGCGTATTAAATGTGGAGGTAGTGATATGTTATATTGGTAATGTGTCACGACGTCATAAGGGGAGATACATCTGAATGGATATTTTGAGGACAGGTTTTCAGAAAGGTGGAGGGTGAGAAAGAGATATAGTTGTTTTTTTCTCACACTTCTCTCACGTACCTGGACTCACACAATATTATAAATGAATTGAAAGAAACATAACTAATGCATACACTTCTATACGGGGGTACAGATAATAATATAATGGTATAATGATAATGGAAATGACATGAATTATACACCACAGCCTTCAACAGCCATCAGATCTCGAGCATGTCCGTCCCTATCCTCTGAAGACCAAATGAGGGAATATCTTTAGACAGAACGCTGCTCATCCCTCCTGTGGAGTTCACAGACTTGGATAAAATCAGTGACAAGGAGCACTGAAGCTATTCTGGAGGCTCGAGGTGGAGCCTTATGTCGAGTATAATTTTAATTTGGCACCCCATCTATACCGGGAACACATTTAAAGCCTAATAATGTCTCACATGAAATAACTTATACGGAGAGCTCATGAGGAGATATTCCTAATTCAAGAATTTAGAGAGGTACAGTGTGTAGAGAACATGTTTCAGACTTAGAAATGGAATATAATATTTTCAAGTGTGTTTTAATATTCGCTTGAAAATAAAAGTAGTTCTGGTTACATTAGAATGAGGATTTTCTTAAAATCTACAATGGAGCGGGGCGCATAGGCCGCCATGTTGCACCGCCATGTTTCTACAGTAGCACATAACAGAAAACCTTAACAGCCTTACACATTTTTATATATAGTGGGCGTCCTGGGGACATGTGCCTGTTGGAAAGACGAAGAAGAAGTACTATAGAATACATAACTAAATTACTAGCTTCTTGTCCTTGAAGGCCACCCTAGCTTCTGTAAATGTGTCTGAATGGGAGGAAGAGATAGAAATGGAGTATTGCAATGCAGCTATTTCACCACCTGATGATGCCACAATACACCTTTATTTCATGCTGTACATTTAAATGGTCCACATCTCATGTAGTATCTCAGTATCGCTGGGGACATATGGAAGAGAATATAAAGGAGTCATGTGATTTTTGTATGTCACAGAATCTGGGCTGGAGTCTTGTTTGTGCTGATTCTATCTACACGTGGCAATAAACCGGCCTCAACTAAGAATCAACTGGTTCCTTGAGTGAATTCGGCTTCCTCATTTCTACAGCAGAAGAAATATCTTCCCTACTGACTTTCTATTTTTCATGGTATTGAACTTCCCCTATACAGGAGTCCCACCAGACAACAATCTGTGCATGGGGTCATAAATATATTGAATTTCCTTACATTTTCTCAAGACCCGCTCCATATTATTATTTCATTAGACACACACAGTGCGAGGGCCTTGGGTTTGACGGCGTCCTACTACCTAAAATATAGGCCTGTTGGCTTGCTGTAATCCACCACAGCGAGACAGGTAATTAGCATTACCTGAGAAATTGTGTCATGATTTCCATGCTGCTATCAAATAACCTCCTCATGTGCACAATGTCTGGGCGGAAACATGAATGCACTCAATGTGTCCTTCCAACTTTCAAGATATTATTTATCATCATGGTGGTTGTAATTATACCTGGGGCCCTCAGCACATTCAAAATGGATTTGCCGCGGTATCTGATAGCGTTAAATGTTTGATGAGATGATTTCATTGATGTGTGGCTGGCTTTGCTTTAAAGCTAGAGAGAGAGAGATAGAGAGAGAGAGACATAGGCTTACAAGTTCCCCCTCAACACTGATAGTGTTTGCTTCAATCATTAGTTGATAAGATCAAGGGCTGGCGGAGAAGGGCCCTTTTCACAATAAACTGATTCCACACGAATATCTCATTTGTCAAAGGTCAGGGTGTGTGAAAGAAGTGGGGAGCAATTAGCTTCTACAATCAGGCATTCAATCAAACCCAGGCCTCGTGGGTCATTAATGTGCAAGCCCCTATGACAGCAAACAGTGTGTCCTTCTGTGTGTCCTGAGATCTGTTTCAACTCAAGTCCTTCTCCTTTTTAACAGACAAATCACAAGTGTGCCATCTGTGCAAGATACAGCATCTGTTATACAAGGGGAAAAAAATAACCCACAAAAACCTTTTAGCGTAAAATGCATCGTGAATCCTCTAGAAAGGAGAACCGAGAACCAGTGCCTCTTCCAGGATGGATAGACATACAATACAGTACATGTTGTATATTTACAGTAGACAGTGGCAGCAGTAGTACAATTACAATAAAGAGCAAGAGAAATACGTATGAATAGAATAGACCTGGCTCATTCACGTTTGACTGGTTCATGATTACTTTTTCTTTCCCTTTAAGATAATTTCTGGATATTGTGACCATTTCTTTTGTTATTTAAATATTTTCTTAGTACTCAAGATAACTATATTGCGAATATTTTTCAAAGGTTCAGCAGTGACATTCTTTCATTTAAAAAAAAAATATTTTACGATTAAAGCAACGACATTTTCCCTTATTGACTAATTTATGCGGTTTAGAGAGTATTCTGGATTTGCCTTGGACCATTGCGTCAACCAAACAAATATAAAAGACAGCCTCGCGGACGTCTAGGATAAGATGCACACACCCCGCTGTAAGATAAATAAATTGCAAAACATAACTGGAGAATATGATTCTGAGAAGACAAACAATAGCGTGAACAGCTGGCAGAGGGAACAACATATACAGGTGACATGACTCACGGATGCAGAAGAGAGAGTTATGCTTGAGAGGATCAAAGAGTGTTCTTGCAGACAACACCTGACGTAAAATACTGCTATGAATAGAGACGGGGTAAACACAGGATGATTCTCCCATTTCTATTGATTATAATAGAAATGTATTCATGTATACATTGTATTCAAGTGTCTGCTGATGAGATATGTTTCTTCAATGGTAAGAAAAAGAAAAAGAAAGCTGAGGCAGAAAGACATAATGTGTAGAACAGTCCAACAAAAGCACATCTGAAATCTTATTTAAAAATAGAGTGCAACTTCAGTCTGGTCTGTCAAGGGGTTATGGATGTTTACAAGGAACTCTTAAGGTATTGGTACTACTGTTAGTTTTATTTATTATGCCGAGGCCATTAATCTGATACATCACTGTGCTAAACACTGTACTATGAGGGCTGATAGAAATTGAAATGAAGACATCTGTTTGCATTAGTCTGTACTTAAGGTTAAATACGCATCTGAAAGCTGTACAGAAGTTTAAGGTTTTATTTGTCAATTACACACACGCAAGGCAAGTCACACACGGTAATAAAAATGTTGTTTTTGCGATCCCCTCCAACACATCTCTAACACACATGCATTTATACAGAAGGGGGTCATTGTGCCCTGGAGCAGTTTTTGGGTTTAAGTGCCTTGCTCAAGGACACAATGCATTTAATCTAGATGTTGGATAAAGCCAGAGTAAATATCATTATTTAACTTTTAACACATAGAAGACGGGAGGGCGCCGCCGATGCGAGGCTGGCGGTTTTCTAGTATTCAATTATAATTGAGTCACCGGGTACCTGCATGTTATATTTTCCTTTAAATAAATAAATACATTTTCACCATGTATAAAGACAGAAAATATATATATAAATTGATCAGAATACAGTTCATGAGGTGATTTGACACTCTCTTCTGTTTAATGGATACCCTAAATGTTGTTTATAAAACCTACACCCAATGGGTGCACCTCTAGTCCTGCTATTACGGCACCGGACCCCATTCTTGGAGGGACCGAACATCTATGTAGCCAGAGAGAGAGCAGCAAGAACAATGGAGTCCGTTGTGAGTCTGGGATGCAGGAATGAAGCGGTTTCTGACAAGCAAACATATTAAACAGAGTGGGACATGATAATTCAGGATTACAAAACACGTCTGAGGTTGGCCCATGAATTTTTCATCCGGCGTTCAGTGGTCCTTTTTATACCAAAACACATTGCTCAGAGGACACATGCCTCCCTTGATACCAGTGATGGTCCGCATGATCATTTAGCAGTGACGGCTTTTGCAGCTTAGCCATAGATCTGAGGAAACGGTCTATATGTGCAATGTTGTTAAGGTCAACCACACGTTTGACACTTGCATGGTTGCTTACGTGATCTGAGTTGTTATTCAAAGCCACTGCAAACATGTTGAGAAGGAATACACTTGATACAAATGGTTGTATGGAAGCATTTCTTACTACGACAGATAAGAAGTAGTTCAGCATTCAACTTTTAATCTGCCTATAAGAATAAAAGCTAAGTTTGCTCTCGTATGAAATGACAGGCATGGCGTTGCTCCATTAAATATGGGTTAGCTGATCCAGCATTCTATTCAGTGAATGCAGTTGAAGGTGACAATGCGTTTAAAAAAACTATTACACTTTAGATTTGTCTGCTATTCTCTGACAATGTACCAGTTACCATTTCAAGCATTTGAAGCTCATTGTTTTGTAGTGCTCTTTCATTAAAATATCTTTTTTTTATGCACAATGCTGTTCAATCATGCCTTTGAAAATGTCTATTTACAAGCCCAAATTGGAGCTTTGTAACTTCTGGGTTGGCCTTCTTTTTTTATTATTTATACACCTAGTTGTATGAAGAATTGTATTGCTGTTCAGTTTACAGGGTAACGTTCAGGGAAACAGCTTTTGATGAAGATTAACCGACAAACAGCACACACAGACACACTAGAGACTGACTGGCGAACACAGTCGTGGGGTAAGCTTTATCTTAAGAGTCAACAAACTAACTTAGCGTTTCATGTACAGAGGCAGAGGTTTCAAACCAATAACCACAGAGTGATCAGTCTGGGACTGATATAACTCATATGGCAGAAAAGGACTTTATTCACTCACAGGTATGTTGTGTGTATCCATAGTCTGATATATCTTCTTCCTCTGAGCCATAGAGCTCCATTGCTGTCCAACTAACAATTATTAAAGGCCCCCTTTATTGCAAAATGTATGTTTAATGTATTTCAACATTAATATGGGTCCCCATTGTGTCTAGAGACTTCCAATGTATCAGAAAAAACAACACTCCTTCTTTTTCTCCACCTTTCTGAAAATCTGTGTTGAAAAACCTCAGTCAGCTTTCTCTCCCCTTATGATGTCATAACAGGAGAAGCCGCACCCCCCCCCCCCTTATTACCAACCTAACGTAGTACAACCTCCACCTGTGATAAGCCACAACCCCATATACCCCTGAATCTAACTGGCAGTAAGATTCAAACAGGAAGGTACATATAGGGCCAGTCAGAGCAGACTGGGATTTTCAGAAGGCTGGGCTTAAAAAGAACGGAGCGTTTTAGATGGAGGCTGAAAACAGGAGATTCAGCAATAGGACTGTGAGAAATATAAAGTTTTTTTTGGACACTACATCATTAAAACAGTTGGTAGTAGAAACCCAAATATCTATTTTTAAACTGAGAAAGAGCAGCATATGACCTTTAAACACATCAGTGAGCCACAATGTTGCACTGAGTGACATGTTCCTTTATTGATCAATCCCACATACTGTACACCATCATGCAGCCCCAAACACTCACTGAAACGCCAAATGCCTCCTTTTTTTAGTAATGTTTGATACAGACTAAACTAAAGTGCTCAGCTGCTGTAAAAGAAACATATTATATATTTTTTTAAAGAAATATAAATATATTTTGATATAAATATATATTTTGAGAGCTGTTTTTTTTACAGATGTCATATCTTCAGCATTGTTTAAAGTCTGCTTTTGGCTGTGTTGTTTGATTGACAGGTGTCATCTTGTCACTATCAGCCCTCATCGTTGTTTATCCAAAACCATGCATACTTCCTCCTCCACAAAACCTGTGGGTGACATCCTGTTGAACCAGATACATGGCTTTTTCTTCCATCTAATCTTAACACAATGTGAATAAAGAACCAACAACAAACCCAATGTGTGTCTCAGTATAGAGTGTTTAACTATTTTTAATTTTTATTGTTATCTATTTAATATTTGTAATTTCAACAACTTCTGAACATGTAAATACTTGCAGCAGCTTAATATTGTATCTTTCTTTTGTGGATATATTCTTGTAAAACTTCTATTGTATTTTTTCGTATTTTGAGCAGTTACACTGAGTAATGACACACACACACACACACCTCGACTAATTATTTCATAAGTGACACCATGCCAGCATTAAGGGTACAAAGGCACGACTCAGACTTGTCTGTTACACCTCTCCCGCTGCTCTCACAACACCAACACTGCATCATTGTGACATCAGGCTGCTTCAGGAGGGATCTGACATGTGACAGTGTGCTGACAACTTGATGATCATAAGAAGAATTGACAACCATTCGTCCCGAAAAAAAAACAACAAACAAACAATCATACACAAATTTCAGAGCAGTGAAGCGCAAAATAAACAATTCCGTTGAATCCAGATAAACTTCATTTTTCTATTTTAATTGTTTGTAAAAGGCGAGAAGACACAGCAGGCACTTCAGGACAGAAAATTCATTTTTAAGACCTGTAGAAAGCGTTAAAGAAATCTGTTCTGGGAAAACTTTGGACACTTCTATATTTAAAAATTAAATAATGATATTTAGTCTGGCTTTATCCAACATTTAAATAAACAAAAAAATAACATGTAGGCCTACGCATAATTAGTTAAAAAATGACACATTTGCCTTATTATTCAAACATTTCTGAAACAAATTGTAATACAAACTGAAAATATTGTTTAACCCATAAATATCAATTATTAGCTAAAAATGTACCCTTTATTCACAGACATTGGCTCACCTAAGTCTTCTCTGTGTACACATTAGTGTTGTGTAGATATTGCTTACTGTGCACTTTAATTCAATGGCTATTTGGAGCTTTGGAACTTATTCATATGCTTGCTTGGTCTTTCGCAACCAGATAATATTATAAGCATGAAACCTTGGGCTAGCAAGATAACGGGAGAGATGAGAGAGTTTGGTAGAAAGAGTATTATTATTGTGGGAGTTAACATTAATGAACATTACTGAATGCAAAAAGGCAATTAATTACTGCTTGCATCATCACCCTGGAAAAAGTGTTTAATTATTTTTTGATGCACTCTGTTGCCCTCAGCCTAGCCCGCGTTGGAGTGTGCTCGGGCTGACAAAATGGATGCTGGCAGTGCTCCAGCTAACACTGTGGTTTCAATGGCCTAATGGCTATTGTACTGGCAGCAGGACAGATGGTATGTCTTGACAGCGGAGATGCACTTGAGGTCTGCTGCAGTAGAGGGGGACACTTTTGCTCACGTTTTTTTTAAAGTTGTCGGAGGGTTTTTCTTAGTAATGATCAACGCTTGCAGCAGCTGTGTCAATGCAGCGAAAAACATATAGAGGGATGTTCTTTCATAAACAAAACAAGAGCTGGTCCAAAAAAAGAAAGAAGCCAAACCAGACAGTAGTCACGATTTAAAAATATTAATAACCAAAGTAAGTCGACCAGGTCCTCAAGAAAAATTAAGTCTGTAAAAGGTTTTATTCATTTTGACAATTGGTCGATTATGTTGTGAATTTTTTGGGGTTTTTTGCACCATGAAGAATACACATTAAGCCTTCTCCACTATGACAAAAACGCACAATGCTGAATCCTTCATTCGTTATTTTAGTGTTAAAATGTAGTCAAACCTCAATATATCCAATATTTTTCTATGGTTGTCAGATATATTGTAAAATATATCCATCCAGTGACGGCATTTCAAATTCTATCTCCACCAAAGAGGCAATGAGTTCATGACCTCAAGTGTCCTCCGTTCAAACTAAATCACCAAATGTCTCATTTCTTACTGCCTTTAAAAATGACACTGCTAGAAGTCACTATTTTAGAAAAATGTGATTCCCACACATGTTTTTTGATCTGACACCAGTCTGACTTTAAGGTTTCAGTAACTACTCAGAAAGGTCAGGGAAACATTGTGCTCACGGTTAAATGAAACTGAGCATTTACTGTTGGAGTGACCACAGCCATCTCCTGTTTCAAAGTTGCGCTGATCTGTTGACCCATCCCTCTGATGTGACACACAGGCCACCTAACACCCACAATCTCAAGCTGAGCTGTTGGTTGTAATGTGTTCTAAACGTTAAGTGCCAAGGTTTCTCAAAAGGTAGAATGTGTGAAATGAAACAGACATCATCTGCTGCATCCATCTCCGTACTTCATGTTTAACTGTCCATAATATAATAGTCTAACAATGCTAAAGTGTATGGATAGTCGGGCTGTGCCAATATCAATACAGGAATATATTGGGATATTTATTTTCATGATATATGTATCTTCACCTCCAAAAATGTATACTTTGATCAAATGTTTTTGAAGTTTAAATAGGTTGTCAACTACAACGTCCGCTCCAATACATGTAGCAGTGCAGTTATTTGCCTGGATTGCTGGGTTTTGAATCTAAATATTTTTATTAGCAGTAGTATCAACAACTGAAACATTTCTTGGGTGCTACCATACTGAGAAACACAGACAGAGGTGTGTGGAGCTGATAGGCTTAATAAACTCTGTGTCAACTCGTTTGGTGATGGCTTGAATATAACCAACATTCATTTACACTCAACAAAAATATAAACGCAACACTTTTGTTTTTGCTCCCATTTTTCATGAGATGGACTTAAAGATCTAAAATTCATTCCAGATACACAATAATACCATTTCTCCCAAACATTGTTCACAAATCTGTCTAAATGTGTGATAGTGAGCACTTCTGCTTTGCTGAGATAATCCATCCGACCTCACAGGTGTGCCACATCAAGATGCTGATCTGACATCATGATTAGTGCACAGGTGTGCCTTAGACTGTCCACAAGGCCACTCTGAAATGTGCATTTTTTTCCTTTATTGGGGGTCTGGGGACTCAGAACCAGTCAGTATCTGGTGTGACCACCATTTGCCTCATGCAGTGCAACACATCTTCTTCGCATAGAGTTTATCAGATTGTCAATTATGGCCTCTGGAATGTTGGTCCACTCCTCTTCAATGGCTGTGCGAAGTTGCTGGATATTAGTGGGAAGTGGTGCACGCTGTCGTATACGCCAGTCAAGCACATCCCAAACATGCTCAATGGGTGACATGTCCGGTGAGTATGCTGGCCATGCAAGAACTGGGACATTTTCAACTTCCAAGAATTGTGTACAGATCCTTGCAACATGGGGCCGTGCATTATCTTGCTGAAACGTGAGGTGATGTTCATGGATGTATGGCACAACAATGGGCCTCAGGATCTCATCACGGTATCTCTGTGCATTCAAAATGCCATCAATAAAATGCACCTGTGTTCTTCGTCCATAACAGATGCCTGCCCATACCATAACCCCACCACCACCATGGGCCACTCGATCCACAACATTGACATCAGCAAAGCGCTCACCCACACGACGCCACACACGCTGTCTGCCATCTGCCCTGAACAATGTAAACCGAGATTCATCCGTGAAGAGAACACCTCTCCAACGTGCCAGACGCCATCGAATGTGAGCATTTGCCCACTCAAGTCTGTTACGGCGACGAGCTGGAGTCAGGTCAAGACCCCGATGAGGACGACGAGCATGCAGTTGAGCTTCCCTGAGACGGTTTCTGACAGTTTGTGCAGAAATTGTTTGGTTACGCAAACCAATTGTTTCAGCAGCTGTCTCAGTGGCTGGTCTCAGACGATCTTGGAGGTGAACCTGCTGGATTCGGAGGTCCTGGGCTGGTGTGGTTACACGTGGTCTGCGGTTGTGAGGCCGGTTGGATGTACTGCCATATTCTCTGAAACGCCTTTGGAGACGGCTTATGGTGGAGAAATGAACATTCAATGCACGAGCAACAGATCTGGTTGACATTCCTGCTGTCAGCATGACAATTGCTCGCTCCCTCAATGCTTGTGGCATCTGTGGCATTTTGCTGTGAGACAAATCTGCACATTTCAGGGTGGCCTTTTATTGTGGACAGTCTAAGGCACACCTGTGCACTAATCATGATGTCAGATCAGCATCTTGATGTGGCACACCTGTGAGGTGGGATGGATTATCTCAGCAAAGCAGAAGTGCTCACTATCACACATTTAGACAGATTTGTGAACAATGTTTGAGAGAAATGGTAATATTGTGTATCTAGAATGAATTTTAGATCTTTAAGTCCATCTCATGATTAATGGGAGCAAAAACAAAAGTGTTGCGTTTATATTTTTGTTGAGTGTATATTAAAAAAAGTTACGCACTGTAGCTTTAATTATACATTATTTTTCATGTTTAAGGAAAATGAATGCAAAAGACCTCGGTGGCTTATCCGCCCAATACTTTGTGTGTATGTGGTGCCACTGTAGCTCCATGGGTTCATTTAACCCTGGGTGATGTCACTGTATAACAACATGTTTTCTATTTTGTGCTTTTGCTCTTGACAGACAAGAGTCATCATTCACACAGCTGCTAGCTGTCAACAAAACATAAAACCGGTTATATTCAGGCCTTTAGGATGAAACGGATGCAGATTTTATTTTTCTCTTTTACTTAGAAAAACAGTGTGTAGCTGACTAGAGGGGCAGAGATAGGGGTCAGTAAGTGTATCATGTTGTCTGGAACACGCTAGCTCCAGTCTAGTGTTATACGGTTTGTTGCTCGTAGCTCCACCTCCTTTAATCAAACAAGAAGGACATGCTGTATCAGATTATTGAGATTACACTATCACACATCTACATGGCAGCGTTCTCACAGCAAGGCTCCCGGATTGTGGATCTTTCAAGAGTTGTTTAGATTTGTATCATGAGATCAAACATGTTTTATTTGCATAGTGAGTGAATATCCTAGAGGAAATATACAGCTAATGAAATGGCGCTGTACTGAGATGAGGCGGGGGAAAAAAATAGTCAAAGAATAACTTTTTTTATTGAAGTTTATTTTGGTATGCAAAGTAATACAAAAATAAAATTTGATTCCTATTGTGATATATTGGTATTTTATACTGCATTTGGATGCTTTTCTTTTTAAAATCATACCATTCTTTGATACAGGACTGCAGCTTTCGGACTCAAATGGAGTTTTTAATCACGCACTTTGAAATTAAGAATCAAAAGTTCACAGTTGATTCCAACTTTGAATTGAACAATTCTGAATTTTTTTCTGTTGAATTTGGAAAAAACTTTGCTGCATACTCATCAAATAATTTCTCTGTAATAATGAGGCAACACCGAGACGTCATTCATTTTTCATCTGAATTCCATCAAAGAGAATGAAAAGTGTATGAAGCAAGCCTCTTTTTGTGCTGTTCACAAATGTGTTTGGAACCTTTTTCTTTTTCTTTCACTTGAAAATCATTTGACGATTTGAACTCATACGATGTTTGTTCTGATTAGAATACGTGAATAGCAAATCGGCTTGACTTTTGATGAGATAGATAGATAGATAGATAGATAGATAGATAGATAGATAGATAGATAGATAGATAGATAGATAGATAGATAGATAGATAGATAGATTCTTTAGCATTTTCATACCACCACATTAGATCTCTTTATGATCCAAATTCACAGCCAATCTAGGACTTAATCTTTTCGGCCTATATGTTGGGGAATCACCTGCTTAGAAGGTGACTCTTAAGGTGCCCTCATTCTACTGTGTTGTGTCAGGCACTCTGAGCACCAGTAACCTCTGGCTATCGGATGTCAACATCTGACTTTGACTTGACAAGAGGCAGAAGCTGACCACAGCACGGGCTCATTTTACACACACACACACACACAAACACACACACACACACTCACACACAGCTCACAACTTGACTACAATAAAAAAGGGGGACGATCAATAGAAACACTCATTGGCTGTAATATATAAAGGTCACATAAAAGTGCAGGTATGAACAGTGTTTTGGATCCACTATCGGACGGACCTGTTCATTCGCTGTCCAAGAAAATGTCAAATAAAATTCAGACAATTAATTAATACTAAAGAATATACCATTACCATGCATTGCTTCTAATTGTATTATTGGGTGGGCAGGACAGCCTGCCTCCAAGTTACCCACCCGCTTATAGTGGTCACTGGTCAGCAGAGCCAGCCCGAGGCATAAGCGGAATGAGCGGTTGTTTAGGGTCCCGACTGCCAGGGGGGCCCCCCCAATTTTTTTTTTTATTTATTTTTTTTTTAGTTTGTGTGTTTGATATCAACATCATATTATGTAAATGTAAATTATCATACAATAAAAGGAATACAATGTTTTGGTAGATAGTTAATAGCTTAATAATTGAATCAGTTCATCTGGGAGGTAATCCGAGGTTAACTGATCACATCACGTTCAAGTCCATGGCATGCACAGTGTGTATTGAGTTTATTTAAAAATATTTGAAAATGGGGCTGCCCTCAGTTGCCCAAGCACTGTGTATACTGTAGTCTATAGCCTATTTCAGCCTCGTCTGTGGAAAAAAAGATAACTGGACAACAAAGTTATTCTGCTTCGTTCCTCTCACTGCATTTAAATTAATTAATTATATTACAGAAAAATATGTCCCGTAAAAGAAAAAGAGCACCAAGCCCATCACAGAGGACCCTGCATAATGTTTTATTTCAAATGTATATTTCTATGGAAAATCCATGTGTCTTTCTTCAATAGCTTCTAATTCATCCGACCCAGTGTCTCCAAATTATTTGTTCACACAAAATTCCTCAGATTTAGCCTCTTAATCTTCCTCTCAAAGGGCACCAGATTCATGCATTTCACTTTAAAAAGGTAAAAAAAAATCTCCCGGGGGGGCATACCCCCGGACCCCCCTAGCAGGGTCGTGGCCTCGGCTGGCTACTATTTTCACCCAGCTGGACATCAGAGGCAATAGTAGAAAGTAGTGTGTATAGTATATAGCTCTGGACTACCACCATCCAGGTTGCCCAGTCCCAAAGCTTTCTCTTCAATCAGCTCAGGCTGCCTACAGTTAATACTGCGATTAACAAAAATAGATACATTATGTTGTATATAATGTATATTATATGTTATTCATAAACATTTTGGGAAAAAAACGTGCAAGAATCAAATCTCCCACATAGCAACACTCAACGTTTATTTGCATATTGTGTTCTACACAATTCACAGTAAATGTGCCAAAAAGCAGACGCAGAGATCTTACAAGGGCAAAAAATTCCGGCTCGCGCGCTCTGCGCGCGCTCGCATCTTCGTTCTCCCTAAAAACTGTGCCCACCTAAAATTTCTACAGGCCCACCCAAGTCTGACTTTCTACAACCGGGCCTGCTACATACTGAAGTAAAGAAGAGTTTGAGGGCCACAGGAGAGAAAAAAAAACATCAGATCATTGTATGATAACATTCAATAGCTGAAATATATCCTGATAAATCATTGAGAAAAACCATGATTTCTCACTCTATGTTTACGATTATCATGTTGTTGGAAA
Organism: Hyperoplus immaculatus; assembly: GCA_949357725.1. NCBI lineage: Eukaryota > Metazoa > Chordata > Actinopteri > Uranoscopiformes > Ammodytidae > Hyperoplus > Hyperoplus immaculatus. Next base: position 21,337,717 of record OX442369.1, read on the forward strand.
CAAATATACAAGATACATGTATTTCATGTCTGGTACCTGTCTTAGGAGTGCACCATAGAAACTGGGGGTATTTTAAATGACTAACATCATTGTATATATTTAACGTAAGCTGAGGTAATTTTAAATAATTAAAGTACAGTTGAAACATCTGCATTTTCTCATATATCAGTTCCCAGGTTACCCATTAGAGGTGGAGTCAGCGATTCTGTATACAGCTTGTTGTCAAAATCACTTTTTTTCCAAATTGGTGAACATCTCCTCACCATCCGTACTGTGTGTGCTGAAAAAGAAAACCTGGTGCTAATACACAGCACAGACTCTGTAAACTGGTATTTAAATAAAGAGGTACCTATACAGTATGTGCATTAATTATGTACACTATCGATAAAAGAGCTATAACTTTGGAAAATAAATTGATGTGTCTAATTTATGGGATATAATTTATTCCCGATCAAGAGATTGCAAACTCTTAATTGCAGCCTGTACGGACAGCATGATTAATTACAATAACCAATAACCCCGTCAATACACACAGCAGCATGTCAGTATTGCTTTAAGTAAAACTTGAAATGTAAACATAACTGCATATCCACTGTCACTTCTCTACTGTCCCCCTGTCTAAATAACATCAAGATTATGCCCCCTCCCCTCAAAATCTTAATTGGCAACAAAACACTTGAACAGAGCTACAGCTGGATAAGAGGTAGCTATAGTTTCTCATGGAGAACACACAATATAACAAAACTATAGAAAAGCTCAAAAAGTGGGGGAAATGTTTGACTGGAATAATTAAAAATTAATTATGTATTTTTAAAATACTTTAATAGTGAAATTTTGCCTTTTTTGTGCTTTTCGTGGAATGTTTCTCGGTCTTACACGTACCTAGCAAAACAGATACAGCAACAACAATCCGGGTGATTGTTTATGTGTCATTCAAGACCATTGGGATAACTGTTTGTTAAATGTCACTACTGCCACTGTGTTCCATTACCTATGCTTCCATATTATTTAGTATGTCAGAAACATATTTAGGATGTCCCTAAACATGCTTGTCAAATGCAGTATGCAAAAAAATACCTGGATGTCTGACTACACCCAATTGCATGTTGTGATGTGCCAACCAGCATACTAAAAGTTGTAATATAGAAAAAAGAAGAAGAAGTGAGTATGTGATTTGAAACGCAGGGCCGGTGTCACTTTAAACCCCGAAGTACAATACAGCTACCAAAATGGCAACGGGGGACCAGCGATTATCCAGCCAGTCACTTTAATAACGTCAACGTGTTTTGATGGAAGGGGGAAAATGGAATGATTCCCCTGATTGGTCTCTGAATCAATTAAAGAGCAAATATTAGGAGTGGCACAGTTTGTACCCTGTTGCAGCAGAAAGGGCAAGGTGTTCTCAGGAGACTAATAATATTACTGGCAAAAAATCTCTCTCTTCTATCTTAATGACTCAGAGGACGTGCTGTACTTGGCCCCTGGCTTTGCCGGGTCGCTGCCCCCTCCCCCCCCGTCCCCTGTTTGCATCAAATGGCTGGGCCCGTGAATAGTCAATGGCCCCCCCCTTTGCGCATGCTACTCGTTCCTTAAACAGACGTGTTTGGAGAGAGACTTACTCCATGATGGGGGGTCCACATGATGGACGTACACACACACATCACATTACCAACAGTGGACTATCGTTCACTGACACTAGTGTGGACACACACACACACACACACACACACACACACACACACACACACACACACACACTCACACACAAACACTCTGTATTTTTGAACAGGAAAATGAGATATAGCATTTGTCTATTTCGAACCGGCAGTACAACATTTCCTGCTCGGAATATCTCTGAAGTTCCAGGGAAAAGGACAAAACACACAAAACAACTAACTTAAAAAGCCTAATCTAAAATAAACTGCCTTCATCTATAGTATGAGTCAAATTTATATGTGAGGCATACCTGCATATGGCGGTTTTGACGTTACATGTGAAGGCTACTAAGGAGAGAAAAAAAGACTCATACTATTTTATGTTTTCAAGATGAAATATGATATGTTTGACTTATAACATACGGAAATTGTTTTTGTAATAATAAAGTTATTGTGACTATGTTGGTTCAAAATAAAGTTTAGCTTCTTTTGGCTACCAAAAAACATTCTGGGCTGGGGCCCTAGCAATAAGTGTTCCCACTTTCTCCCCCTTTATGGGTGGCCCTGCCCACACTCAATATGCACACGCTCTTCTTTAAATGATAGTATTGTGTATATTTCAAAGGGGACGTTTTCTATTCTATTAATGTTATTACAGAGACATTATAACAGGGAATTTAAAACATATGTGATAAAAAGAATGCTCAAGGCAAACTCCATTTGGCGCTTAGTATTCAAACATTTCAAAATAAAATGCCCCCTTTGAGATACACTTGTTTGCATTTGACGCAAAACAACGCTCAAAATCGAGCGGTCAAGATGACAGCAGTGTATACTACACTATAGGTGGATGCGGACTATTCTATAGGTTTATTTTTTGCAGTGTGTGTGTGTGTGTGTGTGTGTGTGTGGAGTGTGTGGAAGGATACCACAATGATCCACTAGACTGACGTGTCTCCGGTATAGCGTTAGACGGAAGACCGCAGCAGCAGCAGCAGCCACCCGCTTTATATCCACAGCACTCGAGCACAGCCAGGCAGTCGACACCACCGTTTCTACTGCACAGACACACACAGAGGAGCGGGAATAAAAAAAAACTTCTTGCAAACGACACAGCTGTAGTTTTTTTTTGGCAGCATGTTCCACCTTCGGCAATCTCCGTTTAAAAACACTCGCCCAGCAACTGTTTGATTTTTTGCTGGCGTGTTGTTGGCGATATATCTTTTTTTCTTTTGGGGATAGATTCGTCTCTCTTTTTTTACCACCGTTTCGGCTGATGTAAAAAAGGAAAAAAAGCCTTCTCTATATTGGAATGATGTGGACCTCTCACGATACTATTGGATTTGTTTTCCTAGTCGGATTATGTGTGCAATTGGGATTCTGCTTCGAAGGTAAGAATTGCAGTTGTTTCTTTTTCTCTTTTTCTTTCTTTTACAAAACAGTCCGTGTCGGTGTGATCGTGTCCGGGGATCGCCGCCCTGCATTGGTCGAAGGAGAAAGTGTTAAAAGTGCGCAGCCTTTTCTGGTAAAAGCAAAGGGGACCTCTATTAGGAGGCAAACAGTAAAATAGGCTTTTAAGTGAGATGGATTGTTATAAGCCCATACGCTAGGGAAACAGCTCACGATCGAAGATGGAAAAATGTTGCGTTTTTTTCTTAAATTATTATAGCGTGGTGATGAAAAAAATGCAACTGGTGACTGTTGTGTGATCAAGTCATTTCAGCGGACGGCTTTTTCTTCTTGCATTTTCAAGAATCGTGCAACCAAATAGATAGTCTGCTCAAGTAACGTAACTTATTCTAAGAGACTTCTTCTCAATGGCATGAAAAGTGAAGCGATCGTTGCATTGGTTTAAGCACCGCGGTCAGCTGCTCTATGCGGCTGTGCTGTCCATGGTCCTGAAAACGACGGACGCTCCACTATTATGCGTATAGCGTATTATGCCCTGCTCCGTCTCTGACTGAGATTGAACTCATTCAAACTGCCTCTGCGCCCCCCTATTCCTCCTTGTATCTGCATTCCTAAACCACATGCAAACCCATAATTGTCCCAAAACACCGCTTCGGTGTCTTTTTTACACCATTGAAATGACGGGTTGGAACGAAAGTTTTTGCGAGCACGAATACCCTCACTCTATCGTCGACACTCTCTCCCTCTCTCGCTCCCCCAGGCTAGTCTCGCTTCGGCTTCTCTCAATCCAAACTCATGTATTATTTGAAGTTTTTTTTTCTTTCTCTCCATTTGTGCTTTCTTGTGTTTTTTTCCCTCTCGAGCTGCGAGTTAAAGTTTATTTAGCTTCTGATTGGTATTGAGAGATCATAGGATGGCACAAACAACAACGGTAAAAAAAATAAAATTAAAAAATCCCATAGAAATCTCGACCTGCTCTTAATTAAATATCTAAATAATGTAGCCTACAGTGCGTGCGAGTGTGCGTTATGTAAATCCCTAATGAAGACGCATCAGTATCTGTGACAGGATGGGGGGAGCGGGGGGTAGTGGTGGTGAGGGGAGCCCCCACCGCTGACACGCCGACAATAACGTACCTTTATCAAGCGCTTTGCTTTCAATAACACAGCTGCTGTGTGTGTGTGTGTGTGTGTGTGTGTGTGTGTGTGTGTGAGTGAGCGAGTATACCCAACTAGCTTCTGCGGACAGTTCATTTTAAGTGATGAATGTATGGCTATTTTATATGTTGCGTGCAGAGATCACACCAACTGTCCCCCAAATCATATCAACACCCCCCCCCCTCTCTGTTTCCCGTGTCTCTCATCTGCAGGTCGCTTCACGGATCTGCCCTCCAACATGACGGTGAAAGAGGGACAGAACATAGAAATGGCGTGCGCTTTCCAGAGCGGAACCTCCTCCGTGTATCTGGAGATCCAGTGGTGGTTCGTCAGAGAGCCGGAGCCCACTAACAGCGAGGAGACCGTGGATCCAGAAGAGGTACAAGGGAGATTTTTTTAACCCCCCTTCCCTTTCCCTAATCAGGAACCAGGCGAGTTTTATTTAGAGCACACCCGCTAATAAAGGGAATAAGGGGAGCATCCAACAAGTACCCGTGCCGCGCTATTACGGACAAGCGCCTTATGTCATCATGCAGCGTCGTGTGCATTAGTGCAGAAGCAGCCTCCGGAATGACAGGCACTGACGCTACTACATTTTAACTGGACGATTTTTCCTCACAAGGACTGACATGTAACGACATTCAAATAGCACAAGCCGCTAAGTGATTACAAACTTGTTTTTATCTATTTTTTTTTTATCTTCAATTTTAGACTTGTCCTATATGGATCCACTGTTAGATTTAATTCCACACTGCAGAGGCAGTTCCATGCAAATAGGAAATCATTATAAAGACTTGCAATGTCCATTGTTTTAGCCAAACATTTGGATTTGTAACTTCAGTTCAAGTTCAGTTTAATTCATATATATAATATTCATATATTTTTATGGGCGAAGGTTTGTTTCAACATGAGAGACACACACACACACACACAGGGCTGGACTGGGACCAAAAATTGGCCCTGGCATTTTGGACCCAGACCGGCCCACCACAATTGATCGACCACCCACCAGAACACATTTATCACGGTCCCTTAAAGATGACTGTTCCATTGAATTAAATTAAAATGTTAGTTTATTTTGAACAAGTGTACAGACATATAATACAATAATATTTACAAAGTTTTATAGTAGCTATAGTATTCTGTTGTAGCCTGGCTCCGCCCGCCTACCTACTTCCCCCTCAAATTTAATTTTCCCTTCAGAAGTCAGTCTGGGGCTGCGGTGAATTCACGTGTTTGAGCTCAGGAAAATGTTCGGCCGTCCAATCAGCGAACAGAGCGAGTGGCTGAGAACGATGACGTCGAAGTCGCGCTCCAGTTTCAGTTGGATGCTGCGACCAAACGTTTTGCGATTGGTGGCTGATCCAGAGTGGCACTGGGCAGATCCAATAGTTTTAAACTTCAACAGACACCCGCCTCTTAAGTGAGTGAACGTTTGCCAAATAGAGCAGTTCCAGACCTTCTGTACAAATGAAATGAGGTACGATGGTCTGGTAGGACCAGGCTAATTCTGTTGTGGGTGGTGCTCAAAAAATGCCTCTAACATGGTAGGCTCAGGACGGACAAAGTAATCAACCTCCTGCTCCTTGCTCTCTCTCTCTCCAGACTCCTCCTCTGTGGATGGTGGCTCAACCTGTTTCATAAATGAGGAGAGACACAATTGATTGAGGTTTTAAGGATGTATCAGTTAAAGAGGTGGAAAGATGCATTACAATAGATTTATACAGGCAAAATGCACAAATTGTTGTTTTACTAAGTAAACCAATGTGAAAAAAGTGTACAAAAGTAATGGTCTAATGTGTATTATTCTAAAGTACATGATGGTCTAGAAAGCAGGTCTAGTAAAAGAAACTCAACAGCTTGTAAAAAGTAAGTAGGCTACAATTCTGTGGTGGTCTAATTTTCTGAATGTTCTAAAAAAGAGAAGCCTAATGCCTCAAACACTGAAAGTGTTGTGAAAGGAGAAAGTGTGACAACTTTATGTTGCATATTTGAGTGAATATACTTTTCTGCATTTACTGTTAACTTTGTGATAGGCTATATTAATATATTTTTAATGGTCAGGTCAAATTAGTCTGTATTTTTAAATTGCATTTAAATTATATATAAAATAAATAAAATTCAAGTATGTTTAACCATGTCAACAATCAGTACAGAAAAGTATATTTAAGTAAAACATTATTAAATCCACTATACTGAATAAGTAGGCTACAGCAAGAAGCAAAAACTGACAGCTTCCTCACTTTAATGATATGTTGATCAACTATCAAAGTAATGATACTCTTTGAATACACCAACAACAGAGCTATTTAACTCCTCTTAAAAACCACAAGAGAGCTAGCAAATGTTTAGTAGGTTATTAGCTAAAATAGCCACTTTGACCTGGCTCTATAAATGGCTCTATCCATGATGTTAACGCAAACAGCTAGCTATTGGCAAACTGTACACATGCTGTGTTGGTTAAAATTCAGCAAGCTACACAAATAATTGTTCTCAACATAACTTTATTTTCAACTTCTTACCACTAGTCCTGCAACTGTCTCCTTTCCGTTTCTTCTCCGTTTTTCTCGAGTTGTTTTTCTGTCTGTTAGTGACGTGACGTGACTTGATTGAGTGATTGACAGCCGAGGCCCAAGGGGCGGGACCTCGGTTCTCCGCTGTGTGTGTGATTGGTCCAGGCCCGGTCCAGAACCAATCATGATGAATGGTCCAATATTTCATTGGCCTTTCAGGTTAAGTTGACAGTCTGCGCAGCCGAGAGGGAAGGGACCTCGGCCCACGGCTGTGTGACATGGGCCGGGCCGGGCCGGGCCCAGATTTTTTTTCTTTTCTTTTTTTTTTCTTAAATAGAACCTTGTCGGCCCGGGTCGGCCCAAAAGGCCGCCGGCCCACCGGGCATTTGCCCGGTATGCCAGATGGTCAGTCCAGCCGTGCACACACACACACACACACACACACACTAAAGTTTTGAGCGTCAAACACTTAATTTCCTGCATTTTGGTGAAATTGTGTACACTGATTTCTGCCTTCTCTGCATCAATTCTTGATGGAACTGTCTTTATTTCTGTAAAGTAAAAGACAACATTAAGGTTCCCGGCGATGACACACAAGTAATGTTGTATAATGAAGTAAGGCTCTCAGGTATTCTGTATTGCTTTCAAATATGTATTCTTGCACATTCAAAACATATCACAAACACTTTGGGATGCATATTTTTTACCAACAAATCATAATACAGAAAGGCCATATAGGCTTAAAATTTTACATAAAGCCATGACAGTCAAAATACCCCCCCCCCCCCCCTGAAATCTGTGCCTGTGTTTGATTTGATAGCTTAAAAGGCCCTTCTTTCCCACAAACAGTTAACATAATCCCCTTCACTCACAGGTCCATCAATAATTTGTTTTAATTATTAATTCATTAATAATTAATCATGTACTTACTGTAGGGGGAGAAAAAAATAGCTAATTTTGGCTATTAATTACATAAAAAATGAAAGTAAATGAGCCTGATTATTCATGAATGTGACTCAATCAATACAGCCAAAGCATATTCTTGTTCATTGCCTCATTAAAACAGTGCATTGGAAGTGTGCTGGCATTTTTTGTTATGTATTGCTGTTGCATTACTGCTTCTGCCTATTTGACAGCTTCCACTCGCCCCCAAATAATGAGTCGCTGCTTCGTGGATGAGAGTGCCTTCAGTGTGTATACTGCATTCAAATGGATGGCTGGATGGAAATGACTTGCTTACAATATTGTATGGCAGGTCTGGCGTGCATGTCAAGATTTGGAAGGGCTTCTGTATTGTATTGTCATGACAGACATCAAACGGTGCTGTTTTCTATTTCTGTGACAACGAGGAAGGGGGATTGGAGTGTGTGTTGGGGTGTGTATGTGTGTTCGTAACAGTGGGGCGGTTGGATATCCATATGGCTTTAATTATTGTTCCATTGTTGCCGGGGCTCTCATAGTGGCAGCGGCCAGGCTTTGATGTGTTTTGATCCCACATGACTATTATTGGATGTTGGGCTGAAGTGGCCCTAGTGATGCAGACATCACATTGTTACCCCACATTTCTTATCAGGAAGCTCTGCTTGAAATGAAAGCCGCCGTGTGTGTGTGTGTGTGTGTGTGTGTGTGTGTGTGTGTGTGTGTACAGACTTCTTTGTGAGGACCAGTTTAAGCTTTGAATCCATCGGAGTGAGGACATTTGTGTATAGTGAGGACATTTTGCCTGGTACTCAGTTCTTCAAAGGGCTGTTTGAGTGTTAAGACTTCCTCAGGTTAGAATTTGTTTTGGTTAGGGTTGTTGTGAGGGTTGGGGTCAGGTATTAGTTCTGATGGTTAAGGTTATAGTTTGGGGCCAGGGAATGTCAATGAGTGTCCTCAAAAAGATAGAAGTACAAGAAGAGAGAGTGTGTGTGTGTGTGTGTGTGTGTGTGTGTGTGTGTGTGTGTGTGTGTGTGTGTGTGTGTGTGTGTGTGTGTGTGTGTGTTTGTGTGTGTGTGTGTTCTGCAGTGTTGCAGTGTTGGATGGGAACAGAGTCCAGGCTGTGTGAGCTTGGAAAGCAGCTGGTCTCGTGAAAATCTAGAGGAAATGAGTGCGAAGTCTTAGAATGCAAATATGTTTATGCAAATATCAGCTGCACGGATGAAAAGTGAGAGTTGTTGGATCTTTGAAAGAGATGACATGAAAAGAGGGAAAGCCTAGGAAAACAGACAGCAGCCAGGTTCACAGTGAAATAGTAGTGTCGGGCGGATACTTGATCTTCAACTTTCAACCAACCAGCACCAAGTTTTCAACTTTACAAATGAATGTTCTACTGTGAGATTGGGTTATTTTTTCATCTTTAGCTGGAATTCCCTAGAAAAAATAAATAAAAAATTGTATTCAAGGCAAGACACTGCAAGTGTATACAAACTTATTTTGTTTGTAGTGAAAAAATAGAGGGTATGAATCCAAATTTAAATCTGAGCTGAAAATACTAATACAAATAAATTTGCCATAGTTGTATTAATATAAAGTAGACCAACTATAATAGTTGAACCACACCATAATGTAACCCCATAGAATCCTCTCATTCCAGTGTGTCTGACAGTATCAATTATACAGTTTGTGTCAGCCACAAATAAGACTGATTGTCTGATTTATGATACACTTTGTTTTTAAAAACTTGCCGAAAATAATTTGCTGAAAATATGTTTGCCTGCTCTGTTCTGGTTAGGACCTAATTTCAACCGTGGATGAATCCACATTTTCTGCTCCAGTGAGTCATCATAGCAGCAGGAGATGGATTGCTCTCAAAATGATCTTAGTTCCCAGTAACCAAAAAGTAATCTACAATACTCAAATGTTGGAGATCATTAGACTACTGCAGAGTTCAATTTGCAGTTACAAAATCAAATTGTTTTAATGGACCAAATAGCAGAGGTGGGGGTAAGTCACTAATGTGCAAATCACAAGCAAGTCTCAAGTCATAACCTTCAAGTCTCAAGCACAAGTAACTGTGGTGAGAATCAAGCAAGTCACAAGTCAAGTCATTGCTCAGGTCAAGCAAGTCACAAGTCAAGTCATGCAAAAATCATATTATCTAACCCGGTTTCTACATTTAAAAGACCTGCATTCCACAGTTCTCTTCTTCTTACCGTCATCGACAACATCATCCTTGAACTACAATTGAATTATTCTTGGTCTGACCGAGGGGTCTTCAACTAAAATTTAAATGGGTCCAGTTGACAACATTTTCTTACAGCAAAGGTCTGAATCTCATAATGTCTGCATCCAATAGCGACCCCTTATCTATCACATATGATCAACACCGCACATTTCCTTTTCTTTCAACCACATTTAGGCTACTTTCAAGTAGCTTACTTTTAACATGGAAAACAAGAAAGGCAAATAGTAACAGATAGGCCTGTATACTTACACAAAACAGACACTTAATGCCCATTATGCATTTAAAATAAAACAGGGCAAGGATCTGCGCTATGGCAAAAATATCATATCACCTTTTATTTTATGGCAGGATCATATTTTGATTTATCCCGATTAATTTATTTTTCATACTGGGGGACGAACTGTCATAACGGGCAGTTTGCTGTGCTGTCGGTGCGGGGGCGGCGGCTGTGTCGGAAGGAGCCGGTGAACGTGGAAGGTCGAACTGCATCATATAGGCCTAGGCCTACTTCATAACGGCTGTTTTGTCTCACAGAGATGCTTTTATACAGCCTACAGTCTGTGGAGGTAGAGCGCTAGATAAGGAAGCGTGCGTTATCAAGGCAGCAGCGCTGCAGGAAACGCTCGTTACTTTCGTTTTCTTTTACAAGACTTCCCGGGGCCGTTACAACGTGAAAAGGGAAGGGAAGAAGGCGCTACATATTTACTGTGATTGGGTTATAAGCGTGTGGGAGGCTCACGTGAATTATTCTTGGTCTAGCCCATGGACATATAAAGAAAGGTCTAGCTGCCTCCATGACTGCTGCTCCTGTGTTGACCTGCTGACGCTGTTTGTCCGTGCAGCGCGCTGCGTGCATTGCACTGTAAAATCACCCAATTCATGTGACTCGAGTCCCCCATGTCTGCCTAATAGCCTTCATACATTTTCCTTGTGCAAAGTTTAATCTCATTTCATGGTATTCTGTGAGAATGGCTTGGCATAGAGAAATAAAGAAACAACTAAACATGTCACTAGAGAGAGAGAGAAAGAGAGAGAGAGAGAGAGAGAGAGAGAGAGCTGGTGTTTGGCTCGCGTTTCCACAACAAGAGCTAAATGATTCTCCTCTAAGATTAGAAATTACTCGCGGCCAGGTCATAATTATGCACACACGCACACACACACACACACACACACACAGATACAAACAACTAGTTCACATATTCACGACATCCAGGGTTGATGCTGCTGGCAGGGTCTGCGCACTGCTTGTCATGTTGTTGATCCAAGTCAAAGAGTAAAGATTCTCTGGAGCCAGACATGTGTCTTTACAGAAGATGAGCAGATTGCTGTAGAAGCCATAGGTCATCACTCTTTTTTTCTTTGTATACTACAAACAATGAGGCAATGTAAGGGCATGATTGCACATGATTATTATTGTATGGGTTGTTTTATGGATATTAGGATAATTCAATGATTCTGTTATGAGAACATTTTAAGCCTGAGGGCTTCTATAGCACGTCTATCATTCAACAATTATTCTGTTAAAAATGTAACAGTAAAGACATTCATATTTTGGTGTTAAATATATTGTATGTTCTGGAAATCAACTGGGCAGGATATCAGTAATGAGATGGATGAGGGGTACTTCAAGGTGAATAGGATAACATTTTTAACTCGTAGATATCATCATGCAACTTAGCCAGTTGACAAAATGACATTAAAACTATTATTTTCCGTATACAGGTCTCAAACATGCATTTCCAGCTTGCTTTTTATAACACATAGTATCATAAATCAGACAGTTACCAACATATGAACAAATCCTTCTGTAATGACCTTCAGAATAGTGCTAAGAATGATAATGGATAGTTTAGTTGATCTAAGTGCTTTAGAAGTTGAGAATTGAACAAAAATAATGTTAAGATAATGGTTAAAAATGGTTATATAGGAGAAATATACAGACAAAAACAGACAAGGTTTAGTCAAATAAACACCTACATGTACATTTTGGACATTTTACTAGTTTAAAAGAAAAAAAATGTATGGAAGCAAAATAGAGCTGAGAGTGAAGCAGCAGTGTGCACTTGCGACCTCAACCATGTCTTCTAGAACTTACACCTGTATATGACTCAATTGTTGCCAACTATTTTAAATGGAAAATATAGCTGCCTTGAAATATGTTGACAGGCAAAATAATAAATAAAAAATTATTTCAATCAACAAAGTGCTACATTGGTCTGCCAGTCAGGAGTCAAAGGGAGGTGTTAGGGTGAATGATGGCTTTGATGTTATTGAACAGAGAGCATGTCCAGATTAAAGGCTATGGTTAGGTTTAGGCAAACAAATAAAATAAGCCATAGTCAAAAAAGATCATGAATTTATATTATATTTAATATTGATAAAAAGACTTCACTTCATGTCTTGTGCTTCACTGCATTGCTGATTTTCTTGTTCATCTTCTACTTAAAGCCTTCTCCCTAACCTTAACCAAGTGTTTTTGGAGTTTTTATAAGCAACCATAAAATATTAATTATGCCGCAGCTGCTACGAGTGTAATGTTGTAGGTAACTTTAAGATGTTGTGAATGAACATTTAGCAACTTTTTAGAGATGTTGATCCCCGTAAACTTGTGTTCACGTTCATTTTAAAACAACATCAGTAAGGTGACATTTGTGTGGCATTTTACAGTTTTTTTCGATTGCTAAACCACAGTGAGCGCAACTGGAACGACAAGTGCAAAACTCTAACTACACTATGCACAGCAGCGGTTCATTCGGACCAAACTGTAGCTCGTTTTTCATTGATCAAACACAATTTTCAAAACTCTGCACACCTATCTCATGGCTTAACCACAGCCTGCACAACACTGTGGATTTCCAGCCCTTTTTTTCAAACACTAACACACTACTGCCACAACTGTAAACCACACATTCAAAACAGAATGAATGCCTAGTGCATTTCAAACACTGCAGATTGCAATTTCAACTGAAACGCTAAGAAGGTGTCTTGTTTTAGACTTGTTAGTGAACGTATACAGTATAAAGAGAAAACTCAAAAATATATTTTTTTTTGGAAATGGACCAATGAAGACAGGTTGTTGGAGGGAGAAGAGTGGCAGTGAGAGTGTGGATGTGTGGAGGAAGACAGAGCTGTAATGTCTGTTGAAATACAGTAAGGGCTACACTGATAGACCCTGTTGCGAATCATGGTCTCTCATTGAGAGAGGCAGGGTTGAGAGTGCAACCCAATCTGAAAAAATCTAAAGTTGCATCTGTAATACGAATTTTCCAGCAAACAAACAGCTTAGAGATGCATCCTTACAGTAAATGACAACATTACAGGATAGATTTCTGTATTACAATTATAGAATATTTACACAGATAAATACTACATTTGGAAAGGTTTTCAATAAAATATACACAATATGTATCTATTGAAGCAAACTTCTGATTTTAATTTCTTTTTGTTTTCCTAAAAAAACTGGTATGTTATAAAATAAACAATTTCATGTGAAAGAATGTTATCCTTTCATCAAAGAAAATATTACGTAATTTGTGTGAAATAACTCAAATTATTCAAACTGTAAAGATTAAAAGTTTGTAATTTATGTATTGGGGTTTGATGCTGTTTGTACTCTGAGCAGGTTCTGAGTGACAGTGTGTGTTATCTCAGTGAGGACAATTCATAGTGTTTGCTGCACTGAGCCTATTTTGCAGGTGAAGTGAACTGTTCAGCTCCAGTGACTGTTGGTAGTGCAGACTGTGGTTAGAGTTTTGCACATTGAGCTACAGTTGTGCCCACTGTGGGTTAGCAATCGAAAAAAACTGTAATTGATGCCTCATCTTTTTCAAATGTCATTTTCTATGGATATTTCATTTAATTTCAAATCACGTTTTCTAGAAACCTTAAACAAGATAGGCAGTGATTCACAAGAAAAACGAAAACAAAGTATGTAGGCGGGATCCTGACCCCTCCAGGTTGCATACATCTTAATAGTTCACCATACGTACAGTTAATACATTATGATACTCATTGATAAACCAAGCTAAAGTCAAGGTCCATCTAAGTTATATGTTCATATAAACATGTATATTCCCTTATTTATCAATACTTCAAAGTTATGATTTACTTGCTGCATATTGTTACCTTTATGCCTTTAGTTTAGTTACATTTATTATTTTTTAATTTTTTTCATTTAACTTTTATTTATCCTCGAGAGACCAATTGAGGGGTGACCCTCATTTTGTCGAGTTATACCCCCCCACCAAAAAAAAAAAAAAAATATATATATATATATATATATATATATATATATATATATATATATATATATATATATATAATTATTTTGCTTTAAGAACAGTGTAGCATGCCGGACCTGAACTAGTGCGCAGGCACAATCAATAAAAAAAAACTTAAACTGACTTGAAGGTACCGGCATAATGATTGGGTAACTACAGTATTTGTATCAGTATCAGTATCTGCACATTTCAGAGTGGCCTTTTATTGTGGACAGTCTAAGGCACACCTGTGCACTAATCATGATGTCAGATCAGCATCTTGATGTGGCACACCTGTGAGGTGGGATGGATTATCTCAGCAAAGCAGAAGTGCTCACTATCACACATTTAGACAGATTTGTGAACAATGTTTGAGAGAAATGGTAATATTGTGTATCTGGAATGAATTTTAGATCTTTAAGTCCATCTCATGAAAAATGGGAGCAAAAACAAAAGTGTTGCGTTTATATTTTTGTTGAGTGTACTTAATATAGCTGTTCCCTCTGTTCATCTTACCACCATCAGTCAGCTCTGTACATACCCTTATGATGTAATAAACAGTAAAACAGCCAAGAGGAAAAATCATGGCCAAGGTCATAAATACACCGACAATAAATAAGTAAAACCCTGAGGCTGGGTATTTCTGCATTGCTACTTTGACCTGCCTCTCAGAATCAGCATAGCAAGAACAGAAAATAGCCACTTGGTCACAATTTGACAAAGAGCCTCATTTTAATGTATTTCAATTGAAAGATACTTTAGTAAAATCCCGTATGGTTTTCAAAAACTAAATCCCTTCTATTCTGAAGAGATGGATTGGATTCTTCTTGGGGATTGATCTCTCTCTCTCTCGCTCTCTTTTCTTATCCCGCTAATCCTATGGCTTTTGTTTTGCCATAAGATCAATTTATTGAGCAAAATCTTTACAACACGGTCCACTGGTAATTCTATTTGGTGTGGGGATTATGTTTGGATATCAGGAGAAAAGCTGAGGTTGATTTGTAAAAAAAAAAAACTCTTTTGTTTTCTTACGACGGAGTTTGCACTTGCATGTACCTGTATGTGTATATATATATATATATATATATATATATATATATATATATATATATATATATATATATATATATATATATATATATATATATATAAAAAGCTAACAATAAATTGAATGATTTTGGATTAATATCCTTGCATATGTGGCATATCAGAAAAGGCTACTGTAAAACCTCGACAGTATGAATATCCCAAGCCGGATCAAGCTGAAAAGGCACAAAGGAAGAGAGAGGATGCTGGGTGACTGGGGCGCAGATGTGTTGCTGTTTAAACATTCATACCGCATTTGATTCCTCAAAAAACACCTGGAGTGAGTGAATGGCCGGGCTGCTGCTATAGTGCTGCATGATTCAAACCCTGGATGACTAGACCTGGGAAATGTTAAAAGGTTGCGTGATGTGTCTGTTAAAGTCATACGAATTAAGAAAAAAAAGGAAAGTGGATATGATGCGATGACATAGCCCTATTGCAGGGGAGATAGGGATCAGCTGAGGGCCTTGCAGTCAGAATACAAATGACACTTAAATAAACCAGACACAAAAACTGCACACAAGCCAAAGCAAGCTTTCGCTCTCTATAGGCCAGACACAGCAGGTGAATAGGGTACAATGTTTACTTCGTCATCATCATCTTCATTGTTAACTTATCTAACTTATTTGACCTTACTAATTATCATGAAACCTTACCAGATATTGATGTCATTTTAACAAACATATTAGTGTTCAAAGTATTTTACAGAACCAATTTTGGATACAGCCATTTTGCATTTTATTAATCGAAAATACTTTATAGGGGAGAGTGGCCTAAGTGGTGCATTTTGGAAGTTGTGCCACCCCTTGTTTCTAGAAAACCGTGGAAGAAATTGGAAATGTGACCACATACTGAAGAAGAGCCATCCATTTGACTCATCCTGTAAAGAAGGGAGACACAAGGAATAAAATATAAGCACATTTAAGCTAAAAAAACTATGTTTTGCCTTTCAAAGTAAAATTTCCATGATCAAGGTTTTTTGATTATTGTGTCTGAACAATTATAGACAAGTTTGAAAACATTTGACACATATTTTAGTGCTTTGGTATGCTACATTTTGAGTCTATACAGTTAGCACAATGTCAGCCCTAAATTGCTGCATCATGCTTATTATCCAAATTTCTGGGATTGGGGTGATTTGTGCCAAAGGGCCTGGGTGAGTTATAAGTAAGTAAGTAAGTAAAATGTATTTATAAAAGCACATTTATGACAGTTTGCACTGTCCAAAGTGCTGTACATAGTGCATTCAGTAGGTAAACAATGAAGGTAAAATAACAATAACCAAAATAAAAGACGTAAAGCCCAAACATCCACATAAACACAGATAGTAGTGCATAGGTAAGATAGTTAATGGGGAGGAAACACCAGGGTGTACATATGGGTTTTGAGCCTTGATTTAAAGGCAGAAATGGAGGGGAAATCACATTTGCCAGGTGGCAGTTGGTTCTACAAGGGCGGAGCAACTAGTGCAAAGTACATTTCTGAGAGTTGTGCCAGTGGCATGGCTGTATACGCTGGTCACCAAAAGAAAGTGATTGTCTACAGTAGCTCAGAAGAGAGTGACATCTCCATTCCACTTAACGACACCACTGATGAGAGTTCAGATGGCCAGAAAGATGATGATGGTGACTTTGTCATTGTGAGCTTTGCAAGTAAAACCATTAGATCTGCTAGGCCTTGTTTAAGAAAATTGTCCTTCAATCTTTGTCAACAATTTACTTTATTTACTTAAATAAGTGATTGTCTAATGGATTTGTCTTGCATTACAGTTTATGATATATATATCAATGGCACAATTCACCCCATGGTATTCTCTCCAACCGCACAACTTACACCACACTGGGGGCAAGTTGTGCATCAAGACAACTTTTTCGGAAAGCTATATTTCTTCAACAGTTTATTCCAGATCCAAAGTGTTTATTGCCAGGGATGCACAACACCCTGAAATATATGTACATATTTGAGTTGGAGACTTTACTGTCAAGGCCTTACTTTAAAGTCACTTTGAGTGAAAAGTTGCACAACTTAGGCCACTCTCCCCTGCAAGTCTTAAAAATGCATTTTTGGCATGTTTTCTAAGAAGATATGAACAAAACCCTCTGTTAGTAACCTTCAGAATAGTGCTTAGAATGATAATGCAAAGTTTAGATGATGTGCTGTATGTGCTTTAGAAGTTGAGTATTGGAAAAAAAAAGAGTTGAGATAATGGTCGTTACTTAAAGATGGTTGTATAGGAGAAAATATACAGACGCAAACACTCGACAAGGTTCATTCTAATAAACACATAAATCTTCGTCTTGGACCTTTTGTTAAAACTAACATAAAAGAAGACGTGTTATGGAAACAAAATAGACAAAAGTCTCAAAAATGACCAGTCCTTTGACAAATCATGCTTTTGCCTGCCGTGTCTCACCTTAAACAGTTGAGGTTGATAAATTCAGTGTGTGTAACAGCATGGGAGGCATAAAATCCATGGGGCCACGGTGCTCTCTGTGTGACCTTACTGTCCTAATGCCCGCCCCTCCATCACTGGCTGAACTGCAGCAGCCTCTCCCAAATGCTTTACACAATCAGATAACTGCACTGGGTGATACAATATGATGAGTCCCCGGTAACTGCTCTCATCAACCCCCCGTCAACCGCTCTATGCACACACACAAATGTCTGTAATGATTGTAATGGCTTTCCAAATGGTTTTGCGGTGAGTATGAGTTCTCCACGGGAGGCTTTGCTGTGTGTGTGTGTGTGTGTGTGTGTGTTTGTGTGCAATGCATGCGTGTGTGTGTGTGTGTGTGTGGGCATGCACATGATAGAGTCCCGTCGGGCTTTCATTTTCCACTAGTTGACTGATTAGCACTCACTGTCAGAGGCTGGGCGACAGTCATCGGTCATGGAAGGACAGCTTCCCTTTCAAAACCACTTGCATCTACTGCATTGTTATGTTGGAAAGCTGATCTTGTGTTCATTTCTGTCACCCCCCCACACAAAAAAAAATGGAAGTATCCCTAATGTGCATAGTGTTGAAACTCAAGTGACTCTACAACTGTATTGCCTGTCATTCCTTCAGCTTAACCTTTGCGACAGCTCGGAGTAAAAGTAACACTCTAGAGATCTACTTTTTTAATAAATTGTTGACAGTGTAAAACCATAGCAATTATAGATAAAAATGATAGGCTTCCAGTGTTCTCTGTTAATATTATACAAGACAAACCTGCCGAACTGAAAGTACAGATTCAAAGAAAGCACAATAAAACATGGCCACGATGGTTGGATCAATGTGAAAATGTGACCCTTTCCTTAAAACAATAAAACTGCCGGTAACCCTTTTTTACACCAAGCCTCACAGTTAGCTTCAAAATTCAATTCATCGTCAATGATAGTCTCAAGGTATTTATATGATTGTGCATGCTCAATAGTCTGACCTTTAATTGAAGTGACTTTATGTTTGTTTGTTTCCCTCCTAAAATCAATTAGCATATCTTAAATTGTTACTGTAGATTAGTGCACTGTAGAGTTGAACAGACATTATTTAAACAGGATAAATAGCGCGATTATTGGGGACTATATTTTCAGCAAAAGGTTAATCCAAATTTGGAGCTCTTGTTATTATTTGGGGCAGCAGGACAGTGTGTGGGTTTGAGTCTAAATAAACTACAGTGTGTTTGTGTATGAAAAAACATGGCACCTACTAGGGTTTGGCGGAATCCAATGTTTCATACCTTTAGGCCTAATCCTTTACCCAAATTCTCTCACGGGTACACGGTATTACCGCTGGGTAATACCTATTTCTACTCTCATTTAGCCTGCTTGTTTTAGTTTCTGGCCTAACACTACATTTTACAAGTTACATTGAACTAAACACCATACAGTTACCTGCGCCAAATCCAACTTTTTAGTGAACAGCACTTGAACACATCACAATGTAACTCAATACAACCTATGGTCCAAACGAAGGAAATAAACTAAATCCCTAATACATGCCTTATGAGAGCCTTATGACATCATAAGGCACTAATAAGGCAGTTATTAGAAACATTCCCACATTGCACAGACATTGCAAATTTTTTCATAACGGTAATTAAAGGAATATTTCCACAGAATTTTCTAGTTAAAGGATTACCATTGCTATGTTTAAATATCCTGGGATACGGCTTGGGTACTATCGCCCAACCCTACCTGATGTGTCTTTAAAAGTTTTTGGACAACAATGGAGCTCTACGGCTCAAAGGAGGGAGGTATATCAGGTTTAAAACACACACACAAACACACAGACAAACACGCATGTGGAGTATAAGTGAACAAAATAAAGCATATATAGAATATCTCAAGCTGTCTGCTTTATAGTGAACTCTAAAAGGCGCATAATAGATTTTTTGAGTGGTGAATAATTGACAATGGCAACACCGAGGAAAGGTTGTGCCAAGGTTCTCTAGTTAGAGGGCATCTTATTGTCCCATGATGGCAATGCAGTGAGTGTTGTGGAATATGATTGACTGTTGTTGTGTGAGAGAAAGTGACAGATGGAGCTCTGTAAGCCCGACACTGTGCTATCTCAGAAATGGGAAAAAGAAAGCGCCCCAGCATTACTTCTCCATATTGATTAATCTCATTCGGAAAGCCTGTCTGCTTTTCTCTTCTTTGAAAAATCAAAGCGCTAGAATGACTCATTGTGGAATGTCACGCAATACAAACATAATGCGGTTTGATATTTTGAAGGTCCCTGAGAATAATTTTACTCTTTTCAAGGATTTTATTTGTCTGTTTGGATTTGCATAATTTTAATTTGGTCTGCCTTTAACACCATTATGACACTCCACCAGCCTTGCAGTGTTTGTGTTGCTTGGCCTGCCACATGGCCTGATCTCACATGAAGATGTCATTTTCATCTTTTGTTAAATTGATTAAATAAGCGAGACATGTTATGAAAACCACTGAAATCAATAGACTAGAACAACAGCCTTGCAGTTATATGCCTCTGTGAGGCACACAGTTGTAGAACGGCAACATTACAGTGGTGGTAGGCAATGCTTTAAAGAAAGTAAACTCCTAAAAAGCTACCCTATGGTACAAGGTCACCAATAGCTCACAATATGTAAGGTCACATTGACCCTTGACCTCAAAAATGGATTCAGTTCATCTTTGAGTCATCATGTGTGCAAACTTTAAAGAAAATCCCGGACAGTGTTTGTGAGTTATTGCGCTCACAATACGTGAAGTCACAGTGACATTTGACCCCTCAAAATTGAATCAGCTTATCCTGATATCCACGTATGAGTTTGTGCCAAATTTAACAAAAATCCCTCAAAGCGTTCTTGAGATACTGTGTTCGTGTGGCATGACCTTCAAATTCTAATCAGTTCATCCGTGAATTAGGGTGGAAATTTGTGTCCAGTTTGAAGAAAAATCCCTCAAAGTGTTCATGATGATAATGCGCTTACAAGATTGTCCCGGGACGGTCAGGCGTACAGACAGACAGTACATACATTCGGACAGAAGGACAACACGAAAATGCCTATGCAGCCTTCTTAATGCCTATACATGGAATCACAGAAAGGTTAACAATGCATCTATTTGTATTTTCTTTCATTGATCTTTTTCCTGTGAATTCTGCTTTGCCAGGAAAACCTGATGCGAGAATTGTGTTGTATTGTCGGATTGTGGGGGCAATGTTGGGTTCATTGACATGCTGCAGAGGGAAGGAGGTTAATGGAGGGAGGGAGGGAGGGATGAGTGGACCGGGCGCAGATGGAAGAAACATATGGGAGGTGTGATGCAATAAGGATACAGGATGCCTCAGGGGAAATAACTAGAAGAGAGTCATACATGCATACAAGAACAAAACCCTAATTTACCACATGCATGGAGACAGTCTTGTTTACTGGTTAGAGTGTCGACATGAACAAAGTGGACTCACTGTCCCTGCTGCAAGGCCATGTTCGGGGAATGAGCGCTAACACTAGCTTGTTAGCTCTGGGCCTCAATTAAAGTTGAACTTTGTATGATTTTCAGTTTAAAAAAAGTGTTTATTCATTAGGAGTTCATCTGTTTATAAATTGTAAAAAAAAATGTTTTGAACATATTTCATGAGTACAGATAGAAATGTATCAATCAATGTGAAGATCAACCAACATGGACATTTATATTGGCTGGAAATGTCAAGAACTTCAAAAACACAATAACTTAAAGGTCACATATTATGATCATTTTCAGGTTCAAAAATGTAATTTTGGCTTCTACTAGCAATTGTTTTTTATCATGTACAGTCCAAAAAACCTTTTATATATCTCACAGTGGCATAGCTAAATATCCTCTTTTCACTCTGTCTGAAATGCTCCGTTTTAGAGCCTGTCTCTTTAAGCCCTGCATTCCAAATAGCTTAGTCTGCTCTGGTTGGCCCTCATCAAACCAGTTTAAATCTAACTGCCAGTTAGATTCAGGGGTATCGGGGGGTGTGGTGTATCACAGGTGGCGGTTAGAAGTTATGTTGGTAATGAGGGGGCGTGGCCTCTACCTTTATGACGCCTTCACTACCTGACTGTGGTTTTTGAACAAAGCTTTTCAGAAGAAGTGGAGAAAAAGATAGGGTAGTTTTTTTTCTCATACTTTGGGAGGTTCTAGTCACACCTGGGACCCAAATTAATGTTGAAAAAACATGGAAAAAATGCATTTAACATATTAGGATCTCGAACCCCCTTAATAATAATAATAGGTTACCACAGGGTATCGGCTCTGGAAAAAAAATCATACAAAAGTTATATATTAGTATGCCTGTCAATCACAAATGCTCTCCCACCATCCATACATTTTACTGGAGCCATAATATTTACCAACAGCTTTCCCATAATCCACCAAATGCCTTTTGGTGCTTCAATCAGTAGCAGATAATGACCAGTGATGGCAGAGAGAGGGCTTATATACATCACAGGGGGGACAGGAAATTAAACATGGATTAGAGAGATGGTTTATCCTTTTGCTGTTCGATAGCAGAGGCAGATTGCAATACACGCTGTAATGATGGAGGTGTTAAGGTTGGCTGGCATCTTTGACACCAATGGAAATCAGCTTATATATATACACTGACTATGTTTCTGCACGTCGATCTGAATGCACAAGCTCTTATATATTATATATTTGTATTGCTGATATGGCAGCGAGGATTGCATTGAAAATTTAAAACCGCGGCTGCTGATGCGACGCTTGTATTCAATTCACAAAATATCCGTGCCTCACCATAACAGTGCGCCGAGGTTTTCATTCTCCACCTTGGCTCAAAAAAAGCAATTCATCCTGCATCGTTTCCATTTTTAGCACACACAAAAAAAAAGTTTCAAAATGCATTTTCTCTTCTGCTAGTGAGGGGATCTGAACATCCCCCCAAACTACACACACACACGCACACGCACACACACACACACACACTCCTATTTTTCTTCTTCTGTCGGACACAGCCTTGTTATTGTCTTGCCAAAAGCCTAGAATTATATGTTTTCTCTCCTTGTACACAAAAGGGTGGAAATTTCACTGTCACAGATATACACGGTCGTAAAAACAGAAAAGTCTCTTTATTGTTTTTGTTTTTTTATGTGGTGCCCCTGGTACTTTTATGTCTAGCCACCACTAGAGATAAAAGGAGGGGTTGGATCTCATGTCTGCCTTTTCCTAAACAGAGGAACAGATAATTCAATCAGCGGATCCTTTGCTGTCACTATTTTCTTCTTGACCCTGCTGTTACACTTGTCACCAAAGGGGAAACGGAATCCATTTTGGTGACACAAAAGCACTTGCCCAGAGACTGAGAGAAGTCCACTTTTTCAAATTGAATCAGAGGGCTTCTCCAAAATGCCTATACGGATGGTTTCAAGCCCTTTGATGTCAGCTCTGTTGGATTGAATCTCCCATTGTTGGAAAGCTTGCCAAAGTTTCTGCCCTTTATCTGGCTCACTCACTCTGTGTCGTGCAGCCTGACACAGGCGCGTGTTTTTGTTTGTTTGCACAACCCTTGTTGATTGTGTTTTTTGCACATGTACATTTCTCCTTTTTTTCTTCTGCAACTTTATTTTAATTCAAATTAATAGGGCAAAATTACTATTGTAACAGGAGACCTTCGATAACTTTCAATATTAGATTTGATGGCGAGGTACTGTACGTCACTCCCCCACTCAGGCAATTAAATATCTATATACAGCACTGTCTACTTTGAAAACAAACAAAACGACAATTTTGCAATTAAAATTCAATGGGTACTCTTTGATTCCATTGTTATTAAATATGTGCAATAGGTTAGATTAATTTGGATTTGATATTTATCTATGTTCAGTAAAGTAGCTGCAAAGAATGTCAGATTGATAATGGCAATATGACGCTTGATCTAGTAGCATTCATAAACACAGGCTTTTCCTGTGTGCCTGCTGTAAATCATTTGGTCTGAGTTGGTAGGGATTCAGACCCGAGCAAAGGCATTAACAATAACTCCATAAAAAATAGCATTATTTTCACTGACGGTCTTGTTTGCTGCAGGTCATTTAGAATCATCAGAGGAAAATGTGACTGTTTCACATACATTTCAAAGTTCCTCGTATAGGATGTTTAAATCTAGGAGATCCAGTTGATCCTGAATTGTTGAGAACTTATCCAGAAACATCCTCAAAGGTTAAGTCTGCTGTAAAATCAACAACAATAAACATGTGATCATAACTGGGTAATATTTTAGCATTAGTTCCCAAGGAGGTTATAGTTTCTTTTGATTATTTTTCACTTTGGCTCAGGTTCATTTATCAAAATTGGATTATTTTCAACTACACTACTGTATATTGGTAAAGAAAAACCACTTATGTCTTCCATCACTGCCTTCAACCAAGGGGGGACTTCTGGGCATGAGTGCTTTCAAAGTAGCACTTGCTGCTGGTTACATTAGCATCACTCACCTTAACTGTACTGTGAGCGCACATTTTTTCTTCCTAAATTGGCATGGGGCAGTTTTGCGGTGCCACTGGCATACTTTATGGCAGGGCTTCATGTTTTTTTTAAATGGCAAATGCATTGTAAAGTTGTCAGGCACAAGTGTTGAAAATAGTTTGGAAATGTTTTCAGGGAACAGATTGCTGGAAGGAGAGGTGTGATTGAGATAGCTGGGAGGGATGGGACAGGTGGAACCCGGACATACAGAGAACAAATGGCCTTCAAAGATTGCAGCTATATTGATTTTTATCAAATTTCACACAGAATTTGAGTGGGTGTTATGTGGTGTAGATTTGTCTTTGAGTGCCATTTCTACTGTATCACTTTTCAGATATGTATCAGCCAATATGTATGCACCCCCAACTTTATAAGCCAATTAATAAAGTGTCAAATATATCAATCATAAGACTGGCTCTTGAATTCAGATACATATATTTTCCAAAACCTGAATCAACAACAAAACTGAGCACCTTTCCACGAAAAATATATAGGACGCCATTTTTTTTCCAATTCGGCTTCCATCTTATGAGATGTTCATGTTATAGACTCAAGGCATCCATCTACGTTGCTCTCAGGTTTTAATTCAGCAAAAAAAAAAGCAGCTCAATACTCTGGTGTCTGTGAGCCAGAGATCTCATTAAGAGCACCATTAATCTTGCCTGTACATGTCCTAGCGGCGATGCTATTAATTATAACATTTACGTTTTTTGATAAGACAAATTGATGTTTTCATAATTACCATGATTACCATCTAGTGTTACTATTGCTGGCCTTTTTTTTCATCAGCCCCTCAGTGTTTATAGTATAAACCCGGCACACTTGTAGGAAAAATGTCTGTTGTTTTTTTAATTGCAGGAAAATATATATACAAAGGCCTTTTATGTTCTGTGTGAAGATGAGAAAGCAGACTCTTCAAATGTTGTATCACAAACATAAACGTTTCAAATAGATACATCTGTGAGAAAATTGCAGTAATACAACATTGACAGAAAAAATATGCCGAATTGAGGTTCATGGAGATGGTGACACAACTGCCAATTTACTTTTAGAACAATCCCAAATGAATGGAAGTCAAAGGCTTGTCTAGAAGTGTAGAGAAAAATACACCCATAAGATAACACTGTAGGTTTGTTTCTCGTGCACTTAGGAGATGATATATATGCATACACACATTCCTGCAAACTGTTCTCACACAGCAGTCGGTGGCGTTAACGCATCGAGAAACACAGCCCTCTGCCAAGCAAGGGCAAGGGGAGAAGACGGCTGCCTGCCAGTGTGACATAAATCAAAAACACTGCAGGTTTTTCGAAAATCTCATCTTTTGCAAATGTTTTCGGGAGAAAGGAAAATGCATTCAACACGTTTGTCACTCCTCAAGGATACACACATCAAATTGATGTACCTGGCTTCAGATGTTCTCTCGATATCTTTTACAATGTAACACCCAGACTGAATGCTATGCTTCAAATGATATGAGTCTGGTTGGTCTGGGTTTTCCTTTAAAAACAGTTCAGCTATCAGGACTCCCCACAAATACATCTTGGGTAATAATGTACTGATAATAACCCCTGTATTGTAATTGCAATCAAATAAAAGGACATTTGAAGTGTTTATTAATGCAAAATGTTTTGTCAACAATCATATTACTCATTTCATGGCATGCTTGTCATCCTCGATTTTCTTCCATTGCCATACTACCGTCAGAAACAGCAGCGACTCAAACAACCATGGTTAAGGTCAGTCAGTGATTCTGGAGAATACTTGTTCTGAAAATCCCTTTTTGTCAAAATCAGTGATTACCTGTTCACAATCTGCTACCTTGTCCGTACAGTGTGTGTGTGTGTGTGTCTGTGTGTGTGTGTGTGTGTGTGTGTGTGTGTGTGTGTGTGTGTGTGTTTGTGTGTGCTGAAAAAAATTCCAGTGTTAATACACAGCCTAGGCTCTGTAAACAACAAGCATTCTCAAGAATCACTGACACTCCACCTTTTAATGATACACTAGAGTTCATCACTAGCAATTACGTTCCTCCAAGATCTTGTCGAATCTCTTTTTTGTTTAATGATGAATAATAGATAAAGCAACTGTATCGTGTAGAGTTCAAAAGTGCATCTGAGAAAGCGGTGCACACTAACAGAATAATGTACAGATAAACTGATGTTTAAAAAAAAAGTACAAAGCTTGTTTGTTTTGGACAGTAGGACGCTTCAGTGAAAGCTGGAGGGCTGGACAACTGAAAGATACATATGGGGGAAGGCAGTATTTTTTTTATTTTTATTTTCTGGATCCTAATGGCAGCCGGCTATTGCCAGAGGAGAAGTGTGGACGATGATTTGTTTCAGCTCACAAGACTGGTGGCCCCATAATGCTTTCCCTGAGGGGGCTTGGATCTAATGTAGTGGACTTTTATTGGCCATCGTGATTCATTCCCACTAATTGCTATAGCAGTCTCCCTTTATTCACATATCTTTACAGAGATCTAGCTAATTACATGCCCACTGCCAGATTGCTCTACCTCTAACCATTTCCAATCACCTTTTTTCTCTCTATCATATCCTATATAACTTACATAAATCTACCTTTTGATCTAGTTTTAATTTTTAATTTGTATCTATTTATACATATGTAAATACTCACAGTAACTTAATACCTTATTTCTTGTGTGTATATATTCTGGTAAAACTTATATTCTATTTAATTCTATTTTCATTTAATTCTTTTGTATTTTTTTTCTATTTTGATCACAGTGATACAAAGTTTATCACACCACGACATTCACTGCATATTTTGTATGATCATGTGACAAATAAAGCCTGTCAATCTTGAATCTAGAATCTAAAATGGCTGCTGAGTCACAGTGAATGGAGGCCTACACATAGATAAAGGAGCGCTCCCTGTTTAAAGGTTTCTGGGAAGATTCATAGTCTTTGCTAAAACCCAAACACATTTCATATAGTGGACATCATTATCTCTGGCTTTGTCTGGACATTGTGGAGTCACTGTGAAGGCTGGTGAACATAGAAAAAAAAGGACTTGTCTTTTATTAGATATATCTAAATGACTCAGTGGTGTATCTTTAGAGATTCAAAATGGTTCATAACCGTATGTTAGTGGCAATATGAAGTCATTATAAATCATAATCAGTAGCAGGGCAGGATTAATGCATGGGTGGAGACAGGGATGAAACAGATTAATTGTCTGTCCCAATGAGCCTCAGGTCCCCCCCCCACTCTCTTCGCATTCTAGTGGTGTCACTGAATACAAATACATTCTTCAGATATGGAGAGACCATGTTTTGATATTTTGACATGACATTGTAAACAGACTGACACAGTGATGTAGTATACACACTTTGTGTTTTAGAGTTTTCATACAGTATACTATCATCCGATTGAGACTTTTTGGTAAACTTGTAAACTAATCAAGATGATTGTTGCTTCAGGTTTGTGGAAATTAACTTTAAAATAAGATAAAAAAAAACAGACACCACCCTGGTCAATTTTGCGATTTTTGTCTAGTTTGCTTCCAAAACATGTCTGTTTTCATAGTAGTATAGATAAAAGGTACAAAGGTACAATTTTTTTTTTGACTGAACCTTTAATACATTTTTTTCGAAGCTGACTCATTGGCATCATATTCAACCCAAGCTCCGTGAGCCAATCACCATGTCGCTGTCTTTCTCTGCTGTCAGTCCTCATTTCAGTTTGATCGATGCAACCCTTCCTCTACCCCATTCACCTCCAGTCCTTTTAACGATAGGCCTACCAATCGGAATCAGTCATTCTACACAACCCTTGGCTTCACTGACCCCTCCCCCCTTCAGATGACATTAAAATTCATGACATTAATCGCCAAGGATTCCTTTGAAATGTAGTCTTCATCACTATGTCGATAAATCAATTGTTCCATTCTTAAAACCTCTGATTCATTTAAGTCTCCCCCTGATTGAAATTGTCAGTTTAGCTTTGACATTCCTTAAAACGGTCACATAGTGGCAAGCATTAAATACAGCCCTTGATTTGTCATAGGCTCGCTCATTGTGAATTGACAAACATGTAGTCTTGTATCACGGTTAGTATCCTTGTCATATAGAGTGAGTGTATGGAATGTTACCAATCTCAAGTGGGGCACAAAAGCGACAGATTTTCATTACAGTGCAGCGCAGTTATTAGTGGAGCTTAGAGGACGTTTGGTTTCAGTCAAAATGAGCTTGTGGCAAAGATACATAATGTGTGTTTTAAAACGTTTTTGCGTATGAGTTATTGATTTATTAATTAATACATTTGAGTTTATTCTCAAAATTTGTATTTCCTCCTTAAAGTGTATATTATGATAATGGGCCAAATATCCTTCCATAGATTGCAGTACAACAGGACCTAGTTTATATTCCAGGGTTAAATAAAACATTGGATTTGTTACAGAAGCTAGTACAAATTCTCACGTGTCGACGGTGGCAGTCTACAGGTTGCTACACTAACCCTAACCCTTCATTATTGCAAATTCTGACACTCAAGTCACCAAAAAACATGGAAGGAGCCAGCAGGTAGGGTGACTTCCTCATTACTCAGCCCCGTCCGTCTGCTGGCATTAGTCCTACCAACCACCATGGTACTTATGGACTGCACAAGCTCAACCGCAGACTGGAATTTACACTGAACACTCGTTCATTTTGACTTAAGAACATATTTTAATTTGCCTTTTTTTATTGAAAGAACTGTATTTATGTACATGTTTTTAGTGGCCGCATCTCCTTTCATTGAAATTAATGAACAGCAAAACGAGTTACAGAGGGACATGTGGGGATTTTCTTACATAATTCATGTAATTTACCTCATAAATAGATATGACAAAATATATTTTAAGAACAATTAAGTGGCTCCCACAAAATTGCCAAGACTTAGCCTGTCAATTTCGGCCTATTTTAGAAGATAATGGGCACCAGCATTGAGCATCTGTGGCTGATTGCTGCTCTCAGCTCTGGCAGTGTGTGTTGGCATTGTGTGTTGGCTGTGGTCGCTCCTTCTCACTGGTTGTTTAGGCAAACCCCCTCGTGTTGATCCAACGGCAGAGTGTGTGAGAAAGACAGCTGTCTGTCTGTCTGGCTGCTAAGACTGGTAAAAGGGGGAAAATGTGTAGAATGAGTGGAGAAACATAATAAACGCAGATGCTTCCATCCGGGACAATGAATGAATGGTGCGTGTGATGAGCACTGTACGTTATGTGACTCATACTGTATGCTGTGGCCTTCACAGTCACCACATTTCAACCATTGAACCTGATTTTGGAGCAATGTGTGAGACACCTAGCCTGGAAATCCAGACCCTGATATCTTGAACGATAGAGGGTCTGGCCACGATCAATAGTAATTTCCAACTCAAGGGGCGGCTCCTACTCGTGCATTTCAAATGCCACTGCACGCAGTTGGATAGCACTACAACCAATCAGAGCAATGCACAAGGTGACAGCTGTTAAACTGTTAAATTAAACGTTTGTCGTGGTCGGTCGGCAAAACAGAACATTCCACTTACTTGCTAATGAAAGATTTGAGTGCCGTCTTCCAAATCGTAAAGGGTCGAGGCCAAAGCAGTCTCAAACTCACACAACATATCCGCAGCCATCTTTGATGTTTACTATCACGGCTTCAACGTCGCATGCACGTCACTGTCGTCATCCGGTTACGTCCTCCCCAGAGTACCATACAAAGGGCTCTGGCGCGCCCATATTAGATAGAACCAATTGATACGTGAGCCCGTATTTCTGGTCTTTTTGAAAAAGCTTCAACGGAGAGTTTCCAGACCAAATTTAATTTGCCAGCGCCTAGTGGCAGGTCTGGGAATGCCAGGCTATGAGACATCATCTCTCTTGTAAAAACACAGAATGAGGCAAATGTCTTTGAGATGAATTCTGCCCGGGCCATTCTTGTGAGCGCAATATCTCATGAACGCTTTGAGGGATTTTTCTTCAAACTTTGCGCAAATGTCCAATCTTACTCACAGATAAACTGATCATATCTTAGAGGTCAAAGGTCAAGATCAATGTGACCTTGACTATTGTGAAGGTAATATCCTAAGAACGCATAGAGGGATTTTTGTCAAATTTGTACTGACTCAAAGATTAAATGAATAGATTTTCTAAGGTCGAAGGTTACTGTGACCTTACAAATTGTCAGGTTGCAGTGACCTTGTGCCATACAGTAGCTTCTTAGGAGCGTTGCCTTCTTCAACACCTTGCCTACCACCACTGGACTTTCACCGTTGGGGAATTGTATGTCTTGCAGAGGCATAAAAACCACCAGACGGTATTTCTTGTTTCTACATATTTGTTCATGGCCACCTTTTTCTTTTCTTTTTTTCCCCTCCATTAGCAAAACACAATGTCCTAACGGCTGTAGTAAAAAAAGGCTCTTTTCTTTGCTCGGTCGGCTCAGTATCTCCGGGCCTTATAGGTGTTAGGCTGCCTGAGTGTATGTGTGTGTGTGTGTGGGGGGGGGAGATTATACTTTTGAAAGATTTATTTGAGATAATTTTAAGCCCTTTTGTAGCTATAGTGGCCATTGAAGCAAGGTATTAAGTGTCAAAAAAGGAACAAACGCATGCATAAAAATCATTTTCAACTATGGTCCCTTTGGAGTATATAGCGGTAGGAGCCTGAGCACATTACGGGTGAAAGCCTTGTCAGCGCTGATATGCGGCTGACAGTGACTGGCTGGATATCTGAGGTAGAAAGAATGATACTGACAGACAGGGAGACAGTAAGGGCAAAGGCAGGTAATGGAGGGAAGAGTGTAGAAGACAATTCCAGAAGGGATTATTGCAGATGGATAGATGGTATACATATCTTCTTGAAAAGACAAGAGGAAAGAAAATGGCTGAAAATATAAAAAGGTCGGTGTATTATGTGTGTGTGATAACGCAGGCCGTTGTATCTACTCCACTGCAGATAGTTAAAGACGGATGAGAGAGAATCTGTGTGGGTATAATATGTGTGTGTGGGCTGGTTTTATGATTATAACGCATGTTGTGGGGACATTTCTCAGTTTACACAGTGACATTGTGGTGCCACACCTTCCTTTTGGAGACAAAATGGAACTCCCCATAATTTAATAATGACATTTGAGGGTGAAGACTTGCTTTAAGGTAAGGTTAGAGTTATGTTTCGGTTAAGGTTAGGGTAACGGTTACGCAAGTAGTGGTTATGGTTAGAGCAAATCTCCAGGAAACGAATATAAGTCAATGTAATGTCCTCGAAGTGATGAAAACACAACATGTGTGTGTGCGTGTGTGGGCACCAGAGAGAGAGAGAGAGAGAGAGAGAGAAAGAGCGAGAGAAGCAGAGAAATGGGACTCCACTAGGCCTCCTATATCCAGGGATAATAGAGCTGTCACACTGTTTTGACTCAGGGCATTGATTCTGCCTTTAATTGCTCCAGGCCTGCGCCGGCATGGATAGCAGTCCGGAGGATATTAAATGTAATGTATTGTTGCACTAGAACAGTTATGACACTGATCACACACTGATATGTACTCATGTGTTGTCAGTGCCAATAATCCCTTTTATCGATCGGGGGCCGCCTCCAAACAATTACGGCCGATTGTTTGGGGGGCATAACTCAGACGGAGCCGCGACGCAAGGATATTTTTATTGAGCCAAACTAATGATTTCCTGCATCCCCGTCTTTCCTTTTTATTTCCAGTATTATTTATTTCCCCCTCAATGATGTTCAAAGGGGATAGGACTAAAATGTATATTCAGTCATAAGAAAGGGGGAATACATGCCATTAAAGGTGCACTGTGTAACGTTGGGTGGGTCAGAGAAGTGAACATTTTCTAAGGTATATTCTCATAACTCATAAACAAATACCCTTCCTCTGAAACTGCATGGTGCACCTTTAATGCTTAAACCCTATTGGCCAAAATGTATTTTTTTCTGCAATGACTCTGCTCACAGTAGTTTGTTTCAACCACATTTCTATCAGGCTTTTAGAGAGAGGCTTGCAGAGGATTCATTGGTACATTTCCTATGTCCTGGTATCAACTCAGTCACGTTTAAAGTGCAACAATGGTTGTTCCGAATAGTCACACTCAAAAGGTGGGGTTCAAAAAGCTTCAGTGAGAGAGAGGGGAGATGAAAAAGACACTTGAACAGGTATTAAGGTGCAATCCTTTGGATGATCCTTGCTGAGGTATTCATGGTATTTCCCTTGGTTGTACATTTGAAAAGAGGACAGAACTATTACTTGAAAGAAAAGTGCCAGTGCTCCCACTTCAACTCCAAACGGCTGCCCGTACGTTGGATGAACTGGACATGCTTGCTGGGTTGATGGTTTATGGAAGATATAACAATTGTCGGATGCAACCCACCCCCCCCTCCCCCCCAAATTCCAGCTTGAATACAATTGTGAGTGAAAAGGGCTTCAGATGCTTTAAGATGGACCTGACAATCAATTTCTTTCAATCATACATACACCTTTAACCTGACCATGCAGCATTTGCTGAAGCCAATTGATGAACAACTGCTGGCCTCGAGTGTTCATTGAAGATACTAGCCAGAGCAGTGAGAACAGTAAAACACATTGCCTTCGTCAGTTTCTATACAACTCCATATCTCACTTAATGCTATGGATTGGTGTATGTTTAACTAATTGGGACCCCTAGCTGTTGTGTGTAAAATGGAATGTTGTCAGCTTTAGTTTATTTAGCAAATTAGTTTTGATGATGAATATTCACTGACTGTAACAAAGTGTTTTGAAATAAACTGAAACCAAGATGCTCTGCAAAGCCAAACAAGTGAGATGTCTGCCTACATTTAACACCTCAGAATAACAACAGGATTTTTGAGATGGCAATACATAGCTCTTTCGCCAGCAACTACAGATATAACTTGTCGAGTTTACATTTCTACACGTCAATAAGGATTTAAAGTGAACAATTAAAGGACAGCTTTGGTGTTATTTTTAATATGGCTATGTTAAAAGCCTCTCCTTGATTCCAGACTATGCGTTAAGCTAGGTTAAGCATCTGTGTGCTGGATGCACCCAGATGAAAATAATATCGATCTCCTCCTCTGACCCTGGGGGTAAAGATGGTAATAAATGTCTGTTTATTCTAAAGCAGCTCTATAAGCCATCATGTTTGGGGGCGACTGTGGCTCAGTTGGTAGAGCGGGTTGGCCGATGATCAAAGGGTTGGAGGTTCGATCCCCGCCCTGCCACCTATGTCATAGTTGTTGTGTCCTTGGGCAAAACACTTCACCGAACCTGCCTCGTGGGAATGTTGATAGTTAGCCTGCTATCGGTGTATGAATGTGTGTGTGAATGGTAACATGGGAAAGGAAAACAAGTCTCCCGTGCAAAAGAGTCTTCGGTCTAAATGGGATATACCTGTATAAATAAAGGTTAAAAAAAAATGTTAGCCATGTCTCCCTTTTAGCAGATAGTAGTTGGTAATTTTACATTTTAATTTGATGGATTTTATTACCTGGAACTATGAAGTTATGCCCTTTGCTTGGCTAGTGCCTGTACCCCAAATGTTAGATATTAGATAGTGGGTTGGGGAACTTTACCTGATAAACACACATACCTGATAAACAATTATTATTATAAAGTTATGTCTATTTATAATTGTTCACACATGTTATTACCAGCAGGCACATAGCGTACCGTGCCGTACCTATTTTTGTCACCCTTTCGTTGGAGTAGACTCTACTCCAAGGGTAGACAAAAAGAGGTCCCCTGAGGGTCCCAAGGGGGTGGAGCTACACATGGCAGTCTGTTGATTGGTCGACATAATCATCATTTCTGCTAGATAAACCGCAATGTGATATCACCTTGGAAAGAGCAATTAATCTTTATCTGGATGTCTTTTGAGGAATTTGTGCTAACTCTTGTCACGTTCTTGCTCTTCTTTGTATTAATTTGCGGGCTACACTGTGATGTGCTGCTATGATGTCATTATTGTTACCATATACCCCCGCCTACCAAGTAAGAGTGCTGTTGGCAGTGGAAACACAAGCCAGATCTAGGGTCTAACCGTTCTGTACCAAACCATACCATATCGTACCACTCCGAACTGTACTGCTCCATGGAAACAGGCTGTGGTGGTAGAACACAAGAAGAAGTTACATTTAAATTGTATTATCATGACTGTCTTTTTTCTTGTTGACCTTAGTTCTTTTTTTAATTACTTCTTCATTTTTTATAGAGCGAAATTACATTTGTCATAAGTTCCGTAAAGTGGGCTGTCCTTTATCGTAATGTGAATTTAATGAACTGTGACGACTCATTGTCTGAAACCCAAGGTCAGGCTGTATGATCGCAGGCACTCTGCATATTAATGTTTCATCATGTGGTCAATGTGTTGGCCCATTTTAGCCCTGAACCTTTTATTATGTGAAACACCGGGAACTTTTTTTGTGCTGGACGAAAAAAAAGAAATAAGAATAACAAAAAAAAGACAACCGTACTCTAACAGCATTACAAAAAATTAAACATTTATCAAAACAATTATGAATCCTTTTTCAAGCTTTACTAAACCTTCTGTAGGCCATTTTCTCATCATGCTGCATTGGATATTCTGGAGCTCATAATTGCTCTGCACTGAAACAGGCTAATTGTTGACTGTAGTTAGTGTTAGAGTTAATAGCTTTTCAAATGAAGCATCATATTGGTTGCTGCACATTACTTAAAGCTGCAGTTGAGAGTTTTTTTACTGTAATATTTGGCAAAACTGTCAAACTGCTCCCCCCTGCCTCTGTGTGCTGCCCCCCAAAATTGCCACCGCTCATGTTAATTTTGACCAATCAGAGCGAGGTCAGATTCTCCGTTCTTATTGGCTGTGGGACCTTTGCAACAACGTTGTTGCGTCAGTTGCGTGAGCGTTCACGACCCTAGCAGTCTGACACTAGCCTACTGTTTGGTACTAGGCTACTACGGCGGACAGCGAGTAGCAATGTCTTCACAAACGAACCCTCAATTTACCATTCCCAGGATACCAACAACTAACACCGCTAAGACAGCAAAAAAACGAGGAAAGACAAATGTCGAAAAGTTAACTGCTGAAAGGGAGACGGAGAGAGCTCGAAAAAAAGTGCACCGGCCATGTCTTCTTGCCCTATCACATCAAGACCTCTCCGACCGCGACCTCGTCCCCTTCCTCTGCCCCTAGGCTGCCTGCCGCTAGCAGCAGGACCTTTGCTGGCCCTATATAGCCCTCGTCCTGTGCGCAGTGTTGCCGACTCAAAGCGATTTTGTCGCTATATTTAGTGACTTTTCAGCCCCCCTGGCGACTTTTTTTTTCAAAACAGCGACAAGCGACAAATCTAGCTTTTTTTTCTGGTGTTTGTGACTTTTTTCGCCAAAGCAAGTATCACCTCTTCTCAACGAGCAGCGGAAGCACTGACAAGCAGCCCGCTCCTCGCGCAGCAGCCCCTCCCAGCTGCGGTCAGAGCAGGAGCATAGATAGTAGGAGATACACACACACCTCTCCGCTCTGTTACAATTAGTTTGCTATCTTGCCTGGCTGTTACAGCTACTTTTGTTAGGCCTACCAGCACACTTACAATGATTTTAAGATAACATACATGGTATGTCTGTGATTAAAATGTATGCTCAATATGTACGTATGTAGTTATCATTACTAATGTTTAATCACCTCGGAATCGGACATGGTGTTTGTCTCCTGTCAATGTAACTGAATTCACATGAACGCGCGTAGCTTTCGTTCAGAGGAAGGAGCTACAGCAGGTAGAGCGTCGGGAAAACAGCCGTTGGGATCCCAACGGTTGAAATTATCAACTGCAGCTTTAAAGTACGCAGTAGCCTTTTAAAGGGAGGCACCAGAGAAGGCAATGAGCACAGGGGAAAGGAGGAGCTTTTTGCATTTTTTTAACTAATGTGAACCAATTGAACTCCCCAAACTCATTCTAACCTGGTGTTTTTATACTGGACACTTATCAAGACAAAGGTTACTCAACATCTTTGAGTATACTATGTCTAGTCAAGTTTTGAGTCCAACATACTAAAATTAAGTGTGTTAATGATGGACAACAGAATTCAGGAAAACGGGCCATCAAAACACAAACACTGCATGCAACCCCATTTCCATTACATGTAGTAAATTAATCAAATGTTACAATACATTTTTGTTGTTATTAGTACAGCTTAAAAGGAATTGTATATGAAAGCACATACTTACGTTTGTGCATCATGCGCCTCTATTGAAGTAAAGAAAAATAACGGCGTTGATTAATTTCCATCAGCACACGAGAACTGATCACTTCCCCTTGGAAATTAATAACCGTGCATGACCCCCGCATACAGTCTGTATGGCTGGCAAATAATAAGCTGCTGTTATTTCCCAGCGGGGTTGGCAGTACATGAAGCCTTTTTAATATTACTAATGTTAATAAGAAATGAATTGAGTTTTAATGCAAACTAAATGAGCCTTTACTCAGTGGGTCAAGGTCACCTCAAACACAGCCTGAAACCCATCTCTGTGTTCCTCAAATTGCTGTAGTCATTATGTTTGCTTTTTTCTATTCCGGCAAGCTTCGGGATGAGCTCATTTTAAAACCCACCTCATCCTGTGACACACTGCCTAATCATCCAAGTCTTTACATACATTATTCTCTGACTCCTGAAACCTAATTTAGATGGCCACCTTAATGTTTTTTTTTTATATATACATGTGCTGGCTCAGTTCGGTCTGGTTTGGTATGGTTTGCTTTTCTCTTACAGCAGGGCGACCCGTTTGTGGGCACGCATTAAACTAATGATGCGCCGCCCCCTGGTGCTTATGTGTGTGATTGTATTTTGACCACTGACTGTAGCCTAACGTTTCACAACTGTTGGTCTAATAAAGAAAAAAAAGAATGACAGGCCGCCCTTAGTTGATAAAGTATAAAGATCTGCCGTCTTTCGCTTTTTGTTGCTCTTATAATACGTCTGTGGTGTATAGTTACAGTATAGTTTAATACTACCGCAATCTAATGGCTAATTTCTGTTGGCGCGTCAATGGTGATTTCCATTATGAATTAGCGTTGAGCTAGTGGACTAAGGGCTACTCAATTAGCACATGGTTGTAAAGGTTATTCTTGTTAAGCAGGGAATCATTGTAGCTTTAATGAGACAGTGTTGAATATGCTTTATAGTTTGAAATATGTGTTTCTTGTATGTAGGCTATTCTGGCTGAGCAGTGGAGGCTATTTACATGTTGCTAAATGGTCACTGAATGAGGATGCTGATTCGTCATCATTCAGTGCTATCAACGCAGCCCACTTTGCGCTGTACAGTGAAAGTGGTAATGGAAAAGCAATTCAGCTGGGCAAGGTTTGGCGAGTGCCAGCGGAAAAGAGCCATAAGTCTTAAAGTCATCCTGTGAGCTTTTGTTTGAATTTACTCCGAGCATCTGGTTTCCTCTGTCTTCATTTTGTTTTGTCTTTGTCTGTAACAATGATGTAACCATGGCAAATGGAGGAACTGTGTAGGAAAACAGATCGGAGAGAACAACTACAAATAAACTGATGATTGCCGTCGGTGTGGAGGGGGGAGATGGAAAATGTTGCAAGCTTGTACAACAGTCAGATTAACATTTAGGCAATTTTCCTCGGTGCGTTCCGAGGTGATGGAGCACTTTTTTGCCGCCGATGAGTTGCCACAACACTGATTTGTGTGCTGCTTTCAAGGTGCCTGAATGTGTCCGTAAATTACACAAAAGACGACCTGACATTGCTTTCCCTTGTTCAGCTTGCTGAGAAAATTGAAGGAAATAGTTCAACACAATGAGATGAGATAATGAAATCATGTCCTCCAGACTTTAGTTCATTTTAGAAAACCCACATAATATGAAGGATGAGTCACAAGGCATGGCTTATATAGAAAAATGGAATACTCCCACAGTTCTAGGGTCAATGACAGTCTGAAGTCCTGCAGACACTTTGACGGAGTAAAAGAATTTGTTTTCAACATAAAAAAGTGTGTGTGTGTGTGTGTGTGTGTGTGTGTGTGTGTGTGTGTGTGTGTGTGTGTGTGTGTGTGTGTGTGTGTGTGTGTGCGCGCATGTGTGTGGAAGGACTGACTGATTCAATATCCCCAGGTGGAAGCAGACGGAAAGCACTTTAGGTGAGTAAAGAAAGTCATTTCAACCCGTCAATCAAAGGGGAATCGCTGAAGATGGAGGTATCACTCACCGAGAGTGCATCCTGGGTTTATACTAGTAATGCAGTGACATTAGACCCCAAACCGGAGACTGGTTACCCAGGGATCGCTCTATATGTCCACGAGAGGGATCGGAGAAATATGTATTTAAATGAGTCGGCTGGTTCCTGCTGTCTATCATTTTTTGTAAATATTTAACATTTTCACTGATGCGTTCTCATCAAAACACCTCACCTAGAATCATGAGAAATGCTCCATTATTCATTGCCTGCATCAGCTACACTTCAGTGCCGCTCACCTGGAATGGCTTCACACTCAAACAGCCTGCATGTCTTACCTACGTTACAGTATATCTTCGAGTTATGTTTTAGTGTCTGTCCTGGATTACAACGTCACATCCATTATATATATTTTTTATAAAGAA
This sequence comes from Hyperoplus immaculatus, assembly GCA_949357725.1. Classification (NCBI taxonomy): domain Eukaryota; kingdom Metazoa; phylum Chordata; class Actinopteri; order Uranoscopiformes; family Ammodytidae; genus Hyperoplus; species Hyperoplus immaculatus. Next base: position 21,376,495 of record OX442369.1, read on the forward strand.
ATAATTTACCCATTACCCATTGATTTGATACTTTATTTGTCAAAATGATCAAACAAATTTGCCAGTATACTGAAATGACCAAAACACAAATATGCAGGACTGAACCTAGGACATAGGACTCTTGGCCTTTTGGATTAGATTAGATTTCATGATGATCGCTGAGAAATAAAAGTCAAAGTGACTACACTACCCCAAATGGTATGAGAGATACCAGGGACTCGGGAGTCACTCACTTCTATTCATTACGGGCAAATATACATCAGTTAATAGCCTGCCTGTTTTCCTCTGTTGCTCTGTGGGTATACTCACATGGCCAAAAACAACAGAATTAAGTTTAAATTTACAGCTAGAGATTTGAGTAATGGGCACTTGCCTGATGATTCGAATCATCATCAATGTCTAGGAGCAACTCTACTCTACTACTGTGTATAGTGACTGTGTCCGGAGCAGAATGAATCAAAAGGTAGTTTTATTGTTTGTTTGTGCTATTTTCTCGAAAAAAAGGGAGTCCAACTTTTCAATAAGTTATCACAATAAATGAATTAAAGTAAGATCATTCATCAACAGTACATTATGCATTAAAAGCACTGGATAGAGTAATATACACTGATCAAATGTAATTAAAACCATTGAAAAAACAAGTAGGCCACATGTCGTATTCAATTAAACAAACAAATATGAATTTACTTATTTGCAGCTTTTCTCTGTACCATTTAAAGGGGTTCCGGTCCAAAAGCTCAATGTTTACCTCATTATTTTCTACATTTGCTCTACACTACATCTGCAGAAACAAATAAACGTTAATTATGTGTGTGCATGCGGAAAGTTGGATTTTTATGATTCCCTAGGTGGCAGTGTACAACATCAATTTGGTTGTAAGTTGTTCATATTTCAGCTCAAAGTAGATATAATTTTATATTCAAGGATGTTGCCATCAAACTTGCTCAGTCCATCGTATTTTGCCTTTTTAAACCTATTTGTATTAGTTATATGGATGGCTTTCAGAAATATATGTTTGTACAGAAAAACACAGTTTGACTGGGCCATTCCTGTGATCTCTATCTCAAGAATGCTTTGAGGGATTTTTCTTCAAACTTCGCACACATATGCTAGCAGCGAAGCTAATAGCTTTTTTAAAACAAAAGCTAAAGCCTCGATGCAGCGATAGCAGCTAACATTGTGTCATGCGATCACTTCTTAAGGCTCTAGTTTTCATGGTGGCGCTACAACCAGTGCAAGCAGCGCTCAGGCTGTTGTGATATTTATCTGACCTTGAAAGCAACTCATGGGGAAGAGAATTTCAAACCAGTGGGTGTTTCATTGAAAAGAAGCGGTGCAAAGCAAGATTATTTAGATTGGATTGAAATTGGGTCTTAGAAGTAACATAATTGAAACAGGTGCTTTCGGCACTATGAGATAACTGTGACTGGCTGTTGTCACACAACCTTGATTTAAATATTTCTGCAGCACCTTTTGCACACAGCAAACTACTGTAATACAGAGATACCTTGCAGAGGATTTGCCTTAATCCTGGTGCCAATGGAATTCACCACACATGTGATGGCGATCTTGCTCAGTGTTGGACAAGCCAGTTTGTGGTCATACAAAAATGTTTTCGCTGCAGGGAATTTTTTTTTGTTTTGTCAAGCACTTTTACATTTTGAGATGTATGCCTATTTAGCTTTCATAACAAGTCTTCTTTCATACTATAAATCAAAGGCCCAAAATGTAGGCCTGCATTAAGGTGTTCATTTTTTTCATTTGCGTCTGTATATTTCTCCTAAACAACCATCTAGCCAATATCTAAAAAAAATATTGTAATACTCTGAGCGATAAATCTCAACTTCTAAAGCACTTCCATCAACTAAACGTTCCATTATCATTGTTAGCACTATCATACAGAGGTACCATGTGCAGTACCACCACTGAGCTACTGCAATTAATCTCTACTTTTACCATCTCTTCAATAAAGTCAAACCTCTCCTGTCATATCGGCAAACATTTAGGTTATACAGTTCATTTTTATAAATGTATTCCTCTCCCATCTTCTTCCTCCCCCCAAAAACACACACACACACACACACACACAACCTCGTAAAAATGAATTAAGACACCAATGCCTGCCAGTGAGAGAGTTTCTACTTTAGATTGAAACACTATCCATTATGCACCAGCAACATGCAATTAAACATTACAGAAAAGATTGGTGTCAGGTTGATGGGCACAGGATTTGTGCTTTTGGGACTTGGAGAACGCTCATCCCTAGGCATTTTGCCCCCCAGCTGATTGAAGGCTTTAATACCGGCAGTTATAAGAAGTGCTATGCTCTGAGTTATGAAAGTGTCTTACAAATAATGCTTTTAATGATGCCAGTATATGAGCCTGATATACTTTATAGGAATTTTAAAAAATAACTTGCGTGGCCAAATTCAAGCTTAGCAGTTTCACAATCTCTGTGACATGTAAGTGCAATATCTCCCCATTTTTTTCCCCATGCTTTCATTTCTCCCCTTTTAACTTTGGCGAAAATATCTGTGATAACTATTTAATTACCCTCTGAAGTTGGGGCATCTGAACATCAAAAAAGCTGATTTGGATTCCTGGCAAAGCATTCTGAAGGGTCTCTCACACTCTCACACACACAAACACACGGACGGACGCACGCACACACACACACGCGCACACGCACACACACACACACACTTTTCTATCCGCTTAAAGAGATCTGTTGCTTACAGAATCAAAGCGCTGCCAGTGCACTACCTCTCAATAATGCAGCATCCACACCTTTTGCCTGGCAATGGTTCACTGGAGGAAAACTCAAAAAGGTTTCGCCTCCAAAACCCCCAAGAGCCATTGTTAAATAACCTTAAGCACCATGTGGTACTACTGCATTTGTTTTCCACTGTGACTATTTGAAATGGCACTTTTTTTTTCCACACATCTCAATACCTCTATAACTCCTAACATGTCCATTTTGTGATTCAATTAACTCTCGTTTGCAATCACAATTAAACTGCGAATGAATACAGCCAGCATCAATACCGCTGACAAATCGAAATGACAAGAATGGAAACTCCTGAATGTGTGATTGATGTGCCAACTCATTTCCATCCAATTAGATCTATTATCATATGTTGTTACCATAATATGGATAAGTAGAAGCCATCACATAATTATAGCAATTATTCCAAACGGATTGGAAGAACATGGCTTAATGGTCACCAGACCCCTCAACTTTTTTTATTTAAAAAAAAGTTAAGTATGGATCACAACAGTGGATGTTCTCAGCTCTGCCTGTATCTCACTGGATTACAAGTTGAAACTTTAGAAAACGTGATTCTCATTACATGTGTGGATATGCATGTTATAAGAAGCATAAGTCTTTTTTTTACCATGACTTCTTGGGGGCATTATTTATGCTTGTGTACGACAGAATTGGAGATAAACCTCAGATAGTGTAAATTAAAAAGTCAATCAAAAAATATATCTAAGCATTCACATTTGACTTCCCTTTGACTCTGAGAAGACTGATATTTTTTACATAGACATTTGGGCACCAGGGCTTTTATTTGACATATATTTCCCCATCTGTGGTACGATTAAAGGAATATTGTATCTTCTTTTACAGTACCTTAATAACCTCCATGAACTGTGTGACACCGCCACTGCTTGAAGAGCTCGCCAGAACAGCAGGGCAAACTGTAATAACTCACTTCCTGTTGTTTTTAGACCACCTGCACGGCCCTGTCACTTTCACACTTCCACCTCACACAGTCTCTCTGCCTCATGTCTATCCCACAATGCACTGCTTCCACCATGGGGAAGCATGTCTCACAGTTTGACGACATCTGCTCTATATGGCTTATACAGGCCAGGATCTGGGAACACACACATCTTAAGACACAGAGGTTTTTCTGCTGTCAGTATTTTACCATACTCTGCCCACTGAAAGTTCACGGCTTTTAATCTAGTGGCAAGCAATGACACCAGGGAATGACTCTGTGTGTGTGTGTGTGTGTGTGTGTGTGTGTGTTTGCATTGGGTTACTACATGGATATGGGGAATAATGTTACAGCATGGAAGATACACTATGTTGTATTGTTATAAAGCAAGTCATGGACATCTGAACAATATAGCAGTTTACAACTCATCCTTAATTTCTTATGGGATGCCATGGTATGGCTGCGCCCTAACGGTATCATGGATGTCATTTAATAACATTGTGTACCTGCCACTGTATCAGCAGTGCATAGATGATGGACTCCATACTGTTCTCTGGATTGAAAATTATTGTAAAGAGAACAACACCCAGTGTTTGAATGTAGTTACATTTTGTACCATTGACTTTAAAAGTGAATGGCTGTTTTCAGAGCTCTGGTTTATCTGTAATGCATTGTTAAAGAAAATGCACATGCCACTCACAATAACACACAAGCGCTGGTTGTCAGTACAAAAGCACATTGTTGGAAAACCAGAAAATCTCCTCAGAGAACAGGGACTATTCAAAGAACGCATTGTACAGCATAACAAGTAAGTTTTTTTGGTGGGAATTGATAGATGCCTTGGCTCTACTTTCCCATTGGTATCCGTCTGCAATGAAGCACCACACATCAGTCTTGCTGTTACAAAAATGAAAAAATAGTGTGGGAACCATAGGGCAGTTTTTAGCGATCAATAGTGAAATACTCAGATCCTGTTCTGTTGGGTGTGGAAACTACATCTTGAGTTGTCGAGTTCTGCGGTAATATAACATGGAGGCTAGTGGTGAAACGTTCAGTTTGCTTTTAAAAAGACACAAAACTATAGTCAAATGTGCAAGGCATTTTATCCCCCATTCTCTTTAATGATGGCAGAGGTGTTGCTAAGGAGAATGCTATTGGACCCTGGAGGCCCACTGCTTTATGAATACTGGCTTTGAAAGGGTTGGTTTTCTAATACAAAATGGTTGGGTCACTCCTTTACAGAAAATAAGTATATGTACAAGCACTTTACGTAATAGAAATCCAGGGGCTTCATTGTAGCAGATGATAAACTAAATCTGGGACATTCTTTATAGCCATGGCAATGACTTTAGAACAAGTATATAGGTTTTGGCATTCCGGCTACACTAGTAAAGTGTAGCCGGAATGCCAACTGTAGGAATCATACTACCATAAAAACATACCAATGATTGGCCAACAACATTTACTCTGACCATAACCAATTTCTGAACACCGAGTACAATTTGGTTACCGTAAATCAGAGGTATAGGGTTCCAAAATGTATTTAAGTTAGACTGCAGTACTCTTTTGTGCACCAGTCAAGATGTAACTAAATGTGCGGCTTCATCCCAGATCCAATGCAAGATGATGGGCCATAAAGGTGCACTTTTCAGTTTCAGGGTTAGGCGGATTCGTTTACATTTGCAGAACTTGCTATTGGTTTCCAAAACCAATCATTTAACACTTAGTATTGAATAATTATATCATCATCAAAACCAAATCATTTTAAGGCCCCTGGAACCTAATGTAAGACTAGAATATGGTTGTAAACAAAACTGTGGGCCATGCTGCTGTAAAAAACAACAACAATAGTGTAACAGTCACTTTTAAGGAAGCTTTCTAACTTCAAACAGTACTCCAGGGCTCCAAGTTCACACAGGAAAGTTTGTTTGTTCAGTTATGAGAATATGTCTTAGAAAATATTCACTTCTCTGACAGCCAAAGGTTCATAGTGTACCTTTAAAATGTGGTGTTCTGTTGTTAAATGTGTGTATTTGTTTAGGTTCTGTCTTGATTTTTGTGATGTTGAAAACGGAGCTGCCCGCCGTGCAGAAGACAAAATTATGAATTGTTTGGACAATAAAGCAGTATTGTATTTTTAATCGTAAAGTAAATTATGCTACGAGTGTAAAAGTATTACATCCTACCATTTTAAATGACACAACACTCAATCGAAACATGTGGACAATACTGGAAATAGAATGTTAGCCAGCTGTTTCAGTTTCATTGGTGGGTTGAAGAGTTTGTTGGGTTTGAAATCACAGATGGCGAGATTCTATTTGTTTCCCCAACTATGTTTGTTCTCTCACACTGGGTCATATTATGCATCTTTGCATATGATCATCAGTGATCTTCCCAATTTGACATATGCTTTTCCCACTTCTATCATGTAGTTTGCATTTTGGCGAACTTATCAGTGCAACTTGATCTTTCAATTGTTCACCATTTGGCACAATTTCAATCTAACATCCATACATCTAGATCAAAAACAACTGAAAGGATTGAAGGGTAAATATGAACATGTACTTGAACTCTAAAGCATAAACTATGAGTCAGGACAATTAAACATCATTGGTAACCGTCCCTTCCCCCTTATCTGGCATCAAAAACATAGTCTTTTACACTATAAAATAAGAAGCGGCTGCCAAACTTCTTCTCTTTTAAGCTGACACACATACACTGCTAATTGTCATTGAACTTGACACAGCAACTTGCTTGTGTGGGCTGCATTTTGTAAATGTGATCTATTTATTTCAAAGAGCTTTTTCTTGTGCTGCTCCCATTAATACCCCCCATGTGGCCATTTTTTTTTCAACAGTCTCAAACCATTACAGTGGTCCTCTAGAATGCTTTGAACTGAGACATAAGACTCTTATCAAAAAGTATTGTGGGGTAACACTTTCAATCCATTCAAGTTTTTGGGAGAAACTCATTAGTAATCCAGCCTGTACACCTCAATGTGTTTGTACCGTATTGAGCTAAGATCATCAGAAAGTGGATCCTGAATTCTAAACTGATTTCATAATTTTATTTATTTATTTTTTCAACCGAGATTGCTGACTTATTAAAATGTATCAAAAGAGAAGTGCCATATACAGAGCAGATTTTGTCTGGAAGTTGGATAATGTGCAAACTTGGTAATATCCAACTAGTCATGCGTAAATGTGCATCCTTTTAAACTCTAGAAAGAAACTACATGTTAGATAAAGCCAGAGTTAAAATCTTTACTTAATTTTAGTGTCCACACTTATTACAGAATAGATTTGGGATACAGACTTTTTCATTGCATTAATCAGCAAATAAAGTTCTATGTACAGGTCTTAAAAATGCATTTTCAAATGCAATACAATTTAAATCAGAGAATGATATTGGAAAGTTTATAGAAGTGCTTTAGGAGTTGACACAAACCAAAAAGGGTTTAGTAGAATTAACACTTAAATGTAAATTGTGGACCTTTTATTTATACTAGTATAAAAAAATACATGTTATGGAAGCAACATAGTAAAAGAAAATCTCAAAATTGACCTGTGCTTGAAAAAAAAAACCTTGATGTAAAAGTGACCTAAATCACAAAGTGGGACTGGAGGGGAAAAAGCACTTCCCATTAATTGTGCTTCTGTAGTTTCACCTTTTCTAAATGAAATGCTGTTCTCTGTTGACCATGATGGAAAGGTCTGTCCAAAGTTTTTTATTTTTTTACTACTCGATACTCAGCAATGCAAAGTCAAGATAAAACAGTCAGACCAAGGGCTAGGGGATTTCCGGGCAACTCAGTTCTAGTATTTTTCTAAATGATGTCAGTCGGAGATGCTGATGTAAAATGAATAATAGAACAGTTGAGCTTCATGCCCTTATATTGTACACTTTGGTTTACTTCAGTTTACTGCATATTGCACATTGTGTAAATAATGTCCTCTATCGCACATTTACATTTGTTTACTTTTCTGCACTGTTTGGATTTGCCTTACTTTTGGACTATCTAGACTTATCAATTGTATATATTACTTATCTCATTTGATCATTTTGTACTTATTGCACCGTGGGTCGGAGAGAAACGTAATTTTTTATTCCTCTGTATGTCGGGCACATACACGACATATTGCAGAAAGTTGACTCGACTTTAAAGAAGCTGTCACAAACTAAAGTTGTCTCAAATTCCAGCGTTCTCCTCAAATGTCACCTCTTGGCTCTCATTAGGGCATTCACCGCCGTTACCAGGTAATAAGTCCTTTGTCATTCGGCCTGGCCGTCGCTTTCAGTTGACATTTCACTTTGTGTTTCTCATTTCATTTTAGAATTCTCCAGGGACTAAGCTTTTGCCTTCCAACGCCTTCAATTCTCAGCCGCGGCCATTTCACCTTTTTGTCTCTCTCTTGAAAATGGAAAAAAGCCATGCCGGGACCTAAATATTAAACTGTCAAATCAATTAGGGGCTCGTCAAAGGTGGGATTCATTTTCATGCTGGCTCATCATGCCCATTTCAACAAAGTCTGTTTCTCATTATTTGGTTGCACCTTTGTTATGTGCCAACCCACAAAGGTTTGAAATTTAAAGGGGCGACATGCTGAATAATGTAGAGATCATTTACTTGCAGGGTTTTTTGGTCAGATCACCCAAAGTATGCCCTGTTCAAGTTAGGCACACAGCGGTTTTGATTTAGGACATGCAAAAGTAGCTCATTTCACAATCCATTCGTTTAAAGAAAAGCAGGGTCGATCTGACACTGAAAGCTGACAGCGGATAGACAGACAGAGACAGACACACAATGAGAAAAGAATAATTAAAAGAAGCGAGGCGATTGTCAGTCTGTCCCGTTTGAACTTGTGCTTCATATGGTTTCGAAAGGCATTGACAATTGTCATTTGGTTTAAAGGACTTGTGAGTGTGTGTGTGTGTGTGTGTGTGTGTGTGTGTGTATGACATTGTTCTGTGTTCATGTCTGATCTAATACTGTTTCTTCTCATCACACTTGTTCTATACTGACGACTAATACGAGCTATCATCATGGATTCTCTATTTTTAAAATCCAACCGTTTTTGATTTCCCTACTTTTTTAGACTTTTTAGATTTTTTGCATTTGTTTGTTCCTGACGAGAAGCAGGACATATAGAGGATAAGGGGTTGGATGACATGATCAAACAAAATAAATTACATGACATATGATCATATTGTATCTGTCGTAAACCACCAAGCCAAAACAATGCTCTAAAAAATGGTAGTAAGGATTAAACATATTTTAGCCAGACATAATCCAGAACCTTCTGATTTCAGATGGCAACAAATGATGCTTTATGAAGGTCTACTCTCACTCTGATTGGCTAATGAGGTCATTCCTTTCACTGCCGGAGATGCTTTTCCCTGTTGGCGGGAGCTGTTAAACTGTCCAGTAGACTTATTAACGCAGGAGCCTTTAATGATGATATATCTGACATACTTGCTTGCAGGCTGTTTTGACTTTGCCGGTGTCAACACTGTTTAAACAAGTGATATGTCCACAGCGTCTGACCACTGTCAACTCATGGATGATTAATGAAAGAAATTTAGACCAAAGCAAAATGCGACTCCCCTCACAACATACTGATTAACATTTTTAAACTTGAGAGCTATGGCAAATGCACAAAACGACGGCTTCATTACACAACTAATAACAGCTTCAGACAATGAGTGACCAGTTGAAGTGAGTGGCTCTCATATTTAGCTGTTTGGATACATTATTTTAAATGACACAAACGTTGAGTGATTGTACAGTATATATATTTTTTCTTTTATGTGACTGCAAGTAACTGAAGATTCAAGTCTAAAATGGCACCATAACTAGCCTGGCTCCGCCCGCCCGCCTACTTCCGGCCAAATTTTATTTTCCCTTCAGTAGTCAGTCTGGGTGTACAGCCCATTTCCCAGTTTTGCCGGAGATTCGACAGCCGGTCCAATCAGCGAACAGAGCGAGTGGCTGAGAACGATGACGTCGAAGTCGCGCTCCAGTTTCAGTTGCCAGAAGCCGGCTCATGACACACGTGACGACCAACCGTTATGCGATTGGTTGGCTAATCCAGAGTGGCACTGGGCAGATCCAATAGTTTTAAACTTTAACAGACACCCGCCTCCATGAGTGAACGTTTGCCAATTACAGCACTGCCAGACCTTCTGTACAAATGAAATGAAGTACGATGGTCTGGTAGCACCAGGCTACACCATAACTGTATCCCCACCACTTTGTGAATTTTAGAGAAATAAAATGCAGTAAAAAATAATAATAATACATTTGTTAAAAAGTATTTGTGAATTTTTCACAAATCTCCATAAAAGATTTTTTTTTAGAATTGTTCAGTTTAAAGACGAATTGTAAAGCAATTTAAATTCCAATGCTTCATTAAATAAGTCCAGAAATTGGCAACATTTTTATTTTCTAAGATACATTACAATTGAAAGACAAGGTTTGAGAGAAGCGTCTACTGACATCTGTTGGAAATTAGCTGAAATATTTCTGCATATGAGACAAATAAAAATATTTGTCAAAGTTAATCAATTTAGATTTTGTCAAGTTGTCAACTTGCCCAAGCTTGTCTGAGCATATTGATTATAGCTGATGTGGATGCAGTGCTCGTGACGTCATAACATCTTCAGTGTCAATGTGCAGAACCATTTGGTTACGGTACCTCTATTTCTAGTTGTGCTTTGAGTTCATCTCACAGTTCCACGAGAGCGCTACTACTTTGGTCTCTAATTGCCGTAACATTGGCTTGTCATAGAATCATTTCCCCTTCATTGGATAAAGTAATGGTGTAATTCTAACACAATTCTAGCGCTTTTGTGTTTTTTCCCGCACGCACAATTGCAGGCTTTACATGTAATTAGCATAGCTCTTGTCATAAACCAATGGGCTGTGAAGGAGATTAGTGTTGTGCATGTGAATGGGACCCTTGTCAGCTGTAGGATGTAATTAGGGTTAACAACTAAGCTTAGACCCAAAACATCTTCAAGCAGAAAGTCACTGAGCATTGCAATTAGAAAACACTTTAGTGGGTGAACTAACTGTGCTTTATGTACTCTTAACTGTCCACCCCCTATAGCGTTTATCTGTTCCTTTAAGGGGGGGAGGAGGCACGCTGCCACACAGGGCCTCAGCTTGAGGACCGATTGAATTTGAAATGCATGCAACCGTCCTTACTCATTATTGGATGTGATTAAGTTGTACTGGCGGGGTAATGGATCTTCGATGGAGGGCCAAAGCACCAAACGCATCCATTATAATTGGCGATGTGTCATTGAGCATCAATACACTGTCAATTTCGTGGATGCCTTATATACACACCGAGATGTGTATTCTACAAGATGAATAAGCTCGCAATAAAACTGATTAAACAATCCAGTGTTGTGCTTGGTGTTCATCACAGGATACTGTATGACTTTAAGCGTTGTTGTTTTGAGTTGAGGCAAGACCACATCAAGTCTGACTTTATACAGTTCACAGGAGTGTACATGCTAGATTTGTCCTTGTTATTTTGAAGAGGTGGATAGAGTGAGTGGTCTCACAATAGTAGAATATGTAGCAAAGTTTAACCTTCACAGATATATAGGAGCGGAGATGGTAAAGTTTCCCCTTGTATTCTGTTGCTGTTACATAAGGATCACAAGGATTTGAAGTTTTGAAGGCCGTCTTAATTCAATACTCAATACAACACTGAAGATTCAGCAGTTTGTCTAAACCCAGCATTGTTATGAAATGTAAACACAACCTTTCCTTAACCCTCAACGAGATGTTTTGGTTGTCTTAACTTGACCATAGTTTGGCCATAATGTATTTTCCATGAAGAGCTTTCCATTGCAACATACGGTAGCACTTCCTCTGTGCAGCTGGTCTTCATAGCAACATTAGCGGCTAAAGTTAAGCACCTATACATTTCTACTCAGTCTTCGTCAGGGCGATTTTCGTCACATTGTGTTGTTGCAATATTCGGTCCTTTTTTCCACTCTGAGAAATGTGTCATGCCATAGCAGGCTGTTTAATCGAGTTTGTTTAATTTTCTTTTTCATCATGTTAAATAAACCAGCATGCTTATGTGCAATGCTGCCTCTTCAGAAAGATGCTCGTAGACTCTCTCGGGGCGCCGCCCATTGATGACACGACAATCTCTAACCAATCAGCCTTTAGTGCATGGTACTTACTTTTTTGCATCCTTGACAGAGTAGATACCAAAAAAGAAGGAAGCAGGCACTTTTACCAAAAAGTAGAGCCGGTACCATGTAATGGAAAAGAGAAACATTTCGTACTTAACCATATTGGTAAAGTAAGATTCAACAATGTGATAAATACCCATTGGTATTCAAGAGTGTGCCCTCTTGAAGCAAGCATTTGATGTCTTGCGGAGTGCATTCATAATAATGTACTATACTGACAATTAATGTTGCTTTCAGAGGACTGCTTTCTCTTTTAAGATGACATTTTAACATGCCCTGTATTTCAAGTTGGAGACGGTAGATTGTAAAGGATGGTGTGAGGAGGATCAGTGCCAAGAGTGGTTAGTAGCAAGCCAGACCTGTTCTCATGCATAGCTTTTTTTTTTTTTTTTTTTTTTCTCTTTTCCTTTCTTCCTGATGTTGTTTTGTTTCTTTTGTCTTTTCTAACCGCCTATACTGATTGGGTGTCAGTGTAAAACTGTATTTTAGCTAGTTGTGAATTAACTGTGTAAAATTGTTTCATGTAGCTGTATGTTGATGTATTGATGACTTGCCTTAGGACTACGGATGCGAATTAGCATTTATGCTAACTCCGGCATATTTACATTGTTGCTTTGCTGACATGTTGATTAATATGCACTGTCCTAATCAAATAAAAACTAATAATAATAATAATAATGCTCCTCTGTATTGCTGTGTCTGTTGGCCTTTTTTCTCAGTTCCCATCTCTCCAGAGCTAGAACAGAAAGACCTGCATTGTTCTCTGCTTTTATCATGGCAGCTGTGCTTTATGACGTTCATCAAATTAAATCAAACCACATCTTTCACTCTGACTCTAGAGTCTGTGCTGCCTTTTTTGCAAGTCGTGTTATATCAAAGCATCTGCAGCAGATCCTCTCATCTTGGTTAAAAATCATGTTGTGATGTCCAAAATGCGTCAGAGGTTGATTCATCTACCTCCACTTCAGCTTGCAATGTCCTACAGCCAGCATACACACCCTTAAGAGCAGGTACATGAGTTTATGTTGTTCTATCAAAGTGTGTGAGTGTGTATGTGTGTGTGTGTGTCTGCGTGGATATAATTGGATCCAAAGTCAGAGCACTCTGACTTTGTGTTATTTGTGTCTTCTACCAAACCTATTATGGTACAAAATTGGACCCTAATATTTTGCCATCGGTGGAGACACAGTAAGATCCCCTGTATCGTTATTAAGCAGCAGTGGAACTGGAGGCCCTACAGAGGAAAAAACCTCGCTCTTTGATTCAGAGAGACTGACAGAAAGAAAATGGTGTTTTCAGATCTTTGCCTCAGACATTTCCTGCTTTTCAAACCACGGACGATGCTGCCCTGGAAATCTCCTGACATTATGTCTCATTTAAGGCAGTGATACGACAAGACAAGAGACAGCGGCTAATGACAAAATGGACTCAGGTGTGCAGAGAGCACAGCCAGCAGCTTTGAGTATGGGCTTTTAAGAGTTTTTAGAGGTTTAAGGTTCAGTACACCGGATGTGGAAAAACAGTGATGTATTTGAAATCACATCAAATGTAGTATCTATACAGCACATTTTAGATCGTCTGGGGTGGACCAAACGTGGTGTGCAAATGTAAGGGAATGGCACATGAAAAGTAAACTTAAGTAGTGAAAAAAGGTCCAGTAACAAAACAATTAATAGCATTGATGAAGAAAAAATACTTATCAAATCAATATCAAAGCCACACACCACACATCTACGGACTTTTGTGGGGTGAACCGAAATGCAGCGGCATAAGCCATGTGAGAACGTTGTCTTCACTCATTGGTTGGATCTGTCAGGGGCTCATTAGCCGGTCTAAAATTGGTCAGAATTGACATGCAGAACATTGGGCAGTCAAAACTGAAGGTGTTTCTGACTTTTATGTTAAGGGTCTGTTGGGGTTGACAAAAATAGATGGCAACATTTAGCTAAGAAAGGTCAAATGGTAACTGTGTCACAGAAACGACACACCAAGGCATGCTTGATCATTTTGGTTTGACTCAAATCTTTGAATGACAATACGTTGAGTATGTAGTACATAGGGATTTGTTTATAACCAAGTTAAAAATGTGGGTCTTTGGTCTCAATTCGGAATTCTGACACAAATAGGAACACTTTGTCTCATCTCTTCAAACTTGGCACACAGTGCACAGTAAAGGCTGTAGAGTAATCACTCAGTCGTTAACAGTACGTTTGAGCGAGATGAGTCCTTAACCATCGCAAATGAAATTTCTACAGAACGGTTTGTTTTGGCTCAAGGCAGATGGATAATCAATAGACTCATCTGAGGAGTGAGGCCGGTGCAGCTCCACCAATGATGTGTGTGTGTGTGTGTGTGTGTGTGTGTGTGCGCGTGTGCGTGTGTGTGTGTGTGTGTGCGCGTGCATGCGTGAGTGTGCGTATTTGAGGCAAAGAGAGAGTGGGATGTATTAATGAAGCAAAGTCAACAAGCCATTTCATTTCCCACATGTGCAAAATAAAAAAGCAGGTCTAATAGCCAAAAATGTGAAGATGCCAAATGCATCATTAATATGGGGGAAACTCACCTGTCGCTGAGCTCCACACAGTTCATCACATCAATACAAGATGAGACACTTTAGGCATTATTATTTTCTTTTTGTGGCTTTTCTGCTTTCATAACATGTGTTCTTTCATGCTAGTTATAAATCAAAGGTCAAGAATTTACACTACGGTTTTCATTTGACTAAACCTTGTCTGTTTGCGTACATTACAACCATATTTAACGGCCATTATATCAACATTAGTTTTTTCAATACGGAAAGAAAAATCTCAACTTCTAAAGCACTTACATCAACTAAACTTTCCATTCTGAAGATTATTTCAAAATTATGCAAATGTATGCATAATGAGTTGGATAATGCCAAATTTGCAATGTGAAAAATTACAGTTTTAATGTAAGTAATGAACTGACAACGTTTCACAATGGTATCTATCAGTAAAAAAACATTACCCTTTTCACATGCAGCGGCTCACCTTAAATCCATAATGTCTTGAGAACGATTATTATGCATATCACATCACAGAAGCATCTCAAATGAAATCATATTCCATCCAGTCACATTTAAAAGACAATTAGATGTCTTCTTTAATGTAAATTACAATACCACTATATGCTGGTATCATATTATGCAAACTAGTGATAAGCTTTTTCACTGCAGTATATTTATATACACATAATGGCACATTTCTGTCCCCCAGTATAGCTTTTAAGATTACAGGGTTTAATGTGTCATGTGAAGTCCATGACCTGAGTTTCACCTCGCCTTGAGTGTTTGTGTTTGCGTTAAAAACCCAATGATCGCCGGATAACCTCATTTAAATATTCCGTCTGGTTTAAAGTGTTTTCATTGGTCGTGAGTGTCTATCAGGCAAGGGGTCAGGGCGCTCACAGTAGGAGCTGTAATACAATCAAAGCAACACCCAGGGTGGTCTAGTCAAATACTTCGGTTTTAAAATGATGAAGCCATTTTCTTTCATGTGACGTTAAATGAGTTTCGGCATACTCAATAGTGCTGTTTTGATTAAAATGTACAAGAACTCAATTGGAGATTCTCACTTGAAAGGATGACAGCGTGTCATGGTGGAAGGGGTTTTGCAATAAAGAGACAAGCGATTGAAATTGAGATACTTGCGCCGCCGCGGCCGCATCTTTTTGGCTCAGAACTCAGTCGTGCGTAGGAAATGAAATATAAATGGGAAAATAATGGAGGTTTACTTCCTACAGTGCCATTGGAAACTTTAAAAAAAAAATGAAGCACAGCTGTAACAGGCTTGGAACTTACTTCTTGAAACGTTTTACACACATTATGTAGGAACAAATTGTTCTGGACTCGCTGATAAGCAGTACATAAATGCCCATTGGCTATAAAACTTTTATCTTCTCTTGATAAAGGACACACATACCCACACACGCACACACACACACACACACACACACACACACACACACACACACACACACACACACACACACACACACACCAACTTCTTAGTGGAAGATAAATGCCTTTTATGGCGGATGATAAATGCCAGGATTCTAAATTGATATTGGACATTCATTATGTCACAATTACCTAAATTGCATTTGTACAGTGCCGGGTGACTAATGGGTTCACAAATCGTAAAATACGGCCCCAATGTTTTAGTTTTAAGAGTCCGCAAATCCAAAGAGTGGATGAAATATTTTTGGAAAATGTTTGAAAGATGAAGGTGAAGTTTGACATTGATTATTATTTATATGGGAATGAGGCAAGCGCAGTCAGCCGACCCACAGACAGAGCAGGGAGATATTGTCCTTAAAAACAAGTATTGTATACTGAATATTGTATACAGTATCTCACAAAAGTGAGTACACCCCTAACATTTCTTCAAATATTTCATTATATCTTTCCATGCGACAACACTGAATAAATGACACTTTGATACAATGTCAAGTAGTCAGTGTACAGCTTGTATAACAGTGTAAATTTACTGTCCCCTCAAAATAACTCGACACACAGCCATTAATGTCTAAACTGCTGGCAACAAAAGTGAGTACACCCCTAAGAAAAAATGTCCAAATTGGGCCCAAAGTGTCAATATTTTGTTTTGCCATCATTATTTTCTAGCACTGCCTTAACCCTCTTGGGCATGTAGTTCACTAGAGCTTCACAGGTTGCAACTGGAACCCTCTTCTACCCATTCATGACGACATCAAGGAGCTGGTGGATATTAGAGTCCTTGCGCTCCTCCATCTCCCGTTTTAGGATGCCCCAAAGATGCTCAATAGGGTTTAAGACTGGAGACATGCTTGGCCAGTCCATAACCTTTACCCTCAGCTTCTTTAACAAGCCAGTGGTCGTTCGGAGGGGTGTTTGGGGTCGTTATCATGTTGCAGTACTGCCCTGCGGCCCAGTTTATGAAGGGAGGGGATCATGCTCTGCTTCAGTATGTCACAGTACATGTTAGAATTCAATGAACTGTAGATCCCCAGTGCTGGCAGCACTCATGCAGCCCCAGACCATGACACTCCAACCACCATGCTTGACTCTAGGCAAGACACACTTGTCTTTGTACTCCTCACCTGGTTGCCGCTCCACACTCTTAACACCATCTGAACCAAATAAATGTATTTTGGTCTCATCAGACCACAGGACATGGTTGCAGTAATCCATGTCCGTAGTCTGTTTGTCTTCAGCAAACTTTTTGTGGGGTTTCTTGTGCATCATCTTTAGAATAGGCTTCCTTCTGGGATGACAACCATGCAGACCAGTATGATGCAGAGTGCGGCGTATGGTCTGAGCACTGACAGGTTGACCCCCCACCCCTTCAAGCCCTTCAGCAATGCTGGCAGCACTCATACGTCTATTTTCCAAAGCCAACCTCTGTGTACGACGCTGACCATGTGCACTCAACCTTCGTAAACTGGGCCGCAGGGTGGTATTGCAACATGATAACGACCCCAAACACACCTCCAAGACGACCAGTGGCTTGCTAAAAAAGCTGAGGGTAAAGGTTATGGCCTGGCCAAGCATGTCTCCAGACCTAAACCCTATTGAGCATCTTTGGGGCATCCTCAAATGGAAGGTGGAGGAACGCAAGGTCTTTAATATCCACCAGCTCTGTGATGCTGTCATAAATGGGTGGAAGAGGGTTCCAGTTGCAACCTGTGAAGCTCTAGTGAACTACATGCCCAAGAAGGTTAAGGCAGTGCTGGAAAATAATGGTGGCCACACAAAATATTTACACTTTGGGCCCAATTTGTAAATTTTTTCTAAGGGGTGTACTCACTTTTGTTGCCAGCAGTTTAGACATTAATGGTTGTGTGTCGAGTTATTTTGAGGGGACAGTAAATTTTCACTGTTATACAAGCTGTACACTGACTACTTTACATTGTATTAAAGTGTCATTTATTCAGTGTTGTCCCATGGAAAGATATAAAGAAAAATGTGAAGAAATGTGAGGGGTGTACTCACTTTTGTGAGATACTGTACATGTATACATGTATAAATAGCTGTTGACTCTTTCAAATAGTCTTGAAAGAGACCGTTCAAAATGCTTCTCCATCCCAGGATCTTGCCCAAATTCCTCTGCACTTTATCCCTTCCTTCTTTGGCCTTGTCAGTGCAGATGTCACTGTGTACTGTATAAACAGTGCAGGTTGCGAGCTGCCATCCCTATTTGTACAAGAACCTGCCACAAGTGACATTCTCAAGGGATTGGGCTTCAGTGGTTGCTTACCAATTTTTAAGTATTGTCAACTTTTACTGTTTTTTCTTAAACACATGCCAAAAATTTTTTTTTTAAGATGTATAGTATTTATTTTATTTATACAATGAAAAGAAAAGGCTGTATCCTGAAATGTCACAGTGGCCGTCTGTGTTCCCTGAACACAGCAGCCGTAGTATTTTTTAATAGAGCGAGGGATAGAGAATCTATCCTCAAGTGGGCTAACTTCATCTTCCCCATGAGGTGACACATATACTGTATATAGACTGCACAGCCCAATAGCCTATATAACTAACTGGGAAGTTTGTAAAGAAAATAAAAAAGGCTCAAATTGATGACCAGACACAAACTGTCCGACGCCAAGACTTGAGGACAATTAATCCTGCCTTCACCCCCGTTAAAAGACGTCTGGCGTGACACAATAGGAGGATGCCAGGTCCCGTCTGTGAAGAGGAGATGTAAGAGTCGTGCATACATGCGGACAGAGGGGGGAGGGGGAGCTATGGCGCCTAATTCCGTTCATTAATCACCTGTCTGCCGAGACAATCTCCCAGAGGGGTAAAAAAAAAATGTGCTGGCTTTTTCTCCAAAGGTAATTACGGCACTTGAAGGAATGGTCTCTGCTTGGAACGCTCATAAGTAGCCACCTTATCCCTCTCTCTCTCCTTTTTGTCGTTGCCATGCCAAAACGTTTCCATGTCCTCTGGAGAAACTACTACCTCTCCTTCCTCTCGAGCCTTCTTTCTTGCTGCATTGCTTTTGCTTCTCTTCAGCTCTGTAGTCAGCAGACTTTTTGTTTTATTTTTTCCCGGGCACAAATCCATTTGGCATCCGATGTGGCATAAATAAATTATAGCCTCTAAAATCAATGCCCAGTCCATGATGTAGGCTGTAGGCTTAGTGCTTGCCACTGTGCTCGTATTATACCACAGGGGGATCAAACAGGGGCCTCTCTCTCTTTTTTTCTCTCTCTCTCTCTCTCTCTGTCTTCAGCCCCAGGGTTACGCTGCTGCTGCTTTTGAGTATTTTTTGTGTTTTAATGCATATATTTATTTCTTTACTGAAAAGCCATTCCAGGCATTCTGTCATGTTTTATTTGTCATGTTTTTGTTTATGGGTAATGCTGCTTTTTACCGCAGAGACTGACGCAAAGGCGTATATTTTGGGTGGGATGTAGGGGATATGTCACCCTTAATATTTAGAGGAGCTACATTTGTCCCCCCAAGAAATATAATACCAATCTACTTTCAAAAACACAATATGGGACCTCTAAGAGTCGCCTCATCCTTTATGTTAAAAATAAAGATGTGATTTCTTGTGATAAGGCCTTTCTGAAAATATTATCTTTGGGGGGTCATATGTTCCCACAGCCCAATGGTTCCACAGCCATATGTTCCTGAAATTGGCGATTAGGTTCAGGCATCACAGCTGGGTGGTTGGGGTTATGGTAAGGGGACTGGGAGAGGTATGAATTGGAGTGAGACACACACACACACACACACACACACACACACACACACACACACACACACACACACACACTCACTTAAAAAATTGTCCACAAAAAGGTCCCTTACTTATGGTGTGTCCCCTCAATGTTGAATCAAAATCTACGCCATTCGTCTGAGGGAGGTTTTGAGGTGTTATTTGTCTCAGACAGCTGCACATTTGTCACACAGCATCATGGACCAGCATTTTCCAGGAGTTATCTTTAACCTCTCCACAGAACTACTCAAAAAATCTAAAAATACTGCAAAAACAGTGGCATCAGAGGAGTGACATCTTTGCGCATTTATTTTTAAAGGCGGACCAGCGGCAATGCAGTTCCCCGGTCTGTACACCGTGTGTCGATGTCCAAATTAAAGATTTATAACTGTCAGTGGACATATGATGCCCTTTTTCTTTCCTTTAAAAAAAATAAAAAGTTGTTAAAAGTTGGTAATTGCTTAGCTGGTTTTACAGAGTCTGACACTGCCATGTAGAAGATTCCATATGGTTGAGTGTGTCCTCTTAGAGTGGCTCTTAGAGGGCTCCACTGTAGCCATACTCAGCAGGCTATACTATCACTTTGCCTAATTCTCTCTTCCCTCTCGCTTTTCTGTGTGTTTTTCCTAGATGGAGATGATCCCGGAGCCCGATCCCGATGACGAGGGGACCAAAATAAGTGTAAGTTTGAGAGAGCACGTCACAAAAACCCACATTGGCTTGCGTCACAAACACAACAGCGGCTGATTCCTGCCCGAACAATACACCTCCAAACCAGAGAAAGGAGCTAATCAGTGAAATCAGAGGCAGCAGTGTGTTATTACTGTCAAGAGTGGTTCCCTCTCCCTGCGCTCATGCCCCAGCAACCTTTCCACTCTATCCCCCCCCCCCCCCCCCACACACACACTGTCACTCTGTATGTGTGTGTTTTCTTATGCCCACTGAACCGCACAGCCCTCCTCGTGTTAGAAGTTCGTCATGTAATGTGAATGTCAGGTCATGTAGATTGAAGTGACAGGCCCCGCAATACGTTAACCTGTTTCTGTCAAAACGTAGATTATTTTATAAATTAGAGGTCTGCTATAGGGCCTGATTTATTCAACCTGGACCCACCCGCTCCTGCTACTTGTGTGTCTATAATCAGTCCACTCCTGCAAGTTCTGACCCAAAAACCTGTCCGCTTATGATGAGGCTGCTGTTACTGACGCAAACCACACAATTCAGGTCGTATTGCCGTAAGACAAAGCTGAGGCGCGAAGCAACTCTGAGACAGCTGCAGGGATTCAAATTAAAGCCTTTCTATGTGAGACACCCGAGTAAAAAAAAAAACTTCCAAGATGCAACAAAGCATACTCCAGAATCAGAATCAGAGATGGTAAAGATTATAAAGTCAGTGCCCATCACTCTGTGTAAACGTGAACAACTATTAACTAAAGCGCCTTCCTCTCTGGGAGAGAGGGAGACAAGTAGGCAGTTTGACTCCAAACTTGCCAATCGTCCCTTACATCAATGATAGCGATTTATTTCACCAATCGGCACAACCATAATACCCGCAGTTTAACAATATAAAAGCCAAACACAGCAAACAACCTGCAGGTCCCACAAAATGTAAACCTCTATTATGAGTGCATTGTGCTACATTTCGGCGAGACACTCTAGGTGAAAAGGGTGAAACACTTACCTTATAGATATCATCATAGGACTTTGCCAGTTGATAACTAAAACAAATATTTGCTTTAGTGCAACATTTTCAGACATGTTTGAATACATATGCAAATTGTGCCATATCTATAATTATCTTTGTAAGTTGCATCTCTCTAAAAACCAAACATCTTAACTTTATTAAGAACCATTTTGCCAAACAACCTTCTTAAAAAAGGGCTCCTTTCTACTGTAGTATACTGTATAAATAGTCTTGTATAATCATACATATTGTTGGTCTGAATACCAATGAGGCAAAATAAAAATTTCGAAAATAGGAATTAGGAATGTCCAATGAAGCTATATAATGATATCATCCATTCATCAGGATCTTTCTTTCTTTTCCCTCCTCTTTGCTGGGTCTCCTTTCTGCTTCCATCAACACTCAGTGGCTCCAATATCAGGATGACATGTTCTGCACACGTTTCCCTTCCTTAATGTACCTGCATGTGTCCTGCATTCTATGCGTCCTCTTTCTGGGTCACTTAGCTGGGCCTTAAACAGTAACATTAGTGCTTGAAACATCATATACAAAATAGAGAGCATACATTATCATGAATAGCTGTTAGATAGGATGCCAGCTCTAACCTTGAAAAAAATGAACTTAAGCTAACCTTTGTCACCGAGCATTGAATTGGAATCCTGTATGAATTATCTTCTCTTCTTCTCTCTAACAAGCTATTATTCGTTTTTAAAATGAGCTCTAAAATCAGTTTCTCAGTTGACCTTCCAGAAAATGTTCTCTAAAACATCAAATGTACAGTCTATTGATATTGCAATATAAATGTACATACATGCACCGTGATAGAAGATTTGATTTAATTCACCCATTTCTAAACACCACTGTACAGTACATATATTGGCACCGTTACACATAAGGCACTTTTCCATTACATGATACCTACTCTACAGTACTCTACTCTAGTCACATTTTTGGTTTTCCACTATGTTAAAGCCACTATGAGTAACATGGCACGTTGGCGGCCCCTTTGGACAAAAGTGGTAGTATTTTTACGAAGCCAGCGGTCGTGAAGCTGCTTTCTAGCGCATGCCGGGCGTGCGAGATTCAAATGATCAGGAAGCAATATAGTGCATGTCCGTGTGTTGAAAGTGTGAGGGCACCGGACTCTTTTCTGCTCCTTGAGAGTGGTTAGTGACACAGCATCAACTAATGCCAGTCAGTGCTACACACACCTGATTGCAAGGAGTTGATCCAGTGTCACCTCTCATGGAGCTGAAAGAGTCCGTGTCCTCACAAAAAGCGAATGAACGAGAGACGGCAGTTAGTATGGATCACGATGAGGTAATGTGTTTATGTTGTTGTAAATAATGACTATTTCAGATGAATAATGGTCATCTGATGATGCTGGTGAGGCAAAGTAAACTTTGTTTTAGTAGGCTACCGCTCACTCACTTAGGAGTAAACACTGCAGTCTAATTCGCTCCTGTGAAATTGTGTATATACGTTGCTTGGCAACGCCCTCCCGCCCGCCTATCACTCTCCCTTTTAGCTTTTCTTCATTGCATTTCCTTTTTTTTCTTTGATGGTTCAGCCCCGTTATCAGTCATTATGACGACAAATAACTGTCTCAAACAAGGCTCCCGCTCCCCTTCCCTCACCTGGAGGGATAGGCTTCTCAAATCGCGTTGCAGTGCCACACTGAAATCTGCGACCAATACGGATATGTGACCATAGAGCCTGAACGAGTGAACCGAAAATCGGACTGGGTGTACGACCAGACCAAAAGCAGTAATAAAAACTATTTAAAAACGTCTTTCTTTGAACTGATGGTCTCGTTTGCTGTTAAAGGTAATTTATGATTATGAGAGGAAACATGAGGCTGTTTAAAATAGATTTAAATGTTACTCGGAGCTGCTTTAAAGTACCTGGTACCTGGTTCAAATACAGATGGTACCAAATATTAAATGGTGATTGGTTAGAACAAACTACCAAGCCACCTGAGCAGTCCCAGTCTTCGAGCTTGTTGTCTCTCTAGTTTTTGTTCTCCTTTTTTTCCCCAAAACTGGCAACAAAACCTCGAGGTACAGCTGTTCCTCCCCTTGGTGGCCAACAAGAAAATGCAGCAAGAGCGGAAATCACTGTGCATATAGTATGCATGTTGGTTAACGTTACATGTTGAATTAATAAATCAAACTATGACACAGCCTGTTATGACACAGCACTTTTCAAAAACCAAATAATCGCGCTGATGAAGACTGAGTTGAAACACATAGGCTCTAAATCGACCACCACCACAGAGGAGGTACTATCTTATAATGGAAAACAATCTCCAGAAAAGGACTTAGAACCAAAGGTGTGTAGAGCAGAGTAGAGAACTATAATACAAAAGCTGCTATACTGGACCCCTCTATGTTGGAGGGAATACGTGTATATGCTAATGACACATTCTTGAGAACCACTTTTCTTAACCCTGACCTGTCTTAACCTATCCACAATCCGTGGCCCCTCAACAATATATATTTTCCTTCACTTCTGTCCTTCTGTCCACCTTCTTCTGTATATTTGTGTCCAAATGTCACATAATATAACTCATGTAGCAGGTTGTAGAATAAGGCTGCATGATGTGTCATGAAACGTCATGTGCTATTCATACGGTCCACTGTTTTGACAGTGGCCTCTCTTAATTACTCCTAACAGACAGTGAAGGTCCAGGGCAACGACATCTCGCACAAGCTGCAAATCTCCAGAGTGGGCAAGAGTGACGAGGGACTGTACGAGTGCAGGGTGACGCGAGCCAACTACGGGGAGATTGTGGATTACAAAGTCCAGGCCTGGCTGAAGGTGAACGCCACCGTGAGGCCCCGGAGGCCACCGCAGCCCCCCAAGAAGAGCTCCCCACTGCACCTGACGGACAAGAAGCCCAGGAAGTCCAGCTCCTCTCTGGGCCAGGACAACATGAGCTCGGACCAGAAAGTGGCCTCCACATCCACCTCTCACACATCCTCCAACACAGACAAACACAACGGCGTCTCAGGTAAGGCCCCGTTCGGATAGGGTTGCATTACGAAGGGCACAGCATTAATTCACCTGGTTGTCATTTTAAGTTTGCAAATCAGCAAGGTTTGTTTGGCGTTCTGACCCACAAGCCACTGCGCGGGGGAAGTTACGTAACATCCATGTCAAAACAACTAGCAATAAAATGGATAAATAAGCAAGAGGCAACTTCAAGGAACGATGTTATGATGAAATACATAATGAAAAGTATGCCCCAATGGTATGCTTACTACATGCAAACTATGTTTTATGATCAGCTGTAGTATGTAGAATAGTACAAAGAAAAAGTAGCAATGGAGGGTCAGTGCCCATGCTCACACTGTTCTACTATGGTGTTTGACGTGAAACATTATGCCCCCTACTGGCCTGGCATGATAGCTTCAGCCTTTCAAATCGTTTTTTGTGTTGTCATGTGTAAAGATTATTTAACCCTTGTGCATATGAGAAACACTTTAGTTAAAAAAGGTTGCTGGGTTGACAATTTGAAAAACTGAATGAGTGGAGAAAAAAAACTGTGCAGATGCTTCCGCACAGGTGCACTGCACGGTACAATTAAGCAATTAGCATCCAATAATACTCTGTGACACAAATAAATATGGCAATCAGGCCCAGGTTGCTTTTGGTTCTGTATCAAGGCGGCAAGGGGAAACAGATATAAGTGACTTTGAAAGATGGCTGATTGTTGGGAGCACAGATGGCAGAAGCTCAAGTCACAGAGACTGCTCAGCTGGCTCATGTTTCAATAAGTAAAGTGCCTAAAGTGACGTTTGCGTTTGGATCCGTGGGAAAGACTTCAGTAAACAGGATGGGACATTGTAGTCGACGGGCGTGGTAGATGAGCGTGATGTTTGTGCATTAGGCTGATATGTCAAGAAAAACAGAAAAGCAACTCTTCCTTGGGTGACCAAGAATGTCAGTGCAGGACTTTATCAGACTGTCAGCAAGAACATGCGGTCTGAAGAGGGATATTATAATAGGGCTGCAGAGCATAAAACCGTTACAAAGATGAAGGCACATTAACTGCAAAAACCATAGACACTGATCTACAGAGATGTGAAAAAAGGGATAAGGTCAGATGAGTCTTCCTTCATCATATTAGTATATCACATATATAAGGTTGCCCAAGTTGCTCTGTTATGCTGAGAAGGTCTTGCTGGCTTGGTCTGGTTCCCCATAAAGGAAAGGGTCACTACAAATAAGTACAAAGTCCTTGCGAGGGATCACTCTAAAGGTGTAGTCAGTGATTCTGGAGTACGCTTTGTTGTCTAAATCACTTCATGTCAAAATCAGTTACTATTTTCCTCAAGATCCGCTACCTGTCCGTACTGCCTGCACACTGTAAAACAACAGTTGGTGTTAATTCACAGCCTAGGCTCTGTAAACTAACTTGTAAAGCAAAGGTTATGTGAAAAAGGTTGCCCACCGTAGCTAGCAACATGCCCGTTTACAGAGCATACTCTATGTATTATCAATGCATTTTTTTAGACAGGCAGCAGATCGTGAGGAGCAAAACACGATTGGAAAACAAGCAATCTCCAGAATCACCGACTCCACCTTTAATCCTATGAAGAAACATTTATATCCTGATGCTAGTGGTCTCTTCAAGGATCACATTGGTTTGCTGAGTATGAAAATGATGTCAATAATATTCTATGGCCTTATGGCAGACAACACATTCCACTGATTGAACACCTGTGTGACATTTTAGACTGATACGTTAGACACACTATCCATCGACTCATCAAAACACCCAATGAGTGAATATCTTTTGGAAGAATGGTGGTCCATCCCTCCAGTAGAGTTCCAGGGTCTTGGATAATCCATGCCAAGGCACATTGAAGCTTTTCTGGCATCACATGGTGACCCCACAACACCTTACAAAGACTAATATGTAAGACATAATGTATGTATTGCAGAACAAGAGTACAAGCAGGAAAATGTGATTTGATAACTAGAATTCCTAGAGGGCCGGACCAAGTAATCGATGAGTCTGTGTTATTGATTCACAACCCTATGAGCCTGCCCGAGATGCGAAGTGAAGCATATATCTCTTCACCACAACTTGCAACTGGTAGCAGGATGCATTATTGTTACCATCTGCCTTTTCATAAAACCGTCAGCCTTGTCAGCGTGTTGATATTCTGCTGTGCTGAACTCTTCTTGCCAACATCGTGGATTGTTTTTATGGAGGTGGTGTGCCATCCAGGGGAACTGGGGAACATAGAACACTGTGAACTTTTCCTCTTTAAGGTCAGCCTGGTGATACTAGTCTGATCTTGCGAGCTTTACATTTATTTCCTTCGTTGTATATCTGTCTGGACTTTCTCTAATCTTTGTGGAGAGGAGAAACACTAACGCTGTCCGTTAGTGGAAGGCAGCCCCTGATTGGTTCATGTAGTCGTCAATCTAGCCTCCAGTCAGACCAGACCTTCCCCACTTGCCGTCCATTAGTGAAAGGCAGCCCCTGATTGGTTCATGTAGTCGTCAATATAGCCTCCAGTCAGACCAGACCTTCCCCACTTGCCGTCCATTAGTGAAAGGCAGCCCCTGAATGGTTCTAGTAGTCGAGGAAGTCAACATGGACCGACAAGTGAGATATGGCTGATCTCATGAGACTAGATTGAGGACTGTATGAGCAAATCGAAAGCTGCCTCCACTATAAGGGACAAACGTTAGGTTAGAGGGTGGGTCCTGATTGGCCTCGTCATTTTTGAATGGACACCTACCCAAGGACATTTTAGAAAGTCCCAACTGACCTGAGGGAGATAACATAATGTGAGGCTCACAAGATCAGACTGGTCTCACCAGGCTACCTTCAGGTAACTTTACAGTAAGATGTCAACTGACTGGTTGCACATCGAAAAGGTCATGACAAGCGTCAAAGGTTAATCTGATTGAACTTTGAGTCCAGCTGTGAAGCATTATATAAGAGAAATGGCTAGTCCAGGGAACAGCGGCTATGACGTTTGACATCCTTGCTCTTTGTACGTACCTCCTCTGTGGCTGTATGTACACTGCTCATACTTTCACAAATCAAGTTCCTGTCCTTGAAGGAGTGCTGTGTCCATTGCTCTCTGGCACTGACGTGGACACTGTGGACAAAGAGTTGAATGTCAGTGTGTCCCCGTCTCGTATACATCAATATCTGAGCAGCCAATAACTATGGCACTTTGGGTGATGCAGTCCTGTTTACTTCAGCCTTCAGGATCACAGCCAAAACATTAAGGATTTATTTTCAGTCGGCAGCACAGATATTGAAGATGTCCGTGGTTTTTTATTTCATCTTGTTTGGAGAATTGCAATTCCCTTTATTCAGAGATCAGCTACAAGTCAACTGCCTGCCTCCAGCATACTTAAAAAAAATTGTGCTGCTCAACTCCGGACTAATTCTATGAGATAACACATTTCAACCTTTCATTTCGGGGAAAAAAATTGATTTTAAGACATTTAATCTTTAAGGCACTAAATTGCCATGCCGCCAGCTATATTTTAAAAATGTCCATCCCTTATGAGTAGCTCCCAAGATTCTCAATCATGCTTCTTCTGGTGATTTTTAAAAAACGCACCTTATTACCAAGAGTCTTCCTGCTGCAGGCTTCCTCAGCCTGAGCAGTCTCGCCCAACATTAATAGGGTTTTTTTTAAATGTTATTTTTCACAGTTATTTAGTTTAGGTTTTATGTGACTCTTTAATTGTCCTCATTTGCTTTAAATATAGCTGTCAGTAGATTTAGAAAATGACCTCATTGGAACCAGGAACCCTGAGAATAAGGGGTTGAAAAGCAACACATATATAAAAAAAATCTCCAGGATCTTAAACATAAGGCTATTTGAATCATTTTAAAAGATGATATAATCGCACAACAGTGTTTCACGTATACTATAGCCTTCTTTTAAGGTTATAATTATTTGTATTGAACTTGAACAAATGTAATTCATGAGCTTTACGGCAGTATGTCTCTATCATGGGTCTCTAATAGAGGAACAGTCTGTAATTACATTCAGCAGATCGCAAAGCATATCAATGTTACCTTTGTCCTTCATCAAGCGCACTGAGGCTGAAATCAAGATGTGAGCAGTTTAATTTCAAACTGAGTCATCTTGGTGAGTGCAAACATCATCAGCCTCCACAATGTATATGTATATATAAAGGAGCAAACCAAGCTGGTGGAGGAGGATTTAACTCTTTCATTATGGTTTAGGTCAGCTGTCTTTACAGTGGGTTCCTTTGACAAATGAGAACAAAATCCTTCAAGGAAAATTTAAAATAAGGGACTTAAACAATCTGTGCGGTGCATTATAAGCTTTTTGTATACGCCGTTACTGTCTGTATCAAAATATTTTACTCTAAATTTTTTTTAATAATACACAACTTTAAGATGCAAATAAGTTATTTTAATTAAACTAAAATAGCAAT
This sequence comes from Hyperoplus immaculatus, assembly GCA_949357725.1. Taxonomy (NCBI): domain Eukaryota; kingdom Metazoa; phylum Chordata; class Actinopteri; order Uranoscopiformes; family Ammodytidae; genus Hyperoplus; species Hyperoplus immaculatus. Next base: position 21,405,300 of record OX442369.1, read on the forward strand.
GACTAACCTGATACAAAATAAATGCACCAAATTGCACACCATTGGTTGCAAGTGTGTACTAATTAAAGACATTTGATTTATCAGCCATCCTTTACCTAGCACTTACAATAACATATTAACGTGTACGTGAGTTGACTTTATGTCTCTAAGAAAATCATGCACATTGCACTTCCAAATGGTCCACACTTTCTTCATATGTTTTCTACGTAAGCATATTAAAGATGACTGAGGAAACTGATTTCCTCATGACATCACAACAACAGAGTAGCCCTCTATTTCTCATTTCTCCAATTAGGTGACTCAGTGCAAACTCTCTCTCATTTACTCTCTGCATTCTTTTCAATTCTCTGACTTATCAAAATATGATTGGACCCCCCCCCCCTCCCCCCCACACACACACACACACACACACACACACACACACACACACACACACCTCCTCATCCCTAAAAGTCTAAAATCTTTTTTTTCTCAACCAGTTCAAACACTAACTCGGCCCTGCTCAAAATGGGCTCACACGGCATACATCTGCAACCTCCAAGCGAAACAGAGGGAGAGAGAGATATTACTTGCCACTGAATAGAGGTAAAAAGTTGAATAATCCCCGGAGAGCTGCGGAGTCGGAGAGATTATGAGGCTAGCAAATTATGCTGACAACTGTGTTGCCGAGTTGTGAGACCTCTGTGCGGTGTGTCTGACACTGATAAATGTCTCTCTGGCTGCTCAGGCATGCCTTAGCCATAGCCGCCGCCTCTGAACGGGGGGCAGAGAGCTGTTAAGGCCGTGGGCGATAGAGTTCTATTACTGCCACGCTCAGGTTTGAAGGCAGACGAATATCAACAATAGGTAAATGGCTTGAGATGAAATTAAAGCTAGGAGTGCAGATATATTTCTTTTTTCCGCATCGCTGCATCTGTTAACAATGAAGCACTTTTTTTACAGATGGGTGGGACTGTGACTGGGGTTGGATTGGATTGGCTGCAGCAGTGTAGCAAAAGCAAAGTGTTTTGTTCACAGCTACTCCCCACCAGTGTGTCAGCTGCTGTTAGATCACGGCTCGGCCTCCATTGTTCCTGGCAGTGTTGTTCTTTCAAAAGCTCAGAGGTGACCAGAGCTGAATGCGGAGGGGGGGGGGGGGGGGGGGGGGAAGTAGAAAAAAAAGTAAATATAAATATATGTCCCCCATGGCCAGACTTGTCCCCTAGCCTTGTCCCATCCGCATGACACAAACAAAATGGACTCAGCTTTATTGCACAAGCATTCATCCAAACAAACAAAACAGATCACTGACCTTGTTTTTTAGGAGACGGCACATTTTTTAAAAACTGCCTTTTTTTTATATATACTGCGGCCGTCGTGTCAAAGGCAGCAACAGAAGCAATGAGTCATCGGCAGTTGGTGGTTAGGAGCGGCAAGGCTGCTGGTTGGCTTGGCTGCGTTCATATCGCTCAAGCAGCCGCACGCAATGTCAATGTGTCCTTTCAGGTTGGTGTTGATGCTTGAGTGGGTCCTTCCTTGCTCTCACTTTTGTCTTTTGAATACATTTGAATCCGGCTAACATCTTTGAGTGAGTGCTCAGCGGGTATGAAGACACTACACAGGAACAGGATTTGTATAGACTAGAACCATTTCCTTCAGCAATATAATGTCTAAAACTGACGGTTTGAAATGAAGCGTTTCAAGCAGAGGCTTAAAAGAGTAGATCAGCAATGGCACTGTGCTAAATATAAAGGGATGCTACACCATGAAAAACGGTTAAAAGTAGAAACCCATTTTACAATTTTGAACCTGAAAATTAGCATAATATGTGACCTTTTATAGAAAACAAAACATCATATTTCATAAGCTCTCTGCATGTTTTATTTCCACATACCTTCGCTGATACTAAAATAAAATTGTAACAAAAGTAAAATTACTCCATGGTGGGCCCTCATTAGCTGCATGGTGATGAGGTCAGTTTTGGCTACAGGGGTTTGTAAGCCAGCTGCAGTAATATTGACTGAAACACATAAAACCGCCAGTGTAATATTTCTTCAAATGTGGTGGATTCTAATGTTTTCGGAATATTTTTGTGTCACACACCAGACTGTGTTTTCCCATTCGCCGCTCACCCACAGACCAACAGTCAATGAAATCCAATTGTATTTAACCAAGTCGGTCAGCCAAAAACCCCAGTCATGGCTCAGGCAGCCGGACTGTCGGTTAAATTGTGTATCAGTCAACAAGCAAATCCGACCGCAAATTTTATAACAAAAGTCACCAGGCAATTAAGCAAGAAAGCAAGTACAAATAGACAGTCGGCTAGCCAGTCAGTCACCCGGCCGGGCCAGGGATCAGCAGGAATAGATGGGATTGGCACTAAGCCAGTTTGAGCTCCCTGTGGAGGTGCTGTGGTGATTCACCTCACTGCATTGCTGGCCTGGAATTGATATTCCACATAGCCATTTCCTCTGAGCCAAAAACATTTTGGCAAAATGTTGAGTGTTGTGTTCAGGTTAAGTGGGACAAAGTGAAGAGTATCTTCAGTGCGGGTCTATTCTAACCCAGAGTGCACCAAGATAAAACCTGAAAAAGGTCTCTCCTAGCTCAGACAGAAACTCTCCCTCATTATGCCTACATATGAATCAGTCTGCAGTCTCTCGGACCAAGGAGGAAAAAAGCCAGGGAAATACATGAAGAAAATGCTAACTCAAAGGGGCATCATGCACAACTGTTAACCCTGAGACAAAAGTCAGACTTTTTTTTAAATCATAGCTGTCATGGCAACCTAGCATTCACTTTGCTTTGAGCTACTTTCTCTCCAGCTGAATAACCGTGTACAAATGCAGCCGTAAATTCATCAGAAAAGAGTGCAAAGACACAGTGACCTTGTTAAGCCAACTATGACAGCAAGTGGGTAGAGAAGCTTTTAACCACAAAGATGTGGATGAATAAAATAATACAGCTATTGCCCACACGGATGTGATGTTAGTTTCTTTGTGTATTCAGCTGTATTGCTAGCCTGGCTCCGCCCGCCCGCCTACTTCCGGCCAAATTTTATTTTCCCTTCAGTAGTCAGTCTGGGTGTACAGCCCATTTCCCAGTTTTGCCGGAGATTCGACAGCCGGTCCAATCAGCGAACAGAGCGAGTGGCTGAGAACGATGACGTCGAAGTCGCGCTCCAGTTTCAGTTGCCAGAAGCCGGCTCATGACACACGTGACGACCAAACGTTATGCGATTGATTGGCTAATCCAGAGTGGCACTGGGCAGATCCAATAGTTTTAAACTTTAACAGACACCCGCCTCCATGAGTGAACGTTTGCCAATTACAGCACTGCCAGACCTTCTGTACAAATGAAATGAAGTACGATGGTCTGGTAGCACCAGGCTACTGTATTGCTGGACACCATTTATATATATATATATATATATATATATATATATATATATATATATATATATATATATATATATATTTTCTTTTTCTTCTTTGCTCAGCAATTAAAATGCAAATTATAATTCACTAATGTTATTCCTTTGTTGTTTTCTGAAAATAGCATAGGAATGGAGGTGGTAACTTTACCTTTAGTATGCACGCCGGCAAGGTTACTTCCAAAGTGAAAAACAACTCGCACAAAAACTATGCAAAAATAATGTCTGTGATTTATGTATGAGAATAATAGCTTTAGACATAGCGTTGCTTTCTACTTGTAGTGGATGGCTTACATGCATTTTAAGTGCCAGGGATATAGCAAATGGAGAAAAGAAACTGACACAAGCTATGCATGCTAATATGAGAGCAAGGTGAAATAGCTATAAAAACCATAGAATCAAACCAAATTCCAATGTGGCTTGCATCCAATGGGGATAGTACAAAAAACTTCTTATCACAACTTGAATCTAATGGGGGCCGACAGTGTCAGACTTTAATAATCCACACAATTGTTAATTCGTATTCATAGAATACTAACTTTGCAAGTGTACAATGTTAATTACTGTTATCTGGGAACGTGTCAAAATGGCATGAGGTTAATGGGACAAAACATGAGATGGCCAAGGTCATTTGGATAAAAAAACATGAAATAATTAATAAAAAATAATAGCAGATTACAGACATATTTCCTGTGCACTCAAGTTTGGTTTAATCTCCAAATTGTAGTTCCTATTCTTGAGTCAGGAGCCTGAAGGGGTCATGATATAATTTTGTGGTGAAATGAATAAGCTTGTGCAGGAATACAAATGTATGAAGCACTACATACTGTTATACAATTTTGGATTTGTTTATAGGCTTAAATGACATTGTAAAATTAATGCTATTTATATTTCCTTGATAGTTGTACACTAACAGGGTACAAATATGGCCTTAGGGGCATTTTTGACCCGGAAGCGATAAAATGATTTACGCACCACAGAAACACACACACACACACACACTAGACGAGAGAATGAGAATAGATAGAATTATCTCTTGAAATTATGTTGTTGTTATGTTATTTTGCAATATTGTGTAGGTGCAGCAGCTGCCCTCCATGAACCTAAATATGACTCAAGTGCACAAACAAAACAAAAACATATCTGTCCTAAATTAAATGTTCTTGAATTGTATTGTTTACTCGTGGTGTAAGCAGTCGGATGCTGTACTGGTGCAGCTGCAGATGACAGAAACCCTAGTTTTCTCCTTGCTGAAGCCATGAGGGCGGGCAGTTCTCAACTGGTCCGAAGAAGAATATATTGAAGATAATTTCCCATTTAGATGAGCTGAAAGAGAGACTTTGTTGGCAAAAAAAATGCAAAATAACAGTCTTTGACACTGTGACAACCAGAGCACAACTTAAAGATGACCCGGAGTCCACCAGATAGCCAGTGACACATGCTAAAGACATCACCTCTATGTGTTACGGGTTCATCAGACCAGCCACTGAAAAATGTACTACATGCCTTCCTATGAATGTCTCGTCTTATGGCTGGACGAAAAGCTCAAATAAAAAAAATTAAAATCCTCAAGAAGCTGCGCTCAGTACTTGGGAAATGAGACATGTTTTGATATTAACAGCAAAAGGGCAATTGTGCACTCAGCCATTTCTATATCCATTTCAGACTATGGGGATGTCACCTGCATGAAAACCTCTTCCTCTGTTTTGAAACCCTATGTATGCTGTCTTCCACAGTCCTTTACGATGTATTAACAAGGATGGGTATCATTGTGAGCTGTATTGTAGTGTGGGTTGAACATCCTTGGCAACCAGTTAGGATTAAGGTTTTTCTGATATTTCATACCTTGGAACTGAAAAGGATCTCTTTGGTGAAATCTGCCCTGCAAGCTAGCACATGATGGCATCAAAATATGGGTGGCCTGTGACGCACACATCCAGCTATGCTTTGAAGATGCATGTCTCCACAGGGAAGCCATACCAGTGAAGGTCAGGAGAGAGAAAAAAAAAGATGTGGGTTGTATTTGATGTGAATGAGGGACTCAGGGGGGGTCGCAATGTCACATATGTCAAATGCTGTACCTCTCATGAACTCAGCCAGCCAATCCCGAGGAGAAAGATCATAATCTATGGTTGGCCCAGTAAAAGAAAAAGAACATCCAACAAGAGGGAGAGAGGCCTTATCCTCAAAGTGTGCCTTCACTCCCACCAGAACACAAACTTGGTCTTCCTTAGGAGACTGCACACAAGCGCTGGGATCAGTGATCAAGTCAGCCATCATCTTGGACTACAACCACATCAAAGGATGGGTCAACAATCTGGACAATGTGAATGGAAAACTAAAGTACAGCTGCAGGAAGGCTGGCCCCCCTGGTCATCTTCCACACCACCATCCACGTGTCCTCATACAAGGCTTGTGTGATAAGGAACAACATCAGCCCTACCTGAAGGCCTGATAAGGAAGTTTTCCTGGAGCAGCTGTGAAAGGCATTTATAACCGCACACGTTGAGAGATGCACAGCTGCCTCTGCAGCACTCGTAAAAAGCTGTTCTATTGGGCTGAATGTTGTCCCCATCTTTATTGAGGATCCAGCTGGGACGGGGCAAATGTTAAGAGATGCCAAATCTGATGATAAAAATATCAACGCTTCGACATTGCAGGTGAAAAGGGAACAAAAAAATTACGTACAGATTGAATCAGCAAACTTTGCCAGTTGATTACTTTAATTAGAATACTTTATAACGATGTATACTAGTATATAAAAAATACATGTTATGAAAGCAAAATAGACAAAAAGCCATTGACCAGTGCTTGAAAAGGACATGGTTTTGCCTGCCGTGTCTCACATGTATTTCAAGTGGTGCACCACTCATACAAAACTACCAAGGTCTTAATTTGGCCCCCTTGTCTTGTAAACACAAGAAAACTACAAGCGTAAGCCTCCTCAAAGTGAACAACCTTTGAACTTGTTTTAAGATTTACATGCACAGGCTAGCTTTGGTTCGGCCCCTGACAGCCGGGTATCACCACTGCTGTTTACATGAGCATATGCCTTGACTAACAACTGGAAAAACTAGAACACAGTCTCTTCAGCCTATGCTGTTTGATAAAGGGCTTGATAGAAACCAGAGAACTTCTGTGTTTTTTTTTTACAATTGTTTTGGAGACGAATAGCATGATGTTTTTGAATGTTAACAATGTGAATGTATGATTATTATGGGAAAAAGTACAGAGTATATAGGGTTAAAAAGGTATTGGTAAAATAAGTGCCTTCATTGTTTTAGGTAATGCTTGTTGTATCTTGTCCTTGCGGTATGCCATTGTTTTGTTCTGTTATTACGTGTATGTGTGTGCTCCATACCATGGTATATGGTCATGGGCCTTAAATAAATTAGATGATTCACCTGCGTCTTGGGGAATATCCAACCTGAACTGATGAGAGCCAAGTAACCGATGACAAATGCACAACCCCTACTCAGCAGAATGCTGTGAAACGAACAGAATAGTTTATTCTCCATCAGCAAAAAAAACGAAATTGGATTTGAAGAAAACAGAGCTTTAAGTAGGGGGTGGGAGAAATTATAAATAAGAGAACTTGTAATCCTTTGAAAATGAGGCAGGCCTTTGGCTCATAGTTAAAAAAAAATATGGAGAAAAATTCAATATTCACTAAATCATGTTGACATTCACTAGATTCTTGTGTCAGAGCGGATGAAGGTTCTAAGAGGGTGGAAATGTTCCAGGGGGACACTCTGGATTGTGTGGCCTGCTAAGGGCTGTATAGGGCTGAACGGTAGGTGGGGGTTTAGGGGGAGAGATATGGTGGGGCTTTGACCCTTCATTCCTCCACCACCACATCTCATTTGGCTTGAGGTGATCTAGGGAGAACAAGAGCGCCACAGAGGAGCAGCCATCACTCTGGGCCAAAACACCCTTCACACAGAGAATAATTAATCAGCCTCCAGCTAAGGGACTCACATAGCAAGACACCAAATACAGAGAGACATTATACAAATATGTGTAAAAAAAACATGCGCTAATTCACTTAAATAGCAAGCTTTTTACAATAATCTACCCTGTGACAGTGAAAGCAATTAGAGAAAAAAAATGTAAAGCACTTAATTAATTGGGATTATATGTCCAATCCATTCTTCCCTTCCCTTCCCTTTTTTTGCATGGATTTGCATAGGAGGTTATCAAAGCGTACCTATGCCATTCTGAACATATTGTACCGTAAAGTCAGATACTGTGTTTGTAAAAGAAAGCTATACTTTCCCTGTTGTAATGACATTTGAAAATGTAGGACGTCATCTAGACTGTTACATTTTTTTGTGTTTTTCTTGGTCCATAGCAACGGGGAATTATCCTTAACAGTGGTCGATATAAATTGCACCTATAACAATGAATGTTACAACAATTTCAATATCTAAAAATAAAATACAATTTCAATATTTTAAACGATTTAAGAGGTTGAGCTTCATCCTGCTCTGAAAATAGCAAGTGTTATTGGATTACTTAGACTACTGGAAAAATGCTGAAATCACAAGAAGCGTATTTCATTATATATGGTAATATCTAAATGTCTTCATGGAGATCTTTCTGAGAAGATCATGAAAGAGAGGCGACAGTCATTAAATGGGGAACAAAAACCAAAAGGGAAATTACAGCAAAACGTTTCGATTAGCAATTGTTAAGTGTTCATGTATGAATCATAACTTTGTGAAATGGCACTTCCTGGCAACATTACATATTCTATATTGAGCCGATCCAGTGTTTAGTGTCCTGCTATTTTGTCATGTGACAAAATCCATCAGCGGTAGATTAACAACATTGACTGAACTTGTTTGGACCAACGTGTTCAGTCACAGTCGAGGCAAATGTCTATTTTTCAAAATATTTTATAATATTTTTTTATTTATGTTGGATACAGCTGAGACATATTGCCATTAACCAGTTAGTAAAGAATGTAGTGTGAACCTTTTGATTGCTTTGGTATTAACAGTATGGACAGTGACACAAGTGAGTCTTGCTTTACTTGGATCACTGTGTTTGTAGATTACTTCAGGGTAGCTTTCTTATAAAATGGCACAACAAAAAAAAACTGGCAAAAACACCATAGAACACTGCAGAATGGGAAATATTTTTTTTCTGTGTCTGCTGTGTTTTTCCCCCTTGCAAATTGTTCTTATATTTCCTCCAGATTGTTGACCGTTATACATGATTTAAGCCGTTCAGTGGCAATACTGTGTTGAGCTATACACTGATTGAGCCTCGGGGAGAATTACCACAACTTGTAAGAATTCTGCAAGAAGTCTGTAATACTTGCACAGCTGGCCTGTGAGAATGGCTCTTATAAGTGTCAAGTGATATCGATGCAATATTTGTAGACCGTTAAGCATTCCTCTTTGCAGCATACTGCATTGAAATACTGCAATGCACAAAAGATAATGGAGGTGATTTTATGAGGTCATAAGCTTTTTAATAGGCTGTGTCGTTGTTGTATGATGGTATGTTGATGTTTAGAGGCGCACTATAGTTTCAGGGGGGTAAGGGAGTTGTTGACATTTGCAGAGCCTGCAGTTAGTTTACAAAACAGATTTACTCTGCATGTAATTCTTTGTATTGAATACTTCTATCATTATAAGACTAAGAATATCTGTGAAAACCAAACTGTGGGCCGTGCTGCTTAAGTTTTTGCACACCGAGGGCGGAAGTGCACCTGAGTTTGTTTCAATCAAACTAAGAACTGCAAATGTCAATACACCCTCAGTTATGATAGTATACGTACCTTTGAAAATGTTCACTTCCCTAACACACCAAAAGTGACATAGTGCACCTTTAAAATTGTATCATCGACATTTCAATTCAAAACCGAATCGTTTGTTATGCCCTTAACAAGTATCATTGTATTCTGTGCACATAGTACTCTCCAGCAAATGCACTATTTCTACTCGCCCTCCCTCTGGTTATAACCTAACATGATGGGTCAGTGCACTGCCACTCAGCCGTGCTGGGTCATTTCATTGGTGGCAGTTCTGACATGTTCCAGATATACTTATGTATAATATATATAAAATATGTTGAAGTGACTATAAATAGCGCCGCTCTCACTCCAGTGTATATGGTGATTAAGCTGCACTTGTACACAGCAGCAGGGAGACAGTTGTTCATGCATTATTGATTTGCTGTTGTAGTGGTTTTTATTGTTTTAGTCGGCAAATGGAAAAGAGAGCACACACCAAGGTGCATGCAGATACTGTATGACTTCCTCAGGTAACAAAAATTACTAGAAGAAGCTGTAGCTGAGAAATCCAGCCAAAGTCAGATATGATATCCACTAATATGAAAATGCATACAGTGAGATGCTCCAACATCTAGCCAGACAGACCACTCTAATTAACACAAACCATTCTTAAGCTATCAGAACCTAGTGCAAAAAAAATTAGCTACACCTGTGACATATTGTCATTGCTGATGAAATAGAGTACGAAAGGGAGACTGTTTCTGTCTAGTTGTTGTGTGCTGTAGAGCAACTAACTTTTAGTATCAGTAAGTATCTGAGTATTGTTTTTCTTTTGGACAACTCTACCACATGCAGACAGACAGAAGCTTGAGAACAGCATCAAACCCAATGACCAGACGCCAGAGCAAATCTATACAGGGGGCATGTAGATTTTGTGGGAGGGCCCGCATACATATTATGACAGATTGGTGTAGCCTACAAAAAACTCAATTGCAAACAGTACACAGCAGCACAAACACATCAGCATGGCCAACAGCAATGCCTTAAAGCTGGGGTATGTGATTTCTGATTGGTCAAAGTTAACATGAGCAGTACACTTTGACCGAGAGCGAGGCTCCGATTCTCTGTTCTTATTGGCTGTTGGGACTGTCCATTCACTTTGGCACGACTTTGTTGGTGTAGAGCGTGTAAGGGAGCGACTATAGGGGAGGGACCAAAGAGAACAAGTGGAGTGGTTGAGGTATTTGGATTCAAATCTCTATCCCAACTGCCATTTTCTCCCCAAATCCTCCACCCCAGCTCTAAGACGCACGCAGCTCGCAAATAATACACATTAGCACACACCAACAGCCAAATACAAAACACATTTGCATTGTGTGCACGGCGGCACATTAAATACCTCAGAATGACGCCAACAGCAATATGCCGCGCCACGCAGTCAAGCAAATAAACATATAACAAAACATTCGCAACATTGCATCATGTGCACGGCGGCACAAATACCAGTAACAGCATCACCACAAACAAAACAAAAAATCACAACAGCTTTGCTTCGGCCTCAACGTTACACTTGTCCAACCTAGCTGCTCAGCAAGACATGCATCATAATTGCGCAGGTCTGAGCAAGACGGCTCCTTCTCAAATGAGGCTAATGTCTCTATTGTCTACACATTTTTTATTTAGTTTAACAATTATTTATTGAGATTTGACATAGTATCTGACATCATATAGATCTTTGCATAACAAATAAAATAAAAAGGTAAAATACATTTTAATTTTACAGGGGCAAAGACATCAAATGGGCGGTCTGGTCCATTGGGTATTACATTGTGCCATATAATTGTACACACAAATGTGGCAAACTATTTTTCTAATTAATTCCGCAAAAAAGTTGGAGAGAACACAAGCACCGGCACTTCTCAGATTTAGATCATTATGCTATTATAAGAAAATTAGGACATTTTAAAGACTTACTTCACCGGTTGGAATATGAAGGTGTATTGAACTCGGAGATCCTATGATAAAAAAATGAAATCGGATCATCCTAGCCTGAGAAAAGGCAGGAAGAGTGTTTTATGGTCTCACTGTCTAACCCTACATTTTCCTTCTTGTGACATTACAGTAAGGGTCAGGATTAACAGGACAGCTGGGCCAAGGGAAGACTAAGGGAAGACAGAGGAAAGAAAAACATCATTCATTATATTATGATAGTGATTTTATAATGATAGAACGCTGGTTCCGTATGGGTGAAGTATTCCTTTAAGTTGAAGGCCTCCAAAGACTATTAGCAAAAAATTAAATCTGACAAAAAACTGAATTTGAACTGCTGGCATCTCACATAAGCATCAGACTGGAAATGGGGCAGAACATATTTTGGTTACAATAAGTGCAGTTAACCAGTACCAGTCGTAAGACATTTCATTTGCCATGATGTTGACCACGGGTTTAAATTTGGTTTATTGTTAACAATCGGATAGATTTTTCAAAATAACACATCAGACTTTGTTAGGGATATATACTCAACAAAAATATAAACGCAACACTTTTGTTTTTGCTCCCATTTTTCATGAGATGGACTTAAAGATCTAAAATTCATTCCAGATACACAATTGTACCATTACTCTCAAACATTGTTCACAAATCTGTCTAAATGTGTGATAGTGAGCACTTCTGCTTTGCTGAGATAATCCATCCCACCTCACAGGTGTGCCACATCAAGATGCTGATCTGACATCATGATTAGTGCACAGGTGTGCCTTAGACTGTCCACAATAAAAGGCCACCCTGAAATGTGCAGTTTTGTCTCACAGCAAAATGCCACAGATGCCACAAGCATTGAGGGAGCGTGCAATTGGCATGCTGACAGCAGGAATGTGAACCAGATCTGTTGCTAGTGCATTGAATGTTCATTTCTCCACCATAAGCCGTCTCCAGCAACTTCGCACAGCCATTGAAGAGGAGTGGACCAACATTCCACAGGCCACAATTGACAATCTGATAAACTCTATGCGAAGAAGATGTGTTGCACTGCATGAGGCAAATGGTGGTCACACCAGATACTGACTGGTTCTGAGTCCCCAGACCCCCAATAAAGCAAAAAAATGCACATTTCAGGGTGGCCTTTTATTGTGGACAGTCTAAGGCACACCTGTGCACTAATCATGATGTCAGATCAGCATCTTGATGTGGCACACCTGTGAGGTGGGATGGATTATCTCAGCAAAGCAGAAGTGCTCACTATCACATATTTAGACAGATTTGTGAACAATGTTTGAGAGAAATGGTACAATTGTGTATCTGAAATGAATTTTAGATCTTGAAGTCCATCTCATGAAAAATGGGAGCAAAAAAAAAAGTGTTGCATTTATATTTTTGTTGAGTGTAGCTAATGATAAAGTCCCTGCTCATTTTGTCCCTGGTATTTTTACAATGGCAGTCCAATACCCAAGGTCAAATGAGGCATCTACGTCAGACCAAAATATTGAAAACAAAATATTGGCATTTTTTTTAAATATTAAATCAAACGTTTTTGAAAGAAAACTAATACAAAGAAGAATTGATTGAATGTAAGTAATCAACTGGCAAAATGTCATGTCAAAGATGTTACCGTGTTCACCTGTTTCTCGCCTTAAATTCCAATTCTGGGATTACATTGAGCGCCCAATGCATGATGTACTGTATGTGTTTGAGGAGGGAATGAACCATCTTAACACGCCCACAGTGCTTTTGTTACTGTATTAAGCAATTCATTTTCACAGTCCTGGGTTTCTTGACAGTGGGAAACAATAAAGTCGATAAAGTAACTCTCCATAACCTGTTGAGTCACAAAACAGATGGATGTAAATGTGAAATGGTCTAATAATGGTTGGCCTAGTGTTGAAGGCAATGTGATTACTCCCACACAGAAGATATCACGATTTATTTTGCAGTGAATGTGTGCAAATCTGTTCTTTAAAAACAAGCAATGTTCACAGGCTTTGCAGTTGTGTTGGCTTTTTAGCAGCCGTTTACACATTAAAGACATTTGATGTCAGTGCTGAAGTATCGCTTTTTTCCATTTTGTGCTTTAGGGTGGAAGTTTAAGTTTTAACCTTCCAAACCAAAGAACCATATACAGTATGTTGTTTGCGACTGTCCTTTGCATTGATACAAAGGTTTTCATGTGTGATTCAGGCATTAAAACTGAAATTCATAATACGATGGGAGGGTTGGGCTAGGTTTAGGCTGACAAATCTACTGTGTGGGGATTAGGGAAAGTCCGTGATTCCGTTAAGGTTGGTAGACATCTGTTATACTAATTAACATGAGTTTAATTTCTAGGTCACATTAAACCTTAAAAACCCTTCATATTTCTCACAGTGCCATTGCTGAAGTGAGTCTGCCATTACTGACCTGCTCAATATGGCCGACTGCCTGTCAGATTCAGTGGGATCTGGGGGTGTGGCTTATCACAGGTGGATGTTGTAATGAGTTAGGTTGGTAATTAGGTTGGGGTGTGGCTTCATTATGATGTCATAAGGGGGTATACATCTGACAAACCTTTGTTCTGATTTTAAATTTCTTCTACATTTAAAAATAGAATCTGACTTCAAATAATTAAAATGTTTTTATTGAAAAAATGTAAATCTTTCCATCTTGCAGAGTTGCATCAGTCTATTCACGAAGATCGCAATGGTTACGTCTGTTTTACATCTTATTGATCCTTTGTTTTTTTGTTTTCTCTTCTCAGGTACAAGAATATCATCCAGCATTGGACTCGCTGTCCTCCTTCTGGTGTGTGGTGTGGTGAGGGATGCCTTGTTATAAATCCAAGAACTGCCATGGTTTGCACCCAGTTCTCTCTATCACTCTCTCTATCTCCCCCCCCCTCTCTCTCTCTATCTCTCTGTTTGCTCTCGTAGTGAACGATTGCCTGTTTTATTTTGATTTTCTCCCCCCTCTCACCATGCGGACAGCACAGTTGGCCACTCAATCCCCCAGCCCCACCCCACCCCCCCACCCCCTCCACACACACACACACACACACACCCTACTGCAACCAGCACATTGTTATTAGCCACTCTAAACCCCCGTCACCTGTAAAACCAAGTTGGATTACCTTTTTGTACAGACGTCGACGTCAACACCAGCTGAGGTGCAGCGCTCCGGTGTGACAAATGGACTCTGTACCTTGTTGGATATAACTCTCATGGACTTTCTTATGGTTTTTTCGCTGTTCCTAATTCATGTGTTCATTTGCTCAAAAGTGAACAAAGAAAAAAAAGAGAAATCTACATTTATGTAATATATACAGTATATGATTCTAGATATATATCTGTTTTATTTGAAACACATTAAAATGACTGTATGTGCTGTATACATAGCTGACTCACACTCAACCACATTGACCATGGAACTTCATTGTGAATATAGGCACTGTTGGCCCTCTCAAAGAAACTAGATATTGAAGTACATGTTAATTTAGACTGTTAACATTGACCATTGGGGTTAAAAAAAGAGTAACATTTCCCATTTTTCTTCAGCTGTATTAGCCATCCAAATGTTCTTATGTGTGTACTTTTAACATCTTGTAAGTGATACATATACAGTGCGGGTGTGCATGCTTATTGGTCTGATGGCTTAAACTGAGGGGAACATTTGTTACTTGAGCTTACATAGGTCGACACTTGGAGTTCAGTGTTATACAGTATGTTGAATTTAGCTTTATTTTAATGTGATAGTTTCGGTGTAAAAACAAGAAAAAAATGTCCCTTGTCATTTTAAGTTGTATTGCATCCCCAGTAGGAATAAAAAGTATGTCACAATTTATGAGTCATTCCCAATCCTGATATGTGACCACTGGATGATTAATTTTTAACAGACCTGCACTATTTTTAAAGGTACAGTGTGTAATACGTGTGTATTTTGGCGTCATCTAGTGGTGAAAGTTCTAGCTTGCAACGCCCCCTTGCTTATACCCCTCCTGTTCAGAGAATTTACAGAAGATATGGTAGACCTTCAAGGACAAGAAGCTAGTTACTAAATATGGCATCATCCACCACTGCCTCAAGTCTTTTCTACAATATGAAGTATTGAGGAGAAGATGTATTTAGTTATTTATTCTATAGTACTTCTTCTTCTCTTCTAACAGGTGCATTTATATATGCGTAGGGCCATTAAGTTTGTCCGTTCTCGCTGCTGCAACATGGCTGCATCAGCGCCACACCCCTCCCCCTCTTACGTAGATGTAAAAGGCTCATTCTAGGGTAATAAAAAACACTTTTCTTCAAGCAATAATACACTATCAAAAACATAATTATGAATAATATATTCCATTTCAACCAAGTCTGTTCTGAAAAACGCCAATTCCTCAATACACACTGCACCTTTAAAGGCATGCTTCAGTTGCTGTGCACTTACCATGGTATTTCATAATTTAACAAATGGGTGAGTATTCAAACATATGTGGATCGTGAGCATTGCTAGTTTATGCTATGTCGATGCCACCCAATCGCACACATTCACACATTTACAGGTAGGAGCCAGGGTTAGCGGCTGGATGGTGAAATGAGACGGAGTGCAACATGGAGAGCCGACTTGATTATCATTAACACTGTATACGACCCATGTTTGGGAGACATACATTAGTTTTGTTGAACTTTTGCTATTATATCCAACAGTAATATATTTTTCAAGGTTTATTTTCAGATATAGAGATGTTTAGTCACACAGAGCATTTATGAAGCAAAACGCTTTGACAATCTGACGACAATAAAGGACTGGTTTCATAGTGCAACAACTTCAGATCATTACAGAGTAGCCCTCAAAATAAATGGGATTCCTTTACCGTTGTTAACTTTTGAGCTGAAAAAAGGAAACCATGCACCATCCATCAGAAACACAGATGTTCCCATTCTATCTGAAATATTTATGAATAATAGAGTAGTTGATTTATGTCTCGAGAATTATGCTTGTTTGTGAATGTTATCTACCACGAGGATCACGCTGCCTTGGTGCGGCAACCATTTTTTATTTTTTTTTGCTCAGTTGATGCCCTAACGTTCCACCCATTTAAGATGACATGGAGCATGATTATGTAGTTCCATATGTGTTGTATGGTATAATCTTAACATTCATACATGACATGCCGATGTAATTGCCAACGATTTCTGTGCTGTGATTTTTTTTTTTAAAAGCTAAAATAATCACCTTTCCTGGAAGCTTTTATTGCGCTTTGAAGACAAAGCAACAAACTAAAAAAATATCACACCTATATAGTTGTAACTGCATTTCCCAAAGAACTGTGGAGAGGGAAACATGTTGATTCAGCAGCACTCGATGTTGCAATAGACTGACAGAGGGTGTGTCTTGCTTTTGGGATCAGACCGGGGACATCAGGAACTTGGCTTTCTAGATGTGGGTGCGATTGAAAGGGCAACGCGTGTCTAATCTCTTCAAGTTATGAATAGCTCAAGGGGTTGTGTTTGGAACAGTTAATCTAGCATCACTGTCAAATATATTCGACTGGAAATGGACTGCTGTGTTTTTTGAGAAAAAAAAGGGAAATGTTGTGTGTAAAAATTATTCAGAATGTTTAGTTTGTAAGAAAAAAAGATTTAAAAAAGTACAGTTTATTTTAGCAAAGGAGAATGGGATTTTTTGGATGTTGATTCTATTGGCAAAGTGTCCCTAAGCACTTTACGGAGAGAGTGTGCACAGTGGAGAGAGTGGAGAGTTTGTCCTTGAACCCTGTACAAAGTTACAGATCTGTACAACTTGTAAATGAAATAATCAGCATGTTAACATCTTTTTTTATTTTTAAATCCATCTAAAAAGGCAACGGCCAGTGATGTTATGTACTTGTAACAATGGTGCCATGTACTCATATTCAAGTGTTAACAAGTCCAAAGTGGGTTTTTCATCTCTTCAAAAATTAACTTGGATAAAATGTATTTGACAAAAAAAAATATATCTATAAACTGTATATAGATATACTTAGAAATATCTCCTTTATAAAGTGTCATCCAATCATAAGGGACTCACTTGTCTGGGTCTGTCCAGCATTGAACAACAAAGGAGAAGACATTGGGGTGATAATTCATTTGATATTTTGATCAGAGCCAAGACAAATTATGCTTGGGTAAAAAAAAATATAAATACTGAGTCAGACTTTATAGTTGTGATGGAGGCTGAATTGCTTACAAGCAAGCGTTCAAGAGGAGAAAAGTTCATCACGACGGCTAGAGTAGCAGTTCCTTTTAATCCAGTTAAATCAGAAACATCACACAACCACTTTTCTGTTCTGTTTTTAGATGCCACCCTACTCATCCACTCTTGATGTATTTGTTTCTTCTAATGTATTTCATTTAAATGCGGTCCTTGTCTGTTTGTTGAGCTGTCAAAAACTAATGATGAATTCTAGTTCTCTTTTCTTTTCGGTATTGTGTGAGGCTTCTGTACTGGAAACATTGCAACAGTTTGTATTATAAATGACGATATCAGAAATAATATTTAAATAAAACCATTTTCACAGATGAAATTCAAACAACTGGGGGATTCCATCTGTTTGGTTGGTAACACACTGAGTGAGCTTTGTAGGGACGGAAATGGGAGAGAGGGTGCTGACAACTCCATATACTGGCCTAGTTTCCAGCACGACAGTCACTTTTTGGTACCAGCTTTTCATTTGAAAATGTTGCTAAGAAAATGATAGAGCCGCCCTTCATTCATGCCCCAAACCAGAGATGAAGAAATAAAAATTAAAGAATGGGATGGAAGTAATACTGTATACAAACAGAGAAGCACTTCAAGGAAAACATGCTTGGGAGGTGGTAGGCTAGATATGCTATATAGAGAGAAAATGGGAGCTTTAATACTTCAACATTAGCTTCCATGTATTTCAGTAGTTTTGTATATATACAGTAAGTAACTGTGCAAGACTTTAAATAGAAGGAAAATGAATGAGCCTGCATTGGCTTTAATGTAGTATATGCAAGCTATTTTAGACATGTATTAAATGGTACTGTATACAGGTGATAAGACGTCAATACAATGGTACAGCATGGCGCTTCATACATTACATTACTGTATTGCCATCATAATGGCAGTGTGTACAAGTTTACAATACTGAACAAAATTAGAAAAGTCACCAATAAACAAAAAATGACGCACAATTTGAAATCATTGTAGCAATGAAACTTTAGGAGAAGTTAAGGCAAAAATAAAAATAATATATATTTTCGTAAATGCTCATTAAATGTATGAAAATGTGGTAAAGAAAAAGCTAGCTACTGCACACAAAAGATTTTGATTTAAGAGTAAGTTTCCTAATCACAAAGCAATCCAGACCCCTCACAAATGATTCCTGTGACGGGAGTAGCCATTTTGCAGGTGATATTGCAAATTGGTCTTGCCGCAGGTCTCTTGGTTATTTGGCAGTCAACCTTCATCAGAGCAACCTTTGGCTATACAGGAAACTACTGTGCCTACCTCTCGGTTGGTAGAAATTGGCCTGTCAAATCTCATCGCCCATTCATCGGTTTGAAAGACAGCATGGAGGAATGGAAAATGAAAAGAGAGAGAGAGGAAAAAAAAGACCCTCTTTGGAATTGAGCAGTGAATTTGGCAGCGGCGGCTCAGCTAATCAGGTTTACTTAATCAGTGAATTCAGAATGCAGAGCAGGCATAGTAGCAAGATAGAGCGAAAGGCAAGAGAGATAGAGACGAGCAACAATGCAAAATTAACCCTCCGCCCGCGTTGTTTATTCAGCAAGCGATGACACAGTTATTTATCTGCAGGCAAAGAGAGGGAAAAATCAGCAAGCCTGCCTCTGGCACTCCTAATCAGGCCACCAGCCCTATTGCAGCACAAAGAGAGTGGAAATAGTGGAAATTCTTGTATGACTAATTCTGACTAAATCCTGCATATTCAAATATGTTAAGTATGGCAGTAAGTACATCTGTATTTTTTCATAGCTGTTTTGAAAAACACAAAGTTAAAAAATGCTTCACAAACACATGTACACATAAATGTGAACCAATGAATAAAAATAGACACAATTACAGTTGAAAAAGGCAGCACACATGGTCCTCGTGTCTCAGTTGAGTAGGCCACGTTCTGTTTGTCCTTGTATACTGTATGATTCCTTTGACAAAATAAATAATGATTCAATGAGATGACTGAAGTTTACATTTTAAAAAAGATCATGAAATATACATGCATACAATGTAGAGGCAGGCTCCATGCTGGGCAGAAATATGTGATTCCGGCCTTAATGTAAAGCACCCCACTGGTAGAGCTGAATGGCGTATAGCTTCTTCACACTTTGAGGGATGACATTGTATATATAACGACACTGCGGGGGTGTCTTGGCCTAAAGGTTGGAAAAGTGGGGATTTGACTGAAAGTTTTTTGACAAGAAAAAATGTGAGAAAAGCAGTGCTGTCTTTCAACAACCACTCTGAAAAGTTGAGCAACAACTGTATCCGCCTGAAGTTTTTAAGATTCATAAGTATGACTACGCGGCCATTTATGCCCCTTGTTTATACTAGCAGGCATGCCCAAGTTTGCTCCAAAACACATTTTGACTCCAAGAAGGCATACTTTAAGTTAATGGATTTTCTGAATTCATAAGGGTTCTTTAAAAGTGTTGTCAGCAAACACCAAGGCAACGGTTCAACAACATTTTAAAATGTATCAATTGCAAGTAGTAATTTGATGCAAGGACTATTGTAAACCGAATCTCAATCAAGTCTGACAACCTCAAGGACATATCTGGTCATTCGACAATGCCTTCCAGGCAAACGTTGAAGGGTTGTAACCAAAACATTAAAAACTAATAAACTCCCAAAACAGGACACCTGTACTTATTTCCGGACCTAACACTGGTATGGTCAAGATTAGGTGAGGGTGATGAGGGCACTTTAACACCTTCCGTGTTTGGTTCAATTGAAACAAACTGTGGTTTATTTGCAAAGGTAAGAACACAACAATCACACTCTGGTGCACACCAAAAGCAGACCAAACAAGGGTACCATGACCTTGTTGAAGAGGAGGTCTCGGTACGCTTCCAAACCAACTCTGATGAGGTCCGTTTGTGGTGAGAATGTAAGTGGACTATATCCAACCCAACTCGGTCTAGCAGTTTGATTATGTATAACGTTCCTCGGACTCGCACTGCGTTTGGTGAAAGTGCCTTTAAATCTTTTGCCCCCTCATCATGGTGTAAGCTACAGGAACACCTTAAACTTGAATCCTTTATCACCATGAACAATTACAAAAGCAGGATTAAGGACTATTTAACCGCAAACTGTACATGCCCGGTTACTGAACACTGACTTACTGCCAATGAGATTGATGCTTTGTGACTTTTTATTTTATTTTTATTTTTTATTGTGTTTTGTGTCTTGTTTTAAGTGTGAAATTTTTTTTTTTTTAATGTGAAACTTTTATGTTTTTATGCTTCTCCTTCTTGGCCAGGACTCTCTTGAAAAAGAGATTTTGAATCTCAATGAGTATATTCCTGGAAAAATAAAGGTTAATAAAAAAATAAATAAAAAAACTGCACGAAGCACTGTGTAACAAGCTCCAGTAGCCAGCTACTCAATGCATTATTAATATAGTATCAACAATTCCTAAGCTTTGCACAAAGCAATGAGAATAAAGTGGTGGAGGGAGATGTAAAAGCAAACATGAACGTATCAGTAGTGTATAGCGTCAGGTTGAAACACTCACATTATACACCAACATGAACTTGATTTGACAGCTGGTAGATATACTGTATGAGCCTGTGACTGAAGCATGAATGATTGACTCATACAAATCAATTGATGCATACATGATATCAGCACTCTGCCTGAACTAATGCTAATACACAGATAATGAGCCATTTGCTTGTTAAAATACGGATCTTGACTCTCTAAATTGAAGGTAAAGGGATGATGACCACAATCATCTTCTAAGGACTGTGATACAGACATCAGAAGTCATTGGTGCTTGTGAGGCACAACAATATACTTATATTGATGAACCATCATGGGTGAATGTGTCTTCCTTTATGACTTAATCATTTCTCCTGACAAATAGTGAACAAGAACACACACACTCTGCAAAGTGTGCCCCGAACAAAGGGGGGTCCTCCCTATGTTGCATGAAATAGTTGCCCTATTCTGGCTAACTTGGATATACCTGAAATTAATACAAATCTTTCCCGTGCTTTCATAAATGATTGACCGGTACATGCAACTTAACAGGATGAAGAGTCCTCTGACACCGTCTTATTGGTGCTATTAGGATCTGGTGGCTGTCGAAGTGCTAACAAGCAATTCTGCTCAAAGGCATCTTTACAAAGGAAAAGCAAATGAAGGGCATTAAACTTGACTAAAGTTTCTGTGGCTCGGTCTTGTGCTGTGCTGTGTGTGTGTGTGTGTGTGTGTTTTCTTCTGCGTGTGTGAATGGTCGTGAATAATTTATTTACACTCATTAAAAGTAATCAATTGAAACTGGCATTGATGTAAGGGTCTTTATTGGGCTTTCAGGAATCCGTCACTGTAATGTACCGTGTGACTTTCTAACCCTGCTTGATTGTTTTCTCCCCCCACACACACAATACACCCAAAGGAATGGAAATGTGTTTGTGTGGATTCCATCAATGCTAAGTATCTCTCGAAATGCCGCAGACTTTACACACCCCCGAAGGCTTTTGGAAGAAAATCATATTGGCACGTCAGCCAAAATAAAGTACTGCGGTGAGCTTAAGATGGCTGTCAATGACTGAACACAACAACGGTCTTGTCACCTTAAAGTATGTGAATACAAAGCTTTGAGTTTAACCCAACATGAGAGACAGATAAAGTAAGATTGGAGGCAGCTATGGAAATGTGCTGCACTGCTTGAAGTGAGTGGGTGTGTCGATTAAAAAAAGAAGAGAGCCCAGGATAATTGAGTGTCTGATGTGTTGACAGAATTTGAAGCCTCTCTCATTAAAGTTTAAACCATAGCACTTGGGGACATGCATGTGCTGTTCTCCCGAGCACTTTCCTTACATGTACACAAATTACTGCCAATTCACTCTAATTCGTTACAGTTAAAAGGTGTAGGTGTGTGTGTATGTGTGTGTCTGTGTGTGCGTCTGTATGTATAGATATCTCTCGAGGATTCAAGTTCCCTCCTTTCAACTTATTTTAAAATTAAATTAAAAAAGATATTTGAAGTAATATTACGGCAAATCAATTAAAAGCACATTTACTACTATGTTTTTAATCAAAAAAAAGGAAAATAAATAGAGGTCCACACTTGGTCGTTGTAGACCAATAGTCCACTGTTGGCAATGTAAGAATGTATGTGTGTATGTATGTACTGTATGCATGTGTGTGTGTGTGTGTGTGTGTGTTTGGGTCCACAGTACAGTGCTGTGCCTTAGTATCTTGTTTTGCTGCAGTTCCAAAGCTTAGCACCATCCAATATGGAAGATCCCTCCAGCAAAATCCTCCTGCCTCACAGTTTGCCATAGGGGCACACGTGAAGGAAGAGAACTGCATTCATTCACAGGAGGATGTTTGTGTGTCTCTGTGTGGTGTGTGTGTGTGTGTGTGTGTGTGTGTGTGTGTGTGTGTGTGTGTGTGTGTGTGTGGGTGGGTGTGTGTGTGTGTGTGTGTGTGTGCGCATGCACATATGCATGTGTGACACCCTGCTGTCAAATCAATTCACAGTTTGTTTTAGTCCGTACCGGGCATATGAAGAACATCAGTGTCATCCATGTGAACGGTCTCTCACCTGCTCCCTATGCGGTTGCGTAATGAACCGACATACCCTGTGTCCTATTCGAGGGGCCGTAGCCTACGAAGGCTGCATTTGAAGACTGATTGCGTCATAGCGGCGCGCAAAGGCCTGTCCCATTTGGAGGGCTCATTCTTACGCGGCCGAGAAATGTAGCCTTCGTTTCATGGTTTTTGAAGGGTCCAACAGATGTATCCTTCGCGGTCCAACATATCCCAAGATTCATTGCGTTTTTTTTAGAGATGGCATAACATAAAATAAAAAATAAAAAAACAGCAACGAATCGGCCACGGCTATACAGTCCAAAGTCACGCTTAAAACAACATCAACAACGACCTTGAGTTTTTATGATACATGAGAAATAAATGACAATTTAATGTAAAAGCTCAAGGTACAGTATACTCTGGAAATACTTTATTTCCTATTCTAACTGGACTTCAAAAGTGTTCTATCCTCTTTGATCTTAATGAATATGTTCTCAGAAACTGATTTTATCAAAAAGGATTGTGTTGTTTTCAGTGGTATTGCATATTCATTGAAACAGAGAAAAATAAACCAGGGAGCAACACTTCAAATATTTAGCATATGTATCTCTTATAACTGTCGGATTCATGATGGATATTGTTTTTTTTACTTCTTTATCTCATCTCTTTTTCTATTTCCTCCATAATTTGTCTCTGTCAAAACCTTGAGCCTACATAACCCATGATGCAGCTCGACTACTGAACGTTTTTTTTTGCTGCCTTGATTTCCAACTGACCAAAATAAAAATCTAAAAATTTAAGTGCTAGCAAGCGCGATGTGTGCTTGTGTATGGTCATATCCGCGCGAAAGGCCGCGATTTGCTGTAAATAAATGTCCACATGTGTCTCCAAGTGTCTCTGTAGGCTATTTAAAAAGAAATCAAGCAAGTAGACTAATAATAACATTAATGAATTATTGGTTATCACATCACAGAAGGCCTATTGGCCTATAATAATAAAAAAACACCACCTTAACTATGTTTACAGTTTAAAATTTTTTTTAATGAAATGCAAACCTCAGTGAATCATTTGCTCTTGGTTCTCTGTCCTGAGATTCACACAGACTGAGCAGTCTTGTTTAAATGTTACAAATTGAGCTAATAAACTAAACTTTGATTTTTTTTGTGCTGCACAAGTTATCTTAGCTAATTTTTGTTATCTAATTTGATAATAAGGTGATTGTATGCAGAATGCTCGTGCCAGAAACTCATAAGGTGGTTTTGTACAGATAAATAAATAAATATTAGCAGGTTCTCAATAGTATTTCAATTTGAGGGGGGGAGGGGGGCGCGAAAACATTTCTGTCCCCTGGGGGGGCATGACAGAAAATAATTGAGAACCACTAACTTAAGGCCATTGATGGGATTTAACACAGCTTCCTCTCTAGCCACTAACGGCTTTATGAGATATTTTTTTCTCCATACATGCACTAGTAGCTACAACCCAACATCTGAGAAGTTTCCCTTTTCAATAGTTTTGCACATTTTCCAACCACTTACACCTTGTATGCCCTTGTGGGCCTTGAGCCTCTTCTCTTAGACGCCAAATCCCTCTTTAAGTGTCATCTGGACGAACATCAGTTAATGATGACTGCGACACAGCTGGATCACCTGTCAATGGGCCTTAACCGCTCTCAAGAGTATTTTTATTTTTTTTGCCTTGAAGTCTATTTCTGCACAGATATCTGTCCAAACCTTTGTAAAATATTAGTCTGAGCTTATTGTTCTTTGAAAAACAGAGATTTAAACATAAATAAGAACTCTCCTAAAACAATTTAAAGAGCAATTAAACCATAATTCATCTTTATAGTCCACATGTTCCGTAGTTAATCTATGACATTTCACTCCAGATGCCATCCATCACTCATTTTAATGTTCCAGTTAGAGCTCATTCAATTGTGACTGGCTTTTTGTTGGTATAGTTTATTGCTGCAGGTAGAGATGATGAAATGTATCTTATAATGTGATTTCCTCACAATTATTTTGGTCTGCAGGTATTTATTGAGGTTGTAAAGGTATAATCTCCCATCTATAGAGCGATGACCTGTTGTGTATAAAATAATCTAATGACAATGTTCAAAACAAGTGGCCTTTTATAGCTTTCATCAATGCTGAATCAACCCTGTGCTCTGTTCGTAATTGGTTCATATCTGACGATAAAAAATGACATAAATCAAATGTGTTTGTTGCTGAGAGACTAGACATAACTGAGCAAAGAAAACTGATATTACTTGATGTATTGTTTGCAGGCTAATTAGTTTGTCGAACCGGCGAGCTTCTGTTATGATAAACTGTCATAACAAAAATAATTAACATAAAAAAATTAACCTTCAGCCTAGGGCTTAATGTAATGTATCACATATTCAGATTGATTGGAAAATAACAGAATGACAAGAATCCTTTTTACTGAAGAAATATTTTCAGCGTGTTTAAAAGGGGCTTGTTTGTTTGGTTTCTTAATTCATAACTGCTTTTAGGGCAGAATCAATCCTTCCAATTAAATGAAAAAGAGAAAAACTAACATGTACAAATTGGAATGGTTAGACCTCAGATGGTGATATTGTCAGCCTATTCAAGCTGGTAGGTTGACTGAACTCTAGCGAAGTTATACTGTGTCCAAGGTAAGACATGCCTATAGTATTTTCTAATCTCTTGGAACATTAGATTTGATGTATTTTGCCATTATTTTCCTCATAACAAAGTTGATAGTTTAACTGACCACTGTAACAAGTCCCCCTCCCCAGCCCTGGTTCGACTCCCTTTGTTTACATACCGTTTTACATTCCAGTTTACATAGCCTGGGCTGTGTGTGAACACCAGACTTTCTTTTAGCGCGTACACAGTATGTACTGATAACGGACGGCAAGGAAATATTCACTGATTTTGACAAAAAAAAGTGTTGTAGCCTGGTG
Source organism: Hyperoplus immaculatus (assembly GCA_949357725.1). Taxonomy (NCBI): domain Eukaryota; kingdom Metazoa; phylum Chordata; class Actinopteri; order Uranoscopiformes; family Ammodytidae; genus Hyperoplus; species Hyperoplus immaculatus. The sequence continues at coordinate 21,431,145 of OX442369.1, forward strand.
CTACCAGACCATCGTACTTCATTTAATTTGTACAGAAGGTCTGGAACTGCTGTAATTGGCAAACGTTCACTCACTTGGAGGCGGGTGTCTGTTGAAGTTTAAAACTATTGGATCTGCTCAGTGCCAATCTGGATTAGCCAACCAATCGCATAACGTTTGGTCGTGAGCCGGCTTCTGACGGTGCGTTCCAGTTGTACAGGTAACTCTGAAATGGGAGATGGAGGAACGCAAGGAGGAACAGCTCCGTGATGTCGTCATGAATGACTGGAAGTGGATTCCAGTGACAACCTGTGAAGCTCTGGTGAACTCCATGCCCAAGAGGGTTAAGGCAGTGCTGGAAAATAACGGTGGCAACACAAAATATTGACACTTTGGGCCCAATTTGGACATTTTCGCTTAGGGGTGTACTCACTTTTGTTGCCAGCACTTCAGACATTAATGGCTGTGTGTCGAGTTATTTTGAGGGTACAGTAAATGTACACTGTTATATAAGCTGTACACTGACTACTTTACATTATATCAAAGTGTCATTTCTTCAGTGTTGTCCCATGAAAAGATATAATAAAAGAAATGTGAGGGGTGTCCTCACTTTTATGAGATACTGTACATACTGTTTGTCGCTTGATGTTAGGATGGATCGTTGGATATTCTACACCATATCAGTCAGATATGGAATCGTTAAAACTAATGAAAATACAGGTTCATGACAATCTTAGACAGCTAAATAGACCATTGATGATCAAAGGGGGACACACACAAACTGTGTTCTGTCTTTTGATGGGGGTCTTTTGCGGTGCTTAATGCCTTTGAATTCATCAGTATTCTTAGTGAATCCCTCGGCTGTATCGGCTCCAATCTCCAGCTCCACACGCTGCACTCAGATCAGCCTGGCTTGCAGGGAGCTGCCATGGTCCAGGAGCTGACTGCGTAATCAGCCGCTGTCTTGGTGAATCACAGGTAAATATATATGCGCTGCAGCTACTAATTAATTGAGAGCTGCATTGCACACTTGCACCATGTCACTGTTTGTAAATCGTAAAAATCACCCAGAAGGATTAGACAGGGATCGTACACATATGATACAATGGGAGGTAAAATGTGATGGTAGGCTTACATATTGGGTCAGTTATTGCATTATGGAGCAAACACAATGTTTTTCTCCAAATAGTGTAATAATTGTATGACATTAAAGAGTGAGTCAACAATGTGTGGATCAAAGGGCTAATTGCTCTAATCTAGAGTTAGGTTTCGATAAAATATTTTTTTCAATGGTTCTAATGTACGGAGCCCCTAAAGGGACAAGGAGAAAAAAAATGCTGGTAGAAAAAAAATAAAAAATAAAAAATTGGTTGAAAAAAAAAAAATCAAAGTCGAGATCTCGAGTTTAAAGTCGAGATCTCGAGTTCAAAGTCGAGATCTCGACTTTGCCTTCAAACCTCACTCACCGTCACCAATGGTCCATGCATCAAAGGCATATCAATTAATTTATGGGAAACCACACAACAGTGTCATGGAGGAGTACTTGGAGCATTCTCTCTCACACTAACACCAAACTACAACCTATTAGGCCTAAATCTAATGTTTATTATGCACATTGGAGAGAAAAGTGACAATGCTTCACTTCATTTCACACATTCACACACACACACACACACACACACACACACACACACACACACATACTGGTTTTCATGTTTCCTGGGGACCAACTTTCAAAACATCACCTGTGGGGACTACCCTTTCCAGAGGTCCTAGAAGTGTGAAAAAAATTCAGCACACTCATTAGTGTGTAGTTAGCTCATACATGCGTTAAAACCTTTAAATTTCCATTGAAATGTTTTCAACCTGTTCTCAACATCCTAATTGGGGACCTCTGAAAAATCTAGTGACCATGTTAATTGGGGACCGAATTTGCATATCATTTGCATATTTCACACAGTCATACTTCTCTTTGTGGGGACCATGCTGGAATTATTTGTATCACATTTATTATTATTATTATTATTATTAATAATAATAATAATAATAATAATAATAATAATAATAATAATAATAATAATAATAACAAAATCATGCTTCTTTTAATATATAATTTTTATTTAACCAAACTATTGCATTTGATTAACTAAAAATTGTAAGGAGAAAGAGAGAGAGAATGGAAGCGGTGCAATATTGGAGCAACCCATCGATCTTCAATCTTACACAAAAGCCTTCTACCTGACACCTGGAACGATGGTGTGTTGTCCACCGGCAAAGCAGCAACAACACATGATATTAATACAGTAGTATGAAGCACATCATCTCTTCATGTGATATTGCTTCTTCTCCCTACTGAGTAATGTAGTTCTTAGTAATGAATATCAATAAGGACCAACTCCGAACCAGATTGAAGACTTCAACTGTTTAATGAACAGAGTTAAAGCCAGAGTTAAAGCCAAAACTGAAAAACATTACAACTCCAGCCTTTTCATTGGTCATCACCTTACAAATTACGCTGAACTTTCTTTTTGTAGGCTGTAATGCGGTTGTACACATAATATTTCAACGTTTGCCAGTCACGGTTCTTAAGAGCTGCTGGCTCAGCCCTTAAACATTTCTCACAGTCACTCTTTGTTGGTACAATGCAAGATGTGATAAACTGCTTCATGTTCCTTTCAACGGCTTTTACCTCTTCCTCCTGCCATTGTGTTCTTTTTTGAGTAGCTTTACCTGTAAGTGGGCAGAAAAAAATGTAAACACAAATGGATCTTATACCTATGTAGCACCAAAGCACTGAACACGGGTGCATTCACACACTATGATCAAACGTTGTCTGATCATAGTGTGTGTGTACACAGGTGCTGGACGATAAAGCTGCACTGCTAGAATTAGAAAAAAGAAAGAATAATCACCTTTGACAGATGCCACAGCTCTGAGCCCGCCATCCTCTCCTGATGGTGGCTTGCTTCTCTTGCTCGTTGATGGGACTTTATTTCGCACCTCTAATGACGATTCCATGAAAAAAGTAAATGATATTAATACGGTATACAGATAGTGGGATAAGCATGAAAAGCAGATGTCTCTGTGCTGCAGGACTCACCCTAACCCATTAAATGCTTGATGAGGGTTAAAAATGTGAACAATTCAGCTATTGAAGAGAAGTAGTTCTGCAATCGCATTACATGTTTAGATTAACAAAATACATAGTAATGACTGATAATGTTCTTTGTATCTTAACAGTTACAATTTCTCTTTTATTCTCTCTCTCTCTGAATGAGGCTGTTTCATGAAACAAAATGAGTTCACTAAACAGTTACCAAAAACTCAGCACTAATATTAATATCAGCACCACTGCTCCTATCCAATACGTCTTACTACCTATCCATCCATCATCCAATTTGTAATGCATTAAGGCTCACAGTTGTTGTGACAAAGCCCATATTTAGGTTTATGTAAGTTGGGCTGCTGTGTTACTACAATACATGCAATATTGTCTCTCGCTGTACACTCTGTTGCCATTCCTCTTTTGAGAGGAGTTTTTGTCATTGTAGAGCTGAAGAACTACATATGCTTATCTTCGGGAGGGGGCAGTAGAAGTTAGAGGCAATTCTATTTATCTTTAAATGTAGAGATTGACATGTTTGAGATGTCTGTATCAATTTCAGGTACCCATTGTACTGTTAAAATAATAATAATAATAATAGTAAATAAATAAATATATATATATATATATAAACCTTCAACTGGTGTCACAGCTCCAACTCTGTCATCCTCTGTTGATGATTGTTTGTGTCTCTTTTGTGGTGGTGGGATATCATTTTCCTCTGTAAGTGGAAGAGTCTCTTCTACCAAAGACTCTATGAAAAAAGTACATACATATATTGAATAATTGAACATATGTGCACTAAAAGAAAGCTGACAACTATCATCATTATAATTAGTAAATCCTGAAGATGAACCAATCTGATACCAAATCTGATATTGATCGGATATCGGATGAATGAGACAGGTCCAGCGTTCCGATCCAGTCACTTTTTTTACAGCAGTTACGGTGATCTAGTCACTTCAATTCTGTGCTTGCCCGATACACTCAGCCCAGATATCGGTATCAGATTGGATCAGAAAAAAGTGGATCGGTGCATCACTAGTTAATACAGAAAATATTTAACTTCTACTTAAAATCTTCAAACGGCTGTATGCACAGCTGGTTGAAGCGTGTAACAGAGGTGTTGTGTCGTCTTCTCTTTGTCTTCCAAAACAAATGCATGTTGTAACTGGTGAATGAGATTCATGACAGCAGGTGTCTCATACTGCTCTGACAAGAGTAATCAACTAAACATAAAGGTTCTGGACAGAAGCTTTTACTTGAGCAATGTTTCTTTGAGATTAATGAATACATACCTTGAGAGGAATAGTGTCCTTCTCTGGTCTCATCTGTCTCACCATGACAAAGAACGGTGTCTGTGGGAGACATACATAGTTTAATATCAGCAAACTAAAATAAAATCATGGTGGACAAAATAAAAACAACACAACAACATACCATCTGGACCTATGGTGATTTCATCCAGGTTTTTGCCATGGAACTCTGCCAGTCTTCCTTGCTCAAGGGCCATTAGAAGTTTGCTGACCTTGGCAAGCTGCAGTGTTTTCTCAGGTAGTCGATAAAACTCACGATGGACTCGAATGTCATGCCCAAGAAAGTTGGCCAACTGGTCCATCTCTGTGTCTGTCATGTTGAGGACTGTTGAGAGTGTTGCAGCATGTTTTCGTAGCCTGGTGGAAGTCAATGCCTTGGGACACTTTGCACCACATGCTCGTGCAAAACCACGGAGGCAGTCCGAACCACGGAAATGTGTTTTAGCTGCTGGTCTTGCAAACATATAGCAATTTTCTTCGAGAACCCCGCAAGTATTTCTCTCTGAAACCAGGAGTTCCAATGCATTCAGCATTTTCTGAGTCACAAGAATTGGAACCGGTCTACCTCTTTTCCCCCTGATCACAATCCTTGTGAAATGTCTGCAGAGTTTTTTCTCTACTTCAGAAAGTGCCCAGTCCAAATCCTGGTGAGGATCAGACTTGTCCCTTGACAGAAACGCGGACAAGGGCATGCTTGCCACCTCTCCTTCCCTGCGACGGTTAAAGAGGATGATCTGTGCTAAGCACACCTTTGCCAGGTCTATCCAAGTCTTTGTGGAATGACTTTCAGAGAGTTCACTGATGTACTCATTTTGTTTTTGACTGAGAAACTGATGCAGTTTCTGAACATCTTCGGTAAACGGCATCAAAGTGGGCACGTTCCACTTTGCTTCATTGATGTTGCGCAGCGCTGTCGAAGAAATCATTTCATTCCACCTTTGATTGTGGACCTCCTGAAATTCTGTGGCATTTCTCACAAGCTCAGCATTGTCCATGATCAAGCCCTGAGCTTTGAGGAGTTTGCTGACCTTAACTAATGTATGGCCAAGTTTATTGGCAAGTGATGGAATCGTGAATTTGTTAGAATCACTGTCATAGCCACAAGTCACCTTGACAGCTTTGATCACCTGCAAGTAATTCTTTGGAATTATGAAATCCTCCATTGTTTTTAGGGGGGTAACTCTTCTGGCATTTTGAATCAGTCTTCCCATTTCTCGCATTTTCTCACGCACACACTGTTGATTCTTGGCCGACATCCCACCCTTGTTCAACAGGTGCTGCCCAACATCGATTATGACATTATCATTTTTCACAACATCGGTGATCGGATCAGGAACCATGGCACTGATAACTCCCCACATCTGTCTACTGACGTGTGAAGGCACAGGTTGCATGAATGTGCACATGGACTGAACACGATTCTTTCCTGGTTTGACAGGTACTGATGAAGGCTTAAGTTTGCAATTTCGCATATGTCGCCACAGGACTTTTCGTGTAAAAAGTGCTTGGCAGTATGCACAGTGCATGAAATCCTTTGCCTGTGCATCTTTAGTTGGCCGCTTAAAAGGAACCAACTCCCCGCTGCCTGACTCAATAACAGTAGCGTTGTGGGCATAGTTGCCTCTGTTGCGAATATACTCTAGCTGTTTCTTTCTCTCCAAGGAACCTTTTGGTAAATTGAGAGCTTTAGCCACATCCAGTTTATCATGGTGTGCACGTTCGAGATGTCTTGCCATCTTTGCACAGGCTTTCTTACAATACAAGCAATATTGTCTCTTGCTGTACACTCTCTTGCCACTACGCTTTTGGGAAGCTTGCACAACTATGGTGTCAATTGCATCCTGACTTGAACAGGGTTCTTCACTCGCACTGATGTCGCATGCACTGCCGTTATTTTCCAACATTTCAAGGTCTGGTGTTGTGGTGTCACACTCTGGAGACTGAGAGTCAATACATGATTCAATCAGGGAACACCCTTTTGGCCCAATGACTGTCGTGAGGTTGAAATCACTGTCTTCGCTTTCAGCAGTGGAATCTGGCACATACTCATCGCCACTGTCTGTAGAATCATATAATTCATCAGAGTCTTCAAAATGTGTGTTTTTCATCTGAAAACAAATTGATTAACTTAGATGATACAGTGTATACTTGACATTAAGAGCATAGGATGTGAAGTTTTAACATAATTACATAAAGGGCTGTATGATATGACATTTTGATCAGCTTATTACTGATCCAGACCGTACTTACTATGATACTTTTTGTTCGTCTAAGTTTTGGCACCAAATTACTTTCGTCCCAATAGGTACTATTATCTTCATCTCCGACATCTGTCACAATCTGTAAAGAACAGCAATACAACATATTATTAAAGCATATTTGATAAGTTTGTGAATACTGTTAATAAATATTTAAAGTTTTAATTTAACTCAAATTAGGGAAATTATTATAATTTGGATATTAGATTTTTCAAGACAGAACTCTAAAATAAAATACATGGAAAAGGAAACCAAATGTTAGAGATACAATATCAACTGCAGTGATTCTTCCTGCTTTACTGTTAGTGAGAGAACACACCACTTGCTTAGATGAGAACAAATCAAGACTTCACACAATCTACAAGCTCACACTGAGGGGAAAGTGTGTTGTGGGGACCCCGTAGATGCTCCAGAATAGAGGGATATTTTATCAAATGTAAAATCTCTACATAGATAAAATTATGTCCTGAACATCACATTATCATTAGCCATCTGTATATCTTATATTCAAGTGTTTGGCAGTTCAGATTCATAGGAGATTACATGATTATGCACATATCCATGTCTAAGCACCAACTTAAATGAAGCCAGAAACAACAAGAGTTCAGGATAACTATGAATTCATCTTAAGTGTGTTGTACCTGTTCATTAGACGTGATGTCATCATCCACCTGTGGCCCTGAAAGGACCTCAGCATGGGTACCATCCACACAAGGGTCATGTTCTGCATGTGTGCTTGTCTGCAAGTATTTCACATAGAAATATTGTCAATTAAAGAACAACCATTGACCATTATTACATTAGCACTGCATACTGTGTAGTTACTCTAAGGGATTCACTAAAGATACTGTTATTAATTTGGATACATGGTAAGGGAAACCAAATATTAGAGAGAAAATATCATCTGCAGTGATTCTTCCTGCATTATCATTAACTACCCACTGCTTTCACACACGTCAAACACACACTCTAGTCACCACTTGTGGGGACCGCTTGCTTAGATGAGAACAAATCAAGACTTCACACAATCTACAAGCTCACACTGAGGGGAAAGTGTGTTGTGGGGACCCCGTAGATGCTCCAGAATAGAGGGATATTTTATCAAATGTAAAATCTCTACATAGATAAAATTATGTCCTGAACATCACATTATCATTAGCCATCTGTATATCTTATATTCAAGTGTTTGGCAGTTCAGAATCATAGGAGATTACATGATTATGCACATATCCATGTCTAAGCACCAACTTAAATGAAGCCAGAAACAACAAGAGTTCAGGATAACTATGAATTCATCTTAAGTGTGTTGTACCTGTTCATTAGACGTGATGTCATCATCCACCTGTGGCCCTGAAAGGACCTCAGCATGGGTACCATCCACACAAGGGTCATGTTCTGCATGTGTGCTTGTCTGCAAGTATTTCACATAGAAATATTGTCAATTAAAGAACAACAATTGATCATTATTACATTAGCACTGCATACTGTGTAGTTACTCTAAGGGATTCACTAAAGATACTGTTATGAATTTTGATACATGGTTAGAGATACCAAATATTAGAGAGAAAATATCATCTGCAGTGATTCTTCCTGCATTATCATTAACTACCCACTGCTTTCACACTAACTGAAGGAACAAGCTTTGTGGGGACACGTCAAACACACACTCTAGTCACCACTTGTGGGGACCGCTTGCTTAGATGAGAACAAATCAAGACTTCACACAATCTACAAGCTCACACTGAGGGGAAAGTGTGTTGTGGGGACCCCGTAGATGCTCCAGAATAGAGGGATATTTTATCAAATGTAAAATCTCTAAAAAGATAAAATGATGTCCTGAACATCACATTATCATTATCCATCTGTATATCTTATATTCAAGTGTTTGGCAGTTCAGATTCATAGGAGATTACATGATTATGCACATATCCATGTCTAAGCACCAACTTAAATGAAGCCAGAAACAACAAGAGTTCAGGATAACTATGAATTCATCTTAAGTGTGATGTACCTGTTCATTAGACGTGATGTCATCATCCACCTGTGGCCCTGAAGGGACCTCAGCATGGGTACCATCCACACAAGGGTCATGTTCAGCATGTGTGCTTGTCTGCAAGTATTTCACATAGAAATATTGTCAATTAAAGAACAACAATTGATCATTATTACATTAGCACTGCATACTGTGTAGTTACTCTAAGGGATTCACTAAAGATACTGTTATGAATTTGGATACATGGTAAGGGAAACCAAATATTAGAGATGAAATATCATCTGCAGTGATTCTTCCTGCATTATCATTAACTACCCACTGCTTTCACACTAACTGAAGGAACAAGCTTTGTGGGGACACGTCAAACACACACTCTAGTCACCACTTGTGGGGACCGCTTGCTTAGATGAGAACAAATCAAGACTTCACACAATCTACAAGCTCACACTGAGGGGAAAGTGTGTTGTGGGGACCCCGTAGATGCTCCAGAATAGAGGGATATTTTATCAAATGTAAAATCTCTAAAAAGATAAAATGATGTCCTGAACATCACATTATCATTATCCATCTGTTTTTCTTATATTCAAGTGTTTGGCAGTTCAGATTCATAGGAGATTACATGATTATGCACATATCCATGTCTAAGCACCAACTTAAATGAAGCCAGAAACAACAAGAGTTCAGGATAACTATGAATTCATCTTAAGTGTGATGTACCTGTTCATTAGACGTGATGTCATCATCCACCTGTGGCCCTGAAAGGACCTCAGCATGGGTACCATCCACACAAGGGTCATGTTCTGCATGTGTGCTTGTCTGCTAGTATATCACATAGAAATATTGTCAATTAAAGAACAACAATTGATCATTATTACATTAGCACTGCATACTGTGTAGTTACTCTAAGGGATTCACTAAAGATACTGTTATGAATTTGGATACATGGTAAGGGAAACCAAATATTAGAGATGAAATATCATCTGCAGTGATTCTTCCTGCATTATCATTAACTACCCACTGCTTTCACACTAACTGAAGGAACAAGCTTTGTGGGGACACGTCAAACACACACTCTAGTCACCACTTGTGGGGACCGCTTGCTTAGATGAGAACAAATCAAGACTTCACACAATCTACAAGCTCACACTGAGGGGAAAGTGTGTTGTGGGGACCCCGTAGATGCTCCAGAATAGAGGGATATTTTATCAAATGTAAAATCTCTAAAAAGATAAAATGATGTCCTGAACATCACATTATCATTATCCATCTGTTTTTCTTATATTCAAGTGTTTGGCAGTTCAGATTCATAGGAGATTACATGATTATGCACATATCCATGTCTAAGCACCAACTTAAATGAAGCCAGAAACAACAAGAGTTCAGGATAACTATGAATTCATCTTAAGTGTGATGTACCTGTTCATTAGACGTGATGTCATCATCCACCTGTGGCCCTGAAAGGACCTCAGCATGGGTACCATCCACACAAGGGTCATGTTCTGCATGTGTGCTTGTCTGCTAGTATATCACATAGAAATATTGTCAATTAAAGAACAACCATTGATCATTATTACATTAGCACTGCATACTGTGTAGTTACTCTAAGGGATTCACTAAAGATACTGTTATGAATTTTGATACATGGTTAGAGAAACCAAATATTAGAGAGAAAATATCATCTGCAGTGATTCTTCCTGCATTATCATTAACTACCCACTGCTTTCAGACTAACTGAAGGAACAAGCTTTGTGGGGACACGTCAAACACACACTCTAGTCACCACTTGTGGGGACCGCTTGCTTAGATGAGAACAAATCAAGACTTCACACAATCTACAAGCTCACACTGAGGGGAAAGTGTGTTGTGGGGACCCCGTAGATGCTCCAGAATAGAGGGATATTTTATCTAATGTAAAATCTCTAAAAAGATAAAATGATGTCCTGAACATCACATTATCATTATCCATCTGTATATCTTATATTCAAGTGTTTGGCAGTTCAGATTCATAGGAGATTACATGATTATGCACATATCCATGTCTATCCACCAACTTAAATGAAGCCAGAAATAACAAGAGTTGAGGATAACTATGAATTCATCTTAAGTGTGATGTACCTGTTCATTAGTCGTGATGTCATCATCCACCTGTGGCCCTGAAAGGACCTCAGCATGGGTACCATCCACACAAGGGTCATGTTCTGCATGTGTGCTTGTCTGCAAGTATTTCACATAGAAATATTGTCAATTAAAGAACAACCATTGACCATTATTACATTAGCACTGCATACTGTGTAGTTACTCTAAGGGATTCACTAAAGATACTGTTATGAATTTGGATACATGGTAAGGGAAACCAAATATTAGAGATGAAATATCATCTGCAGTGATTCTTCCTGCATTATCATTAACTACCCACTGCTTTCACACTAACTGAAGGAACAAGCTTTGTGGGGACACGTCAAACACACACTCTAGTCACCACTTGTGGGGACCGCTTGCTTAGATGAGAACAAATCAAGACTTCACACAATCTACAAGCTCACACTGAGGGGAAAGTGTGTTGTGGGGACCCCGTAGATGCTCCAGAATAGAGGGATATTTTATCAAATGTAAAATCTCTAAAAAGATAAAATGATGTCCTGAATATCACATTATCATTATCCATCTGTATATCTTATATTCAAGTGTTTGGCAGTTCAGATTCATAGGAGATTACATGATTATGCACATATCCATGTCTAAGCACCAACTTAAATGAAGCCAGAAACAACAAGAGTTCAGGATAACTATGAATTCATCTTAAGTGTGTTGTACCTGTTCATTAGACGTGATGTCATCATCCACCTGTGGCCCTGAAGAGACCTCAGCATGGGTACCATCCACACAAGGGTCATGTTCTGCATGTGTGCTTGTCTGCAAGTATTTCACATATAAATATTGTCAATTAAAGAACAACAATTGATCATTATTACATTAGCACTGCATACTGTGTAGTTACTCGAAGGGATTCACTAAAGATACTGTTATGAATTTGGATACATAGTTAGAGAAACCAAATATTAGAGAGAAAATATCATCTGCAGTGATTCTTCCTGCATTATCATTAACTACCCACTGCTTTCACACTAACTGAAGGAACAAGCTTTGTGGGGACACGTCAAACACACACTCTAGTCACCACTTGTGGGGACCGCTTGCTTAGATGAGAACAAATCAAGACTTCACACAATCTACAAGCTCACACTGAGGGGAAAGTGTGTTGTGGGGACCCCGTAGATGCTCCAGAATAGAGGGATATTTTATCTAATGTAAAATCTCTAAAAAGATAAAATGATGTCCTGAACATCACATTATCATTATCCATCTGTATATCTTATATTCAAGTGTTTGGCAGTTCAGATTCATAGGAGATTACATGATTATGCACATATCCATGTCTATCCACCAACTTAAATGAAGCCAGAAACAACAAGAGTTCAGGATAACTATGAATTCATCTTAAGTGTGATGTACCTGTTCATTAGTCGTGATGTCATCATCCACCTGTGGCCCTGAAAGGACCTCAGCATGGGTACCATCCACACAAGGGTCATGTTCTGCATGTGTGCTTGTCTGCAAGTATTTCACATAGAAATATTGTCAATTAAAGAACAACCATTGATCATTATTACATTAGCACTGCATACTGTGTAGTTACTCTAAGGGATTCACTAAAGATACTGTTATGAATTTGGATACATGGTAAGGGAAACCAAATATTAGAGATGAAATATCATCTGCAGTGATTCTTCCTGCATTATCATTAACTACCCACTGCTTTCACACTAACTGAAGGAACAAGCTTTGTGGGGACACGTCAAACACACACTCTAGTCACCACTTGTGGGGACCGCTTGCTTAGATGAGAACAAATCAAGACTTCACACAATCTACAAGCTCACACTGAGGGGAAAGTGTGTTGTGGGGACCCCGTAGATGCTCCAGAATAGAGGGATATTTTATCTAATGTAAAATCTCTAAAAAGATAAAATGATGTCCTGAACATCACATTATCATTATCCATCTGTATATCTTATATTCAAGTGTTTGGCAGTTCAGATTCATAGGAGATTACATGATTATGCACATATCCATGTCTATCCACCAACTTAAATGAAGCCAGAAATAACAAGAGTTCAGGATAACTATGAATTCATCTTAAGTGTGATGTACCTGTTCATTAGTCGTGATGTCATCATCCACCTGTGGCCCTGAAAGGACCTCAGCATGGGTACCATCCACACAAGGGTCATGTTCTGCATGTGTGCTTGTCTGCAAGTATTTCACATAGAAATATTGTCAATTAAAGAACAACCATTGACCATTATTACATTAGCACTGCATACTGTGTAGTTACTCTAAGGGATTCACTAAAGATACTGTTATGAATTTGGATACATGGTAAGGGAAACCAAATATTAGAGATGAAATATCATCTGCAGTGATTCTTCCTGCATTATCATTAACTACCCACTGCTTTCACACTAACTGAAGGAACAAGCTTTGTGGGGACACGTCAAACACACACTCTAGTCACCACTTGTGGGGACCGCTTGCTTAGATGAGAACAAATCAAGACTTCACACAATCTACAAGCTCACACTGAGGGGAAAGTGTGTTGTGGGGACCCCGTAGATGCTCCAGAATAGAGGGATATTTTATCAAATGTAAAATCTCTAAAAAGATAAAATGATGTCCTGAATATCACATTATCATTATCCATCTGTATATCTTATATTCAAGTGTTTGGCAGTTCAGATTCATAGGAGATTACATGATTATGCACATATCCATGTCTAAGCACCAACTTAAATGAAGCCAGAAACAACAAGAGTTCAGGATAACTATGAATTCATCTTAAGTGTGTTGTACCTGTTCATTAGACGTGATGTCATCATCCACCTGTGGCCCTGAAGAGACCTCAGCATGGGTACCATCCACACAAGGGTCATGTTCTGCATGTGTGCTTGTCTGCAAGTATTTCACATATAAATATTGTCAATTAAAGAACAACAATTGATCATTATTACATTAGCACTGCATACTGTGTAGTTACTCAAAGGGATTCACTAAATATACTGTTATGAATTTGGATACATAGTTAGAGAAACCAAATATTAGAGAGAAAATATCATCTGCAGTGATTCTTCCTGCATTATCATTAACTACCCACTGCTTTCACACTAACTGAAGGAACAAGCTTTGTGGGGACACGTCAAACACACACTCTAGTCACCACTTGTGGGGACCGCTTGCTTAGATGAGAACAAATCAAGACTTCACACAATCTACAAGCTCACACTGAGGGGAAAGTGTGTTGTGGGGACCCCGTAGATGCTCCAGAATAGAGGGATATTTTATCTAATGTAAAATCTCTAAAAAGATAAAATGATGTCCTGAACATCACATTATCATTATCCATCTGTATATCTTATATTCAAGTGTTTGGCAGTTCAGATTCATAGGAGATTACATGATTATGCACATATCCATGTCTATCCACCAACTTAAATGAAGCCAGAAACAACAAGAGTTCAGGATAACTATGAATTCATCTTAAGTGTGATGTACCTGTTCATTAGTCGTGATGTCATCATCCACCTGTGGCCCTGAAAGGACCTCAGCATGGGTACCATCCACACAAGGGTCATGTTCTGCATGTGTGCTTGTCTGCAAGTATTTCACATAGAAATATTGTCAATTAAAGAACAACCATTGATCATTATTACATTAGCACTGCATACTGTGTAGTTACTCTAAGGGATTCACTAAAGATACTGTTATGAATTTGGATACATGGTAAGGGAAACCAAATATTAGAGATGAAATATCATCTGCAGTGATTCTTCCTGCATTATCATTAACTACCCACTGCTTTCACACTAACTGAAGGAACAAGCTTTGTGGGGACACGTCAAACACACACTCTAGTCACCACTTGTGGGGACCGCTTGCTTAGATGAGAACAAATCAAGACTTCACACAATCTACAAGCTCACACTGAGGGGAAAGTGTGTTGTGGGGACCCCGTAGATGCTCCAGAATAGAGGGATATTTTATCAAATGTAAAATCTCTAAAAAGATAAAATGATGTCCTGAATATCACATTATCATTATCCATCTGTATATCTTATATTCAAGTGTTTGGCAGTTCAGATTCATAGGAGATTACATGATTATGCACATATCCATGTCTAAGCACCAACTTAAATGAAGCCAGAAACAACAAGAGTTCAGGATAACTATGAATTCATCTTAAGTGTGTTGTACCTGTTCATTAGACGTGATGTCATCATCCACCTGTGGCCCTGAAGAGACCTCAGCATGGGTACCATCCACACAAGGGTCATGTTCTGCATGTGTGCTTGTCTGCAAGTATTTCACATATAAATATTGTCAATTAAAGAACAACAATTGATCATTATTACATTAGCACTGCATACTGTGTAGTTACTCGAAGGGATTCACTAAAGATACTGTTATGAATTTGGATACATAGTTAGAGAAACCAAATATTAGAGAGAAAATATCATCTGCAGTGATTCTTCCTGCATTATCATTAACTACCCACTGCTTTCACACTAACTGAAGGAACAAGCTTTGTGGGGACACGTCAAACACACACTCTAGTCACCACTTGTGGGGACCGCTTGCTTAGATGAGAACAAATCAAGACTTCACACAATCTACAAGCTCACACTGAGGGGAAAGTGTGTTGTGGGGACCCCGTAAATGCTCCAGAAAAGAGGGATATTTTATCAAAAGTAAAATCTCTACATCGATACAATGATGTCCTGAACATCACATTATCATTAGTGAGCTTACAGCACAATGTGATATTATTCTAAGGGATGCACTAAGGACAGAGTTTTGACCAAGTAAATCATTCTCCATTAGTTTTGATATGTTTCAAATTAGTCACTGTCATTCACAAAGCTATTCCGGGACATTTAAAAAGTTTGCAGAAGTTCCACATACTTGAATTCTCCATGGGCAGTCATCCCCTCCGTAGTCATAGGTAATTTCTTCCCCCTCATTTATGTCTTTGATGGCGAAAAGACACAAGTGTGGCTTCCCATCTACATCAATCTTTTTCATCCTGCAGTTTGGGCCTTTGTGCTGATCGTTAACTAGTCGCGCCAATGAATCGTCTTCTCTAGAGGCATCAATGCTTTAAAGGACAGAAAGAAGGGAAAGTGAGTACCGATTTGGTATTCATATGTACAGTTATTCTACATAGAAATGCAATTGACATACATTAACTTATGGTACAATGTGATTCATTATCCATTCTGTTTGAGTTTGTAAAGAGCTCAGTATAGATTTGTATACAGACTATAGTTAATTTTTACTTACCACCATAATTTCCCTCTCCACTTGAAAGCAAAAAAAAAGGCAGCGCATGATGGGTGGAAAATCCTTCGCCTTCTTTGGGCTTCAACATCACTTATCATATCACCCCTATATTCCAATACAAAGTCTCCACTGCAGAATGTCTTTGTAGCAAATACTCCTCGTCCTTTAAAAACAACAAGATATTTTAAGTGCAACAGGAAATACACAAATTCTCAATTACTTGGAGAAATTAAAACGCAAAATACCACATCTCAGAATGTCTTACCTTTCACTGAATTTATGTATTTCACCTCCAGTTTTGAGGTTTTATCCATCTTTGAGAGAACATGATGGATGGCATCAGCTGTCGGACTGAGCCTTGATGGCATTTCAAACTGCAAACAAATATCTACAAATAAGAGTCTCTGCTTCACTTCTAGTCAAATGTTATTCTAATATTATTGTATTCATTTCAAATCATTAGGTCACATGACCTGGAAGCTATTGAGCAAAAATCATTTTTAATGTAAATATTAGCATTTCAGCTCAATAGCTTCTAGGTCATGTGACCTAAAGACATGAGATGAGTCCAGAAACATAATACTAAACTGCCTAGTCAAGACACACCTCTTTTTACTCCATTTTGGTACTTCCCATATTTTTTTAAACTTTTTTTAATGTAAATAATGGCATTTAAATAGTACTTCAGGTTATATCACACTTCCTCACTTTTCAAACTATTACTTAAAGAGCATATTGCAGGTTAAACACCCCAAATGATGAATGTCAAGGAAAATGTTACTCAAACCATATTTTAGTAGAAATATTTCAAAATACACCGCACATTAACGAGCGGAGCCGTTTTTGTGTGATATTTTCACTTTGGTTCTAAAAATCGATTTTTAAGGCGTGACGTAACGAGGGGACTAAACAGCGATTTTTAGAATGGAAGTGAATGGGAGCAGCAACAGTTTTGAGTCATAAAAACGTATTATCAATGAAAAGGAGCATTATGAACCAATTTCGTACAATTATGAAACCCCTAGATGTTAACAAGACCAAGAACAGACACTTAGGAGGCGAGATAATGACAACAGGAGAGAGTTTGTGTTGTGGAGCGGCTGGCTGCGGTTACCGAGAGGCTAGTTAGTTAGCTTCTGGCAGCTAATATCGGTCACATTTAGGGATTTGTAGTAGGCCTACAGTATTAACGAGATGATCGTGCTCACATCATCTTCCATTAACCATATGTGGAGCTGCATACTATAACCATGGATGTACGCTATCATAAGACTACTGCAGTCATGTTTACCGTCAGCCTATAGACGGTGCGAGAGAGAGACAGCGAGCGAACGAGCAACCAGGCAGTAATAACACGACCAACCTCTCGTTTGATAGGCTCTTTGTGGGAAATGCCAGCCAATGGCATCGGCTGAGGTGAGCATGTGTTGCCTGGGGGTGCGTCTTTTGTTTACCTTAGTAGTCGAATTGAACGTGAAGCCACCGTGAGGGTAGATAGTGCTGTGTAGTGAAGGCTCGCTCCATGGATATAAAGCTCCACAGCAGCCTTAGCTTCACACTTGCTCTGAGATCCCGTCCTAAACTTCACCATGTCAGCAGCTAGATAATCCTCCGCTTTGGTTTAAAGAGCGCCGCAAAGCACCGTGTGTTTCGGCCGAGAAGTCCCTTGTGTTGACATAGCTCTAGCTAGCTGCGCTCACTCGGCTGTTCGCTAACCGTGGACTTCATGCTCTGTCAAGCTGTAGTTTGACCGAACGCCACATGCAAATGTCTCGATCTTGGTGTCAAAACGTTAAGGAAAAACTCAGGAACAATTTCTTATAATTAGATTTTGCCTCCTAAACTCACATAAACTGATAGCGGCAAATTAGTGGTGAAATGTCCATGATTCCCATTCAAAGTAATAGGAGTGGAGGCAACGTTCTTCACCTCTCTACGTCATCTGCAAAAAAAACTGTTTTAAAGAACGTAGCTCAAAAAAGCCACTTTTTGCACCTAATTATGCCTATATCTCTGTAAAAACATAGACAATCCCCCAAAAATGTTTTGAAGTGTCATTTTCAGGAAATGTTTAGTATAAATATAGAAAAAACTACAAAATAAATTAACCTGCAATTTGCTCTTTAATATAATAAATCTGTTGTGTGAAGAAAAAAACAATTTCACTTCAATTTGCTAGCTTGATATTAGTTACTTCTTAGTGTTAGCTCACATGATCGTTGTCATGGTTATCATTGGTTATTATAACCAATTGCTAGCACCTGGACACATGGCAGTTAGCTAAGCTGCTATCCAATTAACATAGAGCGGCTGTGATTAGTATCTCAAACACAACATTTTTCATCACTAAACCGTGTCACATGGCACAAAACTCTAGAATTAATTGAATACATTGCATTTTATGAGAAATACCGTGACACTTACCGCACACAATCCTCTTCAATCTTGCTTCTGAGCTGTGAACTTGCGCATGAACTGAGCTATTTACTGTTAAGCTGCGGTCAAACATACAGTCAGCTTCCTGTGTGATTTCAAAGTAAAAGCCTTTCACCGGAAGTCATAGTTGCACATACCCAATCGTATTTTAATGTGAAATTATATATTAGCGACAGAACCTCTTTTATCAAACATTATTAAATATTTTTTTCTACAACTTAACCTCCACAGTATTTCTTGCTGTGCAAACTCTGTTATGTAGAATGACTGTAAATTAACTTTAAATGCTTTTGAGTAATTTTATTGATGCATCAGCTGACAGGGGATGTAAACAGCAATCACAATGGTGGACGTAAACTCTCTTGGTAGATCATTTAAATGTTATTATTATTATTATTATTATTGTTGTTGTTTTTAAATTATTATTATTATTAATAAGAATGAGAATAATAATAATAATAGTATCTCACTCACATATAGTGCAAGCCTACCTCCCTTCCTCTTCTTGCTCCTGTTATGCTTTTGCAGCTGCAAAAACAACATTTCCAATGAAACACTGAAAATTTCATTTGCTACTCAAAACCTTACTAATGGGGACCAGGAAGAGGGCGGTCCTAACCATATTTGGAAGGTGTGTGAGTGTGAAGCAGAGGGTGCAATTGCCAGCGAGATCCTCTAGGGCAGCAGCTTGTCTCACACTCACACAGAAAATTATAGAAAAATGTGCTTTTTGGGCCAAAGCCAAAAATCACATAGGCACGTTCAGAACAACTCCTTGAGGCTTTTAAAAAGAAAAACGTTCTGGGGACCACCATTTTGGTCCCCAGACTGTCAGCGGTCCCCACATGGTGACTGTGTAAACAGACCGATGTCCCCACAATGTGATAATTACCAGAGCACACACACACACACACACACACACACACACACACACACACACACAGGCCATTTGAAATTCAACCGGATAATGCAAACTTTCTATTTTTCCTCACTTTGAGAGAGAAAAAGCGCTGTTCCTGTGCGCTCTGGCACTACACCAGCTGTGCCCGCCGTGAGCCTCAAACTGTGTTTTAATAGAAAAGATAACTGCAGGTCATATGACAAAACTAGCGATTGGACTAAGTTAAAGCCTCATTCACACTTTCAGCCTTTCCCAGGAAGGGATCGTGTGTGAATAAAACACAGTCTGGACTACAATAATAATATTTAAATAAAAAAGCACATTTTTTTCTGTTCCGTTCTGAGGGAAGCTTTCGTGCGTAAATGTGCCACACCGCTACATGCCTACATGTTTGTCTCTGTGTACAAATGAAACAATCAATCGCTGATTATAAAAACTAAATTAAACTAATAGTTTGAGGAGAGTCTGCACTGGTGAATTCTAATTATAGCAGAAATTCCTCTGCTGTGCGCTGGGGAGAAACAGTGCCTGATTTGTTTTGCCTCGCACACGGTCGAGAGAGATAAGAGGCTTCACCCGACGGCACATGTTATTCATCTATTGCACCCAAAAAATCACAAATTTTAACTAAATAGCAGCAAAACTGTCAGGATCGCGTGGCGCTGTCCAATGTGCAGATCTGGAGCAGAACAGTTACCAGCGTGTCTGTTTCTCCCCAGCGCACAGCAAAGGAAGTTCTGCTATATTAAAAATACGCCAGTCCAGACTCTGTGTTTTATTCACACACGATCCCTTCCTGGGAAAGGCTGAAAGGGTGAATTAGGCTTTACTAACCTAGTCCGATCGCTAGTTTTGTCATATGACCTGCAGTTATCTTTTCTAATAAGACGCAGTTTGAGGCTCACGCCGGGCACAGGTGTAGTGCTGCCAGAGCGCACGGGAACAGCGCTTTTTCTCTCTCCAAGTGAAGAAAAAGAGAAAGTTCGCATACTCCGGTTGAATTTCATATTTTGCCGGCACTATTGTGAGTGCTTCAAGATCCGATCATATGGAGTCACTGGAGAACGCGGACATAGTCTAATCCGGTGCAAATGACTCTTTGCGACTCATAATAGCCTTCATCAGACCAGCCAATACAGCCAAACAGAGTTCTCCTCAAGTGTAGGCGGCATTGTGTCTTGGAAACGTTCACGTTTTGACATAGTCAAATGTATACTGTCTACACATTGTGTGTGTGTGTGTGTGTGTGTGTGTGTGTGTTGACAATTAGACTTCAGGCTCTCGGTCCATGGTGCGCCAAAATGAAGTGAAGCATTGTCACTTTTCTCTCCAATGTGCATAATAAACGTTAGATTTAGGCCTAATAGGTTGTAGTTTGGTGTTAGTGTGAGAGAGAATGCTCCAAGTACTCCTCCATGACACTGTTTCCCATAAATTAATTGATATGCCTTTGATGCATGGACCATTGGTGACGGTGAGTGAGGCTTGAAGGCGAAGTCGAGATCTCGACTTTGATCTCGAGATCTCGACTTTGATTTTTTTTTTTTTCAACCAATTTTTTTTTTTTTTTCTACCAACATTTTTTTCCCCCTCCACGTCCCTTTAGGGGCTCCGTACTAATGTAATTTAAGTGTTCATACACAATCTTTGATACGACACCACAACAATATTTTGCTCGCTGACCCAAAATGTCATAAGTTGCTAAATTTTTGGGAAAAAAACTATTCCTTTTTGGGCTCAGCGTTTTGTGACATCATCGTTATAGGGTTTTATGAAAAGAAAATTTGTGTTATTGTTACATTAAGGGTTGTTGTTACATGTTGGTCTCTTACATGCGCTAAGGAACTGTCGAACAAAACATTTTTACAACCCGCTTCCACTTGAAGTATTCTGAGGCCTTTTTTGCATCCCCCATTGTCGCATTAAAAGCCTGTCTGTTAGGTCTTTTTTTTCAAGACTATGATTCCACTGTGAGTAGAGTGGGTAAAAACAGAAAAAAAGACAAACAAATTGAAGGTTCTCAAGTGCGTGAGCGCTGTGTCATTATTACACAAAGCGGGCACAGATGTGACGCAGCAGGCCCTTTGCAGATGAATCTAGCAACGGCATGTGACAGCAGCAAGATCCCTTCATTTGTGTTTGCTATGCTTAATTACAAACGGCACAAGTATAGGGATCGTTTTTCTATCTACTCTGCTCACTCGCACACAAGCTGCTAAGATGTAATTGAGGCCGTCATTTTGTTGCAAATGGCCACTTGAAGAAGTTCCCCCACTCATTTATCCGGCCGCCTGTCCGTCACCTCGAGTACAGCGCCTACTGCTCTCGCAGTCTTTTATTCCTTTTAATCATTGACTCATTCATTTCAAAGATAGCAGGAACCTCTCAGTGAATTGCATTGATGAGTATTGTAATAGATGTCATACGGCATAGATGGAGGGCAGGCCGAATAGCTCCGTCTAGAAAAGGGTAACAGTAATATGTTTCCCATCCCTATGCAGAAAAAAAGCCTGATTTATAGTGTTGTATTATGAAGCCAAGTTATAGCCAGCTTTGGATTACTGCTCATAACTGTGACACTCATTAGCTTTACATTTACTGCAATGGAGCGGTTTCAGCGTATCAAAGTGAATGAGAAATGTTTAATCACATTCAGTGAGTATTTGTGTTGAGTTGAGGTGAATTCGTGTGTGTCTGGTGTGAGAGAGAGAGAGAGAGAGACTGTGTTGATTTACGCATGTTGATATTGCCAGGCACAGGCTGGTAATTTAGCAAAAACAGAAGGTGGATACCATGGGAACATAATTAAGGATAATTCCAGAGTGATTTGAGTGTCTGCTCACTTTTTTTATACTCTTTTCAATCTGACAACTGTTCAGTTTCAAGCCTGAAGAACAAATACATTACAAAAACAAAAGAAGAATGCTTTTCCATAAGAATGTTTAGACACTGGAATACTTTTTCAAGACAGGTTTGATCATTATAAAACTAACGATGCGTGAACAGTTAAGGCTTTAAATGTACTAAGTAAGCACAGGGAATCTTACATTGACCCTGTCTCCTAGGGATAAAAACTTTTATATATACTACCAATTTGCAGCGGGAAACAGCATGTCTTTGGGGAAATGTAGAGTCGAGCAGATTGCAATTTCTATCAACATAAGTGATAAGGTGAGACGTCTGCAGTGAAATAGAGGGGCGAGACGTGATCATCATTACAATCGGTATAACGGCGCACACTTTAGACCATTTCTTAAAAGAACATTTTTCATAGGGTTGGACATCAAACGAAGACACAACATATGCATTTGGAACTAAATTCAGCTTTTTAAAAGGTTGACCATGCAACATTTTCATTAAAAGTCACCTACGTATCCGACTCAATTATCACTTCTCACTAGAATGTGTGGTGGTATGTTAACCTGCAGTCCCCCCCCACTGGCTTTATTTACTTGGTTTTGGTTTTATTACTCAGCATTGCACATGCGTTGAACCCTCAACCCATCATGAGGAGATATTCACTACAAACTAAATGTTACCAGTAAATATACATTGCTAATGCATCTCAGTTGCATTACCACATGATTTGAATGTTAAGGATGTTTACCAAAGCTTTTGGTTCAGTACTTTCGCAATGCAATGGGGATTATGATACATTTTTTTTAATTTGGGGCAACATGAACATTTCTGTATCCGTAAAAACATGGCACTTTGCCCCTTTTTCCCACCATCACATTATGGGGGAGAGATAGAGCAAAATAAAGTGCGAGAGAAAGTGATTTCCCCCTCTTAATTATAGCAAAGCCGTACATTTCCATGTCTCTGTTTAACTGCTGTGTCTGGATTGTCAGATGTGAGAAGACTTCAAAGAGGCTTCCCTGCTGTTCCATGACATTTGTGGCGTCCAAGAGAGGTTAGATGAAGTGACCTGCAAAAAAAAGAGCACTGTGACTCTAGGCTTTGGCTACAGGCATAGTCTAATTAACATTTTAATTAACATTAAATATTTTCAACTGGAGGGCCATCCTCAGAGCTTGTCTGGGACACACTCATTACATTCAGCACTAGCTGAATCTGTACTGTCGTGCTGTCTGCGTTAAATGTCATCTTCCAGAAAAATTAAGAGATTGTAAATGGATTAAAATCTCATAGTATTACTGTTTTAAATTGAAGTGAATTAAACAGTTACAGTCGAGAGTTGTTAGGAGTTTTTCTATCATCAAAAGGGTGGATTTGCATCCAAAAAGAAGTCCAGGACCTTTATTTAAAGGTGGAGTCAGCAATTCTGGAGAACTCTTCTTGTCAAAATCACTCTGTCACAATCAATTAATATCTCTTTACAGTAGATCCACTACCTGTCCGCACTGTGTGTGCACTGAAGGAAAATTAGGGGTTAATACACAGTTTAAGCTCTGTAAACGGGCGTGTAAACAAAGGCCCACCATAGCTAGCAGCATGACCATTTACAAGGCCTAAGCTGTGATGTTCTCACATTTTGACAACCCGCATTCTCCAGAATTGCAGACTCCACCTAAGCATTTGAACAACATTAGACTGCTGAGAGCAATCGTCTATAATATGATCATTCACATGAACTAAATTTACGTGAACAGGAGTATTTTCGAATGGGCTCAATGAAAGAAAAATAAAAAATCTGTATTTAACATTTTGTAGCTGAAGGGCTGATTACATACATGTACTGAAGAAGCCTTTAGCAGAGAAGATGGAGTATGTGTCGTGCATGCTTTACAAACAGCCCCGGTGCCTATGTATCACTGTTTGATAAAACTTGCTTAATCCTTAAATCCTTAACATTTGGTGTAAACACCATTAAAGGCACAGTGCACCCAGGAACACAAGAAAACGGATCACTGAAGCTTTGAGACAAAAGCCCAACCTTTTGGTTCGAAGTTGTCGGTAATGACGTTACAATAATTACAATACTAGATGTACCATTCACTGCAGGCTCACAGTTGGATAATCCATCCATCTAAACCTATATATCCTGATAATCTGCTGGATTTATTGTGACTGACTGGTGCTTGACCTGCCGGCTAGCATTTTTGTGTATAGCTTGCAGTAGTTGCAGTATAGCTTACAGTAGTTCACCATCTGGCCTTAAGGTATAGTCACTATGTCACCAAGGCACATGAACTCAATATTCTGTAATGACGTGTGGATTAATTTCCGTATACCATATCTATTGTGACCAGGCCTTTGGGTCTGATGTCACTGAACGATGGAACCTGGCCAATCAGAGCAGGCCGAGTCTGCACTGATTGGCAAGGTTCCATTGTGGCAACCTGGTGAAAACAGGCACCGCCCCCTAGCTTCACCGCTACCTATTAGCTACACTGCAAAGTGAAAAGAGCGGACTGCAGTGCGTGCACGGGCAGATTAGAGCAGGCACGGGAAGGGCAGGGCAGGGACAGACCTGAGCGTGTAGCAGCATTAACATACATGGCAAATCTGTGTTGTTCAAGGTCACGTAATCCAGGATATTAGGCACTACGGTTGTGCACAGCCACCCCAGACTGTAAGCAGGAAATACATGTACTTTGTTATATAAGGGGAGAATCCGTGGAGACGAGCAGAGGCAGGCAAGAGCAGGCAGGCAGAGGGGTCCAGGGAGGGAGAGCTGGCTGACGAGGGCTTGAGCTGGTGGCAGGAGTCAGGCTGGGAGACTGTGGCAAAAAAGAACAGAATTTAGCAACAAGCTAAATGCAGGCGGAACTGCAAAAGGTCTAGGTGGTTGGAGAGTTACTGACTGGGTAACAGAGTTTACAATCTGGCAGTGGTTGCGTTCCGAATCGCATACTCTTTCTTTTTTCTATTCTACATACTACATCCGACGATAAAAATAATCTAGTTAGGATGCAGTAGGCATACTATTGGGACATACTTTTCTCTCTTGTTTCATCATAACATTGCGCCTTGATCTTGCCTCTTGCTTTTATATCCGTCACATCCCCATTTGTTTTCATATGGAGGCTTCGTCGATGTTACGTCACTTCACGTGCGCACTGGATTGTGGGTCAGAATCACCCAAATAGGATGCACTTTTCAACACTAACAATCTTGGCCGCATGAAGTAGGACATCCGGGTACTTCTAACCATCCTAAATCTGGCCACAAGAATCGGGACATCCTAAATCTTTTTTCTACAAACTATATAGTAGAAAGTATGCGATTCGGAATGCAACCA
Source organism: Hyperoplus immaculatus (assembly GCA_949357725.1). NCBI lineage: Eukaryota > Metazoa > Chordata > Actinopteri > Uranoscopiformes > Ammodytidae > Hyperoplus > Hyperoplus immaculatus. Next base: position 21,456,731 of record OX442369.1, read on the forward strand.
GTGTCTGGAAGGTAGGACCGGGTATATGAAGAGCAGTTGATTGTTGATTGATGGCAGCTGTGAATGCTGGTAAATCACTCCAGCACACCTGACTCCAACCCTGCAATTACACCAGAACACAGACAAGGGGAAAGGGGAAAAAACAACACAAGGGCCTGAGGCCCAAGCAGGATCATGACAAAAAAGCTTAATAGATGCTCTTTAATAAGCATTAACTAAGCATTAATTAAGCATTAACTATCAGTTAATGAATGTACTCTTATTGTAAAGTGAAACCCAGTTTTGTTTCACAGTAGAATATAACTAAAAGGATAAGTGGACTATCAAATAAAACGCTATGGTAGGCCTACATATAAAATGAAGTCATGATGTGGCTGTTAAACTAAGTCATGCCTCGCTGTATACGTCTCCCCTCTCCAAGCTAATGTTAGCGGTAACTTCAAGCACAACTACACCAACAGCGGCGGATACATCATATCATATCGTATAAAGTAGTATCGTATTGTGTTGTGTCTGGCTTTACTTCGGGGGCATATGCAAACATCCAAACACTGGTAGTGATTTGGTCCCAGCTGCAAAACCTTATCACCTTAGCTTATACATGTGTGTTTTCTAATTATCTGCTAGATCTGTGTACATAACCTTCAGGTACTTACAACATTCACACTCAAATATTTGAGCAATGTTGCTCACATCACACCTCAAGTATAAGCCTTTTTAATGTCAAGCTTTCAACAGAGTATGTAGTGCACATAGATGTAACACAAAATAGTATATTCAACCACTGCACTTTACCGTTTGGATTCTTTAAAATGGAAATTCCTGAAATATTCTTTCAAAATGCCCCTTGAGTTTATGATTTAAAACATTTCAGTAGACTAATTTCCATATGTTTTGATGGAGATGGTAACATAGTGTTCTAGTGAAAATGAAAAAAAAGAAAATCCCTCTCAGCAAGCAGTGTGAAGAGTCCCTAAGGGAGTCTTGCAGTATATAAAGCATGGGAGCAGGATGTATGCTGACATTAATTTGGTTGCAGATGACTTGTCATTTGCACATAGGCTCCAACTAAAGGTTGTCTTTATTATTGATTAACCCACGTCTATTTTTCAACATCTCTAAATGGTAAGAATACATGCAAATGTAATGGAATTGATGAAGTTTATTTTATCTTTAATTTCTTTAATCTTTTACAGTTTATTTATTAATTATTTTTTACAATTTTCCTTCTGTATTTAAATTTGTATTATTTATTTTTAAGGCATGTGATGCTGTGCCTTTTGTATTCATAAATCTAAGTCCTGCTACATTTTCCTTTTAATCTGCTCTTTGTGCTCTATTCCTATGACAGTGTTTGACTCATTTTTTAATTATGTTCAGTTAATGACGTCTCGCCCGACTGCCCTTACCTGTTTAAAATAGGTTGTACTGTGGCAATCATTGAGGGAGGCATACGCTGAAATGCTTGAGCTTGTTGCTCTTCTAATCTGCATGACAAAAGAATAAAAATTAACAGAAAATTTGGACTACAAAAGACTATTTTCAAAAAAAAAAATCATAAAGAAGAAAACAGCTTTCGGCTAAATAAGCTGGTCTTATATTGGATCAACATTGTCTCCGGGAATGAATTGGCCAAAACATTTTACAATATAGAGTAAAAATGAACGGACCAAAATGCATTATAATAACAGACATGGTTCAGAGGGCGTTATGTTTCCACACATAAAGCTGATATTGGAATAAAAGACTGACGAGAAAACTAAAAAATAAGCCAAAGTCAGTGGGCGAATAGGCACATATAAGTAGAAATGTTATCAGTGTAGGTTACTGTTGGGGTCAGAGGCATCATAGCTTGGTAAATATAGCACCAGCCGTATGTGTGGGAGACATCATCAAGACATGGTGGAAATGTCATTTCTGTGGATATATAGAATTCTGGTAGAAAAATGTCACTTCCATGGTCAGGAACCTTATCACCACACTCATCACCGACACTATTTATCCAGGTCAATCTGGACACTTCAAAAAGATGACCCCATTGCACCACCCACTAAGCAGTAGCGCAGTAGCAGCCACACAGCACAGTTCAGGTCTAAAGGAGAAAGGCAGGGAGGAAAGGCGGCATGGACCGAGCATGAATAATTCCTGATCTTGGCCTTGGTACAAGCGGCGGTCAGTCATACTTGCTCAGACCTCACAGCCGAGAGTGGAATCATGGCAGCAAGTGCACGGCTAGATAACTCAGAGCAAACAATAAAAAATATGGTCTGACACCTGGTTACCAATTCAAGAGAGGGGCAATAGGCTTAAAGCAGCACACCAGTGATTAAAGTGGAAATGTTCATGTTGGACCTTTTTATTTGTACGAGTATGAAAGAAGACATGTTACGGAAGATGAATAGCCAATAAAATATCTAAAACAATGTACCAGTGAATTGGTGAACAATGTTTGATGCCTGCAGTGTCTCGCCTTCAACCAATCAAATTAAAGCATTGTTATCATAAACTATAACTAAAAAAAACAATCCTTGAAAACACTGATGTTTGGGAGTGTTGTAATAGCAGACGAAAAGCTATTTAAATATATATTTTTGGTCATTACATTTATATAAATGTAAATGCAGTTTGAAGTAAAATACACGTATAATACCAGGTTGACTTGAAAATAAACAAAGTAGGATGCAGTAATACTGCTGTTAAATGAGCTTGTGTTTCATTTCAAAGAACACCGATCGGATGGGTTCCCACAATGATGCCATTTGTTATTGACTGCATTGCCACTTGCACGCCCATTCTGTTGTGTCTCTTATAATAGAGTTTTAAATAAGATGGAATAAAGCAAAATGACTGCTGTTTCAAGTCACAGTATTCCTTTTGTGGTGTGAAAAACATTGCTTTACCAGATTCAGCCTTATACGTAGGTGAGGTAATTATTTAAAATATAGACTGTGGTAGTATATGTATTTGTTTTCTCTTCACTCTCTTTTTGAGTGCTATCTTTCAGATGATCTGATATAAAGGACCACAGTGAAAAGTAAAGATGTTACAGAACAAATTCATCCAACTCCGCCTCCTCTGACAGAAAAAGAGTGTAATCCTCCCAAAAAAGATGTGTTTTATAACGACAACATGCTATTTTCTCTTGCCTCCTTTTCGTTCTGTCCTACATTCTTTGCTGACATCTAGTCTGTATCATGCCGCTTGCTTACAGCACTAGGCTTCAGATACACTTTGCAGCTACTATTATGTTCAAAATATGGTACACCTTCACCATATATTGTAGTTGCTAATAAGTATTCTCTCGCTGGAGAATTCAGCACCTGACTGGCACATTTATTTTGGGTGGTAGGCAAAACTTGAAATGGAGTAGTAGGGTCCGATAAAAAATAAGCCTTACCTTTTTTTCTTTTTTTAACATTTGTATTTCGCATGATTCAACAGGTTTTTTTTGTCTCCACAGCAAATAGATGTTGTTATATAAAAGAAAATGGCTGAAGATGTCTCATGGGGGTAAAAAAGGGTCAAACTCAGGAGCACATTAAAAGTCCTCGGTTAAGGCTTCCATCCATACACACACTGGGATCCCATGGGGCTGTAGCTGCCGTGCCACTGGGGACCTGTCCTGTACTCTGCTCCTGTTATGAAACAGATAGGAAATAAATAGAAACCACTCAAAGCCACTCAAACTGTGTTTTTTTATATTTGTTTTAATCCAGAATGCAATATGCACTCAAACAGTACAAAACACATAATATAATTTAGGCCAGAAAAGGCATGGTTGGCTAAAAACTGCTGAGGCAAGGTGCCGTTCATTAACATTTCAAATCTCAAGACCTAGCTTATGTAGCCCTGATGACATCACTATGACATCATCTGGAGGTTGTTGCCTCAGACTTGAAAAAGCCTCTCTCGAGCCACAAAATACGTCATACATTTGAGTGGTGAACTTGAGACTTGAGTCATGTGGACGCTTAAAATATTTCGAGCTACCCTTTAAAGCTATATTGCGTAACTTTTTCATATAAATAAATGCCCGTTACATCAAGCCATCGCCAAATAAGTTGACACAAAGTTGATTAAGCCCATCAACTCCACAAAACTCTCTCTGTATTTCTCAGTATGGCAGCGTTTGCAAACTGGTGTCGCCCTCCCGACACTGAAACTCAGAAGAATCCAAAGAAGCAGCAAAGAAATGTTGTTGTTGATCCTACTGCTAAAAAAAACCTGGACTTATAGCTGTTATTACTCCTTGGGGGCAAAATAAGTTACACACTACAGCTTTAAGTGGTAAAATGAAATATATTTCTCCTAAAATGTTCCATTTCACTTTGTGCTGTGTGGTTTTCATAAAGAAAAATAACACAGTCCATCAGTCGGCACAATTCATATTTTACTGATACATTTTTAAACTGGGTACTGCCAGACACTCAATTCGTGGCTTCAATACACAAGTCATCCTCACAGATGTGATAGTTGACTCAAGGCAGGATCAGACTAGACTTTTAATTCAAGTTCCTCCAGAGGGCTGGGTTTTCCAAAATTGCTTTCTGTTTACGACATCCTTCACCAAGCTTTTATCATTACCTGTGCAGACGGATCAGAAGAATGTGCTAAAGTATAGGGAGACCTTTTGTGATTGTGAGTGATCTTTAGTATTATCTGATATCTAACAGCATTCTAGGAGATGTATTTACCCTTTGGGCTTTAAAACTGTTTTTATCCAAGTGAACAATTCGTAGCAATCCAATGCTATGTGCAGCTATGGATACTGATACTTCAGCCTTTACAACATCAATCTGTAGTGTTTATTAGGCTATAGTCACCAATAAACTACATCATACATCAAATGTGGAAAAAAAAACTTGGTTAAGATTACGTTAAATATGGTCCAGGTTTTTCATTAGTTTAGGCTTTAATATGTCGTTTTTTCATAGATATATTCCCATATGAAATTAAAGGTATGATGCTGATTTATTTAGAATACAGACTTATTCAGTTTAAATAATGCAAGAGGGCTCCGAAATAGATGTTAACAGTTAGAATCCTGACAGCAAGATTGAAAACCAAATATTCCAAAACTAATGGTGGACTTGTAACAGAATCATGGGGTTTGGTCAATTAAGAAAAACATTTTCTAAACAATTGAAAGTAACTCTGATCAAATACACCATCAGGGCTGTACAATGCGACAGTTTTGATCGTATTTGCTACTGAAATTGATCACGTGCGATGATGAATACAAGTTCATTCGCACTAGTGTGACAGGCTGCTAATGAGGAGAGGCTGTCTTTGAAACACAGAAGAGCGCTGCAAAACACTGCTTAGAGGGCTCTACATTAACACTCTCCAAATGGGGGTAAATTTAGTCTTAGGCAAGTAAGTTATTGAGTCCACCTCCACTGTGTCCTCGGGATCTGTGCTCGAGCAGCGATTCTAGCGTATAAAAACTTCACCAAAGGTACTAACCAGAAGGAGACGGCACATTACCGCAGTTAAGTTAGCGCGTGTGCAAACAGAACATTTCCTGTGCGCCTTCACGTTAAAAGCCTGTTACTAGCCAAACATGAGTTGACTTTTATTTTGAAGCCGGTATGAACAGGAAATTAGCGCTTCACAGCCCTGCAGTGCTCTAGCTAGAAAGGCAACTCATTCAGCTGCAGAGAAAAGTCAACAGTAGTCTAAAAACAAAGGTTGCGTTCCGAATCGCATACTTTCTACTATATAGTATGTAGAAAAAAGATTTAGGATGTCCCGATTCTTGTGGCCAGATTTAGGATGGTTAGAAGTACCCGGATGTCCTACTTCATGCGGCCAAGATTGTTAGTGTTGAAAAGTGCATCCTATTTGGGCGATTCTGACCCACAATCCAGTGCGCACGTGAAGTGACGTAACATCGACGAAGCCTTCATATGAAAACAAACGGGGATGCGACGGATATAAAAGCAAGAGGCAAGATCAAGGCGCAATGTTATGATGAAAAAAGTGAGAAAAGTATGTCCCGATAGTATGCCTACTGCATCCTAACTAGATTATTTTTATCGTCAGATGTAGTATGTAGAATAGAAAAAAGAAAGAGTATGCGATTCGGAATGCAACCAAAGTTTGAAATAAGCCACTGAAGAACAACTCCCAACACATTCACAACAACCTATTTAATTTATCCTAAATTGTACCAATATGTATACTTTTTTATTTAATAGGCTATGTTTAATGTTTTAAAGTTTGGTTTTAATTAACAGAAGGACATTTTCAAAAAAAATATATTATTATTAATATAATAATTATATGTAGGCCTAGATACAAAAAATATATAGATATAGATATTATTTTTATATTTTTATGGGGAGAAATAATTCTGAATCAGCAAAAAATTGCAATTGGCAGGTTAGATTATTTTGTCTAAATTGCAATCAGTGCACCCCTATTAATTCTTCTACAATTATTACTGCACACACTAGGATATAATATTAATTGAGAATCTCAAATGAGACCAAGATGACAGGCTCAAAGGTAATTACAGTGAAATGCAAGGGTTAGGGTTATGCAAGTTTTCGATCATACTTTGTGTGCTACCAAATTAATTTTTGTGCTACTGAATTGTTTTGCTTGCTAGCACCAGTGCTACCACCTAAAAAAATAAGCGTACAGCCCTGACCATATAATTCATGTTCAATAATTAACATTCAAATGACAGATAGAACCAGTTAGATTAAAACACAGTCTGGGGGTCAGAACACAGGACAATTAGAGCCAGCAAGTGTCTGGGGGTCAGAGTAAAGAACAATCAGAACCAGCTAGAACAGCCTGGGAATCAGAACACATTTTCCATCTTTTGAGTCTTTGATTAATATGCTTCTGCATTTGTTTTATTGGGATCATTCATTGAATGAAGACATATTACTTAGAGTCTATTGATGTTAAAGGTCATTCTCCTATCCCCCACATACATACGTGCCAAACCATGCCCTTGCTGAAACCTCTTCAACCATCAACCCCCACCTCCAGCCCACTTTGTCTTTTATCTTATTCAAACTAGTCTCATTGCTACCTCAAATATAATGGATTCATTAAAAAGGGGCCCAGACACTGTCTCACTTTACCCCACAGCATTTGTCTCACCTTACCCCACTATCACACTTTGAGAAAAAAACTACCTCTCAGCAAATCAGGCTAATCTTCAGTTATAATCATCACATGGTTTCATATGTTGGTAGTTCATCAACATAGAAGTTTTTCTCCCTGATTCAATTTGCTTTGGAACAACAATCGATTAAGTTGACAGCAAGAAAATTTACTTTTACATGCAAAAAATAAATTTTTGTGAAAAAACATGCTAACAACATCACCATGAAGTCCTCTCTTACATGGCCAATGGGAAATTAGAGGGGCTTGAAAACCTATATCTCACATGACCAAAACTGTGTTCCATTGCTTAGATACAGGGGGTGTCTCACATTACCCGATGGCTCACATTCCCCCGTTCTCCCCTACTTAGAAAATATAACCAAAATATGATGTTATTTGATCAACATTCATGCAGTGTTGTTTACCACTTTCTACACAGTACGAGGAAATAATGAAACGTGACAAGGCTCCACCAAGAAGGGCAGAAAAAAACAAATGTTCACATGGAGAAGGTGAGAGGAGATACACATCCACAAGATGGAAACCAAGCAAGACAAGACAAGCCCTCACTTCTGTCAAAAACAATCAGGATAATTACCCATGCAGAGGATACCTAATTATCTTTTATATTCAGTACCCCAACCTTTTACCCCCATCTCATTTCATCGTTCCTTTGAAAACCAGAGCTCTTATGTCTTAAAATAACCCTGCACCTGAGAAAACTAAGCTGTATCTCTACCTACTTTACTTGGACTCCAGCTGTGTTGTTAAAAAGGATTAGCATAGAGTGTGTTAATATTAGCGCGCAGTCACTGGCTGTGATTGTCAGTGTTTCCGCCCCGCCTCCTACGCCTTTGTTTCAAATCAAAGCTTTGCTTAGCATTTACGCTGACGTGTTGGAATAGCATCCAGTTATATGCTGCATTGAAAAAAAAACTCAATCTGCACAGTGAATATTCTGTTATTGATCTAATAGCTGCAACCAAGGGTTATAAGGGATGTGTGTTCTGCTTGAGGACGTCCTTCATTATCAAGTGGGTTTACATGGGTAATATCTGGAAGTGCAGCAAAGCCATATGCACTTCAAAACTGCACATCAATCAAAACCTTCGGGCAATCAGTTTCAAGCAATGCACACACAATAGACAGTACATTTATATATGGTACGACACTGGGCTGCTTTTAAACAATGTTAAAATATACATTATCTGCTGTCTTTATACAACATAGTCTTTTGTTCGTCCCTGATAAAGAATATACCCTTGTATTTCAATTTACATTTTAGTATTTTAAGACAAAAATCAAATAACCTCTTGTTTATCGTTTTTAAATATCTTCTTCTGAAACGAAAATCAAATTACTAAAATATACGCTGACCGGGTAAGTTATCTTATATGAGTTAATTTTCCCAATTGTGTTTATAGAGTATATAGTCTGAATTACATCACCTTACATTCACTACAGACATTTAAAACCACCATTGACAACTCTGTGGAAGTCCCTATGACTGCTATGAGCCTGGGTGTGCCACTCGACGACCAACTCTCCCTTATCTCTAACATTGCTGCAACAACCCGATCATGCAGATACACGCTGTACAACATCAGAAGGATCCGTCCCCTTCTAACCCATCTCATCCCCAGACTACTGCAACTCCCTCCTGGCTGGTCTGCCTGCATGTGCCATCCCGTCCACTGTAGCTCATTCAGAATGCAGCAGCTCGACTGGTCTTCAACCTACCCAAGTTCTCTAACACTACACCACTCCTCCGCTTCCTTCACTGGCTACCAGTAGCTGCCCGCATCCGCTTCACTGTACAGGTACTTCCGTGCTGTGAACGGATCAGGTCCAGCCTACATCCAGGAAATGGTCAAACCTTTCACCCTCAGCCTGTCCACTCCGCTCGTCATCTGCTAATCTGCTTGCTGTTCATTCACTGCGAGGGTCACCCGGTCACTCGACTAAATCACAATCTCCCCATTGACATCAGAAACAGCTGAAAGCCTACACATCTTCCGCCGCAGCCTTAATACACATCTCTTCAGACTGCACTTTGATGATGATAATACTTTTTTTTTTAAAGAAACATGTAGATGTTTTTTTAAGCTATAGTACTTATTTGAATCTTGTTGTTCTAAATTTGTACCTTCATGGTTGAATGTATGTACTGGAAGTTGCTTTGGATTAAAGTGTCAGCTAAATAAAATGTGATGGAAAATTGTCACGCCTTGTGGATTATAAGAAAATGAATATTATCGAGTGCTATACATAATGTAGCCACTCACCAATGGCTTTGGCCTAACCATTAGGGATTAGGGATTCTTGATCAAGTATACTTAAACATGTGGACTTTCCTACACCCCAGCCCATGTATAAAAAATATCAACACTAGCGCATATGAGCGTATGGTCAGAGTGTGTGCTAAATAACTTCACAACACGTGTTTAATGAAAGACATTCTGCAATAGAATGTGAAATGATGCGTAAATACCAGGCTTCCTGTGATTGGTGCAGAAAAGGTTCTCGCCAGAGATGAACCTCTTCAATGTTGAATTGCAAGTGTCCCGAGACCTGCCCTTTTAAAAGTGGACCAGAGTCCGGTTGTTAAGTTCACACCAGTGGTTTTGGACTGTGTTCAACCAACTGTACCAGGGGGTTTAACGCTCCAGGGTTCAGTTCAACTGCACTACACAGTTGCTGGTGTGAATGCAACCTTGAGACTGCCCCTGTCGGCCCCCTTCTTACTTCTATATTACCTCCAACCACAGCACAAGCACTAAATGGCAGTGTTATTGCATCTGGGCAGATACAATGAACCCAGTCATGTTGAAAGCCATCTTCTCTCTTTTGTGTTCTTCTCTGTTTGGAACGAGGGCATAAGAGGAAAAGAGAGAGTGCGGAGTGGATGGAAAGTCCTTTCAGTGCAAACAACCGTGACCCCCAGCCTCGATGATGTAGACTGTGTATTGTGTAACTATACCATTTCATAAACAAGAGCGGGTGATTGCGAGTTTATGTATCTCACAGTTATTCACAGGAAATTAATGGAATTCGAGGCATCTGAGCGCATAGAGGTGACGGCGGGAGGCGTGCTCTCTCATATTCACACACACACTCACACACACATACAGACACAGAGAGACACACACACACACGGGGGGGGAGGCGGGCACTGTTATTGCAGAGGCCTGTCAAGCTCGGGGACTGTGGAATATCCATCCTGCGCTTTTGTTTAAGGCGAGCTGCGTCTGTGGTTAATAGTAGCATGTGTTCCGTCTTTTTAGCTCGCCGCACGTCTGTCTGAGGGAAGCTGGCGTCAATGTGATGTATGAAGCTGTTTTGGCCCGGGCCGTGAGCTAAGAAGAATGGAGCCCCTTTGCATCACTTAGCATCCCATTGCCAGACAACAAGCCACCGCCATTACAACCTCCCAGAAGTATCGGAGCACACACACACACACACACACACACACACACACACACCACGCGCCTGAGTAATTTTGCCATCTGTTGACAATGTTTACACGGCGGGTGATTTGTCATCACAAACAGCGGAGGCCAAAAATTAACAAGCTTATTTATGATCCGAGTCGCATTTAGCACAATGAAAATGCCATCGGTCATGTTGAACAGTCAGAATTCCTATTATGGGGGTTCCGGGTTGCGAGGCAGCAGTTGTAGATGCATTATGTCGCTCAAAAAGTAAAATTAAATAAGCAAATTATAATTTATTTTTCTTCTGTGAATTGCGATGTTTCAAAAGGCATCGACAAATATGACTGTATGATTTTGAAGGGTGAGATGGACTTTGTTTCTCCAGCACCCCCCGGAATTAAAGTCCTGGGAGCACAATGCTATTTGCACTATCCACCGAGAATGAATGTAGAATGTGGGAAAAGGTCAAACAACAAATTGAAAAATCTTGGCCCAATATTAGATGTAGAGTGAGAGGCTGAAGTGTGGAATGATTATGAAAAAAACAGTGAGGCAGAAGAATGGCCAAGGGGGGGAAAAGAAAGAAATCATGCACAGTACTGTATGTCTCAATGGGCATTTGAAAAAATCCTCGCAGCGCTCTTGTGAGTTATGGAATCGCTCTCAAATGGAACATTCCTAAGGGAAAAATAATCTCATTGTGTATGTATAAGTTTTTGAAAAGGTCAGGAGAAAAGCAGACAGGAAGGAGAGACGTTGAGAGCCATCGGGAGATAGCAGGCGTCTGAAGAGAAGATCAGAAAGAGGGATGCAGCAGAGCCCGGGGTATTCTCTTAACACCTAAAAGCGCCTGTGGAGACACTGCTACATCAGTGTGTGTTTCAGTGTGTAGGTGTGGTTTGATTGGGCACTTGAGCACACATATACTGTATTATGGTATTTATCTGTCAAGAAAAAGCACCATGGAAGCTAAGTTAACAGAGAAACAAAATGAAAGTTATATCCCATGCAGCTTTAGTATTCCCACTGATATTAAAAATAAAGAGTGCAAAATACAGGAGGTCTCCAGTTCCATAGCTGATCATAGGACCTAAACCTTAAACCGACGAGGAGGAACTTTGGAATATTTATCAAACAGTCCAGTCCAAACTTTACTTCTGATGATCATAAATGACCTGTAACAGTAAAACAAGACCATCAGTGAAACAAATGCCTTTGCTCTGATCCGATGTTCCCAGGAACTTGGACAAAACGATTTACAGAAGGTAGAAGACAGGAGAAGCCTGTGTTTATATGAAAGGTACTTCATCAAAGTTTATTTTGCTCCGCCATCGTCATTTCACCATTATTAATCTGACAATGCATCCTGTCGTCTCTCTTTCACTCGCTTCCTAAACGAATGAGCTCGCCAGCAAAGGTCCTTAGGACATTAGGTGCTGGTGCCGTAAAAAAAAACAACAACACAGCTTTGGTCCAAAGGGGGCAGTACAATCAACAAACTCATAGCCACAGTCGAATATGTGGGTGAGAAATTGAAAGTGCATGTTTTTATATCTTGTATGCTATGAATCATACCTGCATTTAAAAAAGGATAACACATGAGGTGCTAGGATAAATCATAGGACTTACAAAAATAAAATAAAAATTCTACCTGACCTTACTCGAACTATGAATACTTCTTCAGTCAAACTGACATGTAGCTTATGTCTACACAGTGGCCACAACATGTAACAAAGAATCGAATACAGCCAAAACATTGGGCACAATTTTTTCATATATATCTATATTATAGATATATATGTTTTAATTGTATATGAATATACGTTGTATATGAATATACATATCTCTATTTCAGCCAAGAGAAAAACAAATGGAGGGCCAGAATAATGAACATCCTTATAGCTTCAACTTGGGGGGGGGGGGAATTCCCAGCATTTAGAATGTTGAATTGAATTGAGTTTATTTCAGACATATCAAAACGATACAAAAACAAAATTAAAAGCATGAAAATACAATTATGTTTAAATCATTCACAAAAAGAAAACAAAATGACACATATTGATGTGATATACATGAAAAGGAGTAAGAAGAAGTATAACATTATTTAATCCTACCCCTTTTCCATAGTTAAAAAAATAATATTTATTATATTAGCTTCTGGTATTCCTTATAATCTCTATACAATCTATCTATACAATTGGCGATACTATATTTCATATTCACAATTCATACATATATACAACTTGATATACTATGATTTTTGTATATGTTATATATTTATACAATGCATATATCTATATCTATATACAATCAATATATCTATCTCTACATATACAATCAATATATCTATCTATATATATATTTATACAATCCATATATATATACACTCAACAAAAATATAAACGCAACACTTTTGTTTTTGCTCCCATTTTTCATGAGATGGACTTAAAGATCTAAAATTCATTCCAGATACACAATTGTACCATTTCTCTCAAACATTGTTCACAAATCTGTCTAAATGTGTGATAGTGAGCACTTCTGCTTTGCTGAGATAATCCATCCCACCTCACAGGTGTGCCACATCAAGATGCTGATCTGACATCATGATTAGTGCACAGGTGTACCTTAGACTGTCCACAATAAAAGGCCACCCTGAAATGTGCAGTTTTGTCTCACAGCAAAATGCCACAGATGCCACAAGCATTGAGGGAGCGTGCAATTGGCATGCTGACAGCAGGAATGTCAACCAGATCTGTTGCTCGTGCATTGAATGTTCATTTCTCCACCATAAGCCGTCTCCAGCAACTTCGCACAGCCATTGAAGAGGAGTGGACCAACATTCCACAGGCCACAATTGACAATCTGATAAACTCTATGCTAAGAAGATGTGTTGCACTGCATGAGGCAAATGGTGGTCACACCAGATACTGACTGGTTCTGAGTCCCCAGACCCCCAATAAAGCAAAAAAATGCACATTTCAGAGTGGCCTTTTATTGTGGATAGTCTAAGGCACACCTGTGCACTAATCATGATGTCAGATCAGCATCTTGATGTGGCACACCTGTGAGGTGGGATGGATTATCTCAGCAAAGCAGAAGTGCTCACTATCACACATTTAGACAGATTTGTGAACAATGTTTGAGAGAAATGGTACAATTGTGTATCTGGAATGAATTTTAGATCTTTAAGTCCATCTCATGAAAAATGGGAGCAAAAACAAAAGTGTTGCGTTTATATTTTTGTTGAGTGTATATATATATATATATATATATATATGATAGTTATTGTAAATATTATTGCTATAATTAATTCCTGTATAATACATGTAAAGTTATGACACAAGACAAAATAAATCCACAATACATATTCACAGTGCCATTCATGCCTCACTTTTATATTTATATTTTCATTTGTGGTGTTGTTGTATGGATTGATTGGTTGATCACAATGTGGGCCCCACACTGTCCAAAGGTCTTGAAGAAATACATCCTGTATTAACACAAACTTGTCAAACAGGCATTAGAATAGTGTATAGTGCAGCTGTATTCACGCTTTTCTGATTGCACAGACATTGATTTGGAATGGCGTGGCAAGCAAATTGAGTTTCCTGCACAGTAAGCTTGGGAGGCATTAGTTACAGTTTGGGTGTCATCTGGTCCCTGATGCATATATATATATATATATATATATATATATATATATATATATATATATATTTACATAAAAAGATCAGCTGAAAGCTTGATGTGTCAGCTGGGCTTAGGACAGTAGGATTGCCAAATTCTGGCTGTCTGGCGGCAAACTAAAGCTGTGGACAAAAATCTCAGTTTAGCGTACAATTGAACAAATATTAAATATTTAAGTTTTAGGTTAGCATTTGTATATGTAAAGAAAAAAACGTTTTTCTCCTGACCCCGTCTGTAACAGTACACTACTGACATTTGCTGAAGGTAACACACAAACTATGCACAAGTACCTCAAACAACCCCACTTCAAAAAATACTGAACTATCCCTTTAAGAGCTTGACAGTGTTTGTTTTCAGTGTTCTTAATAAAGTGGAGCTCAAGTGTTATCGCCCGTTTGACTAATATGCAACTTTGCAGTCTTTGCACACCCGTCTACAAATAACTGCTGAATGTTAACTTTCTCGGCACAGGATTTTTGGTGGGCTTGTCGTTCCAGTTTGTAAAAAAAATATATATTTCTGTCACGTGGTGGATATCTTCCTGGCAGATAAATCCAAAGCAAATAAGGAGTCAGCTCAATGAAAGCAAAAAATCCACATCATCTGCCAGCCAGGTTCTTTTCCTTCTCACTGAAAAAGATAATTTTTTATTTATTTTTTTGTAGCCGTGAAGATAAGATAAAGTGGGCCTTTCATCATTCTTTAAAAGAAAAATAAATCCCCAACTCTCCCTACGAGGGGAGGAACCAAGACTCGGCATTCCAAAAAGAAAAGAAAAAAAGCTGCAGCACGTGTGGCAGTTGTTTCTGTGTGTGTGTGTGTGTGTGTGTGTGTGTGTGTGTGTGTGTGTGTGTGTGTGTGTGTGTGCGTGCGTGTCTTCTCAGGAGAGTCGCTGGATCCAAGCGAGAGTTGTTGCGAGATGTGAAAAGCCTTTCATGGCACAGAACAAACAGCCTTACCTGCAGACAGATGAGGGAGTTGTAATAACTGCATGGAACATCGGTGATTGTAATCCTCCCTAAATCTGCCACATCTTATAATTTAACAATATAAAAATGCCTTTCTTTAGTTTTAGACAAAAGCACCTATAATGCTATTATCCTTTTCAATTAAATCCCCAATATGCTGACACTGCAGGCAAAACAAAACACATTGTTATTTCAAGCACACACGTTTAAGACGTTTGTCTAGTTTGCTTCCATAGCATGTCTTCGTTCAAATAAATAAAAAGGTCCAACATGTACATTAAGGTGGTTATGTATCTTGTCTTTTTGCATCTGTATGTTTCTCCTGTACATTCATCTTAGGGTGTATTTACACAGGGAAAGTCCGCTAGTTCACTTGCTTTGGTCCAGACCAAATAGAGTTTAGATTTTCTTTTTTTGGTGTGGTCTACTTTCATATTGCCCCTTTTGCAAGTGAACCAGCATTAAGAAGTAAAACCACATGTGATCTGAGGTCATTCATTCATTGGACAGACATTCTGGGGTGGAGAGAAGCAGGAAGCACGAAGAGAAAACTGCGAAATATAAAACTAGTACAATATGGGGTTAAAAATAATAAATACATAAAAAGGCCTACATCTAGCCTATAAATAAATAAATAAATACATAAATAAATAAATAAATAAATAAATAAATAAATAAATAAATAAATAAATAAATAGGCCTACATCTAGCCTATAAATAAATAAAACAGAAAATTATTGTTGTTTCATATGGTTATAATATGTAGGCCTTCGTCAATGTGTGGCTTGTAGCCTACAATGTGAAACACAATATTTACTGTATTTTTGCTGCTGGACGCGCGGCTCGGGAGGAATAGGCTCAAGCTGACACACAGCTGATTTAGCCGTGTGTCAGCTGGGTGTGAGTTTGGCGCGGCTCAGCTCCGAACTGACGCGGGGATAGTATTGACGGTCCAGTAACATGGGAAGCAAAATAAAAACACGCACTTCAAAGCACAGCGTGAACCTGTTGTCACTGTGCGGGAGACGCTCCCCTCTCCTTCACCTGATCGCTGAACACATCAGCATGTTTACGCGTCCTGTCTATCAAATGTAATATATTCGCTCGGGGCTCCCGGTCAAACCACAACTAATCTTCCTAACAATGGCGACAACAACACTTTCCCATAATGTGAAGCTGACGGCGATTTATTAAAAAAGAAAAGGCACAGTGCTTCCTGCAATTGGGTCGGATCGAGTCCGGACAAATTCACACCACAAACGAACTGCAGCAGAGTGTGTATGGAAGCGCATCAAGACCACCTCTTCAGCTGGGTCTCGGAGCGTTTGTTTGGTCCGCCCCCGAGTGCGATTGCTGTATTCACACATGTCTGAAAGATGCCCACCGAAGGCGGAAGTGCACCTGAGTTCGTTTCAAACGAACTAAACACGGCATGTGTGAATACTATGGGGCTATTATTGTAGCTAAACGTTTGCAAATGTGTATTTGTGTATTTGCGATTTGTATTTGCGTATTTGTGTATTTGCGATTTGTATTTGCGTTTGCAAATGCGTATTTGTGTATTTGCGATTTGTATTTGCGATTTGTATTTGTGTATTTGCGATTTGTATTTGCGTTTGCAAATGCGTATTTGTGTATTTGCGATTTGTATTTGCGTTTGCAAATGCGTATTTGTGTATTTGCGATTTGTATTTGCGATTTGTATTTGCGATTTGCAATTTGTATTTGCGATTTGTGTATCTGCAAATGGTTTTGTGCGTGTGGGCACAGATTTGTGTCTGCAATTGGATTTGCGATTTGTATTTGCGATTTGTATTTGCGATTTGTGTATCTGCAAATGGTTTTGTGCATGCACACAAAGATTTGTGTGTGTGTACACGGTTCTGTGTATAGACACATCTGTAAATTATATTAATTGTGGTTCTAAAAGCTCAAATAGACTAAGTCTTTTTACAAATCTCTTTTCACAAAGCCATGGAAGAACTGTAGCAAAAGTCACGTGGTGTAGCAAAAGTCACGTGTGAAAAGACAGACACGTTGATTGGTCAATGTGTTACAGTGGCAGGACTCTTATTTTGAAAATCCCTAAATCGGATGTAAACAGAGCTTTGGCTATGAACCAGGGATGGAAATTAACACCCGCCACACGCCAAATGCGGGTAGATTTGCGTGCTGGCGTGTAAATTGTGTCACTTCACCCGCCACTGTGTCGGGTAATACCTTACAGTCAGGTCCGATCAAATTTGCATATTTAATACATACAATGATGCCAGTGTGCTGCACAGTCCCACAGTTTCTTTTTGCCTTTCTAGTCGAACTGAACTAGCCTACGGTGCGATCCGCTCCGCGAGGAAATACTATCTGCGAGACGTGTGGAGGCATAAGTCGACAAATCAATCGACTTACTTTGCCCCCTTTATTTCTTCCCACAGCAGAGGTTGAGGTGCTGAAAATAAAGTGAAAATTGCGCTTTTCCTTTAAGCAGCAGAGCTGCCGCCGTTATGTTACAGTATTTACATCCAAGCCCTAATGGTAATACAAATTAGATGCTTTATTTAACGCTGTCCGTGCTTAGGAGGTGATTGTAATTGTGTCGGCTGAAACAGAAACTAACGGAGGGACTCGGCTCACTGTAGGCTACAGTGTATTCAGGCTCGAGACATTCAAACGGATCGCATACAAACAAGGAAGCCTCTCCCATCGATATCGCTAACGGGGAGAATATCCTCGGTTATTATTTGAGCCTCAAACCACAGAGTTCTTCCCCGCGCGGCGGCTCGCTCGCTCACTGGTGAGATCTGTTGTTGAAACGCTGCTTTGCTCGGACGAAGGCATCGTGTGTTTCTAGATGATTTAACACCATAGCCTCAGACTAGCGTTTAACATTATGCTGCATCTTTTGCACTGCACTGTTTTTTGTCAACAGTGAAAACATGGTCCCACACCGGACTCTTATGTGTAGCTGATTACTTCATGCACGCACCTTGCAGAAGTGACGCTCCTGCAGCGCGCACACGACCAGACGTGAACTCGCACGGTGACATCTCCCATTAATAAAACGGCATAACAGATTTTCAGATTTCTATTTTTAAATTCGACTTGAGGGCAAGTGGAAAACCGGTCATTGGGTCGACACCTTCACATTCCTAATGCATAGAGAAAGTGATAAACACTGCATACCACACCACAAAGACTGATCAGACCTTCATCTCTTATTTTTCCCTATGCTTGACCATGAATTCTGCAGGTGAACTATTCATTAAACTGCCGAAATTCAAGAATAAAATAAATCATTAAAGTACTGCACTTCTGGCCACTCCTTCCACATACTTTCAGTTGTAGGCTTCACATTTATATGTTTGCCTGGTTTTATATTATGTGTATGCACAATATCAACATTTCACATCATTAACTAAAAATAAAAAAATAAATCTGAAGCTAACGTCAATACTGTATTATAATTATTGACTAAATGATGAAAAAAAGGTGTCTGCAGGGCCAGTGAAAATATACAAGGGGCCAGTAAAACTCGGATCTATTGGCCAAGCTGGCCAGTTGGGAAAAAAGTTGCATTGAACCCAGAGTATATATGGAGTTCAATTATAAAATGTTTTGAAATAAAGATGACGTGTATTGTGTATCATATATAGTAAGAGTACCATTTGCAACTCAGTTCCTTGGTAGCACCTACTAACAGTAGAAATGACTTCTGATGGAAAACATTTGTATGAAAAACACTTTCATTAGCTAATCTTACTATTGTATTGTTTAACATTAACGCATATATTAAAAACGATATTGCCTGTAAAAAGTGGCTGGTAAAAAAGACGAGTGGCTGGTAGATTTTTAAATCTACCTGCCACAGTGGCTGGTAGGCAAAAAAGTTAATTTCCATATCTGCTATGAACCCATGTGGGCTATGCATGGAGGTGTCGTGGAGACAGAAGGCGAAGAGTGCTAACGGACACTGCAGTTGACAAAGCACTTCAACTTCAAGTAGTTTAAAAGTAAGTATTGATTAACAATTTTCCTTTTTTTTTCTTTTCAAGAATCATTCGTTCCTATGTAAATCTCAGTGATATCGGATACAGATACAGATAATGTACCTTGGGGCTGCGAATAACAACCTGTCATCTACAAACCTTGCCTTCTTCCAAGAATCTGTGGTTGCGAACAATAAAAGTAATTGTGTGTGTGTGTGTGTGTGTGTGTGTGTGTGTGTGTGTGTGTGTGTGTGTGTGTGTGTGTGTGTGTGTGTGTGTGTTGGTGTCGGAGCTCGTTGTGCGGTCTTGTTGTTCACATATTTAAAAGAGAAGCTACCCAAGGCTTACAACTGGATGGACAAAACTGACGAAGATGAAGCGATTGCCGGTGTTGAAACTCTCACTCGCGTATTAAAATAATTATTGTGACGATATGTTTCACATCAAGCTAATATGGTCCTTCCACGGCACGCATTCACAAGGGGATTCCTTTTTGCAAACGTATCCGATATCACTGAGATTTACATAGGAACGAATGATTCTTGAAAAGAAAAAAAAGGAAAATTGTTAATCAATACTTACTTTTAAACTACTTGAAGTTGAAGTGCTTTGTCAACTGCAGTCTCCGTTAGCACTCTTCGCCTTCTCTCTCTACGACACCTCCATGCATAGCCCACATGGGTTCATAGCCAAAGCTCTGTTTACATCCGGTTTAGGGATTTTCAAAATAAGAGTCCTGCCACTGTAACACATTGACCAATCAACGTGTCTGTCTTTTCACACGTGACTTTTGCTACACCACGTGACTTTTGCTACAGTTCTTCCATGGCTTTGTAAAAAGAGATTTGTAAAAAGACTTAGTCTATTTGAGCTTTTAGAACCACAATTAATATAATTTACAGATGTGTCTATACACAGAACCGTGTACACACACACACATCTTTGTGTGCATGCACAAAACCATTTGCAGATACACAAATCGCAAATACAAATCGCAAATCGCAAATACAAATCGCAAATCCAATTGCAGACACAAATCTGTGCCCACACGCACAAAACCATTTGCAGATACACAAATCGCAAATACAAATTGCAAATACAAATCGCAAATACAAATCGCAAATACACAAATACGCATTTGCAAACGCAAATACAAATCGCAAATACACAAATACGCATTTGCAAACGCAAATACAAATCGCAAATACACAAATACACATTTGCAAACGTTTAGCTACAATAATAGCCCCATAGAATACACCCTTAATCATCGTCTATAAATGATCTGAGGCTTATTTTATTTTTTTAAACTCTGAATACAAAAATCTCAACTTCTTCAGAACTTACATCAACTAAACTTTCCTTAATCGTTATAAGCACTATATTCTGAAGGTTATGAGAGAAGAATTTTATTCATATGTTGTTGAAACCTGTACCCTATTAACCTGCAGTCTCACCTTGAACCCCTTTCCTCTCCAAGATGCCAATGGAACTTTTCCTCTGGCCATAAAACGTCATACTCTGGTGATTTCACTCCATTCCGCTGTCCTGTCTCACGGCATAAAACACATGGCTCAGTGTGAAATGATTCATATATCACTCAGATTACCGTTGCCATATCAATAGAATGTTGACAATACATGGATCAAGTATGAAATAGATGAAGACAATGGTGTATCAGTGTAATATTGTGTCTTTGAGTGTCTTTTCAGGGACATTGTACAATCAATCTATACTTATAGATCCAATATTGATAGTCTTTTAGTCCATATTTGATCCTTTAGTGACATCAGCTTTGACGCTTACGGCAATAATTGTTTCCCATAATGCTCTGGGAGAATATTATGCTCCCGTCACTATGTTTACATTCAAGTGACAAAATCAATGTGTATAGCTTGACTGTGCCTCACAGGGTTGATGTTATACAAACCTTATTAGAAAATAAATTCAGGCGGACCAAAAATGGTCACAAATAGCTTAGGGGTCAGACAATGTTTGGCTTCACTAGCAGCATGCACATAGGGACTGTTAAAGCTGGTTTTGAGTGAAATATGTCAGCATCTACTGTATAGATGGAATTTGATACATAGATTCACAACGGCATAAGGATGAATTGACTTAAAGGGGACATATTATGCTAAATCTCGGTTTTAAAGGTGTATTTCCAAGGTCTACTAGAAATGGTTTTCATGATTTATTGTTCAAAAAACCCATTAGTTTTCTACCATTGCCCATTTCTTCATCGCCTTTTCCAGCCTTCTTTTGCCTCTATCTCAAAAGGTTGGTTTTGACATCTACCCCCCTTTGCAAAAATACTAGTCTGCTCTGACTGGTCAGATCTACATGGGCGTACATGCACCGCCCTGCTCATTTACTCTATACCTACCTCCATGGGCATGGCACACGCCCAGCTGTCAGTTTTGTTTACTTTTGGCCAATGCAGCATGGAGACCAATGTAAACATGTTTAGCTTCATTTCTACCACAAATATCGGCACACTAACCAGTTCTAAACTAAAAGATGTACAACTGAACCTGTTCAGACAGGAGTCTGAGCTGAAAACTGTGAAAATGGCATCAAGATTTCTGATTTCCCTGACATTATCCTCAGGTAAATACTGTTTAATTATGTCACAGTCAATAACATAATTTGAGCTAAGTATTTATGCATAAACTCTCTAAACTGGTAACATACACCCTGTTTTACGTTTGTCTTTACAGGTCTGTGGAATGATCTACAGCCCAGTGGAGTGAAAAAGCTTTGGTTGTGAACCGATACTGAGTTGACATGTAAAAATGTACAGTAACCATAATGGAAAAGAATGTATCCTGAATCATGTCAAGATTCACTGGACAGGCATTATCTTTTGTAAAATGTATGGTTGAAATAATTATGCTTTAGGTTTGTCAGAGCTGCAAATTATCTGACAACATTTCAATATCTAGTAGATAATGTATCATTTGTATTGTAATCACTCATTCATAATAAAGTTTTACCATTAAAAAATGTATTGTGTTGCTTACTGTCACTGTTTGCTACCTGTAGTAAAGGATTACTTGAAACTCACATTTTCATCTCACTGAAGATTTTCTCTGATAAAACAGTATCATTACATTTTAAAAAGACCAAAAACATCCTTAAAATAAAGCAGTTTATTCATAGCCAGTGGAATGAAAATATGAAGTGTACATATCAAACAGAAGCAAAACCATAACTTTTATGTAACTGTCCAGTTGTTGTTGGGCCCTGAAGAAGACCACCTGTCCCACCCAGTGAACACATCCTCCTCTGAAGGAACAGATAGTGTGACGGTCTTGGTGGCTCCGTCCAGCTCCATCAGGTCACTCAGATACCTGTAAAACATGGCACATTCAATGTTACATCATGTAGCCTAGCTGACATGTATAGGCCTACATCATACATCTGTTATGGCAAAGCTACAACAAATTCAGTATAGCCCTGGCTCAATAAGCAACAAGTTCTGAGTGATACTGTGTGCTTTTTGAAATATAATGGACAGGAAACAAACACCAGCAGACAACTTACAGTATTCCTGTCTATGTGTACATTACACTGGAGATCATGTAATGGGCCCACTGCTGCTTGTACTACACACACTGTCCGCAGACTTATTGCGGTGTGTACTTGAGCTATACAATCAGACAGCTAGCAGGTAGCAGGATGAAGCTATTAAAAAAAATCCTCTTCAGTTTCCAACACACCCTACAGTTTCACCGTCTGTTTTTCACACAGGAGCTGTCACGGCAGGACTAACGTGAGCTCACAAAAGAGCCAAATAACAGTCACTGCAAAAGGCTCACAGCTCTAACCGTTTGCATAAAGCTAACGGTAAAGCTAGCGGGCGCTAATGCTAACGACTAAACCCCGCATTCTCTCATTTCAGTCGGTGTTGGTTATTATAGGAGGGATAAAATAAAGCACATTACAGACATAGAACTAACAAACGGACAGAATTATTTTTAAAATAGGACTACTTACATTTCGGACGGATGGTGTCTCTCAGTCTTCCTGGCATAGTCTCCTCCACACTCCAGTAAAAAGGCTTTGATCACACTAACAGATTGCAAACCTTTGCTGGAGATAGCCTAATAAAAAATTAAGTAAATCCATTCAGCCTTCGTGTGCTTCGAGGCTGGGGTGTGATGGTAGCTTGAGGTTGAGCTCACACTGCAGCTTGTTGCATGAGCGAGTGGAGGCTCAGCCAGGTGTGTGTGGTTACCAACGGGGCGTCTTGATTTGCCAATCAACGGCCGAGTTTCTGGTGAGCTTTCCCGTGGGAGTATTTATGATAATGAAAAACGACCGATTTCGTCATCAGTCGGTGTATTTTGGAACAAACCTTCAAATCCCCCCTTTTTCGAAATAAGTGTCCCAGAAGAAACTGACATATTTGTCTTTTTGAAGCTTGTGTGTGCTGGTAGGGACGCCAATAACCTAAACAGTGTGCCCAAACACCGGCAATGTTTGGTTTTTCATAATATGTCCCCTTTAAGTTAATGCCTTAAATCATATGAAAAGGTTATTGGGGCGACTGTGGCTCAGTTGGTAGAGCGGGTCGGCCGATGATCAAAGGGTTGGAGGTTCGATCCCCGCCCTGCCACCTGTGTCATAGTTGTTGTGTCCTTGGGCAAGGCACTTAACCCACCTTGCCTTGTGTGAATGTCGATAGTTAGCCTGCTATCGGTGTATGAATGTGTGTGGGAATGGGAACAGGTCTCCCTTGCAAAAGAGTCTTTGGTCTCAATGGGATTTACCTGTATAAATAAAGGTTAAAAAAAAAATCCAATACTTTGGTTCACTGCAAAAGGAAATGATTCACTTATTCCAAGCATGTGAAATGTGAGAGTTTTCTTTTGTTTTATGATTGGAAAATGAATATTTGGGGTTTGTTTGGACAGATGGTTATATCACACAAGGAATATGAAGACACTCCCCCTTGAGCTCTGGGGAAATTAGATATCTTAATTATGATTTAACCATCCAGATTGCTTCACTAAAGCTGTTACAAAAACCGAGTTAAGTACAAATCAAATTGTATGGAATCAATAAAGAAAATAATAATGTCCACATTGCCTAGCTCCAACTGGCTAATTATTTTTTTGAGGTGCATATCAAAATATCTACACAGACATTCCACTGATGCTCTCTGACATCTTGTGAATAAATAGGGAAAAATAATGAACCAAAATAATGGTGTTGTGATCAAAAGTGATGATGGCAGGTGAGGTATGCACAGTTGAAAGATAACTGTGTGATCTAACCTTGCTTTGTTTCATTTTCAATTCTATCTTTATTGAAACCAGGCAGAATAATTAACAAATCGTTATGTTTTTAATGATGACCACGAAAATATCTCTCGAGGACTAGAGGTCAGAGAAGGCGGCGAGAAAAATAAACTAATTATTCAATTTCAAATGATTAACAGACAAGACATAAAACACACGCTGAGATGAAAAGAAAATAGACAAAAACACGAACAGAATGAAAGGCTTTGTACCTGTATCATACAGAGATCTGATATAGAGCTTGCTTATATAACTGGATGCCTTGGTAGAAACTTTTGCCACTGATGTTGGCGCATGTATTTATTTCTAGTGTAACATATGCAGTGAATACCATCAGATCATATACAGACATTTCTGAAGTAAAAATGTGCTGGTTGTGTGGATGCGAGGTGATGGATTTTAGGGCCTGGAGGGGTTATTTTTCCTCAACGTATCAGGGGTTTATTTTTCTCACTCCTTTCTGATGAACATTTCACTGAGGTAAACATAAACACAAAAATATTATTATTTATATATACACATGACTTGAATTTCAATTTTAATAGTGTCAAAAAGAAACACAGAAGTAGTGGTGTGTGCTGGGAAACATGTGTGAGGCGAATGCCTTGTTTCAACTGAGAGGTTCAGTTCGGGTCGGCAAAGTTCGGGGCAGCACGGTAACACTAGATCTGTCTTGCATTTTCACTGCTACTAGACTAGATCATATAGAGTCTTTAGGACATACAATGAACAAAGAGCTGCATGCCGCCATTTTTTTTCCAAACACAAGACTCAGGTTGCGTTCCGAATCGCATACTTTCTACTATATAGTATGTAGAAAAAAGATTTAGGATGTCCCGTTTCTTATGGCCAGATTTAGGATGGTTAGAAGTACCCGGATGTCCTACTTCATGCGGCCAAGATTGTTAGTGTTGAAAAGTGCATCCTATTTGGGCGATTCTGACCCACAATCCAGTGCGCACGTGAAGTGACGTAACATCGACGAAGCCTCCATATGAAAACAAACGGGGATGCGACAGATATAAAAGCAAGAGGCAAGATCAAGGCGCAATGTTATGATGAAATAAGAGAGAAAAGTATGTCCCAATAGTATGCCTACTGCATCCTAACTAGATTCTTTTTATCGTCAGATGTAGTATGTAGAATAGAAAAAAGAAAGAGTATGCGATTCGGAACGCAACCTCAGTGACAGAGTGTTGTATCTCTTGCACGTAAATGATTCTGTCGTCCTTTGGGGACCCTTTGGGATGGATTTGTACTCCAACTGAAGGGCCCCAAAAATATAGCGTGCTTATTTTGGTACCCTTCCCAACTTTTGACTTTGGAAACGCAAATAAAAGCACACCCAACCAAACTGCTCAGTGGAAACAGAGCTAAAGTGTTATGTGTTTTCAAATAAGGTTTGGACAAATGATACAGTATATGGTGCTGGAATTTAACCAACCATATACTGTAGCATATACTGTATATCTGTATGCCTTCACATTATCTCATCAATTGTATTGCCAATATCTTCAATATGTGCCAGACAAACAGAAAAATCTGAATTACATGTATCTCCGAATCACGATGCAATGAAAACACAATTTTAAAATTAGATAAGATGAAATAAGCAATACAAAATATTCATACATTCTAAATAGTGAAAAAGATAAGGCAATAGAAGACGGTGTAAAAAAGTAAGTACTTTGAAATGTTTTTTATTCAATCCAGTGGCATTATGGGAATGGTGAGAACCTGTATTTCATCCCTCCAGCCATTTTGGAGATGTATTCACTGAGAGCTGGGTTATCTGAGCCTCTAGTGCTTTGTTGTTGAACATTGGTACATTATTGAACATTAGACTAATCAAACGTATTTGAAGAAAGGATGTTGTTTTTGTCTCTTGAGGGTTTCCAAGCGTAAATTACCAAGTACAGCCTAGGTCCATTCAGTTGAACATAATGCAGGAGACCTAGCCCAACTCAGTAATGAGAAAAGGGTTGTTTTTCAGGCAAATGAAAGGCTAAGTTCTTTTTGTACTGCCTTGATGCATTTAAATGTTTTCCCCATTGAAAACTTTTCAGATTTTCAAAGGCTTCTAAATTTCTCTCTCGATGAGAATATAATCATATCCGTTCCTCCTCTATAGTTTGCAAGTAGTCCAACCAATACCAGTCTATGATAACAAGTCTCTCTTTACACTCTCCCCATGGCCAAGTGTGTCAGACCAGTGTGAACACTGCAAAACAACACATAGCAGCCACACTCACTGTGAACTGTAGAATGTCAGCACACACACACACACACACACACACACACACACACACACACACACACACACACACACACACCTTTTATTTTGATGGCAGAATGTCTGCCTGTGATCAGACACGATCAGTTGCAGACACATACATATGTCTGTCAGTGTGGGGAGTGTGCAACACCTAGCAGTGTGGGGTAAAGCCGGGAACACACCGCACTGGCCGCGCGGCGAGATTACATACAAAGTCAATGTACTAGTGCGTGGCCGCGCGTCCACCCAAGAATCAGCGTCCAGTGGCCGGCGGCAGGCGCTTCCGCGGCCGCGCCTCATCGAAGCGCGTGAATCGAAGGCGCTGCCATTTGCAGCGCGGCCAACATTTGCGGCGAACGCAGAAGATGAAATTATTTATCTTCTGCGCCACGATAGCCAATCAGCGTTGAGATTGCCCGGTGGTATGCAAGACGAGGTGGGCGTGTGGAGTGAGGACATTGGGCTTCCAATACATTCTGCAAATATGTGTATTTTTTATGTTTAGCTGTTGGTTGTACTTTAGCCAAGGTAGCGCCGGTTAGCATAGTGAAACTCACCCAGCTGTGCCTGTGTACTGTTCCAGAGGATAATATGAACCCAAATTTGACGGCAGTGTCCGTGTGGAATTCCATATAATACAGCGAAGCACCGGTGTTGTCCTCCGTCAGCCGGCACACTTTCACTTTCAGCTAGGCTGATGTCTGCCTTTATTTGTGCCGCTAAGCACACACTGCTGTTGTTAATGTGTTTAGTATGTTGCTGAATTGCTGTTAATGTGTATTTGCGATCGGGGTGCGTGTTCAGGCTGTTTTAATGATATTTGTGACATGACTGCCGCTGGTTACACAGTGACCCTACATCTGTATTTGTTGTCACAGCTGGACCATGTTGTTGTTGTTGCACCGTAAGTGTGACGGGTCTGATCTCGGCGTCGGCGTCAGGAATATATGGCCCAATATGATGAAGCGGCGAGGCTCCTGCGGTCACGCAGCCAACCGCCGCAGGCGGCCAGTGCTGTGTGTTCCCGGCTTTAGAGTGGACAGTGTGAGTAGGAGGAGAGAAGTGTAACAAATATGATCAAGAGCAACCGACAAAGTTAGTATTTTAAAAAGGGAACGCTCACAGGGCCAGCCACAGCACGGTATACTATCACCACTGCTTTTCCGGAGTTCATTTTAAGGTCTTACGGATCAAAAAATAGAGAATAGCAAAGCCTACTCTAGTCTAGTGTGTCAGGTTGGAGCAGCGTCAGTTACTCAGTCAGGAAGTATAAGTGAAGAACAAATATTCAGAATGATCCTTTAAAAGCCATTTCTTGACCCGGGTAAGATTCCTGCAACGCTTCCATAGAAGGGACTTCCAGACTTTCTTCCAAAGCAAATGCAGTCAAACAAGACATGTGGATTTGTATTATTTTGATTTATATTGTCTTATTGTTTATTCATCTATCGTTTGTATAACACGTTTCTTTAAAATGTTCCGTAGTACTAGACACATAGTTTATATTTATTTTGTATGTAACCGAGGAGGGACATTTTATTGTGTTTTTACGATGACATAACTAGCTTGTTTTTAGTTTCTTAGGCTGCTATTCAGGAGGGATTAAAACAGCCAAAATCACATGCCTCAGAATAATCTCAACTGTGTTTGAAATCAGGAGAAATACACTATCAAGGTCAAAGGCAATATTGAAAAGATGTTTCATTAATTGAGAAACGTCTGCACACTATTTTATTCATCAAAGGCCATCAGCAGTAAAAGTGTTGAGCTAGTCTGATCACGCAATTACTAACCAATGTCAAAGCACGGACTGCAATTATTGCGCGCACACACACACACACATACACACACACACACACACACACTGCACGTCTTGAGCAAGTGTTGCTTCGCAATTGCATCCAAATTTCACCAACATTTTTTAGCGCGGGGCAGAGTGTGTGAAATCTGTGCTTCATCGATTCTGTCAGAAGTGTCTGTATGCAAATGGCCCTGTCAGATAATCTCCTAAATCAACTCCCCTATATTAAAGCCTCCCGACAGATCACGCTTTATCTCAGACGCTCTCTTACTGTGTACACAATGTAGCACTGATCAACAGAAGGAAGCAAACTAACTCATACTCATGCAACTCATTTTGGAGACAATGGAGTAGATTCGTAGTTTTGTGTAAAAAAAGAAGACTTTGCCTAAAGTTTTGAGTCGAAAAGCTTTTCACTAGCATCCACATTTTTTATACTATTTAATTATCAGTTTGAGGATAACTGTGTGTTGAGTTATAGAAAAGAGTATATTTAGTGTGAATATAAAAAATGAAGAAAACAAGCTTACAGAGAACACAAATACAGTAGCATGTACAGTGCCTGCTTACAAACTTTAATATATGCTTCAAATTATTTGTCCACTCAAAAAAAAAAAAAAGTATACATGTGTATTTGGATTGGACCTGAACATTGTTTAGGATGCTGCTCCATTACCAAAATGACTTGCATGTACATACTGTTTTGAGTCCTTATCCTATGTGTTATTCTTTCCATATTATGAATTTCATTGATTGTTTTTTCATCCATTTAGTTGTTTGTGCTGCATCCCGTTTCAGACCATTGTAAGTTATGTGTTGAATTGCTGTTACTCTTAATATTCCCCATAGTGACGTCAACATCTTTGTTTTTTTGTTTTTTACTGAAGCTCAAGCCCTGTGGAGAAGTCTACTGTGGTCTTATTTAAAAGCTAAGTATCAGTAAGTGAGGCCATACTGTATGCTGACACAGAAGCATACCATTACATATCGATAATTTGTTGGATGCATTTGAAATCAGTGCTGGAGGGGAATACAAATATGCAAGCGTGAGTCTACTTGATAGAAAGATGACAGGATGAGGTCAGAGAAGTTTTGATTGTAATGAGTGGCCGTATATATACACATAAGTGTTATTTACACAACAGGGGGGTACGGGGGGGATGTGTGCAGGTGCTTGGAGTGCAACCCCAAGAAGAAGTTGCTTTCAACTAAGTACCAATACACACATTCAGGCGATTCATAGTATGAGCAAACACAACCATCACAGACACCAGCTAGCAATCTGTCAACAGCTGACCACTAGCTAGCCACGCTTAATTAACTGTCTGTTGGCATAAAAATTAATACAATTAGGTGTGGCGAGGTATTAAAGGATGCAAGAGAGAAACGCAAAGAAGTAACTAATGCAGTGGCAGACAAAAGAAGATATGGTTAATGTAAATGTATAATGACATTTTAATTTTGAACTATTTTGCCTGTCTATCTGTTTTAATGACAGTTTTATTGAACACTGAGATAGCATTAACTTGGACTTTTCGCCACCTTTCTGAACATTATTTCCAATTTGATTGTATTCCAATCTACCACCTGATGTGAATAAATTGGAATTTTGTTTTTGCTCCCATTTTTCATGAGATGGACTTAAAGATCTAAAATTCATTCCAGATACACAATATTACCATTTCTCTCAAACATTGTTCACAAATCTGTCTAAATGTGTGATAGTGAGCACTTCTGCTGTGCTGAGATAATCCATCCCACCTCACAGGTGTGCCACATCAAGATGCTGATCTGACATCATGATATTAGTGCACAGGTGTGCCTTGATTGATTTTATTTTATTTGTGTATGGACATGACAATGACATTGGACGAACCAGATGCAATGTTTTCAGTGTATTAGCATAAATGCTAGTTTACAACACCTGTCCACAGGAGGCTTTTAAAAACAGTAGACTGTCCACAATAAAAGGCCACTCTGAAATGTGCATTTTTTTGCTTTATTGGGGGTCTGGGGACTCAGAACCAGTCAGTATCTGGTGTGACCACCATTTGCCTCATGCAGTGCAACACATCTTCTTCGCATAGAGTTTATCAGATTGTCAATTGTGGCCTGTGGAATGTTGGTCCACTCCTCTTCAATGGCTGTGCGAAGTTGCTGGATATTAGTGGGAAGTGGTGCACGCTGTCGTATACGCCGGTCAAGCACATCCCAAACATGCTCAATGGGTGACATGTCCGGTGAGTATGCTGGCCATGCAAGAACTGGGACATTTCAGCTTCCAAGAATTGTGTACAGATCCTTGCAACTTGGGGCCGTGCATTATCTTGCTGAAACGTGAGGTGATGTTCATGGATGTATGGCACAACAATGGGCCTCAGGATCTCATCACGGTATCTCTGTGCATTCAAAATGCCATCAATAAAATGCACCCGTGTTCTTCGTCCATAACAGATGCCTGCCCATACCATAACCCCACCACCACCATGGGCCACTCGATCCACAACATTGACATCAGCAAAGCGCTCACCCACACGACGCCACACACGCTGTCTGCCATCTGCCCTGAACAATGTAAACCAAGATTCATCCGTGAAGAGAACACCTCTCCAACGTGCCAGACGCCATCGAATGTGCGCATTTGCCCACTCAAGTCTGTTACGGCGACGAGCTGGAGTCAGGTCAAGACCCCGATGAGGACGACGAGCATGCAGTTGAGCTTCCCTGAGACGGTTTCTGACAGTTTGTGCAGAAATTGTTTGGTTATGCAAACCAATTGTTTCAGCAGCTGTCTCAGTGGCTGGTCTCAGACGATCTTGGAGGTGAACCTGCTGGATGTGGAGGTCCTGGGCTGGTGTGGTTACAAGTGGTCTGCGGTTGTGAGGCCGGTTGGATGTACTGCCATATTCTCTGAAACGCCTTTGGAGACGGCTTATGGTGGAGAAATGAACATTCAATGCACGAGCAACAGATCTGGTTGACATTCCTGCTGTCAGCATGACAATTGCACGCTCCCTCAATGCTTGTGGCATCTGTGGCATTTTGCTGTGAGACAAAACTGCACATTTCAGGGTGGCCTTTTATTGTGGACAGTCTAAGGCACACCTGTGCACTAATCATGATGTCAGATCAGCATCTTGATGTGGCACACCTGTGAGGTGGGATGGATTATCTCAGCAAAGCAGAAGTGCTCACTATCACACATTTAGACAGATTTGTGAACAATGTTTGAGAGAAATGGTAATATTGTGTATCTGGAATGAATCTTTAAGTCCATCTCATGAAAAATGGGAGCAAAAACAAAAGTGTTGCGTTTATATTTTTGTTGAGTGTATTAGCTTTAGTTTCATTACAGTTAAATGAACCTGGTATTATAATAAGACAAGCGTTGCAAGAATGTTTAAAGAAAAGGAATGGAAAAAAAATATCCATATCCACAACATAAATAGATAGTCTGACCTATAGGAAGAGGTAGGCTTACTGTATTTTACACTGTGATGCTTATTCATCTGTGGGCGCTAGGCTAACTGAAACAAGGCAATAACGAGCCCTTTCGCCAACTATACATATCTTTATTTTATCATTTCAGACTTGTTATACCAACACAGTGTGTCAGCCCTGCATAATTCCTCAACATAAGAGTAGAGACAATAACCATATTAGACCCTAAAACCATAATACAATTTACCATGAAACCCGGCCTAAAAAATTGGCAGAAAAAGAGTCTGGTCGGACATCTAACCATAGCATGGCCCCAAGCATAAACTCATCATACAAATATAACAAACTCATGTCTAGTTCTCAAACACTTCTGGTTCAAAGAAAGAAGTAATGAATAAATTATTTCAATATAATATTTTCTTGTGCCCAGAACATATAATATTAGGAAAAAAAACCTATAGTGCACTATCTCTTCATCAGTGTATATGGCCCCAAGCATGAACAAAACAGAGACAGCACTGACAGAAAGTTTGACTGAATCAACAAGTGCGTTTGTAACATCAGCACACAACTAAAGCAAATGGAATTAGGGCACCAGGTCTACAAAGATCAGTCATGACATATAATGCAACGCCACAATTCTCAAACTCAAATTCAAGAATAATTTTTATATGGGGATATTAAAGCAGTGGGCTGCATGGCAAGTTATGGAATCTAACCAGTCAGGGCTCTCTTCTGAGAACAGCCGAACTGTTTGTATTCAAAAACAAAGGAAATTCAACAATGGAAGCTATACTTAGCGGCTACAACAGTGGGGGGAAGTGACAAATAAGATGCCCCACCAGCAAAGTAGCGGCAATAGCTCTTTCCGAGGCTGCACACCGTCTGGAGTGCGATCCTTTCAAAAAAGCGAACAGTTATCCGCAAGTGGTACTACCTGCGTCTTTTGCGAGAAGATGAAAGGAACAGATCCTTTGTAGACACCGGGCTATTTTTATCCCTTCTTGAGGGAGGGCCTTACTGAGAGGGCCTGTATGAATTGCGGTTCCATGCCCTTGGCACGCAGGGTGGCTATTATAGCGGTGGAGCGTCTGACAACCGTCTACCTTCCCTAAATGACACCACTTCCTTCGGCTCAGCCCGGCCGTTCTTGGCGTCGGGGTAGGGCAGTTCCCCCCCACCTCCCCCCGGAAAAGGGCTAAAAACGAATTAGCATCCAAGGTGGATCGCTTGTCGTCCGACATGGTGAGAATACAGGAGCCCCTCCTGACCCTGAAACTGGGGGACGTGCATAGTATGGATGATGTCCTGTTGCTGGCGGCTTCGGCGAACCTCTTTAGTGAGGAGGGAGCCTTGAACGGTAACGCTTTATATTAAGGTTCTTGTTATAAGCCTTAGTAAATAGGTAATAAGGACCTTATTAGATGCTTATTAACATTAATTTGTGTTAATAAGACTATATATAAGTGTTAATAATAACATAATAAACATGTTGACAGTGTGATTATAAGACTTTTATAAGCACTTATAAGACACTTCTTAACTATTAATTGATTGTTTAATAGCATTAATAAAAGTCTTATGAGTTTTTGATAGCTGTTAATAAAAGCGTTACAAACCTATTGATTGAGTCTTACTAACTTGCCTATTATGTCATTGTTAAACCTTTACTAAGCATTGTTTGTTGCTTTATGAAGGTAACCACATCTTTATTAATCAATTAATAACAGTTAACTATGCTCTATGAACAATGCTTATTAAGGTTAATACGTCCTTTATTAAACACTTAATAACAGTTAATAAGTACTATATCTTGTCAAGGAGGATACAATGAGAATTAGAAAAACGACATGTAAATACAATGTTAGAGCGGTGAAGGTATTTGATTAGCTTTAATGTTTTTCTTGTTGAAGTACCTTCAAAAATGAGTTTTCTGAGTTTGGTTTGCAGCGCCATATCTTAGTTGGCTAAAGTCACTGATTTTCATCCCTCTTTCCAAAATGTTGTCTTTTGGCATCTAGCATAATGAGTGCATAATATATTTGTTTTTGCTCTGAAGTGATTCTTTCACCTCTATGTGTGCGCACACATGTTGTGTGAGTGTTAAAATGAGATGCCCCGAGAACGTAGTATATTTTTCACAATCTATAATGAATATGACTCGTATGATCGGTTTTGTGCCTCAAATCAGATCCTTAAAGGGCTTTTATTTTGAAGGTAGTTGTAAAACCGGAAGTTCCGTGTATGCAAGTCGCTGATGGCTTGACGCCAGCTTGACGGCCATTCTTGACAAAGTGTTTCACGAAAGTAAGGAGAACATGTCGGAGTCGTCAGCACGGTCAGCACCCCAAACCAGGTCTCTGAAAAATAAGAGTGTGAGGTCCGAACTGGAGGATGACTCTTCTGGTAAGTTTAAGAATGTAATGCTATAGTAACATTAGCTGGTTCTAGCTTGCTAGTTGTTTGCCTAGCTTACATTACTTTCTTTCAGAAGCTTTGGTGAGCTTCTTTTTTGAGCTAACGTTTAGCTTACACTATCATAAAAACTGCAACCAAACGTATCTATTAACAGTTGTGTCATGCTAGCTTGTCAGGAAGGGGCAAAGTAATGCTGAATGGTTATTTCTGTGCTGACCCAGATGCTGCCCAAATTGTCCCAACTGCCAAACTGGGTCTACAGAAATATAAACATGAGCTGGCCAGATTTAAATTAGAATGCCAGGATGTAAAAATAAAAGACCTGACAACGGAGAGAGATTTCTTGAAGGGACAACTATCTGAATGAAAGAAAATATTTACTTTTTTCCAACAATTGTCACCATTACAGACTAAATTTACTTTGATACTGCACCCCTTTTTGCAGATTCCATGTCCAAATCGCTTAAATGCTTAGTATAACCTGTCTGCTATCTGTCTAATTGTGATCAATGTTTCTTTGTGTTGTCTTTACACAGTAACAAGAAAGACCAGCCTTACTCAACCTTCCCCTGGGGCTCAAGTCCGTTGTCGTCTGACTCCTCCTCAGACGATGGGAAGAGGAAGAGGAAGTATAACAGAAGTCAGCATTATACTGTTGCAGAGGGGGCCAGCAGAAGAAGGCTTTTTTTTTTAAATGATCTATTTTTGAATTGTATTACTTGATTTTATTTCAATACATTTTAAACTTTTAAGACTGACCAATTTTCTTACTATTTTGTTGACACAATCGGGGAACGGTGGGACTTGAAAATATTCCCACCTCCAAAGTGGGGAATGACAAAACAAGTTTGAGAACCACTGGGTTAGCATCTATATAGTTGTATGTGGTTTTCTGCTTGTCCTATCTGCAACAGTATAATGCTGACTTCTGATACAGCAACGTCTCGCCCAAATTCCTCTAGTGAGGATTGCCATCTCCATAAGGTTACAGATTCAATATGCAGAAGCAACTCATACAACCCCACGTCGTTTTATATTGTTTTACCTACAACAGAGTTTTTTTTTATTATTGTTTGATGGAAGTTTTTTTTGCTCTACTCGTTTAATTGTTCTTATTCATTTAATATTTTTAATTAATAGTCTTAATCATTGGACACTTGAATTGATGTCAGGCAGCATTTTTATTTTACAAAGGTATTAATTTTTTTACATTTAGTAAAATGTTGTTCATGGAAGTTCTGGGAAACAAACAAACATGTTTACAATTGCACAGTTGTTAAGTGTTTTTTTTTCTTTAAAAGTAAGTTTTTGTGCTTCACCTCTCTAACATTGTATTTACATGTAGTTTTTTTTAATTCACATTGTATCCACCTTGACAAGATATAGTACTTATTAACTGTTAAAAAGTGTATGTTAAAGGATTTATTAACCTTAATAAGCACTGTTCTCGCTTTAGATCCAGTACCTTCAAAATGCATTATTACCTGTTTAATAAAGGACTTATTAACCTTAATAAACATTGTTCTCGCTTTAGATCCAGTACCTTCAAAATGCATTATTACCTGTTTAATAAAGGACTTATTAACCTTAATAAACATTGTTCTCGCTTTAGATCAGGTACCTTCAAAATGCATTATTACCTGTTTAATAAAGGACTTATTGGCCTTAATAAGCATTGTTCTCGCTTTAGATCCAGTACCTTCAAAATGCATTATTACCTGTTTAATAAAAGACTTATTGGCCTTAATAAGCATTGTTCTCGCTTTAGATCAGGTACCTTCAAAATGCATTATTACCTGTTTAATAAAGGACTTATTAACCTTAATAAGCATTGTTCTCGCTTCAGATCCAGTACCTTCAAAATGCATTATTACCTGTTTAATAAAGGACTTATTAACCTTAATAAGCATCGTTCTTAGAACATAGTTAACTGCTAATAAACAAATAATAAAGGTGTGTTCACCTTCATAAAGCAACAAACAATGCTTAGTAAAGGTTTAACTATGACATAATAGGTAAGTTAGTAAGACTCAATACATGGGTTTGTAACGCTTTTATTAACAGCTATCAGAATCTCATGAGACTTTCATTAATGCTATTAAGCAATCGGTGTTAAGCTAAAAACAAAAAGGATTAAAATGAATAATAATACAAGAATTTGATAATACAATTAAAAGGTGCCCAATGTGCAAATATAGGCTCACAATATTGCATGACCAAGAAGGCATATCTAGTTAAAAGAATACACCAAAACAAGATGTATAATAAAGTAAACATAAAACACCAAACATGAGATAAATGACTAAAAATGTTCACATCGCTGCCCTGTTTTTAGCCATTTCTTGAGACCTGATTTAAAACTACTGAGTGTGTTGCTTTGCCTAATACCTACAGGAATACTGTTCCATAGCCCTGTTGTTTTTACAGAAAAGGCACTTTGACCAAAAGTGGTCCTTCTAAACACACTTAATGAGTCCCCTCTAGATGATGCTCTTGTGTTGTTTTCTGCTCTACTCAGACTCACAAATTTCTTAAGAGGGGGGGGGGCAAGATCATTTACAATTTTAAAAAATAAACAGCAGTTTGAAAAAGAAATAAAATTGTCCAGACTAAATAAACCATACTTCTGTATGATGGGACAGTGATGGTATAAATTAGATTTTTTGTCCAGAATTTTAAGAGCCTTTTTATAGGATTTGCGAATCAGTGACAGGGCAGTTGTATTTGCTTGAGACCAGATGGTCAAGCAATATGAGATGTGAGT
This sequence comes from Hyperoplus immaculatus, assembly GCA_949357725.1. NCBI lineage: Eukaryota > Metazoa > Chordata > Actinopteri > Uranoscopiformes > Ammodytidae > Hyperoplus > Hyperoplus immaculatus. Next base: position 21,493,933 of record OX442369.1, read on the forward strand.
TAAAATCATTGAGTGGAAGTAAAGTTTCGCTGCCTCTGTGGTCAACTGATTCCTTATTATCTTAAAATGTACGAGGTTCATTTTAACTCGACCATTGACCTTTTTAATATGTTTTTTAAAACTTAAATGGGAGTCAACAATGACCCCTAAGTATTTAAAATCCTCTACTACCTTGAGCCTTTCTCCCTTAACAAATATGTCTGGCTCTTGAGTGGTCTTTTTGCGTATAGTGAAATACATGCAAACTGTTTTTGACGTATTAAGTGTCAAACAAGAATTATCCAACCAGTCCGCTATCTTACTCAATGCTGCATTGAGTTTGTATGCTGCGTGTTGTTTTGTTTTTGCATATGCGTATATCACTGTGTCATCAGCATACATTTGAATGTTTACATCAGGACAAACTAAGGGAAGATCATTTATATACATACTGAACAATAGAGGGCCCAAAATGGAACCCTGGGGAACCCCTATTGAGCATGTATTTTCAGTGGACAGTATATCATTAATTCTGGTGCAATTCTTCCTACCTGATAGATATGATGAAAACCATTTAATTGTGTCAGTAGAGATGTTATGTGAAGACAATTTAGAAACTAAAACATTATGGTTTACAGTGTCAAAAGCTTTTTTCAAATCTAGGAAAATTGCTCCAACTACTCCACCCTTATCTAAATTGGATTTCAATTCTTCCACAAAGTAGCAAAGAGCAGTATCTGTGGAGTGATTTGCCCTGAATCCAAATTGCATTGCATGCAGGGGAGCATGGCACAAATTAAGATGTTTGGTGAGTTGTTGTGTGACAACCCTCTCAGCTACCTTAGAAATAATAGGGAGAATACTTATAGGCCTGTAGTTTGCCACGTCAGTTGTCTCCCCGGCTTTGAAAATCGGAATTATCACTGCTTTTTTCCACATCAGTAAACATGTTTATTGTGTTATTATTAACACTTAAATAAAGTCTTATTAACACAAACTGATGTTAATAAGCATCTTATAAGGTCTTTATTACCTATTAATTAAGGCTTATAACAAGAACCTTAATATAAAGCGTTACCCAGTGGGTGAATCTGGTGCTTAAAAGGACACCTGAATGGAGCGTTTGAAAAAGGTGAGGGCGCCCCGCGGTGTCTCGCCACCAGGTGGATTAATAGAGTTGTCTTTTAGGAAGATGGGACTGCAGGTTGCACCCACTACAACAACGAAACAGTTGAAATAGCTTCAACTATCTTGAAATCTCACTAGACAATAAGCTAACTTTCGAACAGTACACACAGCGACATCAAATACGCCCCCCCCCCCCCCCCTGCTGTTGTATCAATAATATTGTCCAGCCCATCCTGCTCTACTGTTTCACCTGTTTCCTCAACATGCTTTCTTTCACACACCGAGTCAAACTCACATGCGTAACAAACATGGCTGCCAAAAAAATCTGATCCCCACACCCACTGAGCTCAATCTTAAAAGCATCACACACATTGTAACCACAATAGCACAGGACAACTGACAGCCATTTTCCCATTCTACCCTCTGGACACCTTCTTCAGGTCTAAGTACATATAAGATGCTTTCATACCTGATAGTCCGCTTATAGTTCACTTCCTTGGTTTGCACCAGGATCAAGAATGATACATTGGTTCGGTTTACGAAGAACCAAAATGCAGCGGCACACGCCACGTGAGAATGTCCTCTTTACTCGATTGGTCAGATGTGTCTGGTGCAATTGGTCAGAATTTAGTACCATTGCTGTGATCCGCAACTACACTTTGCTCTGTGAAAGAGAATGTTATCAAATAGAGTTTTTAATTGATTTATTATATTATATTGTTGTGATATGCAGTTGCAATGGCTCAGAGAGAGTTTCTTCTTTTTACTATAGTTGTCAAGCTCATGTGGATTATGAGGCACACATGATTATACATTTGATTACAAGTATTATATTATGTATCATTGTAAGACATTATTTGTGACTTTGAATAAACATGAGAATCATATAATTATGATTTGGTCGAAGCTGTGAATTATTCATTAGGAGGCAAATCTTCAAATTAGAAACATTTACCCATCATTTTCAACAACTAGTTTGCATTGCTGGATCAATGCTCCCCTCCATTCTCGTTATGCTGTTGTCAAAGTACCCAAGAACACAATACACCACTGAGGCAATAGGAGATAAGTCATTGGGTGCTAAGCCTCCTCCTAATAGATGCGATACATATTTGGAATTATAGATGACCTGTGATGAAATGTACAGCAATGTTCATTTATGTATAACACACTGTGTTCTTTGTATGGATGTATACATTGAGTGATATGGGAAAAAATAATTAGTAACAGTGGCAGTTGTTTTGTCTCTTGAAATGTGCTATCCCTGCCCTCACCTGAGACTGCAGACAATACCAGCGCTTTTCGCATTCCTATTATATGTTGTTCTCGTCAGGAGACTGAAAGCAGCATTGACATGAATGCAAATAGTTTGCCATGCTTCTTTTTTTGCTCATGAAGATAGCCCAACTCCAAACTCTCCTTGGATTACATTTTTTCTTTCATCCACAAATTGAGTGAGGAATAGGAGTTGGTCATTGGCCCCGATTGGTTTTCTTTTCCGTTTTGGCAAAGCATATGTGTTCGTATGAGCCATAGTTATTGTAGCCCTAAAATTAAAATGTTTCTTATATAGGCCTACATATCCTCTGATTGTCTAATGAGCTGTCAGACTTGTCAGTAGGCCTACCTGGCGGACAACAAGTGAAACATACTTGACAAGTAAGTATATTCTTGGTTTCAATCTGATATACCCCCTTACCTGATTGGCCATACTTCCTAGAAACACTCTCGGTGGCAGCACACTGTCCGTCGCTGCGTTTCATTAGTAGTTGCACTTCCCCTCAGCCCTTGGTATGATGTAACAGCATACGTCGCACAGAGAGAACTTGGAGCTCGGAGGGAGACTGGGCAGGGGAGGAGCAGGGGATTAAAATGGAACCCACTTGCCCTTGTAGTAGCAATGGACCGTCAGTTACATAGGTAGTTCTGAATGCAAATAATAGAAACTTATAACATTCTGCTAAAGTGTATTGCATAAAGCCATTTCCAGCATGACAAACATTGAATGTCTACATGATTACTCAGATTATCAATATAGTGTCACTTTTACACTTGTAAATTGGACATACTTTTACTTGTTTATTTCATCATAACATTGCGCCTCTATTTTGCCTCTTGCTTTTATATCCGTCACTTCCCTGGTTGTCTTCATTACGGAGTGCTCCGTTCGATGTGATATCGCTTCCCGTGCGCATTGGATTGTGGCTAATAATCGCCCAAAAAGCACGCTGATTTCAACACTAAAATATCCACCTGATGTAGTAGGCATCATCTAAACTGGCTCCGCCCGCCTACCTTCTTCCGCTCAAATTTCATTTTCCCTTCAGTAGTCAGTCTGGGGTTGCGGTGAATTTCTCAGTTTTTCAGGAAAATCTACAGCCGTCCAATCAGCGAACAGAGCGAGTGGCTGAGAACGATGACGTCGAAGTCGCGCTCCAGTTTCAGCTGAATGCTGCGTTCCTTTATACTTGGAGCTCAGAGATTTCCGACTTGGTAGTTCCGAGTCCCTTCCTGTCTGTGTTCCAGTGCATCTGCTCGCGAAAGTATGGACGCCGACAAACTTTCTCATCCAAATAACTAAACGTTAGGCAAGTTACCGTTGCCACGTACCGGTAGATCCATAGACCACAATATGTAGTGAAGTCGGACATTTCCGAGTTCCCTGTTCAACTGGAACGCACCGTCAGAAGCCGGCTCTTGACACACGTGACGACCAAACGTTATGCAATTGGTTGGCTAATCCAAAGTGGCACTGGGCAGATCCAATAGTTTTAAACTTCAACAGACACCCGCCTCCAAGTGAGTGAATGTTTGCCAATTACAGCACTTCCAGACCTTCTGTACAAATTAAATGAAGTACGATGGGCTGGTAGCGCCAGGCTAGTAGGCATCCTGGTATTTTTTAAACATTAAAAAATCTGACCACAGGAATTGAGACATCCTAAAACCTTTTCTACCATACTAAATAGTGCACTATTACTACTAACTAAATCATGTATGGGTATTGGAATGCAGGGATGTTTTGGTTCTGGTCATTCTCAAGTTTCTCACAGCTCTGACTGTTGACCTCTATCTGCCCTACTGTCCCCGCATGCAAACTTTAATTTCAACAGCCTGTTAATCATTCAATATGTGTTGCTCAGACGTGGTATTTTGTTATTATTATAATCCATATTTCCAGCACTAAACCTTGGCATGTGCGCTACATGCTTTCACTGAAATAAAGCTCTCAGAATCAAAAGAACTTTATTCTGGAGGCACAACTATGTGCCAACATACTTTATTTTGAATTTTTCACACAATAAGGCTTCAATAGACCAGTTTGGAATGCAGCCAAAGGACATAAATGTTTGTTTTTTTTGTCATTTGAAGAACTGGGCTTGGCAACAAACTAAATAGTTTCCTTCTCTCCACTCATGTTTTCTTCAAACAAACTGTATTGCAGTTACCTTCACCGCATAAACAGTATATTCTCATATTGATTTTACAGAAACATGTCTGGGTGTTCCCTGATAGAACAAAGAATATAAAGACAACAGTGAGAGAAAAAATATGCAGGCAAGCTGTGGCCAGATAAATAAAAGCAAAAAGATGTATATAAAAGAGGATGTAGCAGTATACAGAATGCAGACGAGAAGCAGTACATTTCATCCTGCTGTATTATTGCCTTGATGACCGATAAAAGGTGCAAATTTTAGCGTGACTTGAACATGGTAACTAGCAGGGATGGTCGCTGGGCTTTACAATGATATATGGCAAGGTTTATCTGGTTTAGCCTGAAACTAACCATTGCACAGTAACCATATGCTCTCATTGTCCTCAGCGAAAAAGTTCTTGAAAGTCTCTCTACACTACTTTAAATGTGGGATTGGTGGAGGGATGTGGTTGCTTACTAGGTTGCTATATGACATTAATGTGACCTGATGCCAATGTTGTTTTGCCCACTTGTTTGAGCTGCCGTCTACACCAAAGATTCGCGAGACGAGCTTGAGACTTGCGACGCCTTGCAACGAGCCCGTCTGCAACATTCTAAAACCATTCAGTCTACACCGCTGCAACTGGCAGAGACCGGTGGCCGGTTTCCATAGCAGTGGCCAACGTTCTTGCACAGCTGAGAGCCGCCACAGCATCGGCAACACTCACTCCTTCAACATTATAGCCTACGATACACATAAGAATTAATGAGATTAGGCTACAATAATTCAACAATAGGCAAGGCTACATTTTCATAATTTTATTTTTGAAAATGACAGGCTGGTTTGTTATGCAAAACACATCACACCTGGATGACCATTTAATTATTGCCGTGTGTTATGCCTAATCTCTGTATTAGGCAATTGATAGCCTATCTATGACTGCCATTTAGCTTACCAAGCCATTGATGCGAGCACTGACAACCCAGCTTAGTCCCGATGTGCATATCCTATATACGTTCGCAATGTTGATGGAAAGAAGCTTCTGCTTTTTTTGCGCCGATTTATGTTTGTAGCTTATTGCCTATTGCCCCATTCTCCTTTCTAAAAAGCTGTTAATGTAAATGCTTTTCTTATGTGCGGCGCGCTGTATAATATTAAGATAACGTCCTGTCATCAGACACACAGCCTACCGGATGGATTTAACACATGGTTCGCTCCGTCCAGTTATCCAACTTGGACATGAGATAGCCTCAGTCATATATCAACACATATCTATCCCCTGGGAGGATGAAAAGCAGTTGCTCTTCTCTTGGAATTATTTAACTCCAGTATACATGCTTGTCTTTATATTTAGAACCAGGAGGGATGTACTGAAAACATTGGAACTCTGCTTGTCTTCAAGCAGCGAGTTATCTAGCATCATCTCAGATCCATACGTTTGATAAAACATGATAAAATCCATCAGAACAGACATTGGGAAGGATTTTTACCTGCTCTGCCATTGTAGGCGCATAAACATTCACCCATATGTTGCTCTGGCGTGCACCGGCAGTGAGACCGTGAGTGAAGTCTGTCCACCTACTGTCACCTGTCAGATGTATGCTGATGATTCAGTCATATATCTACATGCTAAAAACAAGAAGCAAGCTGCAGAAGAACTATCAGCTGCAATGGTCAATATTTCAAATTGGTTAGCAAACTCCTGTCTGCATCTAAATGTTGAAAAACTGTATGTATGTTCCTTTCAAAATCTGCAAACAGCGATCCAGATCCAGACGTGACAGTAGAAGGGAGAAGACTCTCAGTGGTCCAAGAAATCAAGTACCTGGGAATAATGATAAGATTCTAAGCTCACTTTCAATACACAAGTTAAAAAAGTCCTAAACAAAATCAAATTCAATTTATCAAATTTCAGACACATCAGGAATAATTTAACTACAGAGGCCTCAAGGTTGTACCTTCATACTTTGATTTTCTCACATATTAATTACTGTCTTACCAGCTGGTCACAGGCAGGACGGACCACATTACGCTCAGTTGAAACACGTTTCAAACAGGCCTTGAAAACACTAGATACAGACCTGCAAACTCATAGGAGGTGAAAAAGGTGACAAACACCCGTCCCTTCTAGGGGGGTCGGGTGTTTTTCGCTGTCCAAACGATTGGCTATTGTTAAATATCATTCACACAACCAGAGTTCTCCACTATTGCTCCAATGTCCAGCTGGGTGAAAATAATAGCCAGCTGAGATCCTGACCCTCCTAGGGGGATCCGGGGGTATGCCCCCCCGGGAGATTTTTTTTAAACTTTTTAAAGTGAAATGCATGAATCTGGTGCACTTTGAGAAGGAAATTAAGAGGCTAAATCTGAGGAATTTTGTGTGAACAAATAATTTGGAGACACTGGGTCGGATGAATTAGAAGCTTCTTGGATTTTCCATTAAAATGTTCATTTAAAATAAAATATTATGCAGGGTCCTCTGGGTTGGGCTTGGTGCTCTTTTTCTTTTACGGGACATATTTCTCTGTAATATAATGAATACATTTAAATGCAGTGAGAGGAACGAAGCAGAAGAACTCTGTTGTCCAGCTATCTTTTTTTCCACAGACAAGGCTGAAATAGGTTATACAGTGCATGGGCATCTGAGCCCCATTTCCAAATGTTTTTAAATAAACTCAATACACACTGGACGTGAACGTGACGTGATCAGTTAAACTTGGATTACCTCCCAGATTAACTGATTAAATTATTGGGCTATTAACTAGGCTATCTAGATCAAAACATTGTATTCATTTTTTTGTATGATATAATAATATGATGTTAATATCAAACACACAAACTAAAAAATAAAAATAAAAATACATGGGGGGGGGGGGGGGGGCTGTCGGTCGGCTCTGATTGTGAGCGCACTGCAGACACTTCATTTCTGCAATGTGCGCTCATTAAACTGTCAGCTTCACTTACGAGTCCTGTGTGGGTCAACAGTGCAGTGCAAACTATGCAGCATAAAGTTATAACATTCGACCGTGATGTTAAATCACCTTCACACAAAGTCTCCGCCCCAGCAAAGCAGCGAGTCGATCGCTGTGACGGTGAAAATCACCGGGACCCGGGAGACCTAGTGACCGAGTGAGACGCCGCTCAGAAAAAACTCTGTGGTTTGATGGATGAAATCAGTCGGGGATATCCTGCCCGTTAACTTTGTCTACGGGAACGGCTTCCGCGATCTTTTTCTATGTCTCGAGTCTAACAGAGAGCCATGTCGGCAAACTGACAGCGCGACTAAATAAAGGGACTGTACAGTGAGCTGCGTCCCTCCGTATAGTTTCTGTTTCAGTAGGCTGTTACATTAACCTCTGAAGCATTGACAGTGTTTAATCAAAGCCTCTAAGTTTTTATTATCAAAAGGGCTTTAATTGAGACTTTTAGCCAATTCTAAAGTCTGAACACACAGCGGCAGCAGTGATGCTTTACTATGCCCGATCTTAACGCTGATTGGACAATACTCATGACGTCTACCAAAGATGTTTTATTGCCAAGATAACGATATTCCCTTGTCTCACACTACGGTAACTCGCCCACACAGTCCAGTCTGGGAAGCGCTGGCTGACTTCTCTGGCAGCTGCCGCTACCCCCCCCCCCCCCCCCCCCCTTCCCAAAAACAAAAACTCTTCGGATCTATACAATTCACGTGGGTCATATATTTTGATTCTAAACGGCGATTTTCGCCGAAAAGCGACGAGTTTGCAGGTATGTAGATAAGAAATCAAATTCATATCACCATTGTAAAATCTTGATAAAATATGATTTGTTAAACTGGGAAAACATGATTAAGTTTGCAGACATTCTACTTGTATATAAAATCTTTCATGGTATGGCTCCCCCTCCGCTAACGGAATTTGTTAAACAAAATATAAACTCTTCCACCGGAGCATCCACAAGAGGGGATTGTAAAATACCATATAGAAAAAGTTATTTTGGGCAGTCAGCCTTTTCCTATCGAGCAGCACATACTTGGAATACCATAACCACAGAACTAAGGAACATTACATCACTCAAATCCTTCTCAAAATCTATAAACTGGTTACTGATAAATCAAATATGCGTCCACAATAATCTGGGGTAGTGTTTTTGTCTTTGTGTTTACTAATTGTGTTTGTGTCTGAGTTTATGCTCCTTGTTTGTATGCACTTGTTTGTGCTTATGTGTTTTTGTCTGCATTCATGCCACTTGTATGCTCCTTGTCTGTGCTTTTTTTCTTTCTTTAAATGCTTATTTGTTTTAATCGTGCCATATGTTCATGCACTTTTATCTGTCTGTATGCTACTTGTTTCATATTTTTCACACGTCACCAACCTGTTATGTGTTGGAAAAATGATTGTATAATTTTACTTGGCTGTGCTTGTGGCATTTTGTTTTTGTGTTTGTGTTGTATTTTTTCTTTTCTTAATGTTTCTTTTAAGCTACCTACCTACAGGGACTACAGGTGAAAATGAGCCTGCATGGCTAAATCTGGCACATTTACATGTTAGCTGACTGAGAGATCGGCTTTATGAAACGTGCACATTGGCCCTCATTTATCAAACTTGCGTGGAAACTGGTGCAGATTCTGGCGCAAATACCTCCCTACGCCAGGTATCGCGTGGGATTTATCAAACAGTCGTATCTCGCCAATCTCGGTGTACGCCAGGCCATTATTGATAAATGCGGCGGCTGAAAACAATCGTACCACGGCCCTATATTTTCTCAGTTTAGAGGCCTCGCCCAGAGGTTTTGCGACATGGATATGCGCATTATGGCACAAAAGAGGAACTTATCTGAAGTAGTAATTGACAGAATAACAGCGAAAGTAGAAAAATAAAGAGTTTCATTTCGGAGCATTACAAGCGGCATCAAAGAACGACAGAAGGCAGCTTTAGGAAGAAAATAACTGCTGCGGTCAACAGCGTTGGTGTTGACAACAAACGATCTCCAGCTGAGGATTTTGCATTTTAGGTTTACATATGGCTATTGCTCAAATGCTATAAAACAGCATATACAATTATATGTCGCCATTTCTTTGAATAGATGAAGAAAAAGTGGTCTGACTCAAAAATCGCCACTGAAAAAAGCGTGTTGCTGTTCTGAAATGCAACCAACTGAGGGTGCGGGAATAATACAAGTGGTAGAGGAGAAACAGACGCACCAACTGTCCGGTAATGGTACCCATAAAATAAATACGGGTCTGCAGAGATTTGAATGATTAGAATGTATTGGCCCTTTTAGATAGCACTACTCAAAAGGGTTGTAAAAACTAAAAATAACACATTTTGCGTTTTACTGTATGACACCACGAGTGGTCAGCCCGGCCATCAGCTGCTCAAGCCGACCCGGCAACGATCAGCTGTGAGAGCGCCCACCGTCCTGCTCCACCAGCAGATCGGAAAAACGTGCCGGTTAACGGTGGAAATAAATCGCTCGCTTAAGCGATCAATGACACATTAAAAGAGGAACTAACATCTAAAAAGTGCGTCAAATAAATAAAATGTTAAGCTGAATGTTGTGCCGTGTATTTTTTATCATAAAGAGCAATGTAGGCCTACTACATATTTAATACTGTGGCTAACATTTTGAATGAATGCAGCCCCGTGCCTCAGTGTCCCCCCAGCTGCTCCAGACGACTGCCTTTACGCAGTCGCATGCATCGCTCCTAAGTGGCCGGTGTGTGCACTATTGAATCAGCTCTCCTACTCCATTGCACACCATAATCTGCACATTTTTAAATGATTAATATCTTTATTTCGGTCTGAGCAAACACTGCATTTGTATTATCTTCTAATAATTGTCCGACAAAGTAATCGGCTACCCGGCACAGCCTGCACTGCGAGTCCATGCTGTTTACAAACTTGCGTACACGAGCTGAGAGCAGAGGGGTATACTACAAAGCAAACTCAACAGAGTCCGGCTCTCTTTTTTTGATCTGGTTCAACATAACACATACCCTCGCTCAGAGCTAATCGGTATCACGAAGGCAGTTATCAACCTCTTATGTTGAACGAGGGTTTCAGCTTCAGGCTCTGTGCGCGTCCCATAAGAGGGGGCGTTTGGCCGTCATTTGACTCTGCTTCCACACAGACTGGACTGATCTTGTGCCGCTAACTTTACACTAATGGACTGATTGCGAGCAGCTGACTTCGCTGACTTCACAAGAGTTTGTCAGTCTGAATGATCACAGAACAGCAGAAAACAGAGAGCCGGAAAAAACTCATACTGCAAATAAGGAGAGAGTGGAATGTTGTCAGAAAACTGGGCTACTGAATTGATTGATTTATTTACTGCGAGAACGATCTGTAAAATAAATGACATTATAAAGCAATTAAAGGTTGAACTTGGATTTAAACAGTACACCATTTAGCCTAGTTGATAATCCTACACTTAAGAATCTGATTTAAGTCTGACACTGTCAGTGTTGTGCCTGAACGCGTTCAATGAACGATCGTTCATGAACTCGTTCATATTGGGGGCGAACGTGAACTGAACGTATGTATTTCTGCCTCATGAACGTTTTTGCGAACGCGCTCATTCTGGCATTTGTGAACGGCGCTCTTACAGTCGTTCAATCGTTCATCGAGTGCCAGATTTCCATAGAAACCCCCCGCTAAAAGACAGCGTAAACAGCCCTTAATATGTAGCTGAAAAACACCCAATCTGGCAACACATCACACCACAGCGTCGCACCACCGCTGCGTCATCAAAATGTGAAACACCGCGGAAAAAAACAAAAACAAATGAATGCAGCAGCACTTACTCAGACCATGGACCTAGCCTCAGGCTCTACATCTCCTTCGTATGATTGTTACCTACCTCAGATTGTGTTTGTGTTAATAAGTATGTCAACACATCTTCTGGACTTTGTTGTTAACAGTAGGCCCTACACTGCAGTTTAGAATGGTCTCCTTGAGGGTTTTATTAGTTTAAGTTGTAGGCTAATTTGTTTGTAGAACCTGCCTGGTATATTTTTCAGTATTGCTTTATTTGAATGAAATTTCATGTGAATTGTTTCCAGGTTTGGAAAATTATAAAAATGGAAAAACATTTGCACCTTAACCGTTTTTGTTTGAATAATTCTTAATTAAAAACACCATTCAAACAGCAACTTTTTCCTCATGTTTTTGAGAATATACTGTAGGGGTAAAAGCTGCAGCTGGTTTCTAGTGTGGACTGAATGTTATTGAAATAATTTCTGTCTGTGGTTCTATACGGTATGTGGCAATTATTTAGAAAAATAATAGCCTGCAGCAACATATTAAAAAAAAAGAACTATGAACTGGTTCATTTTTGAACTGTGAACTTAGTTCATAATTTTGAATTATGAACTATGAACTGAACTAGTTCATTTTAAAGGGTGTGAACTGAACTTTGAACTAGTTCACGTAGAAAAAGAACTTTCCCAACACTGGACACTGTCCCCTAATGAATAGCATAGCCTATGTGGAAAATCACGTTAGTTTTGGGCCACATCAAAATTAATACAATTTTGATTTTGATTTAGGCTAATAGCCCTTTATTTGCATCTTATAAATACCATTTAAAATAAATAGCCTAGATACAAAACCTGTAGGCTAGTCTGTATTTTCCGGACAAATATGAATCTACTGTGAGAAGCTTAACCTGCGAGTCTGCAGCGATGTCCGAACTGTGACAGCTGTCACCTGTCACGTCCCAACTGTAATCGCTACTGATGAAAAGAAAGAAGCCTACAGTGAAATAATGTTACAACCTGTGATTTTATGGAACGCTTCATTAAGAGCCAGTGTGTGTAGCTCGCCAGGTAAAACCATTTGAGGTGAGAGCATGGCGCTGCATACATAGGTCTAGGCTATTTTACATTTTCTGCATCAATAACTATGCATGTGGCAAAAAGCTGCAGCGCGATGTTACAGTTCACTCTAATGTAAGCCTTATGTCACGGCCTCGTTTCGTTCATTATATTACTGATCAATACGTTTACTGATTTAACTAGTTTACTCAGTGAGAAGTATCGCTCAGACAATAGTCAGGTCCGCGCCTCCGCGGGATTTCAAAAGGTATAGTTTCCTTAAAGGGCAGCGCTCTAAGAGCCGAATTTAAACTCAAACTCTGGAACAAAAACTGGTCTGGGCAGGTTAGCCGTGCAGCCTCTGTTACCACGGTGATCTAGCCAGGTAGAAAGAGAGCCACCTTTCGTGATACTGAAAACTCTGGCTTTAGACCGCTTTAGACTCAACAGACCTCGCTCAGCCCTTAATCTCGCTTCGTAGTACCCCTCTGGTGTGGGATTTGAGCGTATCCTACGCTCACGTCCATATTGATAAATACCGAGGTTTGCATGGAAATGTGCATACACCCACATTTCTGGTCTACGCAAGGTTGATAAATGAGGGCCACTGTGTGTAAGTGATCACTGTATGAATAATGAGCGATGTAACACATATTAACATAAATGAAACCGCTTACTTCACCTTTAAAGCAACATAAAAGTTGGACCTTTTATTAGTAATGGTATGAAAGTAGAAATGTTTTCAAAAATCTTAAAATAAACCAGTGCAAACAATGTTATTGCCTGCGGTGTCTCACCTTAATTAGGAAGATGGTATGTTGTCTTTGATGAATGTTAATGGAACAGACAGTTTGGGTAACAATTTCACCATTTCCCTTTGTCTACTCTTTAAAATGTGTCTCTATCATCCATAGCCTGTTGTTTGTTGGCATAACACCATAGAGAATCATATGTTCTCCACCTCCATATGTGCATTTTTAGCCCATACCATCCATACTGTATATCAAACAGCTGGCCTCTGCAGACTGCTTCTCTCTGGACCCCAGCTGTGAGAGGGAATCACTGTACGTACAGTATCTCACAACAGTGACTACACCCCTCACATTTCTTCAAATATTTAATTATATATTTTTATGGGACAACACTGAAGAAATGACACTTTGATCAAATGTAAAGTAGTCAGTGTACAGCTTGTATAACAGTGTAAATGTACTGTCCCCTCAAAATAACTCGACACAGCCATTTATGTCCAAATTGGGCCCAAAGTATTAATATTTTGTGTGGCCAAAATATTTGTCCAGCACTGCCTTAACCCTCTTGGGCATGGAGTTCACCAGAGCTTCACAGGTTGCCACTGGAATCCTCTTCCACTCATTCATGACGACATCAAGGAGCTGGTGGATATTAGAGCCCTTGCGCTCCTCAATCTTCCATTTGAGGATGAAAGATGCTCAATAGGGTTTAGGGCTGGAGACATGCTTGGCCAGTCCATCACCTTTACCCTCAGCTTTTTTAGCAAGGCAGTGGTCGTTTGGAGGTGTGTTTGGGGTTGTTTTCATGTTGCAATACTGCTCTGCGGCCCGGTTTACGAAGGGAGGGGATCATGCTCTGCTTCAGTATGGCACAGTACATGTTGACATTCAGTGAACTGTAGTTCCCGAGTGCTGGCAGCACTCATTTAGCCCCAGACTATGACACTCCAACCACCATGCTTGACTATAGGCAAGACACTTTTCTTTGTACTCCTCACCTGGTTGCCGCCCCATACACTTGACACCATCTGAAACAAATAAGTGTATCTTGGTCTCATCAGACCACAGGACATGGTTGCAGTAATCCATGTCTGTAGTCTCCTTGTCTTCAGCAAACTGTTGGCAGGCTTTCTTTTGCATCATCTTTAGAAGAGGCTTCCTTCTGTGACGACAGCCATGCAGACAAGTATGATGCAGAGTGCGGCATATGCAGTACTCGAGTTGTAAAAAAAAATCAGGGGGGATGGTGGATTGGCTTTAACGTTTAGGGACAGATCATTTGTGCTGATGACAGCGCATGGAAGACCAATGGTGTACCCTTTTGATTATTGTTTAATCACAGATAGAGATAATTACAGGGCTGTACAGTGCGACAGTTTTGATCGCATTTGCTACTGAAATTGATCACGTGCGAAGATGAATACAAATCCATTCGCACTCGTGCGACAGGCTGCTAATGAGGAGAGGCTGTCTTTGAAACACAGAGGAGCGCTGCACAACACTGCTTAGAGTGCTCTACATTAACACTCCAAATGGGGGTAAATGTAGACTTAGGCAAGTAAGTTATTGAGTCCACCCTTCACTTTGGCTGGTGAAAGATGTGTGTCCTCGGGATCTGTGCTCGTGCAGCGATTCTAGCATATAAAAACTTCACCAAACGGTAATAACCAGAAGGAGATGGCACATTACCGCAGTTAAGTTAGTGCGTGTACAAACAGAACATTTCCTGTGCGCCTTCACATTAAAAGCCTGTTACTAGCCAAACGTGAGTTGATTTTTATTTTGAAGTCGGTAAGAACAGGAAGTCGGTAAGAACAGGAAGTTAGCGTTTTTTTCTAGCTTGAAAGGCAACTCCTTCAGCTGCAGAGAGCAGTCAACAGTAGCCTAGTCTATTTAAACAAAGTTTTAAATAAGCCACTGAAAAGCTACTCCCAACACATTCACAACAACCTATTTAATTTATCCTAAAGTGTACCAATATGTATACTTATTTATTTAATAGGCTATGTTTAATGTTTTAAAGTTTGGTTTTAATTAACAGAAGGACATTATAATAATAATAATTATGAATCAGCAAAAAATTGCAATTGGCAGGTTAGATTCTTTTGTCTAAATTGCAATCAGTGCACCCCTATTAATTTTTCCATAATTATTAATGCACACACTAGGATATAATATTAATTGAGAATCTCAAATGAGACCAAGATAACATGCTCAAAGGTAATTCGAGCGAAATGCAAGGGTTAAGGTTATGCAAGTTTTCGATCATACTTTGTGTGCTACCAAATTTATTTTTGTGCTACTGAATTTTTTTGCTTGCTAGCACCAGTGCTACCACCTAAAAAAATAAGCGTACAGCCCTGAATTATTATATTATATTCAGTGCTTGAAATGGGGGGGAGGGGGGAGTGCCAGTACTCCCTTATTCACATATTAGTTTGCAAATCAGTAAACCATTGTAATATTCTGAATCTTTCGAGTCAAGACGCAGAGATTGAACAGCCGCTCCATGCAGGTGGTGGGCTGATAGAAATAGGCCTAATAAGATGCAAGCGTGCGCAGACATTTTTTGCCCTTGCAAGATATTTGTGCTTGCTTTTTGGCACAGTTACTGTGATAAAAAATAAATAATGATGATGACAGTATCTCTCAATTAAATATTCACTTGTGCTGTCAGAAAAACTGATATTAAGGAATGATCCAGATAAAATTTGTAAAATTGCTTGGGAGAAAAATCTTATGTATGTAAAATAAATAAAAAAATTAAACCGGTAGAACACAATGTGTAATCGACTTTGATTGTTCTTGTGTGGGCTGTGCTTGCATGTTTTCTTTCCAATTTTTTCATGAATAAAAACAAAAACGTTTTTATAAACATCACCCTTTTGTTTATTTTTTTAATCGCCACTTGCATCAACCTGAAAATATATCTACAGTAGGCAGCCTGAGCAGATAGAAGAGAAGGCTTTGGGGGAGCGCTTGCTGAGGGGGAGAGACAGTGACCCTCCGATGTGCCAGCAGCAGCATCGTGAGAGGCGGAAGCAGCACTAAGTATAAATAAGCGATACGCTACACAAAAGTTGTGTAAGTCGGTTTGGATAAAGTAGGAAGTGAATGAGCTTTTGTGCACCGCATTTACTAACCGAAAGAACAAGTTAACGTGTGAAAAATTCACTGTGGGCCTCCTAACTGCCTTTGCAAAGGAGAGACTGCGCCCTGTGGACGTGATTGGCGGTTCACCACAGAAAAGCAGATGTTGGGTGATTTTGGAGGCGGGCTTTCGCCGTGCCCACCCAATCAGAAGCTAGGAATGGTAATAGTATATTATATACAAATGTTTTAATTGGCTGAAAAAATAGAAATATATTTTCCCTGCCCCTGGCTAGCGCCGACATCGAGGGCACATTGGAGCACCGGCAGCCTAAGTGCTAGTGTTACTAAATGTTGAAATAGTTGTAATATTTCCACATTCATTGATAAAATAACAGGGGATAGGAAGGGGGGATGGCCCATTTAGAAGGGGGATAAATTTGCGATCTTTATTTCCAAGGGGGATGCCATCCCCGCTCAACTCGAGTACTGGGTGTATGGTCTGAGCACTGATAGGTTGACCCCCCACCCCTTCAAGACCTGCAGCAATGCTGGCAGTATTCATAGGTCTATTTTCCAAAGCCAACCTCTGGATATGACCTTGAGCAAGTGCACACAACCTTCATAAACTGGACTGCAGGGCAGTATTGCAACATGATAACGACCCCAAACACACCTCCAAGATGACAGCTGCCTTGCTACAGAAACTGAGGGTAAAGGTGATGGACTGGTCAAGCATGTCTTCAGACCTAAACCCTATTGAGCATCTGTGGGGCATCCTCAAACAGGGGGTGAAGGAGTGCAAGGTCTCTAATATCCACCAGCTCCGTTATGTCATCATAAATGAGTGGAAGCAGATTCCAGTGGCAACCTGTGAAGCTCTGGTGAACTCCATGCTCAAGAAGGTTAAGGCCGTGCTGGATAATGGTGGCCACACAAAATATTAACACTTTGGGCGTAATTTGGACATTTTCACTTAGGGGTGTACTCACTTTTTGTTGCCAGCACTTTGGACATTAATGGCTGTATGTCAAGTGAATTTGAGGGAACAGTAAATTGACACTTTTATACAAGCTGTACACTGACCACTTTACATTGTATAAAAGTGTAATTTCTTTAGTGTTGTCCCATGAAGAGATATAATGAAATATTTGAAGAAATGTGAGGGGTGTAGCGGAGAACGGGGTAAGTAGGCACACTTTTTACTATAGTGAGAATTGCTCATCACCTAAACATCTTTCAATAGTAATTCCTACATTCAATTGAAGCTTAAGGTGTTGGCTTGAAATGTGTACCCCTCACCTTTTCTATCTTATTGTAATAAAGAAAAAAATAATCATCAAAGACACCCTTACACATTGTGACAACCAACCCTATCAAGGGGTCGGTTGTCACACACTATGGGGTTATTTGTCACAATGCTATCTTAATGGGAATAATCTTAAAAAGACAGCAAGTTTAATTGCATTGTCAAGTTGACAAATAGGCATACATAACTTACTGAAGCCTTGGCAGCTGGTCTAGTTTGGGATGCACTGGGTTGTTTTGATTTGCCGTTTTTTCTTTTGCATGCTAGCTGCCTTTTCTTGCTCTATTCCTTCCTTCTCTGGGGTGTCAGTGAGGACAACTTGACAATGTCTTTCGTTATTGGGATCCTTTTCTGGCTGCAGCCTTTGGATAACATGTGACAACCAACCCCCCAAAAAATGTGACGACCAACTTCAACTTGAACTTATTGCTAGCATCAAGGCCAACAACCACTAATTAGCTTGCTAACCACAATCTAAACTATAGTTTACCCTTCACACTTGTTATGTGTAACAAGTGTTTGTTATAAACCCATTGTGTAAAAGCCTAGAGAAAAATACTGAGAAGCTAAATATTTTCAATTTGACATGAAAAACACAAACAGTCCTCTCACCTCAAATTCAGCAGTCTAACTCCAAGGAAGACTGTGTAGGTGACCTCGGATCCCAATTCTGGATATTTACATACCAAAATTTCACAGACAGCGCCTTCTGGTTCCGAGATATAACGATTGTGACAACCAACCTGTGTGACATATTACCCCGTTTTTCCCCTACTCACTTTTGTGAGATACTGTATGTAACCACATTCCACTGGGAATTATTTGCACTAAACAACAGCTCATTAAAAAAAAACCTGTGTTGTTATGCAATGGTCTTGTCACTTCTCTGACTGTCCTCCAACGTATGTATATAGTATGTTGTGGCATTATTACATTCTAATTATCGCATTCATTAAACTAAAATGTTGATTCAACGTTTGCATCTATGCTGTTTCTTTAATGAACAACTCTCAACCATACGTGTGTTTGCCTCAAATCAAATGAATAAAAAATAATGGAAAAAAATGGACCCCTTAAAGCTGCAGTTGAGTTTTTTTACTGTAATATTTGGCAAAACTGTCATAATAGCCATTCAGCTATTTGTAGGTGAAGTGGTCTGAAAATATTTTTTTATCACTTTGCTCCCCCTGCCTCTGTGTGCTGCCCCCCAAAATTGCCACCGCTCATGTTAATTTTGACCAATCAGAGCGAGGTCAGATTCTCCGTTCTTATTGGCAGTGGGACCTTGGCAACGACGTTGATGCGTCAGTTGCGTGAGCGTTTCACGACCCTAGCAGTCTGACACTAGCCTACCGTTTGGTACTAGGGTACTACGGCGGACAGCGAGTAGCAATGTCTTCACAAACGAACCCTCAATTTACCATTCCCAGGATACCAACAACTAACACCGCTAAGACAGCAAAAAAACGAGGAAAGACAAATGTTGAAAAGTTAACTGCTGAAAGGGAGACGGAGAGAGCTCGAAAAAAAGTACAACGGCCATGTCTTCTTGCCCTATCACATCAAGACCTCTCCGACCGCGACCTCGTCCCCTTCCTCTGCCCCTAGGCTTCCTGCCGCTAGCAGCAGGACGTCCGCTGGCCCTATATAGCCCTCGTCCTGTGCTCAGTGTTGCCAACTCAAAGCGATTGTGTCGCTATATTTAGTGACTTTTCAGCCCCCCTGACGACTTTTTTTTTCAAAACAGCGACAAATCTAGCTTTTTTTTCTGGTGTTATTGGTGACTTTTTTCGCCAAAGCAAGTATCACCTCTTCTCAACGAGCAGCGGGAGCACTGACACGCAGCCGCTCCTCGCGCAGCAGCCCCGAGCAGCCCCTCCCAGCTGCGGTCAGAGCAGGAGCATAGATAGTAGGAGATACACACACACCTCTCCGCTCTGTTACAATTAGTTTGCTATCTTGCCTGGCTGTTACAGCTACTTTTGTTAGGCCTACCAGCACACTTACAATGATTTTAAGCAAACATACATGGTATGTCTGTGATTAAAATGT